>OX421964.1:3646875-4862500 GCA_949128115.1 Anaspis maculata
GTTACCGTCGACATTCTGCTTCTTAAAGGTTCAGAGAACGATTTGAGGGAAGACAGATCTCTCGATCTGCTTCCGCGTCTGCTGTAGGGGCAGGTGCATGGGAGGCCCCAAAAATTGAAAACGCAAGAACTTCTTGTTCTTTTTCTTCTTGATGTTCCGTCATCTCTTGGTATTTCAGTTCAAAATCTAACCCGCTCATTTTGATCGCCCTTCTGGCTAAACGATCTGTCGAATTTTTTGCGGATTTCAAGCAACATGATGCGTAATGGTCAGTCACAATTTTCACTTGTCGACCACAGACCATATGACGTAGATACTTGAAACCCCTCACCGCCTGTAATGTCTCGATTCCAGAAATCGTGAAGCTCCTTCTCCCCTGCCAGTCCTTGTTCTACATGACTGGTTTATTTTTTCCCCAAACATGAAGTCCACAAGTTTTTACAGGCTCATGAACAACCTTGTTTTTGAGCAGTTCTCGATGAATTTGCGGTAATAGTTACACATTCCCAGGAACTGTTGACGGTTGAACTATTCAGAAACTGCTTCCGGTTCCATAGTAGGTTGAGAAGCCTACTATCGCTTTGATCTTGTCGGCATTATAGAATTATGCTTTTGCATTCACCGTGTAGTCCAGGGTATGATGTCCTCTGCAGTAAACACAGATTTATTGGATATTCAGCGTGAAACCAACTTTATGTAAAATTTGCAATACCTTCTTCAGTTTTGTCATAATGTTCCGCATATCATGCCTCTGAAAAAATGACTACCATCGAATGGATTTTTTTTTATTGTCACCCATGTATATTTACAATCTGTTTCTATAAACATTCAGTAAATTAAATGAAATTTGATTCTGACATAGTATAGACACTGACCCAGCTGCCAGCTCTTTTATCTTTACATAACAATCCTTACAATTTTGCTATGTTTTTTGGGCTCCCTGCATCTATGCTGATATCGCTTCGTTGAGGTAGGTCCAGGGGGTCGAATCTTTTCAGTCTTCTACTAGGAATGTCGACGAGAAGGTTTACAGCTAGTTGGTTAGGATGGTCGGAGAGTCGGTCTTGGTATTTCTTGCTTTGGCTGGAGATCTCTTCCTTAACTGTGGAGATATTCAGGTCATGATGTAGAACGTGATTTGGGACGAACCACGGCGCATTACAAATAGCACGCAAAGTCTGCGATTGAAATCTTTGCAGTTCCAAGACGTTTGACTCACTAGCCGAGCCCCACAGTTGAATGCCATATAACCAAATAGGTTTTATGATGGATTTATATAACAGGACCTTATTTTCAATGCTAAGGTGCGAGTTTCTATTCAGTAACCAAAACATCTTCCTGTAGGTGAGGCCCAGTTGTAGTCGTTTGCTCCAGATATGTTTTCCTTACGTCAGGCGTTGATCCAGATGGATGCCGAGATATTTTACGTCGTCTTTTTGAGGAATCGGTGGTTATTCAAGAAAACCTCAGGGCAGGTTTCTTTTCTGAGAGTGAATGTCACATGGGTAGATTTGGTACTATTGGGTTTGATTCTCCATGTTTTCATCCATTGCCCAACTTCGTTAAGGTGTCCATGAAGGTGTCTCGAGGCGACTAAAGGGTCTTTATGTGCCGCCATTATTGCTGTATCATCGGCAAATGTGGCTACTTCGGTGCTGATGGTGGTTGGCAGATCGGCAGTATAAAGGAGGTACAGGAGCGGCCCGAGTACGCTGCCTTGTGGTATACCTGACTTTATGAGTACCAGTGATGAGAAGACCTCGCCTTGCTTCACGAATAGGTATCTATTTGTAAAGTACGATTTGAGTAGCTGGCAGTACGGATGGGGCAAGCTGGTCTTGATTTTGTAGAGCAGGCCCTCATGCCATACTTTATCGAATGCTTGGGACACGTCCAAAAAAACGGTTGAACAATACAATTTATTCTCGAGGCTTTCTCTGATCTTTTTCCCGACTCTGTGGACTTGCTTGATTGTTGAGTGTTGTGCCCGGAAGCCGAACTGGTGCTTTGGGATTATGTTCTTTTCTTCCAAGAGGGGTTCAATTTTGGCCAGAAGAATTTTCTCAAACACCTTGGACAATATTGGGAGGAGGCTTATCGGCCGATAGGAACTCGCTTCTGCAGGATCTTTGCCAGGTTTCTGTATTAGGGTCATTTGCGCGACTTTCCACTCTGATGGGAAATAGTTCAGTCTCAGAATGGCATTAAATATGAAGGTGATCAACAAGAAGCCTTCGTGTGGGAGTTCCTTCAACACTTTGCCTGTAATCAGGTCGTAGCCCGGTGATTTCTTTGGATTTAGATGTTTTGCAATTATTGACTTGATCTCAGCAGTTTTCAAAGATTTAATCGGCATATCCATTTGGTAAGGGGCTTCGAGAGCTTGCTCTATGATTTTTTCTTTTTGTGGGAGAATATCGCCGGGACATGGCGTGAGAACATCTCCAAGGTGTTCCGCAAACGCACATGATTTTTGTTGGTCTGTTCTTGCCCAGTCGCCAGTTTTGGTTCTGATGGGTGGTTGTACTTGCTGTTGATACTTCATCTTTTTTGTCACTTTCCATGGGGAGTAATCAGTTGCTTCTGTTGGTGAAAGAGATTTCAGAAGTGCCTTGATACTTTGATCTTTGGTATCATTCAACATCTTTTCAAGTTCTTTGGTGGCTCTATTGAGTTTGGTTTTGTCTTGTGGGGCGTGAGTTATTTGCCAGCGCTTTCTAAGTTGTCTTTTTTCTTCTAGTTTTTTGTTGATGTGGTCAGGACAGTGGTCAGGTTTGTCATCAGTGTTCGGTGAGGTTGGTGTTGCTGACCATGCGGCCTGTTGAATTTCTTTTGTCAGGTGCTCAACTGCTTCATCGACATCTTCTTCAGATTTCAAGGGTATTTTCAGATTTAGCTGGCTTGCTAGCATAAGACGGAACTTGTTCCAGTCTGGTCTTCTGTTTGACAATGCTGGCGATGGCGACTTCTTCCGTACTCTTGAGTCTAGCGTGACTAATAGTGGAGAATGATCTGAAGAGAGGTCTAAACAGGATTCGATGTCAAGGTAGTTACAGGAAATTGCTTTGGTAACACAGAAGTCTATAACATCTGGTGTTTTTTTGTCTGTCTGTAGGCCAGTAGGTTGGTTGTCCGGAGGAGAGCTGCTGTAGATTCTTATTTTTATTCAATGTCTGCAAAACTTGATCGGTAACGGCCTGAAATGTGGAGGGCGCATCCATCAAACCAAACGGCGTCACTTGAAACTCGAAGAATATCTCTTCGCCCTGCGTTGGAGTCGGCGTATTCTTTACTGCTCTCCCCCATCGCTACCTGCCAGTACCCGTTGAACAAGTCAAGTGACAAGAAGTATCTTGCACCTCGTGCGTATGCCACCATCTTTCCAATATAAGGGTAGGATGGGCGCTTTTCTTCTTAACACCGGCCAACCAACGATAGTTAACACAGAATCTTTTGGAATGGTCCTTCTTGTCTACTGAGATCAATGTAGAGATCCATACCGACTTCGCATATGTAATGACATTTTTCATCATATTTTGATGGATTTGTTTCTGGATAATTACTGCTCTTACTTTCGCTGACACTTTTTATGGCCTTTCACTCATTATTAGCTTAGATATTATGTTCCTACCTCGATATCGTGCTTCGTTAGGTCCGTCAACTCGATTTCCAATGGACATTTTGTGTCATTATCATCAAACAAGTTAGTTATTTTTTTCGCTTCGTCAGTACCGTGGAACATAGATGCGTGCAAGTATTTTTTTTCCAATTTGTTATATCTCTTATTATACAGTGAAATCTCCCAGTGTCCTTCTGAACACAAGTTTCATTGTGTCGGGATTTAGTTGTGGATGAAGTTTTAGTTTTTGGAGAATTTTTACCTTGCACTAGGCACTTAACCCCGTATTCATAGTCAGATCTTATGTCTTAAGACGACTTTATTCAATTTTGATACGCTGATTTCTTCTGAACACAACCTTGAGAAGATGTAGGGGTATTTTCTTATGTTATAAAATGTTCAAAAGATGATAACTGTATGTATAAAACCATCTTGGTTCAAGCCTGTGTCTGATTAAACATAGTCTCCCGGAATCCGGTAGTTGGCTGAATGCTTAACCTTCATCTGCAATGGGATTACAACTATCCGACGAATGCTTTCGAATTGCCATTTCTCTACGTTTAGGTTGCCCTTTATGTGTAGGTACCTCATAAATGCATTTGCGGTGCACCCGTCGACCGAAGGGGACTTCATGGTTTATCCTGTGTCAAATCGGCAGGAAGAATCTCACGTCATTCCTCAGTAAACGACCTTATTTGCCGTGCACTCCGTTCAGCTAACATCCCATCGATTTTGGAACCAGTAGGATGCTCCCGTTTAGACGGAAAGAAACCCGATGGTATGACCTTAAGACCTTGGAGAAAGGGCAAACCTGTTATCTGGGACTTCACCTGTACAGACACCGTTGCACCAAGCGTCCTCAACAATTCTTCCTCTATCGAAAGATTTGCTGCCAACAAGCGAGGGGACGAGAAATCCAAGAAATACGCTAACCTCACGAAGGACTACGAATTCATCCCAGTAGTCATTGAAACCATGGGATGTTGGAACTTGGATGGTTTGAAATTCATTAGAGAGATAGGATGCCGGATCACAGAACAAAATCACGAGAAAAGATCCAGCGAGTTTTTACTCCAACGCATCAGTCTGGCAATAATTCGCGGGAATGCAGCATCCATTATGGGTACTTTCCCTGCTGGAAACATTGGGGAACAATTTTTATAGTGTTGTGAAACTTTTATTATACAATATTTTTATTAAATAAAACCATATACAGAGGAGTGCATAAAAAAAAAAAAAGTCTCAAGACCACCTTACATACCGTACCGTAAAACCACATAACTTTGAACAGCGACAGCAACTTTGGACCTTCTCTAAATTTCGTTTCGCGTTGTTGTAGCGCATCTATTTTTGAAAATATCATGAAAATGTAAAGCGCATTTGGAAGTAGGGACATTTAGCTTCATAATAGTGGGAATTCTGCCTGTCGTCTCAACATCTGTCACAGATTGGCGCCCATTCAGTATTTTTTGGCAAAACGATTGTCAAGAGCAGTGCGTCAACTTCTAGTCGGGAAGTAAGTAAAAAAGCACTTTATGGCTATAAATCTTTAACATGCGATACATTCACATGTACCGACTATTGTGAAATTTGTTCCAAGTCGATATCTTTTAACCAACCAACCATGGCTCCGGGCACGAATTGCCATTGCTACTTTACGTGCAAGCAGCATGTGTATTCGTGGAACACGTCAAAAATGGAGAAGTGCGGGACTTTTTGGTTTTGAAGATGGGGCTGGTGTTAAATTCTCAATTCAAATTCATACCTCAGTTTTACAAAAATTATACATAAGTAGTATTATATCATATATTATATACATTGTATTCAGTATTGATTGTTGAATAAAGTTTGACTTTTTAAAGTCAAAACTAGGTTAACCAAGTTGAGTAATTATTTTAAAACCTAAAAAACCTTACCTTAAAACGATGCAATAATTTTCTTATTTTCCCTAGAAATGGCAGAATTAGGCCATTTTTTTCTTTCAATTTGAAGTTTACGTATTCTATGTTCAAAAATATTACAGTGGAGTTTATTAAAATTTATTGACACCATCTAAATGTTCCAATGTTTTACTCTCGTAGATTTAGTAAAAACCTTCAAGATTTAGTAAAAATAGGAATATCGGCGTTTTTTTTTTTTAAAAGACCTATGGTGTTCAATGTTGCAGATTTGATGAAACAACTTTGAAAAAGAGCCAGGAACATCCTTGTTCAAAGTTGCTGTTTGTGAGACAACTTTGAACACCATGTTTTTATTTTTTTTTGAATATTTTATCAAAAAAACATCACTTTTGTAATACATACAATCGACATATAAACTCACGCCCCACAGCTCCACTTGGTATATGGAATCTTCTATAAAGACCCCAAGAGTTGATAAAAAAAAAATTCGACTTTTATTTTTCAAGTTATGGAGGGTCAAAGGTTGGTCCATCGAACCCTTCTGTTTTCGTTATTTCAAAAGATTTTTCTGAACTGTTTATGGCATAATATTGAGTAAAAAATATCAACTACTGAATGTGTACTAAATTTTCATTTTCCACACAGGGTGGAGTCATACACTGAAAAATCCAATTTCGGTAAAAAAGTACCTCCCAAAAAAATGCTTTGGAACAAAACCATGTTATTGTCTGCTCTGCATTGGTTGAGGGATCAAAAGAAACATTAGCAGGCATTTTTGAAGACAAATAATTTTCGAGGTTCATCAATCACCCTGTATGATAAATGGAAATTCAGTACACATGCAGTGGTTGATATTTTCCACTCAATATTATGTCATAAACAGATTACAAAAACCTTTTGAAATAACGTAACTAGAAGGGTTCGAAGGACCAACCTTTGACCCTCCATAACTTGAAAAATAAAAGTCGAAAAAAAATTTCATCAATTTTTGGGGGCTTTATAGAAGATTCCATATACCGAGTGGAGCTTTGGGGCGCGAGTTTTGAGACATCCTGTATTTTCCAAGTTGAAAAGCTTTTCGGATATCGGCTAAATCCAGTTGCCGAAAATACTGAGAACGAAGTCAACTTGCATTTCAACCCTCGCGCTAAGACGTGTGAGCTCAGCTTTATAAGATGAGAAAAATAAAATTCATCCTAGATTTGGTTATGGCTCAAAATTGACTCGTTACATGTATGACGTGTTAACAAAGCTTCACAGTTTTTGAAGAACTTGACAAACAAAGATAAATTGCTCTTCAACTCTTGCTAGGACATGTGAACTCAGCTTTAGAAGATGAAATTGAATTCATCCCAGATTTTATCTATGATTCAAATTCATAATTGACTCGTTAAAAGCTATGACGTGGAAAGAAAGCTTTTAAAAAATATTAGAAACAAATATCACTAGCTCTTTAACCCTCGCTAGAACGTGTGAACACAGCTTCAGAAAGTTTTTGAAAAACTATATTCTAGAATCATCAGTGTTTTAGAAGTGGCTTGTTAAGGGCTAGGACGTGTGAACAAAGCTTGAGAAAGCTTCCGAAAAATACAAAACACCAAGTTGAATTGGTCTTCAACCCTTGCTAGTACGTGTGAACACAGCTCCAGAAAGATTTCAAAAAAGGAATCATTCTAGATTCAATTGTGGTTTAAAAGTGATTTGCTATAAGCTAGGACGTGTTGACAAAGCGTAATCAAGCTCTAAGGATACTAAAAACTAAGTTCATTTGCTCTTCAGCTTTCGCGTGTAAACTCAATTTGGAAAGATTCAAAAAATAAGTTCATTCTAGATTATGCTCGGAAACAATGTATTTAAAAGCTCAAAGCTATTTGCGGAATATTGACTAGGTTTGACACTACCCGTGGCTTTTCGGAATACACAGAACAAACCTCATGAAGTTAAATTACAGAACAAATACTTTCACCCCTTTGAACAATTTTTATTTGATTACATGGAAGGTAGACTTGCCTTGGTGCTATCTTCTCTTGTCACTGATGCACTACAATTATTGTTGATAACTAGCTTGGCACTCTTGTTGATTTGACTTTTGACCACAACTAATTTTCTCCAGCCGAACACAATATCCGTTTGTGTCGAAACCAATAATGTGTTATGAAGAATAGACCTTACTTGTTAATTTAAGACTTTAACAATCAAATGTGAATATTTGCTAAGAAGCTATTGAGGGTTGAAGCGAAGCCTACTTTCAGCTTTCACTTCAGCCTCCAGTTGACTCCTTCTTGATTGACTCGACTATTTGGATCTTTACTTCCTGGACGCTAAATTGAATTTCATCATCAAGTTGCAATACCGCTCTCCTCTGGGCCAAATTGGGTAAATCTAGGGATGAATGATCATTTTTCAAATAAATTACTGTAGTTTATTGTTTCTTTAGCTTTAATTATAAATTTATTTGAGCGACCAGAAACCGAAAGTTATAACCGCTGGTTTATTTCTTCAGGTTCTTAGATTCAAGGTTTTTTCGTGTCTGACATGCCCATATTTTATATGGCTTATATGGCGGATTAAGACGCTCTTGGGCTTGGTTCATTGTGGAGAGAACTTAGGCGGGTAGCACGTGATGGCATCAACACATCACTCAGCCGTACTGAGTAGAAGTATAGCACAACTGAGGAGGAAGGTTCGAAGGTAATTTTGCGGTTAAAAGGTTGCCTCTTTTTTATAGATCGATCTAATAAAGCTCGACTACTCTTCAATAGTGATCTCAGATGGAACTCCAGCGTTAATTTTTGATCTACAAAACAGCCGGCCAGATTTTTATACAGGTCTGGTTTCGATCCTCTCACACTCACACTTTTGTAGATAAGATGACGCTTTGCAGAAACATAATGAAGATAAAGTTGATATGCGAACGTAACTAGTAAAATACGTGCATTTGATTCCGGAAGCTTCACAAGTACACAATAACAATATTCCAAAAAAGCGAGGCGCAAGCACGAGGCCGAATTGTATGAATAAAAAGTAAAAATTACACGCCGAGACGATATTCAGCGGCTTTATGGGATCGCGGCAATCCTTTTAAGGAATTAACCTCGATGTCTGCGTTCCCCTCGAGCCCCGAGCTGGTAGGCGCCGAACTCGATGAAAAGGATATTTTTCGTCCGGAGGCCCCCGCGGGTCGTTCCTTTGCCGCCGCTGAAATAACAGAAGAATAAAAATGTTTTTCCAAACAAAAACGTATAATTGAATTTTTTACTTTATCTCCTTCGAACACTTGAAATAAGGATTCGCAAGTGGGTCTCGAGGAAGGCGAAAAGGGAGGGAGAGGCTCCGCACAGACTGGCACAGTCGGTGGCGTTTTGGCCGGAATTATCTTTTCAGTTTTTCGGCTTGCTCTTGGCTCCTTCTTTCGTTCCCATGCTTGCTTACCGCGCGCACGAGTTTAGGGCATCAGCGATAGCAAAAGCGACGTCATTGAAATAATATTTATTCTAATTGAAATCCAGGTGGTTTCTTTGAATAGCGGCTGGAGCGTGGAACTCATGGAAGTGGCACAAGTGCCTCGAGAACGGTCAAAATATACAGGGTTCCACTTCTAACCGATCAAACTTTGTAGCAATGCCTATACTATATCGCTCGAACTTGCCCTATTTATATTACTCAGGTGTACCCTGGGCATTATTTTATGTTTGGCAATTTCAAGTAGACCCAATGCCTTCATACGTGACTTATATTATCTAAATTTATTCGGTGTGAAACGGCCCCAGCTATCGTCTTGTACCGCTGAATGGGTAGGCAACCCATTATACTGGCATTTAATTCAACTTATTTGAATTAAATCACTTCTCCCGCTTTTGGAACCGCTTGGCCGATGATCATCTAGTATCAGGACGACATCCCGTTGTGCCTCTCTTCTTGTTGTTCGATTATAGAGTTCTCGAGATTGTTGAGACAGGTCTGACTACGAGTTTGAACGCAATAAGACACAGTTAAAGTTTTAACATAACATCAATCTATTGACTTCTATGTACAATTCAAAATGTTTAAATAATGGCTCGCTCCTATACCTAGTCCTACCTTCACATCGCAGGCTAAATTATCTAAAAGATCTAACCTATTCCCGAAGAGATAACTTTCCCCTAATTACTTCAGACGTCCCAGCACCCAACCCTCCGACGAACACCTGACTCTACACCTTGACCGACATTTAATTCTGACTGTTTTCGCGGTTTAAAGTTCTTTTTGTGATTAAATCAGATCCAACATTTATGTTAGTGTTAGAGGTTATGTTAGGGTTAGGCCCGGCTTCTAGACACTGAAAAGAGAAGAGTGACTTCGGCCACGAGTGCTATCCAAGATTTGTGGGCCGGTGTGTGTATGGTAGCCCACCTAATTGTGGCATTCTTTTCAAAGGCTGTTGCTTCTTTTTGGGCCATGGTCTCTTTTGCCCGTTTGGAAAGGATTGGATATGGCTACCTTTGTGGGGGCCTATTCCCTTTTTTCACCGTGAGTCGCCCCCAACGCTTAGAAAGATTCCCGCGGTCGCGCGTGTCTATAACCGGAAATGTTGAACCGAATTTCACCCTTCCAAAAACTTTCGAACCGATGGTGAGCGCGAAACAATTACTCTAGTCAAGATACAAATTTAATTTGGAGAACGTTTTGAGCACGCCCCGTATACGCGCTAGTTCGTTGTTGTTTAGCAGTTTGTGAGAGAAGGCCGCAGCCAGGAGAAACAAAACGCAAAGGATTGACTATACAGGGTGTTCGTCGAAAAGCCGATGCGGAGAGGCGTCGAAATAATCTTTACCCTAACACGAAGTAATCGCCGTCTACACTATTCCTGATCGAGCCCTAATAACAATTCATTTTTACAAAGTCCCTATTTGAACGATAGCGTCGTTGGGTACCGGATTAAATTCATCAGTTTCGAATAAGAACGTCTTCATTCCCGTAACAAGCTCTATATGGAAATATCCGGAACTGTCGTGGCACTAAAACAAAATCATTAGTTTCAAGGAGGGGGGGGGGGGGTGTCCATCAATCCGATCAACAATTGCGACTCTACGGCAGGGTCCGAACCCCGATCTCAACGCGATGCTATTTTATTTCAATTACTTGATTTTTCACGTAGTTCTCAAAATTTACATTTTCCGAATAACTAGGAGCTTCAGAAACGCAGAGGAAGCTCACCCGCGAGTTTCCAGATCTAACCCACTAGGTCCGGTGCTCTGAATACCGCAGTCACAAAGCCAAGTCCAGAGGGCCCAAGAGCGCGAATACCTTTCTATGAAGGTATCCAACAAAGGACGAGGCTTGAAAGTGGCTGTACCTGACGGCAGACAGTAGCGCAGACACCAGCACGTGCAGGCAGATTCAGAACGCACGCGTGAGCCTCATCATACATTTTCCCGACAAAGCCTAACCGTAAGCAACTATCCCAGCTCACCAAGACTAACCTCCCGCTCGTCGAGGTCATCACTCCGCCACACGAGATACCGAAACGAGAGACCTCATTTCTATCGGGCCTGGATCATTTAGGGGTTTTAACTCGACATCCTCGAGGTGGGCTAGAACTCACCGTGGAGGGAACGCGACTCAGCATCCTGGAGGGGGTTCGAAACACTTCGTCAACGGGTCCCAACTCTACGACTTGGAAAAGGGTCGAAACTCAACACCGGAAGGGCCTTGGCACATCGACCTGGAAAAAGGGTTGGAGCTCGTCGTCGGAGGGCTCTGACTCGACACCTGGAGGCGGATCAAGACTCAACGTCCAAGGGCTCTGACACGACATCCTAGAGACGGGTTGCAACTCAACGGGGGAAGCAACTCATCAGTCTCTCGGAGGGTCAAAACTCAACCAAGAGGGTTCTCGACTCAGCGTGCCCCCAAGGGGACCAAAACACGACTCCGAAGGGTTCCAACTCGGCTTTCTCCAGGGGGCCTTTGAGACACATCAGCCGGGGGAAATCGACTCGTCATTTTCCAAGTGGGCTGGGGCTCATCATTGGGGCTTCGACGCTTCGGCCTCTAGGAGGGTCGCGACGCAACATAAACGGGTTCTAACTCAGCTTCCTCGAAGGGGACTAAAACTCTTCGCTAACAGGCCCGCAGAAGCACTCGGCAGCGGACGTGACAAGTCGGGAGCGGACGGCAGCCCAGGAGGATTGGTCCAGGTACCACGGTCAATCTCCGGCGATATCCTCCATTCCCAGCAATTCGGAATATTTTATTGCATCCAAAACGATCGCGAACGGTGTATAGACAGCTCAGGTAATCTGAGAAGCCGCTGGAGAATGCGACCGGCGGTGCTAACACGTGTGGATCGGATGGTGGCGGGCGGCGGGCGGTAGTATGGCCGATGGCGTGTCAACACAGCAGGAGTACGGCAGCAACTAACTGCGTCGAAGTGCGGGTGCTTTACTTCATATGCACCAATTCACCATTTCGTCGGACATCAAGCAGGAACGGTTGTTGAATGTCGATGATGGGCCAGTAAATTATGTTATAGAGCTTTGCGGGATTTACACGAATGAATTAAATAGCTAGCGACATCTTTTAATGATGCCTTGACTCTGAATATTCACATTCTCATACCTCGATTTCACGGCTTTGAATTATTTTCCTCCGGAATATTTTCGGCCCGCCAAATGCGGGTGGCTTCAGGTGATTTATTATTTCACTGAGAGAGAAGTGGTTATAGCCAGGGCTGGGCAGTATTTCGAATACAAGTATTTGAAATACATTTGAGTATTTTGTATTGGGTATTTGAATACATTTGATTGAGAAGTATTTGTATTTTGTATTTTGGAATAGTTCAGGCAGCCAGTATTTCGTATTTTGTATTTTAAATACATTTTCCGAAAAAGTATTTTAATTTTCAAAATACAAAATACAAAATACATTTGTTTCCCATGCTCTCAAGTCTGTTCGGGCCGAAATTGTTTTAGTAATACTATATTCACCCCATTGACATTTCTTGCTTTTCTTGCTAAAAAGATTGCATCTTTTACGTTTTACGTTTTACTGGTGAGTGCATCCTACTGTCAGCCACGAAAGGTTCCATGTCGGATGTCGGACAATATTTTTGAAAAGCTGGCTGTCCTCAAAGGAAATCAACATTTGTTATTTTGAAGAATTGATTAATGAAGTGAGGAATAGGTTTGAATATGAAGTTTTCTTTACTTTATGTTTATTTTATTTGTCTTTCCATAGTTATCATAGTAATTTACTTATTGATGCGACTGAATCAATGAAGTGTTCCCATTGAAATACTTGCATTTTACGGTTTTCCCAATAAAATGGTTGGAATAAGCAATAAGAATGTATTTTGTATTTTGTATTTTGGAATTTCTTGGTTTTCCAAAATACGTATTCTGTATTTTGTATTTCAAAGACATTTCAAGAAGTAGTTTGTATTTTGTATTTCGACTATCTTGGATCGTGTATTTTGTATTTAAATATATTTTTCGAAGTATTTTGCCCAGCCCTGGTTATAGCACAGACAAACCAGGCAAACCAGTTATTATACAGAATAACGTCCAATAATTTTCTTTTGATATTGAATAAATCCAAACCCAAGGCCTACGTGACGACTTTGTTAAGCACTCGCAGAGTGTAACAAAAGGGCCATTTGGTTACGCGAGATAACATGGTATATCGGTGACTGTCTAGACGGGAGCCAATTAACCAGATTAGGTTCGCGGCGACGAAGTTAATTTCCCTCCACGATTGGTCCAATAGAACGCTCTCATGGGGAGTATGTAATGCACAGTAAAAATACTTTGACTGCAGACTCTTGAGACCTATTTCACAAAATAGCCTTTGACAACATATTCCCACAGTCAACTTTCTGGCAACGACCCGAACTCGCAGCTCCACCATTGAAAATGATTTTTAATAACAAACTCGCGAAACATTTTTAATGAACAAACGTACGAAACTCCACAATGGAAAAGTTGACTTGTGCTTAATTTCGCGCTGTCAGACTATAACCGGCGGAGTCCCGGCAGCACCGAGCTCGAACGTAATTAAATTCAACCCGTTTTATTCAGAGGCGCGTCCAGTTTTTTCTCCCCCAAACCTCCCATTCATTCTTCAACATCCTTCCCACCTCTGGCTCTTCAGATGCCCCCCAGAGCCGCCTCCCGTCCTCCGGCAAACTCTCAACATTTAATACACTTGGCTATGGGGCGCGCGGGTCGAGCAGGAATTACTCGTCGGAAATTTACATAAATCCAAATGGCAGAGCAAATAGACACTTCTACCGCCCTTTATCCCCGAAAGTAAAAAGCCCATTATCCCGCGAAACTTCGTAATCGAGTTAGCAGGTCTGGTAGGTGAGCGTGCTTTTTCTATCGCGGGTCAGACGGAACGAGCGTGCGAGAACGGGAGGAGAGAAAGGGAGAAAAGTAATTGAAAAAATTTGCTTGGACCGGCTCGTGTTTTCTCTGCTGTTCCTATACTCTTTTGTGCTTTAATTGAATGCCGGCTACTTCGTTTCAGTTTCCATCGTGCGGATGAGGTTTTAGGGAAATGAAGCCGCAGAACTCGCATCACCTTTGTTAAAAACCAAGGTTGGAACATATCCAGGCTGATGTGCGTGATTGTTGAAGAGCTTTTCCGTGTAGTTGTCTCTCAACTGTCTTGGTTTTGAACAAATCCAGAGCGAGACTTACCGACCATTTTGAGAAAAACCGGGAACTAAGTCCATTAACACAAAGAAACAGTCATAAAAAACAAAAACTGCTCAACGAATTTAGTGTCGTCACACACTGACATCGAAACCCTGTTGTAAAACGAGAGATGCTTTTTTGCCTCTCGACCGATTTCGATTTTGCTTGAAACGTCGGATATACCTAACACAATCTTTGCCTCTCCTAGGCATGTCCCAACAGCATCCAGAGATACTTGGTCTCCTCAGAATTTTGATGGATCAGGGAGGAAAGAGCAGGTGAATTATTTGCGAACATTTTGAATTACGCATTTAAAATGCATTTCACTCTGTAAAAAGTGTTGCATAGAAACGTAAAGAGATTCTCCTAAACGATTCTATACGAAATTCTGGTTGCGTTCACTAACGAACTTGGAACCTTTACGAAATTTCGTAGAGGGTATTCCCATACAAAACTTTACGTTTTAACACGAAAGTTCATATACGTTCCTATACAAACCATTACGACCTTGCGTATAGGAAAGCCCGAGGGAAAACCCTAATGTTTCTATACGATACATCACGTCTTGATACGATTCTTCTTTCACGTTTTTGTATAAAACATAACGTCTTCGACTCTTGATACGGTTTCTTCCTTTATAGTCCGGATGCTAGTTGAAAGTACCTTGCATTTTTTGATGAGAAGATGCCACTCGGCGGAAATGTTCTTCGCATCGTACTCTTCTGATCCAGAAAGGTAGCCATCAGCGCCATCCATGCCGCCGGCGTATACAGGGTGATACAGAAAAAGTGGAAAAACTATATTTAATTAACCGAAACATGTGGAGACGTGTCACTCACCACATACATTAACTATTTCATGCTTATGAAGTCACAGCAAACTGTTCTTGATTACCTTGAACCGTCTTTGAAATGTAGGGGAAAACCAGAAAAAAAACAAGAACACTGTTTTTTCCATAAATAAGTAATTCTTCGAGATATTGACAAAATACTTGGTATTTCTACAAAAAGTAGTGTTAGAAATGATATGAGCTGGGTGGCCTATTTCTTAGCCAACTATTTCCAGAAATACGATTGTCAACTTTTCTTAGCGCACTTCTCCAAACGGGAAGGCGCTTTTGTCCTCGCTTTGTCCGTCCGTCCGTCCGTCCGTCACAGCATCTAGTCCTAGACGAAAAAGTTTTTGCGAAAAAATTTTACTCCATTGGGTAGCTCATGACCTTGTATCCCGAACCAAAAAAAATCTCGACGAAATAATGATAAACAATGACAATAATAACAATTTAGTGTGACGCCGCATCGCCGTTGAATGCTGCATTTCAGAAGCCGGCCTGATCTCGAAAGTTATCACATGCGAGGAAGTACCCGATCTTATCATTTTACCATAATACATATGCGGAGTTATATTTAGAGGATGATTTGAACTTTATTTTAATGGAAATTTCACATCGGTGCGAGGTGCAGGCCAATAGTTGATAATTTTTGAAAATGACTCCGAAACTACGGCTCGGCCGCAAATGATTTATTCGTTGCTTGCTGGTGCTTGATATCCTTTCCTCCTAACAAAACGAAATTCAACACAGAAAATATATCAACTCGAATGGGTAGCTCATGGCCTTGGTACGCGAATCAAGAAAAATTTTGCCGAAATAATCATGATCAATTACAAAAATAACATTTTGGTGTAGGGCGCGGGCGCGGGCGGCTTCGCCGATTAAGTGCTGGCATTCGCGGTAAGATGTAGAAAGTTGCGATATGCAGGCAACTACAATGTCTTGATAAAATACATCACTCCATGTACGGCATTATATTTAGAGAACAATTTGAACTTTCTTTTGACAAAAACCCCACTACGATCCGACCGTCGGGTCAATTGTTATCAATTTTTGAAAACGACCGCAAAGCCACGGCTCGGCGCATATTACACGACCCTACAAATTTAAAATCAGACGTGCCGAAATAGTAATTGACCATTTTGAAATAGCCAATACTAGGTACCCAAAGGATAATGGCACTCAAATTACGAAACATGTTCGCTCAATAACAAAAAAAAAAGTAGGTAGGTATCACTAAAAATCATGTGACAGGCTACCATTTTTTCGGTTTTTCGATAAAAAAGAAATGTCCCAATTCAAAAGTGAACCCGATATTCGTGTTCGGGAGGTCGAAATCAGTTGGAGAACATTTTTTTATATAAGTAACAGAATGACGCTTATGTGACCGGTTTGTCTGTCTGTCTGTCTGTCTGTCAGTCTGTCTGTCTGTCTGTCTGTCTGTCCGAGTCCATGCAGAAATTAAGACGCTGTAGTCTAGAGTCTTGGAACTTTTTTCCGATTAATAGCTGATGTCTCCAAGGGTGGCCAATGGGCACTATTTTTGTTATCCATACATCGTCATCATTATTCTCAAAAAACAGAGATCTCCTGTGCACTTCGATGAAGTTGAACTTCTTCTCGGGAACTAAAGCTACAGCCCTTAAAGATTGAACTTTATCCGGTGGATAGCTTAGGTTCTCAAGGACCAAATAGGCAGATTGGCTTTCATAATTCGGCCGCCATCTTGGCTGCCATATTGAAATTTCTTATTAGTGGAACGATTGTCATGAAACTTGAAACTTACCCTTGTCTAGTACGATCATTCTTAATTTCAAGCCAAATTTCATGATTGCCCCACCATCTTGGCCGCCATATTGAAATCTCTTATAAGTGGAAGGATTTTCATGAAACTTGAGAGTTACGCTTGTCTCGTACGATCATTCCTATTTTCAAGCTGAGTTTCGTAATTTTGCCGTCATCTTGGCCGCCATATTGAAATCTCTTATTAGTGGAACGATTTTCATGAAACTTGGAACTTACCCTTGTCTAGTACAATCATTCTGATTTTCAAGCCGAATTTCATGATTCTGTCGATATTTTGGCCGTCATATTGGAATTTTTTGCCCAAGACGGTAGAACCCTAATTACTTAACATCTTGCGTTCACTAATCCTCCAAAAAGGAAGTGCGCTACTGAGCCTCATGCCCATGAGGCATATTTGCTTGTTTAGATTTTCAACAAATGGTTGAGGCAGTATAGTACCGATGGGTAGATCAAACTTGAATCTACGATTTTTCTGCGATTTTCAGCAAGCAGTAATAATTATTCTACAAGTGGTAGAGAATATTTGCACTACAAGAGGTAGGCTCTGCTGAATAATGCTTATTGCTCTACGTGAAATTCACCAATGTCCCGTTTGTCATCATCTACAACAGAAAAGAAAAAGTGACGAAAAAAAATCAACTTACTGGAAGACTCCGACGAGCCATATTTTGCCCGAAATCACTTAATTCGGTCATTCAGTTTTCTTCGCTCTTGTTCTCTGCTGTTTCTCGTGCGTTTTCCCATTTTGCTAAACAATTTCACACAGAAAGTACGCGGTGCGTTTTCTTCGACATGCACGCTTGAAGCCCTATAACATAATGACATACAATACAATACAATCTTTATTCAGCGCAAGAAGACCTTACAAGGTATTGTCTTGTACGCTAAGTCATTTTAAACAAAATAAACTGCGCAACAAATATGTTGTCGCGAAGGAAAAATTGGTCCGACTTTGGACCACAATAACTTTTGAATGACACAAACTATTTCGATTTCGTTTTCACGGTTAGTGAGATCAGTCTTTCCGTTATTCACCTTCAAGAGGTGAAGATCAGGAAGCTTCATGTAAAATATTTACAGAGTGAAATGTAAAACAGTGCAAAATTTTAGCAAATTAAACGGACCCCCATTTTCAGAATATTTTTTTTTCATAAATGCAAATGAAAGGATCATAAAACGTGATGTTTTGGCTTGCGCCCAGTTTTAGAATTTTTTGAATCGGAACTGTGGTTCTGACTTTATGATTTTTTTTTCTCTTGGAGGATCCTGAGTGTATCCTATCGCTACAAGAAAGACTATGTTAGCCCAGGGAGCCTGTCATCATCAAAAACTAAAATTGACCATCAGCATCATGTTCAGGAGGTCAAAATCACAAAGAAAGTTTGTTTCAGCTGAGAAAACCTGATCAAATTCAATTTTTAAGAAAAACAGCTGTGTCGCCCATGTCGAATGGGCCCCTTTTTTGAAGTCTTGATCAAGGTATTTCAGATGGTCTGTAGGTCAAGTTTCTGAGAACCGTTTAAGCAACAATATTCGTGAATTGCAACCTCCCATTATCAGAATAACATAGTCTTTTTTGTACCGATAGGATAAATCAGCATCTTACAAGAGAAAAAAATCATAAAGTCAGAACCATACTTCCGATTTCAAAAATTTCGAAACTGGGCGCAAGCTAAAACATAACGCTTCATAATCCTTCCATTTGCATTTGAGAAAAAAAATTATTCTGAAAATGGGGGTCCGCTTAATTTGCTAAAATTTTGTACTGTTTTACGTTTCACCCTGTAGATATTTTACATGGAGCTTCCAGATCTTCACTTCCTGAACGTGAATAACGGAAAGACTGATCTCACTAACCGTCAAAACAGAATCAAAATGGTTCTTGTCATTCAAAAGTCATTGGGGTCCAAACTCGGACCAATTTTTCCCTCGCGACAACATATTTGTTGCGCAGTTTATATAAGCACATCATACCTGTACAGGCACACATGCGGCGGCTCAGTACGACGGGGCTGCCACACGTTTCTCTTTGAAATAGCGCGCGAAGTCGTGTTAGAAACACATTTACCATGTGATCTGATAAGGATGCTACAGCGTGGTATAATAAGTATTACAACGTATACCCGAGCTTATTGATACGTTTGTTGGGTCTATGCAACTTAAAGCTTTATCTCAAAAACTGCGGGATCTTGAACTTATAAAAAAAGTTTTCCGGAATGACTACCTGCTCCAGGAATTTAAGAATCTAAAGTCCAAATACAAAACGCAATTGAATGCAGAAAAGAGAAAACACGCAAGAAAAATTATTGAAAATTCCAACAATAAAACTAAAACATTGTGGGAAATGGTAAATAGCCAGATAAATAGGAACATAGGTAGCAACGTTGCAATTACTCTGAGGGTGGAGGATCGGACTTTGACCGATCCTAGGGGAGTTGTGGAGGCATTTGCTCAGTACTTCTCCACAGCTGTGAGAAACAAGCTGGCCAGTCACTTCGGTGGGATGACTGGGAGTTGTACCTCCACCCATCGGGTTTGCAAAACTATGTTCTTTTCCCCAGTCACCAAAGGGGAGGTCAAGGAGATAATCTTGAATATGGCCAACAAGGGTTCTACCGGGATGGATGAGGTTCCTGTGTCATTGCTTAAAAACTGTGTGGATGAATTTGCAGACTGTTTGGAGGTGATTATTAATGGCTCGATTGTTGCTGGAAAGTTCCCGGATCAGTTAAAGACAGCGGTGACTACACCGATCCACAAAAAAGGTGGAGAAGACGATGTCCAGAATTACCGGCCAGTATCGTTGCTGAGCGTTTTTTCGAAGGTCATCGAGAAGGCTGTGGTTAACAAAATAATGTTATTTCTGGAAAGTCAAAATATAATTGCTGATGAGCAGCATGGTTTCCGCAAGGGTCGATCAACGGAGACTGCTGCCGTTCAAATGGTGCAATACGTCTATGAAGGTCTTGATGCAGGCAATTTCGTGGCCGGGATCTTCTTCGACCTCACAGCGGCTTTTGATACGCTAGAGAGAAAGTATGTGGGTGAAAAGTTAAATAATATAGGAATTCGTGGAAGTGTGAATGAATGGGTAATGTCATATCTGGATGGTAGAAAATTCAAGGTGAGAGTGCTCTGGAGTGTATGGGGTTGACACTGGCACCCCTCAGGGGGGAGTTGCGGGGCCTAGTGTGTTTCTGCTGTATGTGAATGACCTCCGCGACCATATCAGCCATGGCAAAGTAATAATGTACGCTGACGACACCACCATTCTGTTGTCAGCAAGAACAATGGATGAACTGCATGATAAGTTATCATTGACGATAAAGGAATTTAATGACTGGTGTACCTCCAATCGACTAATGTTAAATTATGACAAGACAGTTTTATTGAATTTCAAAACTAAGCAGAATAAATCGAATACAAATACCAGTATACCGTGCGGCAATGTTACCCTGAAGAATTCTAGCTCGACAAAATTTCTAGGCATCGTTGTGGACGAGAATGTAGACTGGGGCCGTCACATTGATGGTGTGTGCAAGAAGGTAGCTCAGCTTAATTTTGCTATAACAATACTCAAGAGTAACCTGGACCGGAACTATGTACTAAATATGTATTTCGCGATGGTGTATCCGGTGATCTCATACAATATCATTGTGTGGGGATGCGGTGGTACTCTTGAGAGACTATTTGTACTACAAAAAAGGGTAGTGCGCAACATCTTTGGCATGAGGCCTAGGGAGACCTGTCGGGGGGTTTTTAGAGACAGTGGCATACTGACGGTGGTTTGTATTTACCTGTATAAATTATTGACTTATATGTATCAGAACAGAGGGAAGCTGACGTTGCATAGTGACAAGCATGAGTATCTGACAAGAAACAGGGCTAAGATATGTGTCGACAAAGTGAATAGGACACTTACAAAGAGATCACCCAAATATGCGGGAAGCGCATATTTCAATAAGCTGCCTTCGCACATAGCCAAGGTTGCAACGTTAACAGAATTTAAAAAAAAAACTAAAAGTATACCTTACCCGCAGTGACGGATTAACCAATAGGCTAAGTAGGCTGCAGCCTAGGGCGCCTCAACAAAAGGGGGTGCCGACCAAGGCGAAATTGAAAAAAACCATGAATTCACAAAAAATGTTGTACTTTCATGAAACAAAGTACGTGTTTGTTGTCTTGTACTTTCATGTTCCATATTGTTGGAATAAATTTAGGCCAGCTAGAAAAATTGGAAAGGTACTTTCCGGCATCCACTCCCAAGTGAAGAAATGCTATGGGAAAAATGAATCGAAATGCTGACAACTAATAAATTATTAATAAAATAATTAAATCTCATTATAGGGTGACTACCTACGCACCTTTGCTTATGGAAAAACTGGTAACTGTACTCGAAAGTGAACCGTTGGAAAGATAGAAGGTCTTTCCCCACGTCGCGTCGCCGGCGCCGGCGAAAGACACCGGGAAAAAGGTTGTATTTTTGTTTGAAGCTCAAGCTCAAGCGAATGAATGTCACCCGTCACCCATCATCTTTGAAATAACATTGAATGACTTTTTTCAAGGAGACAGACCTCTACCAATATATAGAAATGAAAATCACCTGCCCACAGAATGAAAGGGTGACTTTTTTCAAGGAGACAGATCTCTACCAATATATAGAAATGAAAATCACCTGCCCACAGAATGAAAGGGTCTATTAGTATTCAGTCACTATAGTGGTCACTAGTTTCAACACTTTACATACCTACCTTACAGTGTGCTACTTTATGATTGTGTTAGTTTTGTTTTGGTTTTGAACAACCTATACATTTTTTATTCAATCATCAAAAATTGAAGAAAAAATCAAGGTGGATTTTTTTCATTAATTGTTGTATGTAGTTCCAAAAGTGAAGGAGGGGGGGCGCCGAAATGAATCAGTCTAGGGCGCCATTGCTTCCTAATCCGTCACTGCTTACCCGGAACTGTTTTTATACTGTCAATGAGTACATGGCAACCTAAGACCAGGCTCGATATAAATATGTATTCGTGGAGTCAGTCCACTGCTGTGATATGCTTGTTATTGTTGATGTTAATGTTTTTGTCCATATTGTCTATTTCTTCGTGTATCTATTTATCATATTTATTGTATCCTATGTATAGACCTTACAAACTGACGTGGCTGTGATTTTATTGAAGTGATCTTTGAGCTGAATAAATTATTTATTTATTTATTTATTTATTTATTTATAACAGATTCGTGAAGATTCGTATGGAATTTATGGAAATTTCCAATGATTCCTCAGAGTTTCTATAGATTTTCATAGATTTTCACGGGATTTCTAGAGATTTGCAAAAATTTGTACTAGATTCTAAAGGGATTTTTGGAGACTATCAAACATTTCTAAAATTTCTTATTATTTCAACGGAGTTTCTAGGAATAAATGAAGACTTGTATGAGATTTTTGGCGCCACCTTGATATTCCTACGAGATCTTTGAAGAAGTTCGAGGTAATTCTGAAGATTCTACGTGATTTCAGAAATATTTTGCGTTCTAAAGATTTCTGTAGGATTTTTAGGAATTTGTTGATATTTCTACAAGATTTTCAGGGATTTCCAGAGATTTATCCAAGATCTCCAACAATTTGCAAGAGTTTTTAGGGATTCCCAGAGATTTGTATGAGATTTGTGATTTGCAGTGATCTCTACGGTAACTCTAAAGAGAACATTTCTGAAGATCACCAATAATGATAAGAATTTCTTGAGACTCGCAATGATTTTTACGAGAATTCGAACGATTTCCAAAAATCTCATTCAATACATTTTCGAAGTATTCTGCCCAGCCCTGCATACGATATAGATGAAGGAGACGCGGCTTAATGACTTATGGAAATTTTGGCGTTAAATGCAAGCCGAGCTTTTAATGAAAACCGAATGCAGGTGGATATCGATTAGAAATTTACCTATATTCCTACAATCTGCATACCTAATAGGGCAGGTGTGCGTAAATCCGCTTACGAAGCACTGTGTGCCGCGGTCATTCATGTGCCATCATCGGTCGCGGCTCGTGGTTTGTATTAAGGATGGGCGGCAGGAGAGCTGTATTGGTATTTATGGCAACTGATGCGTGGGTTCGATGGGATATCGGGAGGAACGGGAACGGCAACGGGACTAGATAAATAGGAAATGGGAAATTTCATTCTCGCGCACGACTAATTCCAGGGAAATTAATTAATTTGCAGGAAACCGCGCCGGCCAGGAGGGGCTGCGGTCGGCGATGGACCAGCCTGAAACAGCACCCGCGGTCCGGCACGGAACCGCTGACCGAGACGGGAAACGGCGCCGGCAGCGGCTTTTCCACACCCTCCACGGCCAACACCAGCCCCCTGCCGGCGGCCGCGGAGGGCATCCGCAAGAGCAACTGGCAGGTCATCGAGCACTTCAGCTCCAAGGAGAAGGGCAGTCTGTCGTCCAGTCTCATTGCGGTGAGTTTCTAGAATAATATCTTCATTCTTCACTCGTCAGCCATGTGAAACTTGAGTAGTTCTCCTCCATAATATGCAACATCACCTCTTCCTCCTCCAGCAACATCCATGCACTCTTGTTTATTGTGTCCTCCTCACTGAACTTTTGCTTTGTTGATTCAACTTCGTCACTATTTGAAAGAAAATAAAGTGAAACGGACGCTCTCATCCGATGTGCTTCAACAATCGCGAAAGCATCTGGACGTGCACGTTGTGTCAGACTCTTCAAACTCACTCATTGTTCTCCGATTCATTAAATTCCCATAAAAACCTGAAAAAACCCACATGCGCAGCATACTTTGATGCTATGGTTAATATAAACCCTACTCACAACCTAACTGGATGATAAAACGCTTTATACAAATCTAAGAAAACAAATAATTGAACAAGCGAATATGCCTCATGGGCATGAGGCTCAGTAGCGCACTTCCTTTTTGAAGGATTAGTGAACGCAAGATGTTAAGTGATTAGGGTTCTACCGTCTTGGGCAAAAAATTGCAATATGGCGGCCAAAATATCGACAGAATCATGAAATTCGGCTTGAAAATCAAAATGATCGTACTAGACAAGGGTAAGTTTCAAGTTTCATGACAATCGTTCCACTAATAAGAAATTTCAATATGGCAGCCAAGATGGCGGCCGAATTATGAAAGCCAACCTGCCTATTTGGTCCTTGAGGACCTAAGCTATCCACCGGATAAAGTTCAATCTTCAAGGGCTGTAGCTTTATTTCCCGAGGAGAAGTTCAACTTCATCGAAGTGCACAGGAGATCTCTGTTTTTTGAGAATAATGATAACGATGTATGGATAACAAAAATAGTGCCCATTGGCCACCCTTGGGGACATCAGCTATTAATCGGAAAAAAGTTCCAAGACTCTTGTTTCAATTCTCGAGAAGGAGTACAGCGTCTTAATTTCTGCACGGACTCGGACGGACAGACAGACAGACAGACAGACAGACAAACCGGCCACATAAGCGTCATTCTTTACTTATATAAAAAAATGTTCTCCAACTGATTTCGACCTCCTGAACACTAATATCGGGTTCACTTTTGAATTGGAACATTTCTTTTTTATCGAAAAACCGACAAAATGGTAGCCTTGTCACATGATTTTCAGTGATACCTACCTACTTTTTTTTTGTTATTGAGCGAACATCTTTCGTAATTTGAGTGCCATAATCCTTCAGGTACCTAGTATTGACTATTTCAAAATGTTCAATTACTATTTCGGCACGTCTGATTTTAAATTTGTAGGGTCGTGTAATATGCGCCGAGCCGTGGCTTTGCGGTCGTTTTCAAAAATTGATAACAATTGACCCAACGGTCGGATCGAAGTGGGGTTTTTGTCAAAAGAAAGTTCAAATTGTTCTCTAAATATAATGCCGTACATGCAGTGATGTATTTCATTAAGAAATTGTAGTTGCCTGCATATCGCAACTTTCTACATCTTACCGCGAATGCCAGCACTTGATCGGCGAAGCCGCCCTACACCAAAATGTTATTTTTGTAATTGTTCATGATTATTTCGGCAAAATTTTTCTTGATTCGCGTACCAAGGCCATGAGCTACCCATTCGAGTTGAAATATTTTCTGTATTGAATTTCGTTTTGTTCGGAGGAAAGGATATCAAGCACCAGCAAGCAACGAATAAATCATTTGCGGCCGAGCCGTAGTTTCGGAGTCATTTTCAAAAATTAATAACTACTAATCGGCACCTCGCACCGATGTGAAATTTTCATTAAAATAAAGTTCAAATCATTCTCTAAATATAACTCCGCATATGTATTATGATAAAATGATAAGATCGGGTACTTCCTCGCATGTGATAACTTTCGAGATCAGGCCGGCTTCTGAAATGCAGCATTCAACGGCGATGCCGCGTCACACTAAATTGTTATTATTGTCATTGTTTATTATTATTTCGTCAAGATTTTTCTTGGTTCGGGATACAAGGTCATGAGCTACCCAATGGAGTAAAAATTTTTCGCAAAAACCTTTTCGTCTAGGACTAGATGCGGGGACGGACGGACGGACGGACGGACGGACGGACGGACGGACGGACGGACGGACGGACGGACGGTCGGACGGACGGACGGACGGACGGACAAAGCGAGGACAAAAGCGCCTTCCCGTTTGGAGAAGTGCGCTAAAAAACAGTCAAGTTACGGTGAGCGAGAGCAATCGATGGCATAGGGGTGCGACTTTCCCAGGTATTCAGACAACTATAAATTACAAGGATCTTTTTTGCAACACATCAGCAGCTCTTCCTTGAATCTAACATTATCTAAGATCATGCACCTGCATTATTTTTTCTACCGTCCATGATCTCGCGTTAAGTTCCGAACTTGAGTCTCTCCCCCGCTTAACTTGACTCTCTTCCTAACTTGAGTGACTCAATTTTTACTCTTTCTTTTCCACCTCAGCTCGCGTGGTATTCCTGTCGGTTTCAGTCAACCAATCGCGGTTCGCGATTTTTCCTGAGAAAATGCACTTTGTCGTCGCTTACTTATTTCTGATCTCGGCCAGACAGGTCACCAAGAGTTTTCTTATCTCGCAGCTGAATGTGGCTTCCTGTCGTGCAGACATTACAAACCTATCGAATTTACGAAGATTATTGTACAAGAGTTTAATATTTCTTCAAAATAAGACTAATATCCTAAAGCATAATTTGGGAGAATAGCGAGAATAAATAGTGTAGTTCTGAAAATTGGTAGAGATGTTCTCAAAAGCTTGCTGATTACTGTGTAGAAAGTCCCCATCGATAGGGAGTGTGGAATCGCCGCCATCTTGGATTATTGGTACATTTGAAGTATATTTTGCTATTATCTCGATTAAAGGCGATTCCATCAAAAAATCGCTTGGTTCAAATGAAAGGCCATCAAATTCCCTGCAAAAAAGTTGCGTATTACTTTCACGTATATGTCATAACTTTGAAGAAATTGGCCTGTGAGCGTCAGGTGCGAGTCGTGGAAGAGATATTTCATTTCTCACGGTGTTTTTGTAAAATCACGAGAAACCACAATGCAGTGCTGTTTAGTTAATCTTGGTTAATGAATAATGAAATGAAAAAAATATATTGGCCTTCACTTCAAAAAATATGGGGGGATCTAAGGGAAAAATGGAACCTCTAATATTTCGGTTATTTAAGGAAATTTTGAAAACATTTTTGGGAGGAATTATGAGTGATCCGTTTATGATACAAGGTGCAAAAGACAGATCAATCGTTGTACAGGGTGAGTTTGTACCCTGGATTTTGTCAGACCTCGCGTGAATCTGCAATGCCGCATCTAAATATCTGAAAATAATCGTAACCAACACTACCAAAATCAGAACAATGAGTGACAGACAAACCAGTTCAGGTTACTCATTGTTCTAATTCTCGTAGTGTTGGTTACGGACATTTTCAGATGTTGAGATGCGCTTTGCAGGTTTACGCGTGGTCTGAAAAAATCCAGGGTACAGGCTCACCCTGTACAATAATTGGTCTGTCTTTTGTATCTTGTAGCATAAAAGAATCACCCATCATTTTCCTCAAACCTTTTTTAATTTTTTTTTCAAATAACCGAAATATGAGAGGTTCAATTTTTATCCTTTGACCTCCCTATTTTTTTTCCAATTGAAACGACCCCAGCTATCGTCTTGTACCCCTGAATGGGTAGGCAACCCATTATACTGGCATTTAATTCAACTTATTTGAATTAAATCACTTTTCCCGCTTTTGGAACCGCTTGGCCGATGATCATCTAGTATCAGGACGACATCCCGTTGTGCCTCTCTTCTTGTTGTTCGATTATAGAGTTCTCGAGATTGTTGAGACAGGTCTGACTACAAGTTTGAACGCAATAAGACACAATATAAAATTTTAACGTAACATCAATCTATTGACCTCTATGTACAATTCAAAATGTTTAAATAATGGCTCGCTCCTATACCTAGTCCTACCTTCACATCGCAGGCTAAATTATCTAAAAGATCTAACCTATTCCCGAAGAGATAACTTTCCCCTAATTATTTCAGACGTCCCAACACCCCAACCCTCCGACGAACACCTGACTCTACACCTTGACCGACATTTAATTCTGACTGGTTTTCGCGGTTCAAAGTTCCTTTTGTGGTTGAATCAGATCCAACATTTATGTT
Source organism: Anaspis maculata (assembly GCA_949128115.1). NCBI lineage: Eukaryota > Metazoa > Arthropoda > Insecta > Coleoptera > Scraptiidae > Anaspis > Anaspis maculata. The sequence continues at coordinate 3,674,357 of OX421964.1, forward strand.
AGTGTTAGAGGTTATGTTAGGGTTAGGCCCGGCTTCTAGACACTGCAAAGAGAAGAGTGACTTCGACCACGAATGCAATCTAAGATTTGTGGGCCGGTGTGTGCGGTGGCCCCCTTTTTGTGGAGCCTCTTTTCAAAGGCTAACGCTCTTTTTGGGCTATGGTTCTCTTTTGCCCGTTTGGAAGGGATTGGATATGGCTGGCCTTTGTGGGGGCTTTAAACCTGTTTTCGCCGTGAATTGCCCCCAATGCTCAGAAAGATTCCCGTGATCGAAAGTGCCTATAACCGGAAATGTTGAACCAAATTTCGCCCTTCCAAAACTTTCGAACCGATGGTGTACGCGAAACAAATTACTCAAATCAAGGTACTAATTTAATGTGGAGAACGTTTTGAGCACGCCCCGTATACGCGCTAGTTCGTTGTTGTTTAGCAATTTGTGAGAGAAGGCCGCAGTCAGGAAAAACAAAACGCAGAGAATAGACTACACAGGGTGTTCGTCGAAAGCCGATGCGGAGAGGCGTCGAAATAATCTTTGCCCTAACACGAAGTAATCGCCGTCTACACTATTCCTGATCGAGCCCTAATAACAGTTCATTTTTACAAAGTCCCTATCTGAACGATGGCGTCGTTGGGTACCGGATTGAATTCATCAGTTTCGAATAAGAACGTCTTCATTCCCGTAACAAACTCTATATGGAAATATCCGGAACTGTCTTGGCGCTAAAACAAAATCATTAGTTTCAAGGAGGGGGGGGGGGGTGTCCATCAATCCGATCAACCATTACGACTCTACGGCAGGGTCCGAACCCGATTTCAACGCGATGCTATTTTATTTCAATTACTTGATTTTTCACGTAGTTCTCAAAATTTACTTTTTCCGAATAACTAGGAGCTTCAGAAACGCAGAGGAAGCTCACCCGCGAGTCTCCAGATCTAACCTACTAGGTCCGGTGCTCTGAGTACCGCAGTCACAAAGCCAAGTCCAGAGGGCCCAAGAGCGCGAATACCTTTCTATGAAGGTATCCAACAAAGGACGAGGCTTGAAAGTGGCTGTACCTGACGGCAGACAGTAGCGCAGACACCAGCACGTGCAGGCAGATTCAGAAAGCACGCGTGAGCCCCATCATACATTTTTCCGACAAAGCCTAACCGTAAGCAACTATCCCAACTCACCAAGACTAACCTCCCGCTCGTCGAGGTCATCACTCCGCCACACGAGATACCGAAACGAGAGACCTCATTTCTATCGGGCCTGGATCATTTAGGGGTTTCAACTCGACATCCTCGAGGTGGGCTAGAACTCATCGTGGAGGGAACGCGACTCAGCATCCTGGAGGGGGTTCGAAACACTTCGTCAACGGGCCCCAACTCTACGACTTGGAGAAGGGTCGAAACTCAACACCGGAAGGGTCTTGGCACATCGACCTGGAGAAGGGCTGGAACTCGTCGCCGGAGGGCTCTGACTCGACACCTGGAGGCGGATCAAGACTCAACGTCCAAGGGCTCTGACTCGACATCCTAGAGACGGGTTGCAACTCAACGGGGGAAGCAACTCATCAGTCTCTCGGAGGGTCAAAACTCAACCTGGAGGGTTCTCGACTCAGCGTGCCTCCAAGGGGACCAAAACACGACTCCGAAGGGTTCCAACTCGGCTTTCTCCAGGGGGCCTTTGAGACACATCAGCCGGGGGAAATCGACTCGTCATTTTCCAAGTGGGCTGGGACTTATCATTGGGGCTTCGACGCTTCGGCCTCTAGGAGGGTCGCGACGCAACATAAACGGGTTCTAACTCAGCTTCCTCGAAGGGGACTAAAACTCTTCGCTAACAGGCCCGCAGAAGCACTCGGCGACGGACGTGACAAGTCGGGAGCGGACGGCAGCCCAGGATTGGTCCAGGTACCACGGTCAATCTCCGGCGATATCCTCCATTCCCAGCAATTCGGAATATTTTTCGCATCCAAAACGATCGCGAACGGGGTATAGACGGCTCAGGTAATCTGAGAAGCCGCTGAAGAATGCGACCGGCGCCGGCGGTGCTAACACGTGTGAATCGGATGGTGGCGGGCAGCGGGCAGCGGGCGGTGGCCGATGGCGTGTCAACACAGCAGGAGTACGGCAGCAACCAACTGGGTCGAAGTGCGGGTGCCTCACTTCATATGCACCAATTCCCCATTTCGTCGGACGTCAAGCAGGGACGGTTGTTGAATGTCGATGATGGGCCAGTAAATTATGTTATAGAGCTTTGCGGGATTTACACGAATGAATTAAATAGCTAGCGACATCTTTTAATGATGCCTTGACTCAGAATATTCACATTCTTATACCTCGATTTCACGGCTTTGAATTATTTTCCTCCGGATTATTTTTGGCCCGCCAAATGCGGGTGGCTTCAAAATGAAGGGCAAATTATTTTTTTTCATATGATTATTCATTTAAGAAGATCAATCAAACAGCATTGCATTGTAGTTTTGCGTAATTCTCCAAAAACACCGTGAGAAATTGAGCGATTCCACACCACCTATCGATGGGGACTTTTTACACAGTAATCAGCAAGGCTTCGAAAACATCGCTACCAATTTTCAGAACTACACTATAATTTTTGATATTTTTTTCTTTATTGACTGGGCTATATGCAAGCATTATACTTCGATGGCCCCATCCTTAAGATCACACATGTAGTACACACGGAGTTTATCGGATTCCTCAGAACTAGAGGATATACTGCTAGGCATCGAGCCATTGCAAGTAATTGAACACCACGATTATGACCCTTGATCATTCTTCAGGTTGTCTACCATGATTCATAGCCATAAGTTCAGCGGTTCGGTTTTAGCAGCTATTTAAATAAAATAGTGTCGATTTTTCATGAAAAAAACAGAAAATCACGAGGTCTCTGGGTCATTTCTTAGGTCATTGGGGGAAGATCCCCCACAGAACTTTGATAAATTTATGCTGAATTATTAGAAAAAAGTGCATTCTTCAAGAGAACATTCAAACTCAGTTCTGCTTACATTCTAACGTCTTCGAGGCAGGGTTGGTTGTTTTGAACAAATGTTTCAAACTTGTTTTAAACAAAAGCGTTTGTTTTAAACAAAATTGTTTCAAACATATTAAACATGTTTTTACACATATTTCAAACAATCATGTTTTTTTCTCTTTTTTACGGAAATTATAACTTTGGACTTTATTTTCGATAGTTCTCCTCGTTACCACTTCTATGGTTTCATGAATTTTCAATTTCTTGGACTGATCTGTGATCTTATTCATGTCGGATGATGAAATATAAGAAACGTTCTGTCTTATATTTCCAAATTATTCTTTGTCAGACCACCTTAACCCATATAGCCCGACCGTCCTTTATAAAGGACGGTAAAAGTTTTTTTCAAAATAATCAACTGTTATTACTAGTATAAACAGATAAGTCACTACATACCAAACTTCAAGTATTGAGAGTCCATTCATATCACTAGTTCGTTATAATTACTGAATTTGCTTGTATGGTGCCCTTTTGTTTGTTGTTGGCTTTTACAATGAATAACCATAGGTAGGTATATTTTGTTGTTGATAGTAGTTTATGATTGTTTTTTTCTATAGTTGGGTACTTCAAAGATCAAGTAACTTGCCTTATACCAAAACTTTATTTTTTTTTCAAACCGTCCCGTGCAAAAAAACGGTGTCCTTTATAAAGGACGGTAGGTCTATCCACTACTATCAACAACAATGATGTCGTTTTTATTTCACTTATGGAAAAGACCCCTTACCATAGCACAGTTACTGGAAGAAATCGAGAAGGATGTATTGAAGATATTCCAGGAGAAATAGCAATTCTTTTCCCAAAAATACAAACGATGAGTGCGATACGGATGAAGATTCAGCTGAAGAAAATTCTATTGAACCAAACAATTTGCCAGAAGCGCAGCTCAGAGCCGAATTTGGGCTACAAGTTTTGGATTGGGGCTTTGTGGCTAGGCATTATTGTCTATCTTGAGAAATGACGAGGTTCTCGTGATCAGAGAAAAAAGCACATCGTAGCACGTAGATCAACCGCTACTGAATCATACTACGGGAATATGGGCGGTGTAGATCGTGATGATCAAAATCAAGGCTAATACAGGGTTTCAGTCAGAAAGGAGAATAGTATTCTTCACCATTTGCTCACTGCATAGATATGACTATGCAAAAATCTTGGCGACTAAATAAAAATAATGGCGGAAACCTCGACCAACTTAAGTTCCAAAGATCTGTGAGTACAGAGCTGCTGGAAACTAGCGAAAAAATGGCAAAGAAAAAGACCTTTGAAACCACCCGGAAATTTGCGTGAGTTTTTTCATGAGCATGAGAAAATCACCGGCGATGCGCAGTATGCCATAAAAAAGACCAATTTTATGTGCAAAAATTATTATGTCGGCTTGCATCTCAAGAATTGTTTCATTTTTCACCACACTCAAAATGTATGTTTGTTTGCAAATTGTGTGTCTTGTGTTTGTTTGTTTAGGTTTTCCTTCAATGATTTTTTCTTTTGTTCTCTGATGTTTTTTTTTGTTTTATATTGATAATTTCATGTTTTTTGAAGTGCAAGAGAACATTTTTCAATCGTTTGATGTTATCAAAAAATTTATATTTCATAGTAGTACATAGCCCTACCGTCCTTTTAAAAGGACAGCACTTTTCAACTAAATACAACACTCAAAGAATTTTTTTCTTATTTTTGTGTAATTATACTCTGCTTAAAATACCAGAATTTTAAGAAAAATTTCCGCTTACGGAAAAAAATTTAATTCCGGACCATATGGGTTAAGAATAGAACCATAAAGACATTTTTTTGAAAAAAATTGGACTGTAAGAGCTCATACCCTAAAGCTACATTCACAACCTACAAATTATCATTATTGCATATATACTGCGCGTCTTTTGAAGTGGATATTGTGAGTTTCTTGTGAATTAAGTTTCAAAATTTCCTGCATAACATAGCATTATTGACAGGTATAGTCGATAATTGAATTATCAAATCATTGAACTGAATTATAGATTATACCTACCAATAATGCTATGCAAGAGAATACAGTGCTCAATCTACAAGAAACTCGCAATATCTACTCCAAAAGACGCGCAGTGCACGTAAAACATTATACGTAACGTAGTGTGGTCGCATCATTCACAATACCCGAAATTACGATTTGCATAATCATACGCTCCGTGTTTTCTACCTGGTAGAATTTGTGGAAGGCTGTTGTATATCTCTGCAACCTTTTAGCGAGAACTCCAATGAAAAGTTCATTGTCATGGTTATGGAAAACTAGTTCCTATACAGCAAATCTTAGCCGAGGCTAGATTGAACAAAAAGCCAGTAGCCATTTCAAAATATTGACAATCTGACATCTGACGGTTGAGGCGAGTATGCGCAATGTGCCCGAAATTATACGTGAACTTCTAACGTGTACATAAAAGCTTGGACCTTGTAAGGTTTCATGTATACGTAGAAGTTTTTTTATTCGTTTATTTAACGTCGGCCCATTTCCGCAACGAGGCCCAACACCGACGCCGGTGAATGTTTTCCTCCACTATACCGGGAATTTTGCCGACCCCCTGTGTGTTTCAACACAGAGTAGAGATTTTCAACGACCACCAACATCGCTTGGGGTCGGCACCATCGTTTGTATTCAACGTGCTATGCGACACACATTGTATTTAGCAAGCATTCCAACTAAACCAAGAGGCTGGTTTTCGAGGCAAAAATCCGTCTCCGGCGAGGATCGAACCCGCGACCTCTGGAGTGGTAGTCGACCGCGCTGACCACCACACCACAAGCTCCTCACGTAAAAATGACAAGTCTTCCTCACGTAGTAAGTTGAGATTGGAACAACATCATATAATTGTGCATGCCAGGCTTCTACGGTTATGCGTATGCATGTGTAATACGGTTAGGGTTAATTTGGAGGTTGTGAATGTCGCTTAATGTTTTTTGTTGACAATTAATCTGTCGCGACGAGTCACGTGTACGCAATACCAGCTACTTGCGAGCGCAGCTTAGCTCCAGGCTTCAGAGACGGTATGAAACCCTGCGACGCATATGAAGGTGAAAACAGTCTTCCATACCCATGGACCTATGACGGTAAAAACACGTTTAAAACATGTTTTTTAGTTGTTTTAAACATTTTTTTTTAAACAGTTTTAAACAGTTGAAAACATGTTTAAAACAAGAAAAAAACACTTTGTTTTGTTCTTTTTCACAAAAACATGTTTTTTTGCCAACCCTGCTTTGAGGTAACTACAAGAAGTTTGGCTCTCTTCAGACCGACCTATTTGCTTGCAGCTTACCAAAATAAACGTGACAAGAATTTATTGCTTACCACCACAAAGCTGCAATGTAGTGCAGCAGACCTGTTCATCATCAATTGATGTGAACATATTTTTACATCTTGCTATCGTAAGACTCGTTAAAAGATGTGAAGGAATTAAATCGATTCCTATTTGATAAACGCAATCTTGATGGTATCCGGCATTAGAACAACTCATGATTTTGGATCTCCTTTTTGAAAAAAAAAAACACCTGGGATCAGGAAGACCTTTAATCCTTGGTGGCCACAATATATAGTCTACCAAGCCTTTATACTTACCTGGAGAAAGGAGATCCCAGAAACGGTCATCGAGTTGCAGTAAAAGTACCTAATACTGGAATGTAACAAATAAAAAATGATGGTCATATTGCGGGGCCAAGTTATCAATTCTTGAAACAAATAACAAACTTGCTTGAAAACATCCTTTTGCAAAATAAAGTCACCCAGCTTGGAAGAAAGAAAAAAGAAAGAAAAAAAAAGAGAATAAGGGCGGGTGATGTTTCCCAGATATACCTAATAACATGGAATCCAGATCCTGTCTTGGATTACACTCTGACAGACAAGCTGTGCTGTCATTCAAATTAGTTGTCCTTTCAGCACTAACGTCAAGTCGAAGAGTTCAAACGTGATTTAAAAGTTTGAAAAAATTAAACTGCCTATTATCATAAACAATGAAAATCCAATCGAAATAAAATCAGTGTCGGTGGATACTGGATATAGAGTAAACATCAGCTCCCACAAAATATCAAGCGAAAATGATTGCAACGTATGTCCACGAAAAACTAAAAACTGCACAGCATCAAACATTAGAAGATGCACCTAAATCAGCAACCTTCAAGTCTCATTCTACCCAACATGGATCCACATTGGCCGTTTTCAAACGAGACCTTGGAATTAAAAAAGAACCTGATGCACAACGGGCTGAAGTGACAAAAAAGTAATACTTAAGTTGAAGCTCGGGTTGAGATCTCTATAGGTATAACCAATGATAGAGAACGCACAATCCGCGCAGCTTTCAATTCATCAGAACAATAGCAGCACTGTTAAAAGCTAACAAGGACTAATGACATTTTTGCTGAAGTATAGTTTTCCAAGATTGCATAGGAACTGCCTATCATAATTCAAAATTCAAATTCAAAATTTTATTGCTTTTAAGGATGCTATCCTATTGCAAGGATCTGGTTACATTGTCGCTATGTATTACAATTAATTGAAATTACAATAATATGCGTTTCAACTTATATATAGTCTGGTTCTTGAGTAGTACCCAGCACACTTATGGCGTTTCCTCTCTGGATGGCGATTGACAGCCGCTGTTTGAACCACGAACCTTCATTGACATTACCAGTTGCGTCTACCAGTCGTTTACATATGTCATCAATGAAGGAACGTGCACCAGGGCCATATGGGCCAAAAGTCTCCACTGCTATTGGAACAAAGATGTAATCGTTCGATAGGTCAGCGTACTTCGTCTTTTTGTTGGTCTCGGCCTTTTCTGCGGTAGCTCCTTAATTAATTGAAACTTAAAATTCAAAATTTTTCTACTTATAATAAAATATAGCATGTAAATTAGCAAAGAATATTCCGCTGATCAAAAAAAAAATAGATAAATATATAAACAACTGAAGCCAACTAGGAAAAGAAAATTATTCATTTCTGCAGAATGCAGGATGAATCTTACACCATTGTACATCGGACAAACAAAAAAGAAATGTTCAAGTGATTCCTGGGAGCGCAAATTACAGATGGTACAAAGTTCATCGACATATATTTTGTAACAGTAGCCAGAAAGTGTCAGTTTGAGATATCCCCGACCGAACATACGTAACTGAGCTAAAATTCTTATTACATGTATAGGCGCCTTCAAATGTGAATAATCTTGAGCAAAGGGACCATCCCTCAGAAACAAACTACTATAGGCTGGGGAAGGAACTGCCTATCACAATAGGTACTTACATATTTTCATGATTCAGAAACTAGAACCCTGAACCACATTTGTAATTACTAATTATTATTGCATAATATATCATTGCTGATATGTGCTAACTTAAGACTCTATACATACGCTTGAGTCTTTGTTGAATTACTTAAGGGATTGGAGCTTGTTTTATCATGATAATTCTCAACTTTCTTCTCGACTTTCTTGCTTGATAAAGTATTTAGCCCAGGCGCCAGGGAAAACAATAAGGAAATAATTGTTTCCTGGCTGTAAACTAGCTTAAAACGATCTGTGTAGCTTAGGTTTTGACATACTAGTTTCCTCCCTTTCGGAAATGTCGGCGTCATGTCGCCATCATCATTAAGAAGTGCACCAGCGTGGTTTTTGCCGAATATCTTAATTTTGGGTCATCTGACAGTAAAAGATCGAGTAAAAGATGTAAGGAGTCATTTTGAAGCCTATGAAATTTCCTACAGTTTGGTTTTTCAATCAATTTTCTGCGACCTATGGTCTTTGAGATAGAGCTTCTGGAAGCGAGAGTCATTGTCGTGAAAGCTCCATGACCACTTGACTCGAAAAACTAAAATGTCGATGTGACAAAAAAAACTTCAAAATGAGATTACTGGAGAATTATTCATGCTATAGTTGCGGTGACGGTCTTAAACTCTTCCTCTTGAACAGTATATTACGAATATTGAAAAGTCAAAAACGTCACATTGTACATATACAGGGTGTACTACGGGAATCAAATCAGAACAGAGAAATTTGACATATTTCTTCGATTTAGCCTATGCGAAACTCTAAGCACTTATCAGGAGTCCAATATGGATATGCACTGCTCTGTGAGCTTCACTTGATACACTCAAGAAGTGGTCAGCTCACAGCCTTCCTGTAAAATGTTTTGAAGGCCCTCTGAAATCATCAAAATTTACAGTAGCAAAAAAAGTATATCATATACCAAGGAACCAAAGTGAATTTTTGATCCCTTGGGTGAAGTTTGTTGCTTGAGGGCCCTTTGGGTCCAAATCCTCAAATTAAAAATTCACTTTGGTCCCTTGGCATATAATGTACTGTTATATACATTTCTTGGTACTATAAATTTTGGATATTTTGATGATTTCAGAGGGCCTTCAAAACATTTCACAGTAAAGCTGTAAGCTGACCACTTCTTTAGTGTATCAAGTGAAGCCTATCGAGCAAATCCATGTTGATATTGGACTCGTGTTAGATGCTTAAGAGTGTCGCATATAGGCTGAATCGAAGAAATATGCGAAATTTCTCCGGTCTGATTTGATTCCCTCAGTACACCCTGTATATGTACAATGTGACGTTTTTGTCTTTTCTATATTCGTAATCAACGGTTCAAGAAAAAGAGTTTAAGACCATCACCGCAACTACAGCATGAAGGATTCTCGAGAAATCTCATTTTGAAATTTTTTTGTCACATCGACATTTTAGTTTTTCGAGTCAAGTGACCATGGAGCTTTTACGACAATACCTCTCGCGTCCAGAAGCTCTATCTCAAAAACCATAGGTCGCAGAAAGGTCATTTCAAAACTATTCCGTAGGGAATTTCATTGGTTTCAAATTGACTCATTACATCTTTTGCTGTCAGATGGCCCAAAATCAAGATATTCGGCAAAAACCACGCTGGTGCACTTCTTGTTGATGATGGCGACATGACGCCGACATTTCCGAAAGGGGGGAAATTAGTATGTCAAAACCTAAGCCACACAGATCGTTTTAAGCTAGTTTCCAGCCAGGAAACAATTATTTCTTTATTGAGTTGATTTTTGCTCCCTGGCGCCTGGGCTAATTGATAAAAATGAATTCTTCAAAATGTGAAATAAGAAATTGTTGTTGCAATACATCTAGAGACTTTACATAAGATGGCATCGTGCAAGGTTTTAAGAAACCACAGTGATGCAGGATGCAGATTGCGCCCTAAACTTTAAACATCTACATGTGTGATTTCGGGGACGGAGCCATCGAAGTATAATTAGAGGTTAAACGACTCACCTGTAAGGAAGTTCAATCCTCAATTATACGAGATGGCCCCGTCCGAAGAGATCACACCCGCCCGCTCCTCAAAAACCCCGAAAATGACGCAATCTGATAAGTTAGTGACAATCGACAAAACAATCAAAACATAATGACGAGTGAGTGGGCTATAAACTGCTGGACAACGAAATTGTCGGTATCGGAAAAATAGTCCGACTTTGGAGGTCAATATCTCTCGATTGCCGATTGTAATTTTTATTTTGTTTGTTGTGTTAACTAGCCTAATCTTTCCGTAACCCATCCTATAACAGTGAATGTTGAGAAACTTCATGTGAATTTTCTACAGGGTGATACGTAAAATGGTGCAAAATTGCAACGACTTCGTCGTACCCCCTTTTGTCAATTTTTTTTTATGTATTCTGATCATGGACCTGTATTTAAAATGGACTGCTGATCACCCTACCCGACCAAACAACAAATGACGCCACAGGGGCGCTACCATTATCGTTATCATAACAGAAGTTCTCAAAAGATTATAGAAAATCTGCAACTTGCATCGGCACATTTTGTACTATAAATATATATGGATATAATATTATTTTATAATAACTGATTCAATTTACAATAATATGTTTATTACTTCGAAAGTAGCCATCAGGTTTATTTCGTTTCGAAGAACTCATTGCAAGTTCGCAAGTTGAAACAGTCATGAAGTTTGAGAGTCACTGTCTTTCGAATTTATCGAAGGCTGCTTCAAAAGTTCAAAATCAACGCAGTTGCGATCAGGGATCACGGATCACCAGAAACGTCATTTTGACAGTTTCGTTTTTTTTAACGTGGGAAGTTTCCGGATTTGTGGTGTCGAATTCGAATTTGGTGTGTTTTATAACTCCCTAATCCGTTTAATAAGAATATTCTGTGGATTTCATCACTTATTATCAGTAGTTCTGCGAAAGAAAATGCACGGTATAGAAGGGGCGCAAGCACTATGATTTCGGCAGCACAAACCACAGCTAAGTACCTACCTCCTACTGGACCACACAGCTCGGGCCTTGAGACTGAGAGTGTTTTCTTTTCACAAGTAAGATTGCCGTCAATCAATTATTGAATGAAATTCTACTATTTCGTTACAGAATACAGAAAAACACAAACAACGGCCAGCCATTGGGGAACATAAACAAAAAAGCCAAACGGCCTAGTGCCCAACAGCACACCGTGTATTCAACACACTTCAGTTAACAATTTTAGACACGGAACATCGTCCCTTCTATTGAATTACCGGAACTTATGAACACATGTACGTACAAAACGCTGCAAGCGACCGAAAGGAAACGGCTATGCCTCGCAAGCAAATTTGAAAATGTCATTTTGACACCTAACCTAAACTTTACACTGCGATGTCATGTCGCCATCAGAGAAAAGTCATTGTAGCAGATAGAGATGGGCGGCTCAGGAGTGATCCGGCTCAGTGAGCCGGCTCACTTCAAAAACCATGTGACCCGGTTCGCGGCGTTGGATTGAACCGGTTCACGGCTCACTAATATGCGCTATTGAAATTTCAATAAAATGAGATTCGGAATCGGATTATGAGCCGATAGACGCGGAGTGAACCGTGAAATTACAAAAACTCCTAGTTCCGGAAATTCCTTCGATCCTTGGCTGACAGCCTGACACAAGGATACGAAGAACGACTGAACGGCTGAACCGTTGAACGAGTTGAGTTGGTGAGTTGTCGAGCCGGAGCGGAGCCGGCATAGGAGGAGGCATATGACTCGGCTCGACACGACACCACGAACGACCCATTTTGAGCTTAGAAAACAAGGGGGAATATTAATTTAATAAGGAACCAGTTTATTTTATCACAATTATCAATAATAATTACCAGTTTATGCGAAACATAAACACATGCCACATGCGAGTAGGCGATTTCTTAGAATTTCGGCTTGTTGAGACATGGGAACCCGGCCTATTAATTTGATAAATGAAATGAAATCGTATGAATTATTTCCCCTTAACTATAGGTGGGTACAGGTAGGTACCTTAACTACCGAAAACCTACCAAAAGACAATAACGGCGTGAACATATTAATCATGAATGAACCGTGCTTGGGCTTCGAGCGAGCCGAGTTAAACGAGTTCGAGAAATTACGGATCGTGGTGCGAGGTGCGATTACTGATTCGAACGGCTCAATTGAGCCGGTTCAGTGAACCGGTTCCTCAGACTGATCCGGAGCCGGTGAGCCGGTTCGGTCAACTGAGCCGCTTTGCCCATCTCTAGTAGCAGAACGGTCAATATTAATTGTGGGAAATAAAAGTCCCTAGGGATAACGAACATGTCGGCATTCTACTTAGCCCAGGCATATTAGGTTTTAACCCGCAACAAACTCCCACAAAGCTGAAATTTGGTATACGGGCCTTGTAAGTCCTGAGGAATAACATATCAAAATACTCGGTGGCACACCCTTGTGCGTCATTGATTGTGGGGGAGGGGGCTAAATATATTGCCATTTTAAATGCGTAAACGACACCCTGTAGCCTATATAAATAAAGAAAATCATATTTAGATGCCTCAAGGCTTCACAATATTTGCTTAACGTTTAAATTGTTGATAACTAGTTCGGGTTGCCTGGAAAAAAAAGAGAATCGGCCAAATTTATTTTGTTTTTCTCTCAAAAACCTCGAATTGATATCAGCAAGTGTGGTATCGTTTCCAACTAAATCTTGGCCTCTGATATCAAATATGGCGTTCAAAATTGAATTGAAACACGATTAAACAAGTTTTACTGAAAAAACGACGATTTTTGCCATCTGAAATTGTCGTTTTGTAATTTCGGTTTTCGTATGGTTAGAATCATCTCAATTGAGTACTTCCAATAGAATTCATTGTTCTTAACCATTTTATACCTGAAAACGATAAAAACAATGTACCTGTATTCATTACAAGATCAGAAAATTGATCTGTTGTAAAAGTGATTATATGCTCAATTTTCTCCCGAAAATGCATACAATTTTTGCATTCCTTTTTTTTTTACTGATGAATGATGGAGCGGTTCCACTGTTTTTGTGTGTAATACTAAGTGAAGTTCTTCCTATATCAGAAAATACCAAAAGCTATTGTATCTATCAGGCAATAGAAACATAAAATCATCTTTTCTGTTGCCGTTATTCCATTTTCAGAAAAAAAAAGTAGGTGTAAAACTTGTTAAATAAAAAATTTATGCTCTGACTTTGTAATATAAATAGGCGTAAGCAATTGATGCTGTTTTCGTCCAAGATAAACATAAATATAGAATTTGTCGGTAATTTTCATTTTTAACAGCTTCAGACAATGATGCCCCTTAATGAAGAAACCACAATTTTTTTGTAGAAAATTCATCATTTCCGGGATGAGCACTGTGAATATCAGCTGTTCATTCATCAGTCTCAATACTTGGGTCTGTTTCGAAGATGGGAAGAAGGACTTATTAACAATGCTCAGCTTTATTGGCCATCACAAAATACTCTTACATGTTTCTCATTTGAAGATCCAGGAGAAAAATTCCACCTTGCGCGTACTATTCACGCCACTATCAAGCAGAAATGTTTCATGGCTACCGGAGCCCACTTCATAGGCAACAACATACCGTGTTTTCTTTGAGACCCACCTTATATTGTTAAAATGACTGGTTCGTCCACAGGAACAGTTTTAGAGAAAAGTATCTGGGTGAATTTTTTGACTAGATATTCAAAGCCCCAAGATCGTAGGAGGCACAGAGGTGTAAGTCCAAATATTTTGATATATTCTTTCTCAGGGATCATACCAGTTATATATCAATATTCAACTTTGTGCGACATTGCTTGAGGCTTCAAATTCTCATATGGTTTTTCCTGAAATATCCGAGCGACAAATTAACACTCAACCGCCTTTCCCGCAGAACTCACCAATCGGAAGAGTTACAAAGGCTCCTTCACACACTTAAGCACTAACGATAAATCTCTCTCGTTCATTTGAAACATATCTTATATCGATCGGATACTCCGTTCACTTGCAGGAACAAATTGGAGATAGGTATCTCTCTAATTCTTAGAACTTGACCTTTGAGGATGAAAATCAAAGGACGCACGAGGGTGTAAGTCCGAGTATTTTGATATGTTGTTCCGTAGGTCCAATAGAACATATATACCAAAATTCAGCTTTGCGGGAATTTGTTACGGGTTACCACGATTTTTCGACTAAAATGCCTGGGCTAACTGGAGTCATGGCGATATACGGTATTATAAGTCCAGTTTAAGTACAGGTCCATGATTCTGATACAAAAATTATGAAGTGCGGTGTCTTATCTCGAAACGGTTTAGAAATTTCCCGGATTGGAAGTCTAACATTGAAGATATAATAATTTTTATGTTGAATGTTGCAGATTTACGAAACTCAGGCATAGCACAAGCACAAAAAGTATAACGTCCAGGGGAGCTTTACATCACTCGGACACTAAAGTTTCACATCGTCACCATGTTAAGGGGCTTAGATCTGCAAATAGAACATGTTCTATATCTAAAATTCTGATGAAATTCTGACGAAATCTAACGTACGAAAAACAGGCAGGGACAACCACTGAAAAAAGTACCCCCTACTTGGCCCCACACCAAATATTCGGATTTTGTTGAAAGTTAAATTGTTCTGGACTGTTGTACGAACAATCTTGCTCAATTTCTACATCCATTCATCAGAAGTGACTTAATCTCGCGCGCCAACAAGGCAAATCTGTAACATTTAAAATGAAAATTTATATCTTCGATGTTAAACTTCCAATCCGGATAATTCTAAAACCGTTTCGAGGTAAGACACCATAATTTATGATTTTTGTATTAGAATACATAAAAAATTTTTTTTCGACAAATGGGGGTACTATGAAGTCGGTACAACTTTGCAGCATTTTACGTATCACCCTGTAGAAATTTCACATGAAGTTTCCCAACATACACTATCATAGGATGGGTTACGGAAGGATTAGGCTGATTAACACAATAAACAAAACGGAAATCGCATCCAGCAATCGGAAGTTATCGGTCTCCAAAGTTGGACCATTTTTCCGATACCGACAACTTCGTTGTCCAGCAGTTATAAGAGGTGACATGAAGAGGGCGTGGTTATAAAACAGTTATTTTATATTTCTTAAAACATTACGCCAAAACGAGTGCCGAAACATAAACTACATGTGTGATCTCTTCGGACGGGGCCATCTCGTATAATTGAGGATTGAACTTCCTTACAGGTAAGTCGTTTAACCTCTAATTTTACGGATCAATTTAAATTTGCCAAACATGAAATAATGCAAACAGGGCACATCTAGGTTAGATTTCGGCGGTATTATTTTCGCATTGACACAATATCTTCGGAGTTGTAGAGAAAAGGCAATGCAAAATCCCGACACCCGAAGTGCAAAGAAAATTAACCTGAGAGACCACAGGGGTGGCGAACGACAAACGTATCTACGTCTATCCGGACAACATCGTGTTTCACCAGCACCTTCCATAAGGCGCACTTTCTAATTTATTAGATCAAGGTTGCAAACTGCTTTCTGACCACATAATATGACTCACTCACTTCCACTAATCGACTTGTTGAAACGTTTTTCCATTAAAGAATTGGTGAAAAACTATGAATTTTATTCAGGAGCGAGTGGCGAGTGCAGGAGTCAATTGAAATAACCCTTTATGTAAGTTCATAGGAACTTATCCTAATTCTTATCTGGCATATAAATCCCTAATTTGTTAGTCAACATGGAGACAGTAATATTATTGCCAACTGGAGCACTTCAAAATTCCGCCCTGGAATAGATTCTTATCAAATAATGCGAGCAAAGTTTGAATCGCTGACTAGGTAGGCATTGCTTTGTACAACTCTCATGTTAGAGCACAATTAATGAACTCGCCCTCTGCTTATCGCATACAACCCCGGTGACACGGAACTTGCTTCCAGAGAGACATTTGCGCTCTCTATAGAGAACACCGTACGGTAGGTATCCAGGACGTAGAGGTGGAGACATTTCCTGCATAACCTCGCTCGGCACTCGTTCCTCTTCCCGTTTCTGCCTTCGCCGCCCTTCACCTATGCCAGGGCTGCCCCCCCCCCCCCAACAACTTGACGACCCTGCCCCTGCCGGCTCTGAAAACTTGTCTTGCGAGAAAGGTGTGTGTATGTGTGCGCTGGTGTGCAATTAATAACGGCTTATCTCTGTGTGCTTCTTCGTTCCAGGTTGGCAGCGTTTCCCGATCGCCGCCGATTAAGGAGAACGGCTCCGCACCCAATTCTAGTCCAGACATCGAAGGCCACGAGGTCGAAGCCGAACTGCTCGTGTCGTCTGTTCCTAAACAACCCAAGGGCGTGTTCGGGAAGCTCGCAAGACTCATACAGAAACTCTGCAGTACTCACCAATTCCAAAATGAACAAGTAAGTTGGTCGATGGTCGTGCTGCCTGGGCACAAATAACAGTCTCCTTGGACTGACAACTTGCGTTTGATTTCTGATTTGTTACAAACGCAAAAGCTGATATGCGACGCCCCCGGCAGTCTCTCCCGGAG
This sequence comes from Anaspis maculata, assembly GCA_949128115.1. NCBI lineage: Eukaryota > Metazoa > Arthropoda > Insecta > Coleoptera > Scraptiidae > Anaspis > Anaspis maculata. The sequence continues at coordinate 3,691,195 of OX421964.1, forward strand.
AGGTATTTTGATGAATTGGAACTACAACTTAGTTCCAGTCTGATAGTTTGTCCGTTAAAATGCTTGTTAACTAATAGATTTTTCTTGTCTTACCTCTCAGATTTGCGTTCTAAATAAACGCCGAATATAACCCAAAAATCAAATGATAAATCTACGTGAAGTTAGCAACAGTTGATTGCTAACTTGGTGCTTCTTTGACTTACTCTGTAACTTCCGCAATTTCAAAACTTTTTCTTAAGTCGTATCAGAAGTCGACATTATTAGAAGCAAAGTGCAAGAGCTCCGTTGCAAAATACGATTGAGAAATTAGATTCTCGCGTGTCATGATACTTAAATTACTTTTCTGATTCTTTCCGAAAAAAAAAACTCCTAAATTGACCAAATTCGCATAGGTAACTCGACAAAATCACGCAAACTTTCCCCCCATCTCTTGAACGCCGAGGCATTTTATTATTTAAATTGGCACGACCACCACACTGCTGATGGTATGACCGAAATTTGCATAATGTTGGCTTTTGCGTATGTTTAAATCGAGGTTGAATAAAAACAAAAATAAACAAGCAGAATTTCTGCTCTGTACATACCTCTGCTACCTACTCAGTCAAATATTTTCACGTTGTGTTAATTAATTTGCACCCGGCTGCGGGATTGATTTTCGATTGAATTTGTGTTTCAGGTTGAAATGTTATACCAGAGATATTTCCTGAAAATGAACCAAAGCAATATGACGAATCTGATATCTCTGTTGCTGCTTCTGTGCGTGGGATTCCTCCTGCTGGCCGCAACGGATCTCGTAATGTCTCATCACTCCTCATCTTCCACAGGCGCCGAAACAGATGCTCCCTACTACTCGAATCGATTAGACAAATTGCTGGTACTCATTTGCACGTCGGGATGCTGCATAGCGATATACGGAGGTATTTATCTACAGAGCAATATTTTTTTATATCGGTTTTATTTTATTTACTCTCGAATTTTCAACGAAAAAGGGCAGTGAACATTTTTAGAACAACTCAAGAACCCACATCATCAATCAGGCAACCAGTTATAGGTACAATTTCTTTTTAGCAGCAATTTAGAGGAAAAGCAACTCAAGCCAACGAGCGTATTTCAAGAAAAATTTTGGGTTGGCATGTTCCTCGTTTGCCAATCAGTGTACAGTTATAATCAGGCACATGCCTTCTCATTGGTAAGAACTTGAAAAAAAGAAAAAGTAATTCTCTCACATTTTTGGAAATTCAATTTGATGCCCTCAACATCCAAGAAAGAAAGAAAGAAAAGAAAAACACGCCTTGCTTTCTCACAAGGCAAGCAAAGAATTGGGTCATTTGACAGCAATATTCAAGAGTGGTTTTTTCTAGTGTTCTCAATCGATATAAATATCAATTTCATCAGGAATGGATAGGTTGATATATCTTTCAACTATAAGTACTGGTCACAATTTGAAGCGGGTCACCCAAAAAATTGTTTGGTTTTAATTCTCTGTCAATCACTTGAAAATTATCAGATTTCGAAATAACTCACACCAACTTCAAGAGAAATCCTTTCTATTCCACCATCTGCAAGTGACTGTTGGCACAGCCATATGTTTAATACAGGGTGATAAAGAATGCTTTGATTTTGTACTTTTTTGCAATGGTACAGGAACTTTCGTGACCACTCTGTAATTTTGAATTTTGCTCTTTTTGGCAACCAATAGTATGAGGAACTCATTGCTTCTTAGCTTGATGCTCCAGGTTGCATAGTTACAGGAATACGATTTTTTTTTCATGAGGTGATCTTTAGCGCTGAACTGCTTCTAATTTTTACAGGTGGCTTCAACTATTTAATCAAGTAGGTATTCAAGTTGAGTTGATCAATTTGACAGTTATTAATGTTGCTATAAACAGTTTTTCTCTGAGTTTAGCAAAAATTACTTTGAAAATTGTAACAATAACAATAACAATAAATGTAACATGGCAATATTGGGAATTATTCTTTAGTGAATAATGAAATCAATACAATGATATGGCTAAACTTATCGCCCGATATCAATCCAATTGAGCACATATGGGATGCTCTCCAAAGAAGACTGTCAGCACTACCAGTGCAACTCACTACAAGACAAGAACTGATTGGATGCTCTAACCGCGAAATGGAGAGAAATCCCTGTGGCAACTATCAATAACCTGTTCAAAGGTATGTTCAGATCCTACCTAAAAGTAGTGCAGTCCAGACCAGGTCCAAATTTCTTTTGAAATATTTTACCCCGTTCATTTCCATTGCCCATAATTTAAATCTAATTAAAAAAATGTTGGTATAAATTAACGTGATAAAATAACTCAATAAGAAAAAAAAAACATATTTTCGTAACTAAGCAACGTAGAGCATCAAACTAAGAATCAATGAGTTCCTCATACTATTGGTTACCAAATACAGCAAAATCCAAAATTACAGGGTGACCACGAAAGTTCCTGTACCATTGCAAAAAAGTATAAAATTACAAGGCATCCTTTATCATCCTGTATTAAACATATCGCTGTCACGAGCCATCAAGCACTTGCAGATAGTGAAAGTAGGAGGATTTATCTTGAAGCTGGTGTGAGTTATGTCAAAATCTGACGATTTTCAAGTGATTGACAGAGATTAAAAACCGACCATTTTTTTGGGTGACCCACTTCAAATTGTGACCAGTATATATTGAATCGGACCGAATCTCGGAATGTATTAGAAACTACAAAAAATCAGACTTTCTCAACTGGCATGTTCAAGGTAGTGGGCTAGGCCGAGCTGTTTGGATCGCATTTGATGGCCGATTCTAGAATCACGCCAACTAGAAAAACCGGTGCCAACTTCCGTCCGCTTGGAAATCTGGTTATTGGTAGTTTCTAATACATTTCGATATTCTTTTTCATTTAATTTAGTTGAAAGATAGTTCAACCTATCCATTCGTAATGAAATTGATATGCATATCGATAGAGAACTCCAGAAAATCGGCTGTTGAATACTGCTGTCAAATAGCACATCTCTCTACTTGTCTTCTGAGAAAGCAAGGGGTGTTTTTCATAAGACAAATATATTATGGAAGCCCATCATAATCTCTCAATGCCTCAGAAGTCAAACTGCATTTTGCTTATGAAGCAAATAAAACGTCGCTAGCTCTTGGTCTAAGACGGAAATACGTAAGAACGTTAGTTAGATAGATAGATAGATAGATAGATATATTATCAATGTTTCTGCATACAAGTGCTTACATACGTCAAAAGAAATAATAAACAATAATAACAACAAATAAATAAATAAAGAAATAAATATACAATAAATAAATATATATGTACAAGTAACATGATCCGATTTCGCAACAATGTGCATATAATCAATTAAAAAGAGCCCACAAAGGGACCCCGCACGATTCTTATGGAAAATGGCTCCCGGTTAAATTCTCTGAATTTTTGATATGTTGTAGCTCATGAGATACTAATCAAATACCGTGAACTCCAAACTCAAATAATAGACAGTTTTTTACCCACAGGGGGTTGAAGTTGGAGGTTTTGACGGCTTCAAAATGATATTATGACGTTAATAAGAGCTTTTTATTTGGTTTCTCTTCAAGTTGTGTTTCATGCTAAATGTATTTATTTGACAGAAAAATATCAACCCCCTCCTCCACCCCCAACCCCTATCTACCATCATGAAATTCGAGATTACTTCCGAAAGCCATGCGGAAGGCCTCTGTGATTTAAATTATGAATTTTGACATGAAAATTATTTTCCACCCCTAATGTTGGGGTGCCGATTTTCCAATTTTCTTTGGTTAATTTGGCTGAAATTTTGGTATTGTGTACTTCTAATTCTGCTGAACAAAAAGTTCTCATACTAAAACTTATTCCTATGAGCAGTTTCTGTTCTGCAGGGGACTGAAGTTCAATATTTATGCCCTCAAATCTTCAACTTCAGTCCCCTGTAAAACAAAGGGGACTGAATGTCCATAGGAATAAGTTTTGGCAAGAAAACTTTTTGTTCAGCAGAATTAGAAGTACACAATACCAAAAATTTAGCCAAATTAACCGAAAAAAATTGGAAAATCGGCACCCCAACATTAGGGGTGGAAAATAATTTATACGTCAAAACTCATAATTCAAAACACAGAAGCCATCTGCATGGCTTTTAAGAGTAGTCTCGAATTTTGTGGTGGTATATAGGGGATGGGGGTGGGGGAGGGGGTTGATATTTTTCTGTCAAATAAATACATTTAGCATGAAACACGACTTGAAGAGAAACCAAATAGAAAGCTTTTATTGAAATCAGAATATCATTTTTAAGCCGTCAAAACCTCCAACTTCAACCCCCTGTGGGTAAAAAACTGTCCATTATTTGAGTTTGGGGTTCACGGTATTTGATTAGTATCTCAAGAGCTACAACCCACTCAGCAAGAAAACATCTCTGTAACATCACTTAGATGTTCAAGTCACAACTGCGATGTTAACAAAAAAAGTCTCTGCGATGTTAAGTGGACATCTCTGTTACCTCTTATGTCCGGGTAATTAGAACATGAGTGAGATATCTCAAAGATGTCCAAATGTGACATACTATCTACATCGCTATTCCACATCTAGTAGATATCACTTTTTGACGTACATATAACGTCGCATTTTGGATGTCTATTTTTAAATAAAAATTGATTTTTCACCACTTTTCAACATAGTTTTATGTCATAGGAGGTTCCGCACCTATTTCTATTAATTTTTACAATCTATACAGCACGTTTTTTCCCCAAGAAAAGTTGTTCTTCTATTGGCGTACTCCGGAGGATTCGAACCTGGATCTCCACAGGTGATAGTTAGAGACACTGCTGCCGATTCGTCTAAGCTACCAACTTGTCTAATACAGTATATTTAAACAGCGAACTTGATGTTCTGGGATATTTCTCGTGATATTTCATTAGGACTCCAAACGATACACCGAACCCAAAGAGCCTGGCTGGGGCTCGAAACGTTACAGCAAGACACAAGGGGCTCCGTTGGGGCCCCGGACGTTACAATAAGACATAAACGGGAGTCATCAAAGTATTCGAAAGCACAATAAGACAAAATGGGCTCATTTTGGGGCTTCGAATAACACAAGAGCAGACACAAGAGTTCACCAGAGGTGCGAAAGCCCGACAAAATGCAAGAGGGCCCAGTAGGCTTTCGAAGAACACATAAAGGCTGTTCTGGCATCACACACATGGAATAGGGGGCACAACTATCAATTAAATATTTTCCGACACACGAAGCTCAGCGATGACAGCCCGCGAAATTTGAAAAATCTCTGTGACTACGTCTCATTGACGTCAGTGAGATGTTACACTTCGATCAGTTGAAAGAAGTAACAATGTTACGTCCGGGAGATGTCTCATGTGTGATGTTCAATTTAAGTTCATTTCGAAACATCTCTCAGACATTACATCGTATAACATCGCGGATGAACATCTCATAGATGTGGAAGTAACGTTCATTGCGATGTTATTTTGTGACATGATTGAGATCATCTCATTTATGAAACATGACATGCTATGCTGAGTGGGAACATATCAAAAATTCAGGGAATTTAACCGGGAGCCATTTTCCATAAGAATCGTGCGGGGTCCTTTCAACATAACCTTTTTTTCTCAAATGTGTGCTGCAAAAACTCCTGGTAGCTGTAAAACGCCCCTGATAAGAGAATGTCCCTGACTGCCGCAACAAAAGCCTCAGTCGACAAATTGCGTACTTCCAGTGGGAGAGAGTTGAAGGCTTTTAGAAACAAGACGTTTGGTCCATTTTGAGCTTTTTTCAGTCTGCAGTAAGGGATTGATAAATTATACCTAAATCGGGTATTTTTTGAATGAATATCATTGTTTGTTTGAAACTTGTCCTCGTTCATTTTGATATATTTCAATCCCTCAAAAATATACAGCGATGGGAAGGTCATGATTCCGTGCTGAATAAAAGCAGTCTTGCAATCTTCCCTGTAACCCAAATCTGACAAAATTCGTACAGCTTTTCTCTGTGAACGGAAAACTCGGTGACAGTCTGCGGCATGTCCCCACAATGTTAACCCAAAAACCATTACACTTTGAAACAGGGAAAAATAGGCAGTCCTCAGGGTGCTCAACGGAACCTCGTCCCTTAAATTTCTTAGCAAAAAAATTGTGCTGCTCAATCTTTGAGTTATCATGTTCACGTGATATTTCCATGTCAAGGACGAGTCCAGCCGAACACCCAGAAAACGAACGTCAGTGGCTTCTCCCTCGAAACCCCTAGCGTCTCTCAAAGTGAATGTCATAGTCTCAGTTTTGTCCCTATTCAGCTTCAGTTTATTCCTAGTGAACCAATTCTCAGCGTCTGACAGCGCCTCGCACGACCCCGGTATCAGATTTTTTTTTATCATCCGTTTGTACGAAAATTGTCGAGTCGTCGGCATAGAGGAGACAGTCCATGCCCTGTCCCGCTACGGAGAAGTCATTCATGAAAACTATGAATAATAAAGGGCCCAAGATGGATCCTTGAGGTACTCCAACAGTCATCAATTGACGTTCAGATAGGACCCCACCAGACAGGACACTTTGATATCTCCTCGCAAGATAATCCGTCATGATTTCGACGCTCCTTTCCTCAAAACCATACTTTTTGATTTTTTTGATTAGAAAGTCGTGCGAGACGCAGTCAAACGCCTTACTGAGGTCAAGAAAGATCGCCCTGGTGTATTTCGAGTTCTCAAAGCCGTCCAGTATGATGTCCACCAGCCTTAACAAGCCTGTAGTGACACTGCGGCCACGTCGGAATCCATGTTGTGCTGTATTGAATATTTCATTCGACTCGAAATAGTCAGCAATTTGAACCGCCATGCACTTCTCTAAAACCTTCGAAAGAACAGGTAGTAATGATATCGGGCGATAGTTATTTACATCATTTATATCTCCCTTCTCATGTATTGGAATCACCAAGGCATGCTTGAGACTGTAGGGAATTTACCAAACGCAAAACACTGATTGATTAATTTTGTTAAAGGCAGCACTATGAGATCAATTACAATTTTTATTATTTGGACACTAAGTCCGTGTATATCTTTGCTTTTTGAGTTCTTCAGTCCTACAAGCACATCTCTTACTTCAATGAAGCTCACCTCCCTGAAATTGAATTTCCTAAAACGGGATGTGTCTATGTGACTCAAAATTTCATCTGGCTCGTCCCCAATCCCACCAATTTTATCCATGATATCATCTGCAACATTGGCGAAGTAATCATTGAATTCTTCCGATGCTATACGATGGTCATCACATTTTTTAGCTACTTTTCTTGAACAGTATCTTGATCAGTTTTCAGTGTCCATCGACGTTGAAATCGATGGACACTCCTGCAAACACTGCGGAGTAACAGGAAAAGCAGACCACTTCCGTCACTCAGAAATTGCTATGGGGAACCCACTGGAAACAAGAGATGCTGAGCTTCTCATCTTGGTGAGAAATGAGGAGAAAAACATGAAAAAAGGAATATTCGGGATGTTCAGAGACAGATACCCTGAGCTGACAGCTCGACGGCAAACTGACGAGCATGAAAAACGTTACAATGGGGTACTTGCCTAATTTTTTTTTATTGGCTTAATCGATAGTATGGTTGAAAATAATGTACCCGTATTTTTTCTTTTTCCTAAATTCCCAAAATTGCGGCCGCAATACGTATTTTAAAAATATATTTGTGACGTCACAAATATATTAGATATAGAACATAGAAGGACTCTTTTTCCTCGTTGGGTTGGCAATGATAAAACGTCGCCAAGGTGCCGTTTTCAAACAACAAGATCTGAGTCTGACTGACAACGTCAAACCGCCGACCGTAATTTCTTCTTGTGCCCTTTTTTGCCTTTGACTGCTTTGCTTGCTTTGCTTTGATCGAGGCTTTGATCTACGCGGTAAGTACCTACTCGTTTTGTTCATTTCTTGTTCAACCTAACTAGTCTCTTCTTTAGTCTTCAGTGCTGTCCACCTAAAAGCCTTTCGCATGCTTTGTCACCCGTGCTCTGACCTGGCTGACCCTCGGCTTCATTTCGGACATCAGTGTTCCCGCTCCCCACATTTTATTTGGAGATCCATCGCGTCCTCCCCACATGGATCTCTTGTAGCTCTAAAGTATTACCTATCCGGAATTGTATGCTAATGATGAACCTATAAAAGCTCACTGTTCATTTTCAGCCTCTTATTTCTGTGCTATTGGTGATCCTCCAGATTTTCCCCTGGAAATAAATTATCTCGACTGAGACAGTGTTATAAGAGGTTTCTGGAGTCAGTTTCTTCGAAACCTTGTTCGACTTTATTGTCTACATGCTCATGGTAAGAGAATTCGATAGGAAACCGGTTTTGCGATAGCATGTTCAAAATGACAGTGTCACAATGACATCTATGAATGACATCCCTGACATCCTTGATTATTCCATTGTCACACAGTCAGACCAACCCCACTCAAAATCCCTGTCCTGGCGCGAAGCTTTTAGGAGGATTTTTCAAATTCGTTTTTTTCTGTAGAAAACGACGGGATTTTTGTGAAATTTTCAGTAGAGTCCCCTTATCACTTATACTAGCAATCAAAAGTATTTCCAGCTAAATCTATTCCATTGGCAAGTACCCCATTACGGAGGTAGCTGGAGAAAAAATAACAAAACTCGCAGAATATGGAAAGCTACAATCGAAGATGAAGAAGACACTTCCTGGCTGTGGAAAGAGCTGGAGAAAAAGATGCAGACGGAAGACGACAGCGTCACTGTGACCATGCCAAAAACTGACAGTAGAGTCACAGAACAACTGAGGAAAGAAATCGAGACTGCCCTGAAAAACTCGAACATTGAAATCAAAATTCACGTACCAAAACGTACACAAGAATCTCACGTCTCTAAAGCATGAAACGAGACAATTATTGTGGCAACAAAGGGTACGAGCTACAGAGAGGTGCTGCAGAAAATAAAGACCAACGTCAACGTTGAAACTTTCGATGTCAAAATAAAAGAAGTCAGAAAAACCAAAGAGGGAAACCTTCTTGTCAGTCTGGGAGAGCAGAGCAGAGAAGAGCAGAGCAGAGACACTGGCTAAGATTCTCAAAGAAGTGATAGGTGAACAACAAATACGCCACAGACAAGAAGAAGCTGACCATCCGGGACTTAACGAGCTGGTGACAGAGGAAGAACTGAACACGAAAATCACGGAGCTTATGGGAGATGGAGGCAAGGCTGTTCTCAAGAGCCTGAGAACTCCCGAGAGTGGGACGCAAGTCGCTACGATCGAAGTGGGGAAGGAATCTTTCTACAAGGTAGCTCAAGCCAACGGAAGAATAAAAGTAGGCTGGAACAACTGCCGAATCAGCGGAAAGCCCGAAGCCAACAGATGATTTCGTTGTTGGAAAAAAGGCCACATGGCTCATAATTGTAAAGGTATAATTTTATACCTTTACAACAATTATAATTTGTATAATTGTCAAACCTTTTTCATAACTGCTGCAGGAAGGGTTATCACGTGGGAGAGTGTGAAGCTCCTCCGTGGTGCCCGTGGTGCAGGCAAGAGGGACACAGAACGACATACCAAGGCTGTGAAGCGGACAAGGAGAAGAAGGGAGCTTATACCCCAGAAAAAAATTAGGTAGTAAAAAACTCGATGAAGCGAGAACAGAAGAAGAAGAAGACATGGAAGATCTCACCGAAGAAAGACATACGGAAGAAGCACAAACGTACAGAAGATGACAAAGACAAAAATGAACTCGCCAACCTCTCACCGAAGTAATGCTAACGCGGTTCCGGTGAAGAGGGTTAACCTCTGGCACAAGAGGTTTTTGGTGGGTACTCGGTAACAGGATGTTACGACGAGAGCCCCACACTCTGTGCGGTAACGCATTCACCCCTTAGGAAAAAAAAGGTCAGGTCAGGTCAAAGGTCAGGTGAAAAATATAGTCGATCCATCTGCCAAGTTCCCAGTGTGTTCTGTTGTAGAATTGAGGGTTGAGGTTTTGCAAGTCAAGAGTTTTTGAGGCATTAGGCGGAACAGTATTTTTATTTGTGTTGCTAAATGCCTACACTTTTTTTGAGGAAGCGGAAAAAGGGCTATCCGTAAACACTTTTGAGACAGAATAGTATACACCTTCTCATCTATCCCAAAGTATTTTGACCGAAGTTGCGCCATGTTGAAGTACACAGTTGAAACTTCGGCACTGGCTCTTGAACATTTTCCAACAATTTTTTCTTCAATTTCCCCGGAATTTCCCTGTGTTGAGAATGTAAAACAGACCTGAGTTATCGAAACCGGACCTAAATGACGGAGCTTAAAGTGGAGTCGTAATGGACGATCTGAACAATAAGATGATTTGGGAAAAGATTTGAGGCTTTCCCGGAAAATTCGAATTTTTAAAATATTCAATTTCATCCAAACTATTTTCGATCTTCTCGTGATGCCAGTTCAAGATCGTTCACCTTCATCCATGTACCAATGCGTCTGACTGCCTCACTCGCTTTTCTTTTCACATATTTTGGTTCCTTGTGAAAAACTGCGAATTCCCAACTTTTTAGCTTGTGAACAGATTTATACCAACTTCTCTTGAACAAAGGGTAAGTGATTCTTGAACATTTCCAGGCAATTTCTCTCGGAATTCTCTAAGTTTTCCGAGAGTTTCCCACTTTGACCGGACTCAAACGATGAATCCCTCATTAGAGAAAATATATCAATTCTCTAATCTTTTTTTCAAATTATAACTTAAAATTCCCATCAGTTCTTTGCTACTCTTCGGGGGAGCTTTGGAGGTATACAACCAACTTTTTTTCAATGACAAAATAAAGAATAAAACACAAAATCGGGCTCGATTTGGCTTCGTTCTGGTGGTGTTCTGATAAAAATGTTCACGTCTCTGAAATTACTCATTTGCAGCTCAGAAGCATCGGCCGGTCGGTGAGTGTACCTACCTCGAGCAATGATGATTAATACGGGCATTATGTTTACCTGACGTCATGCAACCTCGGGTTTTGTGATGACAACTCAAATATTATAATTCTCTCTTCATGAAGTGGGCCCACTTAAAAATTGAATGTTCAAGTTTGTGAATTCATAACTTTGAAAGGAATTAGTCAGTCGTTATATGTTTTTGGCAGTGGGAAGCTCGTTTTTTGGCAGTAAGTGTGTTTTGTTTCCTGGATTTTTCATCACCACCATTATGTGCTATACAGGGTGAAAACTTCAATCATTGAATTTTCAGTCAGGCCAGCTCTTGCTGATCAAGAAACTGCATTAGTTCAGATTAAATACTACGACTATGACTGCTACCGTTGCTAATCAGTGTGGTTTTTTTGTTTCAGTGCTGCTGGCCGTTTTGTCTAAACCGGCCATGAACGAAGTCTACCTTATCATCATTTCCTACTTCATCTTAGTCACATTTCTAACGTTAGAGGTGAGGACATAAATTTTTCAACAATTTACAATTTCATTCTTATTCCGAAACTGCCGGGAAACTCCCACAAAAAAAAAATCCTTTACATAAATACCGCCTGAACCAGAGCCAGGAACCCGACGATTTTAATTAAAACTTTGTGATGGCTTCTTTAACATGTTTTACACAGAGAATCTCCTTCCACTTGCACACGCAAGAGAAGTTCGTAAAACTTTTCTCTTCCGTAAAATGAAACTTCGGACCCAGTCACCTGATGATGAAGCTGGAAATTGTGCTCGAAAAGTGAATCAATGAAAAAAAAATCTCCCAGGAAACACATCTTTTACAATTTGGCTTTTTCCACCGGTTCGCTCGCGTAGACCGAAACACGTGGCAGCAGCGCGAATTTTTTCCAAATTCTGATATGTACTTTTTTGTAGGCGACGTTGTGCCGACGTTTAATTAAATTCTCATTTGAGAGCTTTTTTCTTGTTGCCTCTGGTAGAAGAGAGAAGCATTTCCAGCTTTTCATCAAATCTTTAATTAAAAGGAATATTGAACGTATGTTGCGAAGACTCGGCGCAAGCAAATTGATTGAAGCTTAGTCGATAAATTGGCAATATACCTGCCTCATAAGCACACTTTGTGTTTGGTTTGCTTCGCGTTCAGGGCCGGACTGAGTCAAAGTGTATACCTAGTCGCGTCCTTCAAGCGAAATTGAGAGCGTTACTCCAAAATAATCTCACGCGATCCTGCAACTTCTGGGAAGAATACGAAACTTCAGCGTTTTTTAGTCTACAAACTGAGGTTGTGCTTCCTTTTCGGTCGACGCATACTTGCACTCAGGGCTAGGCAAAATACTTCGAAATAATATTAAAATACAAAATACTCGGTCCAAGATAGTTAAAATACAAAATACAAATCACTCGTGGATCATCTCTAGGAAGCTTGTTGAAGTCTTTCGGAAGACTTGTGAATTTTCAGAAATCTCGTGGAAAGTCTTCAGAAATCTGAAACAATCTTGTCGAAATCTGTGGAAATTCCTACGAAAGCCGTAGAAATATTTAGAAATCTTGAGAAATTTCGTGAAAATATTCAGAAATCCTTAGAAATTTCAAACAAATCTTTGAAAACCCCTACAGATCCCGTTGGATTCTTAAAAAATCTCAAGAAATTCTCACAAGAATCCTCAGAAATCTCTTGAATATTTATGAAATCACGTAGAATCGCCAGAAGTCCCTAAAGTTTATTCAAAGATCTCGTAGAAATCTCAAGTAATCCTCCGAAATCTCATACAAGTCTTCAATAATTCCTGGAAATTCCGTTGAAATAATAAGAAATCCATGGAAATGTTTGGTAGTCCCCAAAAATCTTTGGAAATCCCTACAGAATCTAGTAAAAACTCTTGCGAATCTCTGGAAATCCCTTGGAAACCTCTGATTTATAGGAACTCTAAGGAATAATTAGAAATTTCCTGAAACGCCATATGATCCTCCAGGAAGCCCGTGAAAGTCTGTATAAATCTCTTTAGTTCTAGTAAAAATCTTTGGAAATCCCTCGAATTCTCGTACAAAATCTTTAGAAAGCCTTAGAAACTCTCGAAAACTCTCAGAAATCTAGTAAAAACCTCTACAATCCCTAAAAAATTGTAGAAACAGCCAAAGTCCTTGGAAATTCTATGGATATTTTCAAGAATCCTGTAAAGATCTCTAGAACTCCGTAGGAATTTTCAAAAATCTTCAGGAATAATTAGAAATTCCTACCAATCTTGTAGAAATCTTCAAGAATCCTTCAAATTCTCATGAAACCCTCCAGAAATGCCTAAAAATGCCATACAAGTTTCTGGAAATCCTTAGAAATCCTGTATGAATCGTCAAAACCCAAAAAAGCCCCAGAAATCTTCAAAATTCTGTTGAAATCTTCAAAGCCGTAGAAACCGCATAGTAATCATCAACCTCAGCCGTAAAAATCCTTCAAACCATAGAAATCACATACACAATCATGTTTAATCCCAGAACTCCCTAGAAATTCCGTGGAAATCCCTGGATACCCCGCATAAAAATTTGTTAATTTCTAGAAATCTCAATTGAATCCTTAGGAGAATCTTGAGAGATCTCTAAAAATCTCACAGGGATCATCAAAAATCTCATTAGTATATTTAGAAAACTTGTAGAAATCTTCTAAGATCTTTAAAAATTCTCAGGAATATCGTAGAAATCTCCAGAAATTTCAAGAAATCTTCAGAAATTAAAATAAACCATTGTTCTAATTGTCAACATTGTAATAACGGTTCCGTTATGATTTCGTTTTGGTGCGGATTCTAAATTTATATGAACTGGTGAATTTTTTAGGATTGTTCAGTTAGTTAGCTTCACAAGTTAGTAACAAAAACTCCCCACAGTAACACAGTTCCCAAAATCTTGTAGAAATAGCCAAAGCCTTTGGAAATTCTATGGATATTGTGAAGATCTCTAAAACTTCCTAGGGATTTTCAAAACTCTTGAGGAAATTATCAGAAATTACTACCAATCTTGTAGAAATTTTCAAGCATCCTTCAAATTCTCATGAAACCCTTCAGAAATGCCTAAAAATGCCGTACAAATTTCCGGAAATTCTTAGAAATCCTGTATGAATCGTCAAAGCTCAGAAATTGTCAGAAATCTTCAAAATCCTGTAGAAATCTTCAAAGCCGTAGAAACCTCATACTAATCATCAATCTCATCCCGTAAAAATCCCTCAAACTATAGAAATCACATACACAATCATGTTCAATCTTCAATCCCAGAACTCCCTAGAAATTCTCGGAAATCTGTGGAAATCTCTGGATACTCCGCATAAAAATTTGAAAAGCCCTAGAAATCTCAAACGAATCCTAAGGATGATCCCGTAGAAATTTTGAGAGATCACTAGAAATCTTACGGGGATCATCAAAAATCTCATTAGTATATTTGGAAAACTTTTAGAAATCTCCAGAAGTCCCTCTAAATTCTTCAAAAAGCCCGAAAAATGTCCAGGAACCCCTAGAACTCTTACACAAATTTCTCTAAACTCCAATTTTTTTTCCTTGGAAAATCTTGAACCTTTCAGGAATCATTAGAAACCCTAGAATAATCAAAAATTCTTTGGCAATATTGGTAATTTTCAGAAGTCTCTAGAAATCCCTAGAATTGTCGTAGAATTTCATATAAATCCCAAACAGATTCTCTCAAATTCCTAAAAATCTCGTTGTGATCCCGAAAAATCTCTAGAAGTCTTCAGAAATCCACAGAAGTCTCATGGAAATTTTCAGAAGAATCCTGAAAATTCTCTAGAAATCCATATATCTTGTAGAAATCTTCTAAGATCTTTATAAATTTTCAAGAATCTCGTAGAAATCTTCAGAAATTTGAAGAAATCTTTAGAAATCAAGAAGAACCATTGTTCTAATTGTCATAACATTGTAATAACTGGTTCCGTTGTGATTTCATTCTGGTGCGAATTCTAAATTTAAATAAACTGGTAAATTTTTCGGGATTGTTCAGTTAGCTTTGCAAGTTAGTAACAAAAAAACGTGTATTTTGTATGAAGGCTTTTGGTGGATTGATTCAGAGAATGCCTAGAAAAATGGTTCCGCTGAGAAGCTGTAGTTATATTGAAATCATAACAAGGCATCACAAAAAAAAGTGGAATGAAGCGTTTCTCATTCTACAAATGGAGGTTGTTTTACGCTTCCTTTTCAGTCGACGCATACTTGTACTGAAACTCATTTCAAGACTTAGAGACGTAACTGGAGCAGCTTCCTGTGAAATAACTGCGTTTGTATCACCTTTACAGTTTTATTAGTCTTTTGGTTCCGGAAAATTTCACAGTTTCCTATGCATCTAAATCCTAAGATGAGTTGGATTAAAGCGGAGCGCGGATTGAAAAGGAATGCATGCATGATTGCATACGTGCTCTATTATGTTCTCTTTACCTGATTTAAAACAGTATTACCTGGACGATTGCACCAAATTGAATCGTTGTACAATTGTTTCAGATTTGTGTTTCGTTCTTCGCCGAAAGGGAACGTCCTCTGCTCGGCCCCACGTTCTCCCTGGCGATGACTTACCTCACCTACGCCCTGATGCCGATTCGCCTGAAGGACGCCCTCCTGGCCGGCTCGGTCCTGGCCTCAACCCAACTAATTTTGCTTGTTTACGTTGGACAAGTCCACACAGCCTCAGATGTAAGTACCTTGCCTTCCATCCCTTCCCATTCCGCCTCTGAACACACACAACAATAGAAAAGCGAGCGACAAACCGGAAAACGAGAACGGAGCTTATATTGGAATTTATTGGCGGCGTTCGGCGGTTTTTATTCCTATTGCTTCGTATTAGAACCACCGGGTAGTGCTCTCTGGACGACCGAAACGTTTTGCCCCCTAAACAAATAGAGTGAATGGAATAATAGGGACCTAGAAAAAAAATGAGACCCCGTCTGCACGGATCCCTCCAATATCCGATTGTTTGCTTCAACAAGTCGTGGCTTCAGCTTGTATGTGTGTGTGTGTGAGTGAGTGGAATCGTTTTTGCGCCCTGCTGCTTGCTCGGCTGTGCTAGCTGGAGGATGAAAAGCGCAAATAGGCTATACGGAGAGGTGAAAGCGACGAGCTTTCGTGGGTATCTTGTGTGGAAAATCGCGTGGAAAAACCCAGTGAAATTGCATAAAGAGCGAACCTTGAACCGATCTCGTAGTTTAAGGTTGATGGATAGCTACCGTATACGTGCAGACGTTTGTGTAGAAATCGTGCCCAGTTTACGTTCACGTAACACAGCCTTATTAAAAACGACTAATATGATCGTTTTCAATCGGGCTCATTAGTGCAGTAAAGATAGGTTTTGGGGTTGAAAAAATTAATTCATGGAATTTTAAAGCTGTTATCGATTCAGAATTTCATCCTCCATTCAGAATATCATCCAGGTTTTTTTTCCATGTAATAGAGGAATAAATTCATCTTCCGCATATAATTATCCATTATCCACTAATTTGTATCTGCCAAAGCCATTCATGAAGTCCATTTCTTCATATTGACATCTGGAGGCAACAACTCCAAATGAAACCAGCCAATTCAAGTGCTCAGTTCAGCAGCGTTTTTTTTTCAATGTTACCAATTGATATGAATGACAATTTATCATTGGGTGGATAGCTTCAACTGTTTTATAATTTTATTGAGTATAACTAGATGAGGAGTGATGCGCGAAAGCCCCGAAAGAAATTTTTTTAACCGCCACCTATCACTGTTAGAATCGCACCAAATTTCATGCTACTTTGGCGAAACAACAGCAAATACTGACTAAAGAATATAGACAAACGTCAATCACGCCTAGCCTGAAACGAATTCAACCCAAAAGTACGTGCACCTCCTAGATTCTTGTATTTATTTTTCCTACACTATCTTAGGATTATTTTAACACAAAAATTAAAAAAAATCGGTAGAGCCGTTTTTCAATAATTATTGTTTTTATCATTTTTTGACAAAATGGCCTAGATGTTGGTTGCTAAAAAAATGTTTGCACTTGAAAATTTCATGATGCCAAGACGCCACTCAACAGATGTGTTGATTGAACCATTCTGATTAGATTAAGATTAGCCATTAGTCCTAAACAGTCCCGTGGTATATACAGGGTGGAAAAAGAAGTCAAAAACTATCATTTTATGAACAAAGCAAGTGAAGTCTTGTAAATCACCTCAACTTATCTACATTTATGCTTGAATGGAGTTCGATTGGTGAAATAAGATGTTGACGAATCAATTCTAGTGGTCTTATTCCTCAAGAAAAATTAAACATTCAAATCTATATCTAGAGCTATAGGTATAGTAAGTATACCTACTTTTTGTTATATGTTTGCTTCTTTTTGCTCATAATCATAATTCATGGTATTTGTATTTATCATCTCGTAATAAATATACTTTATGCATTATGTCAGTAGGTATGCCATATGTATCTTCACCAGTGACTATCTCCTAAGCTTGTAATATGGTCTCAATGGGGAATGAAGATCCCTTATATATTTATTTGCTACGAATTGAAGGTGTTTTTGTTTTAAAAATTCAATTTTGAAAAAATGTTCTTGAATTTAGAATATATTTTTATGATCAACCATAGTACTTCCCTGTAGCTTCCAAAAACAACCTGATTGATAAATTTCTGTCACGGAATAAGCCCACTGGAATAATTGATCCGCCTTATTTCACCAATCCAACTCCGTTTTGAAACTGGTCTTTTTTGGTTCCACACATTCTTAGGGCTCATGGTGGGTCAATTTGGATTGTATTTTACCACAGCACTAGACATATTCTTAGGAACAAACCTGTTCAGGCATGATATTGAATTTTATTGATTGATTTCCAAAAAAGTTTGGGTTGATAGGTAATATAGACAAAACCTAATTCTATAATATTCAAACCATTACAAAAACCATCATGGGAACTACAAAGGTGTGGAACCAACAGAGACCATATTGACAATGGCAACAATTGTTTTTCAGAATGAGGGGATTATTTTATGCTAGAATTATTGTTTGGTACGATTTTGAGAATTATTACTCACAAGTCTTAAATTACTTCAAAAAAACTTATTAGTGAAAATAGTTGACCCAAAGGTTAACTAGGTACCCATCTTATTTCATTTTTCAAGCTGTTTATTATGGAAATAGCAAGTTCCACCACAATGGCTTGGAGAGTCAGGAATTGGGAAAAAAATATTTCTGTGTATAAAAACTTGAAAACTTCTGTTTTTTTCGATATTCCAGAAACGGTTGAACACATCCAAGAACCGTTTGTTGGGACTTTTTAAGGATGAATGTAGATAATTTGTGACGATTTCCAATCTTCCACTTCATAAAATAATAATGAAATAATAATTTTTGACTTCTTTCTTTTTCCACCCTGTATACACCCCCGGTATGGTTGGCACCAATGCTGTTAGTCTAAATCGAAAGAGAATGGCTCAATTGACACCTCTGTTGAGTGACATCTTGGCATCATAAAATTTAAGGTGCAAACATTTTTTCAGCAACTAGCATCTAGGCCATTGTGTCAAAAAATGATATAATTGAAAAACGGCTCTACCGATTTTTTTCATTTTTGTGTTGGAATAATCCCAAGATGGCGTAGAATAAGAAAATAGAAAAATCTAGGAGGTGCACGTACTTTTAGTTGTCAAGTAGTAGGCACGAAGAATGAGGATTGGGGCGTGGAATACTTATCAAAGCACTCAGTTGGAGTGAATACACGGTATGGAAATATTTTCAACACACCCTAGGGGCACAAATTTTATGATGGTAAGCGACGCAAAAAAAAATTTCCTATGCTTTTGCGCTTAGTTCCGCGTGTAGTCATATGAAATTAGGTTCACAGAACAGTTCCAGCTATCCATCCATTCATAAATTGTCAACAGTAATATCACAAGTGCTTAGATTTTCACGATAATTTTGGTCAGGCGATCGCGAGTGCTGATTGTAGCGATAAATGCCCGACTCCGTAGGAGGAGGGCATTTATCCAGGGACAATCAGCCCGAGGGAAACGCCTGGCCAAAATTATCTGGGAAAATCTCGAGCACGAGTGATATTTTGAAGATTATTACATAAAAGAAGTCCGAAGTGACAGCTGTCAGATTTTGTTGTTTACATGAATTTTATTCCGTTGCTATTGACAGTGGGATTTAGATAAGTGAATATTATCCTTGTAGGTCTAATAATGAAGGGCGTTGTATGTAATAATTGATCATATTGATTCTGAACAATTAAAAAACGCTGTTGAACTTCACACTTGAATTGGCTCATTTCTTCGGGAGCTGTCATCCTTAGAATGACAATATCAAAAAACAGACTTTATGAATAGCTTCGGCAAGTACAAATTAGTGAATAATGATACACAGCAGATTAACTCACCATTTCTCAGATGAAAAAGTCATTAAAAACTGTGTTTTTTTTGACACTTCGAAGAAATTTTTTTTAACACGAAGAACAATGCGTACATGGCGACAACTGTTGTGTCTCTTGTCAAGGTTTGGTGTGAAGTCGAATGATTACTTTTTGAAATGTGTGACGATATTTACCGGTGGTTTGTGAGAGTTCCTGAAACTTCGAATTTTCAAGGGGGTCCTTAGGCCTCCCCTAACCAATATATGGCGAAGCGTCATGTTTAGATTTGGAAAGAAGACCATGAAGACCACTCATACCAAATTTCATGTCTCTATCACAAATCAAACAGATTTTAAGAAAACTTGGTTACTAACCCTCGGATTATACTTCATCAACACTGTTGATTGGAAATTAAAACGACTTCCGTGTTTTTTTTTTTCAGGAAATACGAGTTGGAGGTTCAAATGTCTGGTTATGCCCTGCAGTGTATGCCAACAGTTCTCAGCCAACAATGTAGCTCTAGTGTGATAAAAACAAGAATACCATTTTCGGACTAGTTGCAGCAAACATGATATACTTTGACAGCGCCGCAATAAGAATGCTCAACTGGGATTTTCGGGGATAATGAATATGTGGTAGAGAATGAAATTCTGAATCGATATCTGCTACAAAATTTCATGAATTAATTTTTTCAAGGTTTGAGGTCTTTTTTGACTATCTTTACTACGCACTACATCCCAGAGAGACATTGCCAATTGAACGTTTGAAACAGGTAGGAAAACGAAACGTTAAAAAAATAACGCTGAATAAACGGGCAGATGTCGCGCGTTTAATAAACGTTTTTATTTATCAGGTTTTAAACGTTTTCAATACCCTTCATCAAAAAGGCTCATAAAACGTAGTCGAGGCTACCATTCTAAAGCACGCGAAAAACTAACATTATTCAAATTTTTACGACAAATTCACTATCAGTTGTCCACATCTATTGGAAAAAAAAATTAACCAGACACTTTTCACACAATTAATGTGAATGAATTTTAAATTACTTCGGTCGCGAAGAAAAATATTGCCATCTGCCTTAAGCATCGGAAAAACAACATCATGTATACAATCCTACCTGCCACTTGTGCGTATAAGTGGCACAGATTTTTGTAGTTAACTTAAAAGATAGCTTCAAGTTAGGGCAACAAAATGAAAATTGTATACTCACATTGGATTTACACAAAGGCGAAACTTGTAGCAGGTTTGATTTCGGGTTTAATGAAAAAAAAAACGAGTTTTTTTTTATAGCAAATCCAGCTCAGACCGCAGACTTTCAGTGTCCTTTGTTGTTCGGTCAGAATTTCAGGGTGACCAGACAAGGGTTCTCGACTACGCCACCTGAAATGTTTCATACTTTGATCTGCACACTTTTTTGGGTGACTCTTGCAAATCTGTTTTAGAAATTGCGTCAAAACATTGGCTTGGCTTCTAGCGGCTCGACGAGAGGCTCGATTGATTATTTCTAAATGTCAAATGCCACAGCGCACTTTGATTGCATTGTTAAATATTTTCACACAAAAGATCTTTTGAAATACCTCAAAAATACGCCATTCCCGTTGAAACATGACACTGGCGCAGAATAAAACAAAGCGCATTAGTCTGGTGAATTGGAAATTAACAGGATATTTCGTTGAATTGCATAGCCAATGCAGATTATCAACGTTTACTTGAATAAAAGCATTTTTTTTTCGTACATACATAGGTATAATCAATCATTTTTTGTAGCTGTAGCTGTTCTATAGCAACTTTTGACATCGATTTGTGTTGTTGACCGGCTCAAACCAAGGGCAGTTCTAAATTCTGCAATACTAGTCATATCTACTCCGTATACTCGTATAGATGGTCACTTCGGAATAAGCTGCGAAAATATTAGTTCAGGCAGAGACTCAGACAGGGACGGGTAGGCAAAGCTGTTTGATTCTCCATCAAGTCCAATCGCTTTAATAAATTAGTGTGCACTGCTCAGGTGAATCCGATGTGCACACAGTGGACGTCAGGTGTACAAAGCGTTTCCATTGAACCAGCAACATAGGTCGTTTAAATGTCGCAGAGTAGAGCTAACACATCACAAATTGTAGACAGGTCTTGAATACTTTCTTTTCAATATTCTTGTTCCTGTAG
This sequence comes from Anaspis maculata, assembly GCA_949128115.1. NCBI lineage: Eukaryota > Metazoa > Arthropoda > Insecta > Coleoptera > Scraptiidae > Anaspis > Anaspis maculata. The sequence continues at coordinate 3,712,638 of OX421964.1, forward strand.
TACGGCGGTTAGTAGAGCCAACCTTGCATTCTGGCATAGGGCATAGCCATTTGGCACGACTTCAGTACATATCCATACTGTAGTAAAACGCTTGATCCAATAGCACCTGATTCCCCTACGTTGTCTTCAACTATTGTTCCATAGATTTTCGTGACCCCGAGCGCTTACCTAATTGTTCAAATCAATTCCCAGGATGTTCTTCCCAGGTTCTTTTTGAAAGAGAATTATTCAACAAACATTACATATGAACAAAGTTGAAATAATCGAACTTTGTTTTCACACAAATAAAAACATACAGCAGAGAGACATATACAGCATTTGACTGTTCTCGTAGGAATACCTAAATGCGTTGTAACTCCAAATCCAATTCTAATTTCCGTTTTGCTTTAAGCGGATCTAATTCTGATCTCGGCTTATTAGCTTGGAGTGACTGTTGACTATGTCCGAAAGGGCTGAATTTCACACAACAACCAAATCATGAGCTGATTTAACCTAGTCCTCCTGAATAACTACATTTCATTGGTAAGGACATACACGGTATAAATTAGGGTTAATCTGGTAAATTTCCCTGTAGTCGCGTGGAAAACCTATAAACAATTTCTTGAAGGCTTACGTCGATTTGCGGGATATCTGGCAGCGACTCACTTGATTGGCTGAAGGCTATCGTCAGTAATTACCAGAGTACTTGATCACCATACTCTGGCGCTCTATTGGAATTGAAAATTCTGTAGATTTGGTGAGACATTTGGCCGGTATCGGATTACAGAACCATAATACCACAACACCGTAATAAGTTTTACGACCAAAACAATCAGATTTCACCCTCTGAAATAATTATTGAGTTACATGGAAGATAGACTTGCCTTTGTGTTTTCTGCCTTGGTCAATGATGCACTGCAGTTATTAATAACTGTGTTGGTACTACTAGTTGATTAATTTTGATGATTGTAAATTGTGCGTCGCCCTTTCCCGTTTCTATCTCGAGCCTCTCTTTTTTACCCCTTCAAGCGCACTTTTACTGCCACTGGCTCTTATAAGAGCCCAAGCTCCTTTGCTTTTCTTTGTGGATTATCTGGGTGTGGCACACGCTATCGTGATGGGTCGACATATAGGCACTGTCGCTTTTAGGCTTTTTTCGAAATGTTCGCATTCGCGGTTCGGATTTTTCTCTTATATTGGTACCACCACAGTCAGTAGGGAATGGCCGATAATGGTGAAATACCAGGGCCATTTAGCGGTCAAAAAAAACCTATACAAGACTGAAAAAGCCATCAGTGACGACGAAATACTTTATATTTCGGAAGTCGGCAATAGAGTGTTCCACGGGTTTTGGGAAAAAATGAATTTGAATACTAGAGCCTTCGTAGAGCTCACATATTTGTTTTTTAATTTTTTTGCGTTCGTTAAGCCCCGAAAAACAAAGTGAATTTCACGTTTGGTTTGCACGCGAGGTTCACCGAGTGACGTCATAGATGATCGAGGAATAACTTTTGTCTCGAAAATTAGAGGCAAAATTAATGTACCTGTTACATGGAAGGCTTAATTAGATCATAAACAATCACAATACTCAATAAAAATAACTACTGTCTCCCCAATATAATACCTTATTATTCCGATTTTGATTACATGCCAGAGCCGAATTCCAATTTACCTCAACAAAAAGTCTCAACTAGAAAAAATATCATGGATAGACGCCTACACAGGTCAGTCGTATATTCAAGGGGAACATAATTATAATTAGAAATAACTCAATGTTGCTGCTTCTTTCCTGCTTCATCCCCTAAGGTAGGGTGACCACCCTTTCAAAATTTTTGAATGAGAATAATAATAATAATAATAATAATAAAGGCCTTCATTTATAGGGCGAAGTTTAGCCAGAGCTATTCCACTTAACCCCAAAACTCAAAAAATATAAACAATTCAATAACAAAGAAATGAACAATACGTAACACCAATTAATAAATTACAAATATAAAACAAATATGCAATTAAGTAAAATAAAAAACTACTACTCAAAATAAGTATAACAAAAAACAGATATTCAATGCAAGTTAATGCAAGAAAGCGACTTCAAACGTTATACTGATTGGACGGAGAAGAAATGTGACCTGAGTGTTGAATAGAGGTCAAGTAATGTATCGCTTTAACCCATTAGTGCTCACTATATTTTTTCCTTGAAATATGCTTTCCTTTTATTGATTTCAAGTTAGTGTCAGGTGGTAGACCCTAGAAAAATGTTTAAAAAAATTGTACTATAAATAGACTTACAGGGGAATGGGTCGTTAACGACCCACTGAGCACATACCTGGGCACTTACCTAGTAGCCCAGGCATTTTAGATCAAAATTGACCAAAACCTGGAAAAAAATAACGTAAGTCTGAAAATTGGTAGAACGCTTCCACTTCAACCCCTTAACCACATACTGAAAGTCCTAAAAAATCCTATGTCCGCTTCATCGGTTTTTGGCGGCAAAAAGGTGTAAGTGACAATAATTTAGAAACTATCTATCAGAATACGCGATGAAGCTTCGATACAGCTGAAAATTGCTGAAAATGGTCTCCTCGGCCAGTTGAACAACATATTGAAAGTCTTCAAGAATCCTATATCCGCTTCATCGGTTTTTTAGCGGCAAAAAGGTATAAGTGACATTGCTTCGCAAACTAATAATTGAATCACGCGTTGAAGTTTCAATACAGCTGAAAATCGCTGGAAATGGTCTCCTCGGCCAGTTGAACAACATGTTGAAAGTCCTAAGAAATCCTATGTCCGCTTCATACTTTTTTTTCAGCGGCAAAAAGGTATAAGTGACATTGTTTTCAAAACAATTCAATTAAACACACGGTCAAGTTTTAATACAGCTGAAAATTGCCGAGAATAGTCTTCTCGGTCAGCTTAACAACATATTGAAAGTCCCGAAAAATACTATGTTCTCTTCATCGGTTTTTGGCAGCAAAAAGGTTCAAGTGATATTATTTTGGAAACTATTTATTAACACATGAGTTGAAGTTTCAGCACAGCTGAAAGTTGCTGAAAAATAGTATCCTTTGTTAGTTGAATAACATACTACATAGAAGTCCTGAGAAATCCTATGCCCGCTCCATGTTTTTTGGCGGCAAAAAAGTATAAGTGACATTATATTGTAAACAATTTTTTTTTAAATACGGGTTCAAGTTTCAGTACAGCTGAAAATTGCTGAAAATGGTCTCCTCTGTTAGTTGACCGTACTAGTCCGAGTAGGCTATTTTCAGCAATTTTCAACTGTATTGCAGCTTCAACACATATTTTGAACAATAATTTCAAGAAATGATCTCATACCTTTTTGCCGCCAAAAGACGATGGAGCGGACATAGAATTTCTTGGGACTTTCAGTATGTTGTTCACACGATCGAGGAAACCAGTTCCAGCAATTTCCAGATGAATTGGAACTTCAACGCCTATTTCAATAAATAATAGTTTCCAAAACAATGTCACTTATACCTTCTTCCGTCAAAAAACAATGAAGCGAACAAGGATTTTTCCAGTATTTTTAGTGTGTTGTTCAACTGACCAAGGAGACCATTTTCAGCAATTTTTAGCTGTAAAGAAACTTAAACCCGTATTTTAATAAATATGTAGTAACAAAAGAAAATCTCACTTATACCTTTCTGCCGCCAGAAACTAATGAAGCTGAAAGAAGATCTTTTAGGACTTTCAATATGTTGCTCAACCAACCAAGAAGACCATTTTCAGCAATTTTCAGCTGTATCGAAGCTTGACCGCCTGTTTGATTGAACAGTTTCCAAAACAATGTCACTTACACCTTTTTGCCGCCAAAAAACAATGAAGCGGACATAGGATTTCTTAGGACTTTAAGTATGCTGCTCAACTGACCGCAGAGACTTGATATTTTCACCTGTATCAAAACTTCAACCCGTATTTTATTTAATAGTAACAAAAAAAATGTCACTTATACCTTTCTGCCGCCAAAAACCAATGAAACGGTCATAGGATTTTTGAGGACTTCTAGTACGTTGTTCAACTGACAAAGGAGACCAGTTTTAGCAATTTTCAGCTTTACTGAAACTCCAACTCGTATTTTAATAAATAGTTTTCAAAATAATGTCATTTGAACCTTTTTGCCGCCAAAAACCAATGAAGCGGAGAGAGGATTTTTTAGGACTTTCAATATGTTGTTCAACTGACCAAGTAGATCATTTTCGAAAGTTTTCAGCTGTATTGAAGTTTCAACGCGTATTTTAATAAATAGTTTCTGAAATATTGTCACTTACACCTTTTTGCCGCCAAAAACCGATGAAGCGGACATAGGATTTTTTAGGACTTTCAGTATGTGGTTAAGGAGTTTAAGTGGAAGCGTTCCATCAATTTTCAGACTTACGTTATTTTTTTCCAGGTCAAAATCTAAAATGCCTGGGCTATAGGTTTTGATTTACTCTACACGGATTCAGGGAATAAAAAAACTGTTCTCTGCAAAAAAATTCCTTGGTACAGTAGAATGTTCCACTCAACATCGGTTAAGGGGATCAACCCAATAGTTTTGAAGCATTTTTAGAGGAATAATTTTGGAAATAGCAAAGTGCTCAGTGGGTCGTTAACGACCCATCCAAGTTTACTTATTCATTACGGCAAGTGACTGATACATTCGTCAATAACGTTCAATGATCTGCTTCGTTTGGAGGTTTATCATCAAGTATTCAACATTTTTGTCGTTATTTTGGAAAAAATGTTGTTTTTACACGTGATAAAATATTGTGATGCATCATCAAGATTTATACATTGGCGAAATGCAATTATTGGATGGCACAATTTGTCAAAATTTACTGTTTAAAAAATATAGGCACGTGTCTTAGAATGTTATGAAGCCATTTCCATTCACAAAATTTCAAAAAATTGAACGGTATGGTCGAAAAAAATTAAATGTGTGCTGGGTCGTTAACGACCCACTGAGCGCTGATGGCTTAAAAGCTTCCTAAATCTCTTCATTTCAGTGCAAAAAAGAATAAAATCGAACAGTCCATTTTCAAGTTACGCTTTATTATTTAATTAATGAATTCAAGTTGGAGTTTTTGAAACTTGAAAAATTGTAACTTGGAAACAGAAGGTTCGATCTTGTTTCTTTTTGCACTGAATAAAAGAGAGAGTGGAAAGGCCTTCAAAACTATGTATCACTCGACCCCCCTTCACTCTTCTACAAAAATTTTGGAATGGTTTTCACCCCTCTGAGCACCCCTCTAGAAATGATATTGAAAAGGGGTGGTTCGATTCGATTTCTTTTTGCACTAAAATAAAGAGAATTACGAGGCCTTCAAAACGATGTGTTACTCGACCTCTATTTTGAATAGACTTGTTTCAAGGGGTATTCAAGTCAGGTCAGGTCATCTTAGGGGATAAAGCAGGAACGTCGAGTCCACACCAGTCATATTATGTCTCCCTCGAATATAAAATCGACCTGTGTCGACGTTTTTCCTTAATATTTTTCTTTCCAAAGAAATTCAACTTGGGTTTTTTCGTTGGGACACCTGTATATATCCGCATTATCTTATTTATATATTACACACAAAGATTATATATACATAGATTGACATGATATGATATGATTAAACATATACATATAATATGTGACTTACGACTTTTCTGTCAAATAGGATTGTCAGTCAAGCCCAATTTTTGACCTCCAGTGCCACCGACTCTCATATAAACTGCTCCACAATGAAGTTGTCGCCACCAAAAAAAATGGCTTGACTTTAACGGCCGATAACTTTCGATTGCCTAAAGTGATTACCATTCTGTTTGTTGCGTCTACTAGCCCAATCTATTCTCAACAGATTCTGTTATTGTGAATATCAAGAAACTGCATGTGACATTTATACAGGGTGATATGTAAAAAGGTGAAAAATTGCGAAAACTTCATCGAACCCCCATTTGCAAAAATAGTACTTTTCGTGCTGCCATAACCGAAAATGACAATATACGCTCGGTGTCCTGCACTGTAATATTCAGAAAAAGATCTAGAGCGGCAAAGAAAAAAGTACACGTGAAAAATGAACTAACCCTGCAAAACCATGCAGAATTCAAGAGAGACCACGTTTCCAATGTTACAGCTTGAAATTTTCGGTTTAAATCAGTTGAAATCATGGATAATCTTTTTCAAAATTGATATTTCAGGGTCATTTTTCTAATAGCTGTTGGTAGCAGTTGACAATCTATCTGTGGTCCAAAAAAATATTTTTTTCCTTCAATTTGTTGACCAGACAAAGAAATTATTTTTTTCTATGAGAAGAATGGAATTGACATTACGAACAATGTTATGATGGTCAAGAACAAAGCTGTTTTGGTCCTGTTCGGTAGATAGGGCGGTACTGAATGGTGCATGGTAAAAGTTCTGACATCTTGAAATTTTGAGCGGCCCCCAGTCGCTCCCTATTGGACCAATTTTTGAGTGCTGCGGGTCAAATCACTTGAAATGTTATGTAGTTTGCATAATGCCAAATTTCATTGCAGTACCTATCAATAAATGCAGAATCAAAAAGCGTACCGCTGCAACTAATAAGATCCAGAGAAAAAAAGTGTGCTAAGAGCTGTCTGATTTCTACATGATTCTAGTGGGCTGCTATTCAGGCCGCGATCGGCCGATGACGACAAGAAACACAGCCCACTAGAATCATGTTAAAATCAGACAGCCTATAGGTAACAAAAACTCTATTGATCTGCATCACAGAGTGACCTTTAGTGGTTTCTTACCAAGAACGGTAAAATTTTCCAAGAAAGAAAGTTGGCCTTGAAAAACTGGCGATCAAACAGGGTGGCAGTGAACGTGTTGATGCGTAACCTAATTCACGTGAAATAGTCGAAAAATTATCTCTTGCTTGACAAAAGTAGTTCTGAAACGACTTTTTGCTATATGATTAGCTCATCTCCACCTGTTCAACATGTTGAAAGCACACATCCCTGTGACGTGTAGTATTTAGTATACTGGGTGAAAATTAAAAGATAAATTTCAGAAACCTTTTATTCCGATGAAGTAATCCTCAAGAAAAACAGTCTTCCGTTATTAAGCAGCCTTATAGTCTCCCATTGAACATGTGGAAAATGTACCCCTCCATTTCCACTGATATTTACGTACAGGCCGGGTGAAATCAATTTTTTTTCAATTCTTTTCATCTTCATCGAATCAATCCAGACAGAAACCATTTTCAGGTCTATTACATGCCTATAACTTTATTCAAGATGAAAAAATGTCACATTCCTCAAACTGCCAAAACACAACCTACAGGGTGAAACATACTTTATTTGTTTCTTTTTTGCGTGAAATTAATTGAGATGATAATCTTGTTTGGCTGACTGGAAACCTTAGAGTTTTCTGCAAGCCATATAAAAAATTTACATTGCTGCTATCACTCCGACTTGATTGATTGACTTCCCGCAAAGAGAAAAACCAACTCCCCGGGCAGGATTTGAACTCCGGACCTTTGGGTTTGAAGCCAGAGACGGAGCCCACTGAGCTACCGCCGGGATTAGAGCCATAGCCTTACGCTACACTTGCGCGGGCGTATCTCCAACTTGACACTGAGTCCCAAGTCCCTGTCACAATAATAGTGACAGTAGCGGCTTGATTAATACAACTGAAGCGCCTTTCTACAATAGTCGCATAACGCAAGCTTCTATTGAACGCTCGGTATAATCATACAAATATGGTGCTGCCAAGCTAGATAAATATTCTTTCTGAACCTCTCAACGAGTCAAATTGTTGTTCGTACATTATCAAGCTTTCCTGCACATCGTTAGTCTTGTGGATGGTTTGATTCCGGCTCTGCCTTGCATTCGAGGAAATAGTCAGCTACGCGTTGCTTTCAGAAGTGGGATACTTGACCACGCTCACAGTTTCAATAATGGAAACACTGCTGCTGCACGGCGTTGTACAAATTGTTCCGGGACAGCTCTCAAGAGCATCCTGTACATCGTCACTACGACCTACGAAACAGCTCGCAAAACGTGCGAGGATGTCTCGCTCCTTGCTTCCTTGTCCTTGACCCGAGAATCCGATCGCCAATAATAATTATCCCTCTAGTCTGTACCCATATTATTATTAATTTTAGGGTCTGCGCCCCATCCTATCCGGTTTCAGCTCTCAGTCAGTACATGCACAAAAGTTGAGGCTGAGTTATATATACGATGTCGCTCCAAATCTTGTGGTCTCGATCTAAATCGTGCCGTTACTGCTATACATTGTTCTTAATTCTGCGATTTCTGCTCTAAATATTGCCGTTTTTCTGCTTTTTCCAGATTAGCAGTTGCTTCCTGATCCTGCTCTGCGGCAACATTGCAGGATTATGCACTCATTATCCCCGTGAAGTGGCGCAGCGGAAGGCTTTTTTAGAGACGCGCCTGTGCATCGAAGCCAGGCTGAAAATCCAGAGGGAGAATCAGCAACAGGTACGTTGGGTGTCTCTTTGTTTTGTGTCATTTAACGTCTGCTCGCCGGTGCTCCATAGTTTATACATTGCCACCAGCTTCTCTTTTTTTTCCCGTTTCAATAGCGATCGGACTCGGGGCGAAAAACCGGCGTTGACTTCGTTTCTTGCTTTGTCTGGTGTCTACAAAAGAAAATCGTAGACAATCATGTCTCACGCGAAGCACTAATCACAAGCTGTTATCTCTGAGATGTTTTGTGAAAGTTTCACATCGCGGCGCATTTGTGTTTATCAGATTGCATTCTGTTATAGAGTGAGTGAAGTTTACTCAGCTAACTGAACAGGTGATCAATGGAACTGGTCCACCCAAAAATTTCACGCTACTTCAAGAGAAAATCTCGTCAAAAACCAACCGATTTGAAAGAATGTGGTCATGCCGGATAGCTCATTCTTCTGGCGACGAAATGCCAATCTGAGTCACGTGAACGTTGACAATGTTCACCGTTTACCATGCACAGGGTGACAACAATACCAGTGTCAAATAGGCCAATTTTTAACAGTGCACATTTTTTCGAAAAAAAATCGTAGATTCTTTCCTAATAAATTAAATTTTTCGAAAACTTATCGCAATATTTCAAAACGGTTTTTGATTCATCCCCCCATCTAAGCTTCCATGGGAGTTATGTAAATTTTTGACAAATTCACGTTTTATGATGCCAGTTCTCTCCATGGTCATGTTCTTGGTTCAAATGTGGCAGAAGTGCATAACTTTGCTCTGCAAAGTAACTCCTAATGGAATTTGATCCCACTGACCATCAGGAACACTACCCCCTGTGAATGTCTGCAGCCCTCTTTGCAGTCTATTACAAACAGGACACGTTCTACTGATACCTTGCATCCTCCTTATCACAGGGCAGTTGAAAATAAACCATCAGCACCAATCAATTGCATAATAAGTCCCCGAGTAAGTTCCCTGTAGACCATTACAACTCCGTTTCTCTCATTTTTGTCAAGGATTGTTGTACTCACAAAGTTTGAAGGCTGTATCTCTCAAACGATGGAACGTAAAGACATTTTTTTCATCTTCATTGCGATACTATCCTGAACATTTCAACCTTACGAGGATGTTTTGATATCATCCCTCCATAATAGGGGTTGTGAGTGTGCGTGACTCCAAGATTTTGAGCATATGAGCATTTTTATCTCTTTTCAATATTCTAACATCACGCGTAACATTCCAATGTACCCAAAATTGTCCCCCATCTTCCTCAAAAATCATTTCCTGATAACTAAAGGCATCCATTGATGCATACCTACCTTACAGAGTTTTGGCAAGTCTTATCTCAACAGTCTAATTAAACGTATGATGCGTCAATGATCTTCCTTTGTCCATCACTGTAGAAACTAGCCCATCAAGAAAAAACTTCCTCCTCGACTCCCCCTCTCAAAAAAGTACTTGTCCCGTCAATTTCGGAAAATCTGTTACAAGTTTTGAATAACAACTTTCTGTGGATGAGGTAACGTAGCATCCAAATATTGTGACGGATTTTTCAGAATTGAGGAGGCAAGTACTTTTGTAAAGGAGTAGTTTTTTAATGGGGTAGTTTCTACAGAGGTGGACAAAAAAAAGATTATCGATGCATCATTTGTTTAGTGGGACTGTTGAGATGGTGTTGGGACAATTCGTAACGGACAATTCGTCCTGCGGACAATTTGTCCCACGGACAATTCGTCGCAAGCGAAGGCTTTGGAACGTAAGGGGGTTTTATCACACATGAAGACATAAGGGGGCTCAAAAAAGGGATCTTAGAATCATTAGCAAATACAAGGGGTTCCTATAGAAATCTGAAAGCCACGGAAAAATGCATTAGGGCTCAGCAGGGCTTCAAACACAAGGGGGCCTTATGGAGCTCCATTTAACAAATGAACGCACAAGGGGGCCTTATGGAGCTCCATTTAACAAATGAACGCAAAAGAGGGCTTACTGGTACTCTGAAAGACAATAATAGCCTAAGTGGGCCAATTTGGGCTCCATCCTACACTCGAGACAAAGGGGCCCGATAGGGCTCAGAATATCACATGGAGGCACAAGGTGCTTACTACTGCTTCGAAAGCCACAGAAGGATGTAAGGGGGCTTAAAAGGGCTTCAAAAGACGTTGAAGAAACAAGGGGGCCCACTGAAGCTCTGGATAACACAAGAAGTCAACAGGGGGCTCACTAGGATTCTGGTAGTCATAGAAAACATAAGGGGGCTCACTAGGGCGCCAAGCTACACTTCTGGACATCAGAGGGCTCACTAGGGGTCCAAACTACACTTGAGGGCACAAGGGGGTCCGATAGGGCTCCCTATGTTACATTAAGGCACAAGGGACTCACACTAGGCCCTTCAGAAATGCAAGAGTGCACAAGAGGGCTTACTGGAACTCTAAAAAGCACGAAAACACATATAAGAGGGCTCATCAGGGCTTCAAACGACACATAGGGCACAAGGGTTCCAACAAAACTCCGGAAATCACAGAAAAATGCAAGGGGGCTTCGTAGAATTTTAAAATGATATTGGTGACACAACGGGGCCCAAGGGGCTCTTTATAACAAGAAAAGGCAAAAGGGGCCTCACTGCACGGTAGTCTGGAAGCCAATAAAAACATAAGTGGACTGATCTGGGCTCCAACTACACATAGGAGCACAACGGGACCAGATAAAGCTCTGAAAGCTATGGAAAAACGACAAACCCAATAAAGCTCTGTATAATCAAAAAAGGCAAAAGGGGGCTTAATGGAATTCTAGAAGCCATGAAAAAACATGAGGGGGCTCACTAGAGCTCCAAGCTTCACTTCTGAACACAAGGCGGCTCACTAGGGCTCCAAACTACACCTGCGGGCACAAGGGGGTCACAAGTTAAGCTACGAAAAAACACAAGGGGGCTCATTAGGGCTCCATACTACACTTACAGACCCAACGAGCCCGATGGGGCTCCGAATATTGCATGAAGGCACAAGGTGCTTGCTACAGCTCCGAAAGCCACGGGAAGATGTGAGGGGGTCAGCAGGGCTTCGAAAGACGTTGAAGAAACAAGGGAGCCCAATGGAGCTCCGGATAACACAAGAAGTCATCAAGGGGCTCACTAGAATTCTGATAGCCAGAAAAAATACAAGGGGGCTCACTTGGGCTTCAAACTACACTTGCGGACAAAAAGGGGTCCGATAGGGCTCTGTACATCTTATGAAGGCACCAGGGCGCCCTAGGAGCTTTATATAACAACAGAAGGCAAAAGGAAACTCACTGGCATTTCGGAAGCTACGAAAAAACTCAAGGGACTCATAATGGCTCCATACTATACTTGAAGACACAAGGGGGCCCGTAGGGCTCCGAATATTGCATGAAAGCACAAGGTGCTTTCTACTGTTCCAAAAACCACGGAAAGATGTGAGGGAGCTCAGCAGGGCTTCAAAAGACGTTGAAGAAACAAGGGGGCCCGATGGAGCTCCGAAAAACACAACAAGGCAACAAGGGGCTTACTGGAACTCTGATAGCCAGAAACAAACACAAAAGGGCTCACTAGGGCACCAAACCACACTTGTGGACAGAAGGGGGTCCGATAGGGCTCCGTATATCACATTGAGGCACAAGAGACTTGTAACTAGGGCTTCTAGCAATGCAAAAACGCACAAGATGTCTTACTAGAATTCTGAAAGCCACGAACACTCAAAAGCGGCCTCATTAGGGCTCCAAATGACACATAAGGCACAAGGGGGCCTAATAAAAATCCGAGAGTCACGGAAAAATGCAAGGGAGCTTCGTAGGGCTTCGAATTATATTGCGGTGACACAAGGGGGCCCAAGGAGTTCTATTCAATGAATGAGGGCGAAAGGGGGCTCACTGGTACTTAGGATGCCAATATAAACATAAGTGGGCTGATTAGGGCTCCAAGCTACACATAAGAGAACAAGGGGCCCGATATAGAGCTCTGAAAGCCATGGAAAAACGACAAGGGGCTCATTGAGGCTCTGTATAATATAAGAAGGCAAAAGGAGCTGACTGGAATTCTGGAAGCCACGAAAAAACTGAAGGGGGCTCATCAGGGCTCCAACTACGTTTGAGGACTCGAGGGGGCCTTAAAGAAAGGACTCCGAATGACATGACGACACATGGGTGATCACTGATCAGGTACTATGCTCTAAAAGTAACGAAAAATGCGAGGGGGCTCAGCAGGGCTCCAAATCTCATCAAAGACACAATAAGCATGAAAAATCATAATGGGGCTCAACGGGGCTCCATTCACACCTGAAGGCACAATAGGGAACATGCCATGACGGCACGATGCTGCTTGCTGCTCCGGAATTCACGGAAAATGCAAGGGGGCTCAAATTACGTTAGGACAGAATAAAGGGGCCCAGTGTTGATAACACAAGACTGCAAAAGAGGCCTTATGGAAATCTAAAAGCTATGAAAAACATAAGAGGACTCATAAGAGCTCAAACACTCCACTAGAAGGACAAAGGACTCATTAAACTTGAGGCAAAGAGGAAAAACATTATTTTGCGACGAATTGTCCGCGAGACGAATTGTCCGCTACGAATTGTCCGCTACGAATTGTCTGCGGGACAAATTGTTCTGTCACGGTTAAGGTAAGACTTGTCGAAACTCTGTAGGCTAGATATGCAATGGATATCTTTAGTTATTAGGGGATGATTTTCGGGGAACGTAAGGGACAATTTTGGGCACCTTGGAATGTTCCGAGTGATGTTAGAATATTGAAAAGACATAAAATTGCTCTGCTCTTGCTTTCATGTTCAAAATTTCGGAGTCAACCTCAACCCCTATTATAAAGGAATGATTTCAAAACATCCTCAAAATGTTGAAATGTTCAGGATAGTATCGCAATGAGGATGGAAAAAAAAATTGTTTTAGTGTTCCATCGTTCGGGAGATACAGCCTTCGAATTTTGTAAGTACAACAACCCTTGACAAAAATGAGAGAAACGGGGTTGTAATGATGTAAAAGGGACTAATTATGCAATGGGTTGGTACTGATGGTTCATTTGAACCGCCCTGTGATGAGGAGGATGCAAGGTATCAGTAGAACGTGTCCTGTTTATAACAGACTGCAAAGGGGGTTGCAGACGTTCACAAGGGGTGGCGTTTCTGATGGTCAGTGGGATCAAATTCGATTAAGGGTTACTTTGTAGAGCAAAGTTATGCACTTCTGCCACATTTGAGCCAAGAACATGACTTTGGAGAAAACTGGCATCATAAAACGTGAATTTGTCGGAAATTGACATGACTGCCTTGAAAACTCAGATAGGGGATAAATCAAAAAGCGTTCCGAGATATTGTAATAAGCTTTCCTAAAAACTCATTGGGAAATAAGTCGGGAAATAATCTACGATTTTTTAAAAAAAGTTGTGCACTGTTGAAAATTTGCCATTTTGACACTGGTTTTGTTGTCACCCTGTACATGGTAAACAATGTCAACGTCCACTTGCTCAGCATGGCATTTTGCAGCAAGAAGAATGATCTATCTGGCATGACCACACTCTTTGAAATCGGTTGGTTTTTCGAGTAGATTTTTGATCTTGAAGTAGCATGACATTTTTGGGTGGACCAGTACAATTGATCACCTGTTCAAGACGGTATTGCTGCAAAAACCATCTTATTTTTGGATCAATTGAATTTCACTGTAAGATCACGGTAGGTAGAAGAAATTCCTAGCTCCAAGCTTTCATGCTGGCCTCATTCGACCATATTATAACGTCGCTTCTCCAGTAAACCTTTACTTCGTGAAGCTGTTGAAGCTTACTGCCAGTTAGAAACTAATTAGTAATTATGTATGCATTGCATTAAGGACTAAGTATGTGCTGTGTGAAGTTGCAGCGACAAATCCCCAAGATAAAATACCTTAACTACCTACCACTGTAAAAACCAAGGCTCGACGGGAATCCAGGATTTTTCCAGAAATGTTTCGAAAATTCATGCTTCACTATCCAGCAACTGCATTATACGCTGCGTGTGCATCATTGAGTAATCCGTGACATTACTCTTTGATTGTGCCACATAAGGCTTTGACACAAACCACGAACGCGCTGTTGCTGCAGGGATGCGAAGAGGAGGCTGGCGTGGGAGTTGAGGGAGGATGGGAGGATGAGGGAGTCCCGGACGTAATAAGCCGGACACATAATCACAGAGTGGCCAATGCTGTGATTAAAGCAATTTACAGGGTGGATCCCCAGGTGCCGTCCTCACCCGATCTGTCATTAACTCGAAATATGATAGCTATACACGGGCTTATCGATTCGCACGTGCTCGGGCAAGCGTCAACTTCACGTATATCTTGTGTAGGTACAAATCTATTCATGTGCAGGAAAACCTGTCGGCATTTCGTTGTCTCTACCACTGTCTACCACACAGCTGTCATAATTGCAACTTCTCCTGTTACCCTTCGCTTCAGCACGGAATTCTAACGTGATTGCCGCCACTTCTTATGATAAGGATATTCAGCTCTTATCCTGTCTAACCTTCGATGCATTTTAGACAGTACGTGAAAAAAGGTAGGTACGTACTGTCTCAGGTGTTCTTATCCGGTCATTCAAATGGACAATGAACTATCACGGTCTTTTTGTAATTCCAGATTTTTGCTTACTTATGTTCGAATCGTACTGTACGAATATGAACTGTTCAGAAACTTTGTAAGAAAAGACACTTCTTATACGAGATGAAACATCGACACATGGAGACCACAAAAGTAAAACCAATAAGTTGAAGTTGAACAAAGAAATCAAGGGTCGTTTAATCACCCTGTACAAAGTCTTCCAGGTGCAATTGTTGTCTTGCGAACTTGGTTTCAATTCAAGTCGCTATTTGCACTGCTTAGCTTGAAGTTTGCTTGGCTCAGTCATCAAGGTTGGACATAAAACAAGAATGACGTGAATCGATTGACGGATAACCAATTAGCCATGTAGGGTTAACCGATTTCGAGGTCTTCCAATTCAAATCGATCGAACTTGGTGTCAATTTAGGTCAGTGATTGCAAGATTGAGCATGAAGTTTGCTCAGAGCAGTCGTTAAGTTTGGATATGAGGCTGAATGAATGAAGATCTGTTGATGGATAACCGAACGAGGTGCAGTAACCAGATCTAGGGTTATCAAATCCATATTGACTCAGCTTTGGTTCATTTGTAGGGCAAGCACGATTTGATTTTGAGTAAGATTCAAGCGGATTTCAAGCGAAAAATTAAGAAAATCGGACGAGTGACCGAACCAAGTCGGGTAACGCAAAGGTCTTCCAATTCATACTGTCACGAAAGGACCTGATAGGTCTTTTAAAATAATTCAAAATGTCACTTCTCAACCCTGAAGATACCTAACGGCGAAACCGGTTGGCTAAAGGATTAATTTTGTGTTGTAACTTCAAGAAAAAATAAATAAAACGAACAACTTTCTGGCTAGAGACCTGCGATAATAATTAGACATACCAACTGAAACAAAAATACTGGCTGATATCTGGCACTACTCCAACAAAAACAGAATAGCTTAAGATTTTGCGAAAAAATATTCAGAGGGAAGCCCAAGAAAGGCAATTGGTTTCCAAACAACTATAGGGTATCCCTCCTAAAATGGTCAGCAAGACTTCAAAGTGAAGCTTGTTCATCATTGTCCCGCACCCAAAGAGCATAGAGGACCTCTACCCTTGACTTAGCCAGCTCATCGCCTCTTCTAAACAAGAGAACAAGAGATTTTCTCGAAAAAAAGAATAAATTTCCGTTGTCTTCGGCGTCGTCCACGAGGACTTCCAGATCCTGGACATGCCAGCGACCGTCAGTCTTCCCATTTCCGTCCTCCAATTCATAGATCCACGGTACCAGATTCTTTCCAAGTTTATAAGGACCAACGAACTTTGGGCCCAGCTTTACGTTGTAGCCTTCCACTGCATTCAAGGGGGTCTGGTCATGGCGCCAAAATCAATCTGACGTGAAAACTGGTCGATTCCGCTAATCGTAGACACGTTCAGCCTTGTCAAAAACCGTTCGCAAACTTTGAGAAACAACTTTTCAAAATCCAGCCTGCGTTACTCCGGTTCAATCTCAGTTACAGTTTCATTCTCAAGTAGTGTCCCCCCCCCATCCTGGTACATAGAAATTCTCAAAAAATCTCGTAACCTGGAAATCTCATACAAATCTTGGAAAATTCCCAGATATTCCGTAGAAATCTTGAGAATTGACCTACAAAATCTCTTAAAAACCATCTTAAAACTCCGTACAAATCTCCAAAAATCCATAGAAACTGTCAGAGATCCCATACAAACTTCCAGGTATCCGTGAAAATTTTCCAAAATCCCTAAACACTCTCTCAACAATCCCTAGAAACCTTGTGGAAATCCCTGGAAATATTTAAAAATCTCAGAGAAATCACTAAAAATTCTCAAAATCCTTGAAAATCTCCTTCAGAAGGAGTCTCTGAAAACCTCCAGAAATCTTCAAAAAGTCTTGAAAGCTATCCCGTAGAGACCTTAAGAAATCGTTCAAATTTCCGTAGAAATCTTGAGAAATCCTTTGAATTCCTGTAGATTTTAGGAATCTCTAAATCTCTGGAAGTTTTCGAATTTTTCAAGAATCTTCAGAAATCTCTCACAATTTCTCGAATTCTCTTGGAAATCTCGAAAAATCTTCATGAATTCTTAAAAATGAGAACAAATTCTTGGAAATTGCTAGAAATCCAAAACATATTTCTCATAAATCTCATGAAAATTTCGAGAACTTCCTATGAATTCTCAGAAATCACATGAAGAATCTTCAGAAGTCCCCAGCTATTCCATAAAAATTAAAAACCTTTGGAAATTCCCACGAATCTTGTACAATCCTTCAGAAATTTTTCAAGTGAATAGTGATGGTTGAAAACAAGTCTTGAAAATCCTCATGAATCTTCAACAATACTGTAGAAATCTTGAAAACAGTAGAAATCTCATACAAATCCTCACTCTAGCCCATAGATGTATTGAAATCCTCAATCTCAGAACTGTATAAAATTCTCATCGATTCTTAGAAATTCCTAGGAACCCCGTGATAATCTTAAGAAAACCAGAAAAAATCTCTAGACCTACTTCGAATTCCGATAGATATATCCGGGAATCTCTGAAAATTCCAAACAAATATTGAGGAACTCTTACATTTCCCGTAGAAATCTTTAGAAATCCCTGAAAATTTCCACAGAAATCCTCAAAAATCTTTCAACGCCTTTGAGAGTTACGCAGAATTTTTTAGAAATGTCTAGAGACTCCTCAAAAATCTTGCAGAATTCCTCAGAAATCCCTAGAATTTTATACAAATCCTCAGAAATTCCTAGAAATCCCGTACTTGGAAATTTTGGGAAATCTAAATCAAAATATTTCAGAAATATTTCGAAAATCCCTGGATATCCCGTAGAAATCTGCGAAAATCGAGAGATTTTCAGAAATACTGGGAATCTTCAGAGATCCCTGAGATTTCTTTTGAAATCCTTAGAAATATTCTGGAGATCTTTGAAAATCTTATAGAAAACTTCAGAAATTCCCTAGGAAATTCCTCAATCCTTGAAAAGAAACTGAGTCTAAAAGTCGAAATAAAGCTGTTAATTGGAAGAAAATCCTCAGGTTCCCTATGAATTTTCATTAATCCCTGAAAATATTTTAGAAATCTTCGAGTCTTTCAAAATTTCTCGAATTTTCTTGGAAATCTCGAAAAATCATTATGAATTCTCGAAAATGGATACAAATTCTTGTAAATTCCTAAAAATCCAAAACATATTTTCCAGAAATTCTATGAAAATTTCGAAAACTCCCTATAAATTCTCAGAAAGTACACGAAGAATCTTCAGAAATCCCCAGCTATTCCATGAAAAAAACCTTTGGAAATTCCCACGAATCTTGCACAATCCTTTAGAAATTTTTTGAGTGACTAGTGATGACTGAAAAAGAAGTCTTAAAAATCCTCTGAGATCTTCAACAATACTGAAGAAATCTTGATAACGCTAGAAATTCCATACGGATCCTCACTCTAGCCCATAGATCTATTGAAATCTTAGATTTCAGAGCTGTATAAGAACTCTCATCGATTCTTGAAAATCCCTAGAAACCCCGTGATAATCTTCAGAAAACCTGAAAAATTCTCTAGACTCACTTCGAAATTCCATAGAAATATCCGGGAATCTCTTTTAATTCTAAACAAAATAATTTTGAGGATTTCTTACATTTCCCGTATAAGACTTCAGATATCCCTGGGAATTTCCACAGAAATCCTCAGAACTCTCGCTAACGCCTTTGGGAATTATGTAGGATTCTTTAGAGATGTCTGAAAATTCCTCAAGAATCTTGTAGAATTCTTCAGAAATCCCTAGAATATCATACAAATCCTCAGAAATTCCTAGAAATTCCGTACTTGAAAATTCTGAAAAATCCAAATCAATTTTTTTTTAGAAATATCTTGGAAATTTTAGGATTTTCCGTAGAAATCTGCAAAAATCAGGAGATTTTCAGAAATACTGGGCATTTTTCAAAATCTCATACGAATCATCAGGAATCTTCAGAGATCCTTGAGATATCTTTTAAAATCCTTAGAAATATTCCAGAGATCTTCGAAAAATCTTATAGAAATCTTCTGAAATTCCTAAATTCTTGAAAAGAAACTAAGTCAAAAAGTCGGAATAAAGTTGTAAATTGGAAGAAAATCCTTAGGAATCTAATCTCTGGAAACTTTCAAAAATCTTGTGAAAAGACTAATAAATCAGTAACAAACCGTGAAAATCTTATGAAATCCCGAAGAATTTCACAGAAATGTTTAGAACTCCCCAACATTTCCAGAAGTCCTCAGAAATCTAGTAGAAGTTTTTAGAATCTCTGGAAGTTTTTTTAAATTCCACATAAATCTTGAGAACCCTAGCAATTACATACACATCTCCAATCTCAGAATTCCTTACACATTTTTTTTAATCCTTAGAAATCTCTGGTAACCCCGTGAAAATCTCCGTGTAATCCTTAGAAATTTCTTAGAAAAACTCAAAAATCCCTAGAAATCCAAAACGAATCTTTGGGAATCCCTAGAGATCCCGTAGAAATGTATCGAGATTCCTAGAAACTCTCACAGAAATTCTCAGAAATCTCGTAAACATCTTTAGTAAACACAAATCGAGACAAATCTTTATGAATTCCTAGAAATCCTGTAGAAATAATTGGGAGATCCATAGGAATTTTTGGGAGTCCTCAACATTCTTCAAGGACATTTCCAAAATGTTGCAGAATTTTTTTAAAATAGCTGAAATTCCTGTAGAAATTTCCCAAAATTCATAGAAATCCTTAGAAATCGTTGGAAATTTTGAAAATTCCATACGAATTATTGAAAATCCCTCGATATCCCGTAGAATCTTCAAAACTGCTTAGAAATTCTATTTTTTTTAACATATCATAGAAGTCTTTTCGTAATCCCCAGAAACCGTAGAAATATTAGGACATCTTTGAAAATTATCAGTTATTTTCAGAAATCTTCGAAATCCCTAGAATCGTCGTAGAAATCTTTGGAAATCCCATAGAAAATTCTGAAAATTCTTAGAAATTCTCAGAAGATTGGTTAATGGAACGATGAAGAACACACTTGTAAAGATAATTCAAAAATCTTCAAAATGATGTTTCTACCTAACTAAAAATTTATGAAAGGGTTGCCACTTTGTTTATGGGAATGAAACAGCGCGCGCGCAGTAAAATTGAATGGAGATGCCTGGATACTTCAGGGTTTCCCTCGACAATGGAATGGATCTATCGAAACCGAGGGAGTTGATACAAAAAATAACAAAATTGGAGGTTGGGAAACCAGCCCATGTCAATTTGGCGCAAATGGTTCCAGCTGGATATTTTGAATTTTTTTGTAAAATGACATTAATAACAATTTGAATAATGTAAATTACGTAACTTACAATTTTTTTCAAGTAGGTAATTTATGAGAACATTTTGTGGATGGCAGGAGATCGCCGGTAATTTATGGAATTATCGAGGGTTCCATGATGTAACTCACGAAAATCACATAGATTCAAATATTTACATAAATGACGCATGATTCCACGTGCTTGGTAATTTTACTGTTATCTTGCAGTATTTATGTAACCTACAAATTGAAAAATTACGATTTACATCCGTGATCACATAGGATCTTGAATAATCCGAACGAACAAGTCTATATTGGCACCGATATTGAACAGTTTCTCACGGTTTCGAAAGACTTCCGACATTCCTCAGTCCAACGCCACAAAGCCTGCTTCCTCGTTAAGCCTGTCAACACTTCCAAAATGGTTGCGAACTGTTGAATAAATCTTGCCGACGAAGCGTCTCACCTCCTGAACGCTAGATGGAGAAGAAACCTTCAGGATCTCTTTGACCTTATCGTGATACACCCTTAGACCATGGCGGTGATCCACCATATATCCGGAGTCTATCATTTTGATCCGACAGAACTTGTTCACTGCAAGTCCAGCTCACCGAAGTCGATCAAATACCTCTTTCAACAAGCGTAGATGACTGTCGAAGTCTTGGGACATTACGACGATATCGTCCAGATCAACTAGTACATGCAGCTGTGAGTCAGCGTCTGAAGCCATGCCAATTAAACGCTGCCTTATGACTTGTGCATTTGTAGAAGGAGCCAGACGGAGCTAGAAGGAGCATCTAGGAGGAGCTTACCGGGTGCGCCGTTGTGCAAATCCAAACAATATCTAGCTATGACAATTGCTCAGCAGTACTCAGCATATTAGAAGCTAAATCTTGCCGCCTTAAATTGATTGCCAAGCTCGATCAGCGCGAATTGAAATACCCTAACCAGCCACATCAAAAAGTCATCATGGTCCTTGTAGTGTGTATAAGCACGTTCTCCCATCCGTGCAGGAATTCTGACTGCCACGATGAACGTTAAAATATTCACGGGAAATCTGGAATCACTTGTCGCTTGTGTTATACTCACTCGCAGTACAACTTTAGAAAATTCAATTAGGCGCACTCCCCCCAGCCAACGGCGGTAATAACAAACGATTTTGAACACGTTCAAGCGAATCGCAGTCATGCCACCTTAATTGTTGAGTACACAGTGCCGCCACCACCACCACGCCAAATGCCTTTCGCTTCTGCTCTTCGCTACCTCGCTTCTCGCTTTTCCTCATCGTAACTGAATTTCTGCATTAGCAAGGAGTATTATTATAAAAAAAGCTCATCTGGACATGCAGCTCAACGTCTCGGCTAACGCAATTGAATTTTACAGGAACGTCTGCTGTTGTCTGTACTTCCGCGGCACGTAGCCATGGAGATGAAGGCCGACATCGCCGGACAACCCAAGGAGGCGCAGTTCCACAAAATCTACATACAAAGGCACGAGAACGTCAGGTGAGAGAAGAACCAATTTTCTTGTATATTCCGACGTTCCGCGCTCTCGCCCTCGTAACTTTCAAATCACTGTCAGATTAAGCGAGAGGGACGACTGCTGGCTCGTTGCTCGAGTTTCGAACGTGGAAGTAGTAGCCTTTCCATATAAGGTGTAAAAGCAGCGGATGTGCGACAGGAAATTGGCTCGACTTGGGCGTTTTTCATCGCGTGGAATATTAGTTTATAGGAAATATAATGTGAAATCCCGGCTGTGAAATCCTAGAAGTGCTGGGATATAGTTCTTTTGCGTCTAGGCAGTAGATGAGTCTCCCAGCTTACTGCGAGGGCATCGCGTTCGGTTGTAGCGTAGTTTTTTTTATGTTCTCGCCGACACCTTCGCCGTGGAAGACAAGCTGCGGCTGCGATGGCCTAAAAAAAAGATCGCTGTTGATAGCAACAGACTTTTGTTGTCAGATTAAAGTTTTCCTACGGAAATAAGCTTGAGTACTGAATGCTCCTGAAGTAAAATACGACACCAGTTTATATAAAGCCGTACAAAACTCCACACTTTCAGCAGAACGAAATTGGAAACCTAATACTTGTTGTAATGCCTAAAGGCGATGTCGTAACTGGAGACGTAAGAAAGTGGGTGTTGATCTCATCTGCCATTTATGCCAGAGAAATCAAAATGTGGCTTCCAAGTTGTAATAATATTGTGAATCCCAGGGGATGGGGGTTAATTTAACAATACTTTTGCTACGTATTAAGAATATAATGTATAAAACATGAACAAAAATCTCACCGCAAGTCACCATCTGTAACAAGCGAGCTTCAGGGTAGGTTAACCCCTTTATTAAAAATATATAAAAATTTATCAACTAGGAAAAATCCCAGCACTGATCGTCATTTGTAACACCAAGGTTTGTTGATGTTCAAATAAACGAAACAATTTATAACACAATGAAATAGGTATGAATGATAATCAGTATTGCGAGTTCCTGTACCTTATGTACTGCTTGGGGGAACTATAGCAGGTTGATGACCCTGTACGGTCGTTCAGAATAGGGGGTGCTGATTCCTAAAGGTAGTAACGTGAACTGCTACCACTGGCTCAGTTATTTTATATGGAGAGGCAGATTCATAGGGGGAGGGGAACAGACCATCTGGGTACATCCTAAAGTTTTAATCTTGTTTGGAGGCATTTGAATCAAGTAGAAACCTCCAGCTTTTACCTGTTCCGTGCGAAGGGTGGTCAGGTAAACAAGAGATTTCCAAAACAAACATTATGTACAAATAAGCAAAATTAAAAAGTACAAATACTGCATAGGTTTACTATCAAAAACTAGTACTGGAAGATATTCACGATAATAGCCATCCATGTGGCGTGTGAATATTAAATAAGTAAACAAAAACAAACTCAGCTGTCGCTGTGATGCTTGATGACGTAAGAGAGTCATGCAACAACTGTCACGACGCCATTTTGGCGTTCATTCGTCATGGCTAGTTCACATGACGTGAGTAGGAATATGAGAGAGAGAGAGAGAGAGAGAGAGAGAGAGAGAGAGAGAGAGAGAGAGAGAGAGAGAGAGAGAGATGCAGAGGGAGAGAAATGTAGAGTCGCTAGAGAGCGTTATGGCAGATGACTCATTCTTCATCCGCGAGAGCGCTTCGCAGCGTGTCATATACTTGGGTGGACCCTACCTATACGGTCACATTGCACTAATAAGAACTTAATTTTTCACGTTCCACCCTGGGTGCCAACAAGGTAACACTCGCGTAAAACACAGGGGTAATATTTTTAGGACGATTGGTTTCGACGTTGACGAGGGACCATCGCGCATTCCGCGTCGGTAAATTATCTATCAAAATATACTCGGAGACGCGTCGGTCGAACCATGGTGATTGCTACCGCAGTGCTCCGCAGTCGTTGAATCTGCAGGCACGATTCCATTCGAAATTATCATCGATGATGATCATACCACTTGTTATATTATTACTGAAAATAATTACTCGAAATTCGGAAATTTTACGGCCGTGGGACGCCAAAGCGGCGCCCCTAAGGGCCGAACACCGTCCGAGGTGTCAAAATTAAGTGTCTTTCAGTTAATTGACTTCAAAATAGATTATTAATGGAATAACCGCGTCGAGCCGCGGTTCGCGACGCAAGTCACGGGCCGAGTCGCCAGTTGAATTTCGTTATCTTCTTTTCAGCTTTCACTTATAGACTCGTCCAATCTCATAACCCCGTGGTCCAGTGGGCCAATCAAAGCGGACCTTAAGCGTTCCCACAGTAGGGATGTAAATAATGCCTCAGCAATTAGGCTGTATCGCTAACGGGTCGATAAGTCTAGATTATCTCGAAAATGAGTCAGACGGACGTGAAATTTTACTGGTTTCTTTCCCAACATGATTCACAACTTTCCGGTCCTTTATGAATATTTAAAACCAGGCCAATTTTCAAACCAAAATTAATTCTCTCTGTCTTTCCTTATTTTGGAATATAATTCAACAGTCACATCGACACTAACCCTTATGCGGTAGGTTAGCGTGAAACTAAAAAGTAAAATATAAGGCACAAGGCTGAATTAGCCCGGTTTGCCACAATATGTAGGTAGCTCCACTCCTAAATTAGCAGGTTATGGAATCATCAAACTCATAAGAATGGTGCCAATTTTTTGTCTACTAAAGGGCGGATTTATTGTTTTTCGCATGTCTTATTCCTATTGTAGCTGAAAAAGTTGGAGATGAAGTCTCCGAATGTCTCCAAAAGTGCTGGCAAATTATGAGAAATTATCTTGCTCGTCGTTTTTTTTTTTTTGCAGCAGGTTACATATTTGAATATTCAGTATCATGAGGGATTATTATGGAGGAAAAGGTATGCGAGCATGAATGCATTAGAAAACGGGATGGAACACAAGTGGATATAATAATATGCTCCATTTATATTGCTTTTTTTCTTGTGCTTGACGTTCGTGTCGTATCTACCTTCTGTTTCACGCGTGTTTCACTTCGGTTAATATTAAAAAAGGGAAGTTGAGTAGTATAGGTAATGAATGATGCTCGTCTGAATCGCTGTAGAAATATTGTATGAAAATGAGACAAATATTAAAAATACAGACGCTTGTTTTTTAGGTACGAATATAATATACCGCAAAAGAGGAGAATTTTTAAACAAAAATTTCCTGACCTTCAAATAATAATTAATAATAAGTTTTGTCATAATATGTCATAAATGAAACACAACGAGCGAAATGAACAAAAACAATCAAAACACAACAAAAACAATATGTTGAAACTGTCAGTCAAAAAAAAAGGGAGAGTGACGGATTCGGAAACAGAACACAAAATGGAAGAACCACGTCAAACAAACTATTGAGTTAAGCCCAAGAAAGAAGCCCAAGATATGTGACAAAAAGACTAGCGACTCACTGGTAATTTCAGGTATTCAATGTACGTGAAATTAGTGAAACCAAATCGAAGGAACATCAGTAATCGAATGCGAAAACATCAGTAGATCATAAGGCATAATAAAACCAGCAATTATAAAATACATCGGGGGGGGGGGATCGAAAAATACATAGGTAGGTACTGTTATGGGACGCCTTAAATTATAAAATGAAAGGGAATTAAATATTTAGGAATAAATTAGCATCATGGGCGATATGGTAAAGTGACGAAATAGCACACGGGGTAATGGAGAGTCAAGAAAACGTATGCGGGCGCGTTGGTTTGGTAGGCCCGGGGTTGAGACGTGAGAGGGAATGGGACAAGAAACAAGGATCGGGCCGAAAGTAGCGACGGGGGTGAGGGACTCGCGTGGTAGCAGTCAAGAACGGCAGATGTGCGGGAGAAGGAAAACTCGTATTTTCAAAGAAGAATAAATTAAGGAAAGTGCTAAAACCACTGTAATTGATTGTAGTGCATCAGTGACGAGAAACGAGAACTGAGGAAAGTTTGATTTTATTGTAATCAAATGCTGATTGTTGGATGGGGTTCAAGGTGATTGTTTAGTTTAAAAAATGATAGAAGGTTTTGTTCTTGATATTTCGAATAGCCATGGGAAGCGTCAGATTGATTTAATGCCTTGAAGTTGCGGTGAGGTTTCAATGTACATTGTTTTTCAGCTACCTTCAAACCACCAGGGAAATGGTGGAAGCTTCAGTAACCCTTTCGAAGAGACCTAGATTCCTACAGAGCATGATTTTGTAGACTCTGTCAGCTTTAAACAAGCACTAGCAGTATTTATGCGAATCAAGTCTGGGCGAACATCTCACGCAAAATTTTCCCACATAGAATAAAATATTTAACTTTTTTCGCACGACAAGGAGTTCATAAACAGTGAGGTTGAGTTCCAAAGAGAACCCCTGAACTGAAAAAAGTGCCAAGGAAATTCAGTGTCGTTTCGGAAATACTTCAAGATAGAAATGATTAGAACATCAGTTTTGCAGGCTGTTTAATTAAAGGCTCACCGCGACAAGTGTACAACTGATTGCAGATGTGTGTGAAGTGATTCAACCCAGCGTGAAATAAAACTGCTGGATAAGGCTGTAAGTTCAAACCACAGCACCAGCCGGATATAAAATTCATGGAATGTAAACACTCAATTGTTATGTGAATTATTTGATCGATTATCAAAACAATGGCTCTAAATTTGAAATACCAAGACAAAACTCAGTGATTAACAATCTCTTGCTAAGTAAAATTAAATACTCGAGATCTCTATTCGTATATGGAAGATGGCCCAGGTAGAAGAAGAGGTTAAAATTTCAATCTCGACGAGGTCTTGAATTAATTGAGCATGAGCAGGGAATCAAAACTCAGGTGCGTTAGGGAACGGGCTCATCAATAGGTCTGAAAATTAGGAAAATGCGGAATGGAATTCAATTGAAAGGATTGGGTAATTAGTCGTATGGCTTTCGCACGTAATTAGGGTGTCCTTCCTCTCAGAACTAGAAGGCGAACTGAAATCACTAATTCCTAACTCTAGCTGATGTCAGCACGTCTGGAAATTATGTAATGAAAATAAGATGAATTCAAATAAAGTGGCAATGATTGAATTATTTGTTATAAAGGTGAGGTGTGGTTGAATGACTTTGTTTATTTCTCAATATTGATTCAATTGATTCTCTTTCAAAGAACGTGGGGTTACTTCAGTTTGATTGAGGTATTAGCACGACGTGAAGTTGAGGTAGGTGGAAAATCAATTTAAATGACTTAGGTAAGATAATAAAAATCTACGGCAGAACAAAACATGACGCAGGGTCACTAGACGTATCACAGCTGATCAAATTAATTTAGGGAAAGGAGGTATCTCACAGTACTTACATCAAATATCTGACAAAATTAGCAGTGAGTATCGAATTGACATGAAAAAAATAAAGAGCCACAAAAACAGACGGAGGACAATTGACATTTACATGAAAATCAAATCATGACACAGACCAAAATACGGCGTACATAAAATTCACAGTCAAGTAAGCATATAACAAGCAAATTTCACACAAAAGAAATGACATGATCATCATCAAAATAATGACATAAATTGTAAATGAACAAGCAAGCTCAAATTCATACAAGGTAAAACTGGAAACAGGGCGCGATGCCTAGATAAAAGGTGCGTTCAGTCAGCTTATTTAGTCGCTGTTTTAGTTGTTGTCGTAACAGAGAAGAGCGTTCATACAGCAAGATTTAGTCGTAAGAATTGGCCAATAGGAGCTCGAATGATACTGCGCGAACCTTCATCTTCATACGGTCCGTGTTCATAATGGGTTGTATTAATATAAAAACTCGTAAAAAAGTAAGCATAAATAAGTATTTGCTTGCATTTATGAGGAGTACAACTCCTCTGAAATCGAAGCAAATGCTTATGCTATTTTTTTATTGATACATCCAACCCATTACCATCACCATCCATGCTCATACCTTATACCGGTAATTACGCAACCTGCAAGTCGGCATCATACGACAAAGTTCGGAATTCTTACGACTAAAATTAAAACTAAAACTCTGTATGAACGCCGCGCATATGACGCGTGCTTTCTACTTTCAAATTTACGACAACGACTACGACTAAAACTAAAACCAAGCTGACTGAACCCACCTAAAGTCTTACTCCGTGTGTGTGTGGGTTATGAATAGCCGTGTTAGACAATAAAATGACAATCTTACCTTCAACTTTTTCTACAAAGGCAGTACTTTAACATTTCATGTCACCAAGGTCTCCTCGCTTGCTCTTTCTACATTTTGATAGCCTGGGGTTAGTCGCATTAGGCTGAACACTAGAACAAGTTGAACATTGCTAGCTAACTAATAAAACACAGAGAATCGTTACGTGAGCCTCGAAAGATCATGCTGCCTGTAACCAGCAGCGAGGAAGTCAGCGATAGAATGCAAATAGATAGAAGTGTGGATAGTTTAGGAAGCTGTGATTGCTCATCTCGACACATAGAGAGAAGGGCCCTCATTTTTTAGATACCTGAATGCAAATTTTTCGCAACCCATACGTGACTCTTAGTCCATGCAGACAAACAAGTCGATCACGCTGACCGTTCACATAGTGGAACTCATCTTAACTAGCATAGAAGCAGAGCAATTAATTACTCGCGATAGTTCTACTTCTCTTGGCAGGCTCCACTGGTGAATGGTCGACTAAGACCCCAGCTTGATTGAAAGCAACCACCAGGAATCGCCAGAAATGGCTGACAATGAGAGATTGTGGTCAATTCTACCTCTCGCAAAATAATCATTGTCTACCCTACCCTTAAACTTTATTTTTCTCGAGATAACCGGAAATTTTCACAAAATTTGCTTTTTTTTTTTTTTTTTTCCAAAAATTGAGTTGGTCGTGATGGATGACAGCCAGATAGTCCGCAACTCTCAGTTAGTCACCGTCAGTTCCACAAAAAAGATGATCAGCGATCAAGGCTGATTGCATATTAACTGAACTTTTTTCTACTGAATGCTAGGTGATAACAAACAAAAAATGCCTGAAATCTGTACTAGACTCACCATCTTTCCATTATTGAGGGATAAACCAGCATTTCCATTGATCAGTCAGCTTCAAATCGACAAACAAAAATCGCAAATCAACTAATCTCGTATTATCTGTTTTGTGGAACCCACGATCAGTCTGAATATTGTCGAACAAAGAAAAATGACTTTACGCGAGAGGAAATAATTGATATACAGGATGGTCCAGGTTATAGTAGCAATAATTCACCATTCGATAGTCCATCGAAAACTAGGTCGACATGCATAATTTAATTTTTCTCTAAAACGCTTCCTAAAACAGATACAGCCCTTCAAAGTTCAGTTTTTGAAATCTTCTTTTTGCAATAACTCTCAAGTCATCAAAGCGATGTTGACCAAAGTTGGTACAAATACTAACGAAATAAATATCCATCACTTGACGTAGATAACTTTTGTCAAAATTGTCCAGTGGCGTGGATACGGGGGAGTTGTTTTACTTTTCATGCCCTATTCTCTACGCCACTGAATATTTTTGAGAAAACTATTTTTTTTTTCGTATTCTCTGTTCAATTTAGAAAAAAAAGTTTTTCTTGTAAAATTTTGATTAGAGGCTTGATTTTTGAGATATTTGGATTTTAAACTTTGGAAAACATCTCGAAATCGCCACTTTCCAGAGTCTAAATTTTTTTTCTGGAAACGCCTCGTTTCTCTGCAAAAAATGGCAGTAAATCAACTTAAACGACCTAGAAAACTTATTCCAGTTTAGGAATCATGAGTTTTTTTTTATTTTAATTTTTAGGCCTTCGAAAGTCGCAATTTCGAAGCGTTTTCCAAACTTTAAAACCCAAATATCTCGGAAATGAAGCCTCTAATCAAAATTTTACAGGAGTAACTTTTTTTTTTGAATTGAACGAGGAATTCAAAAACTGTATAATTTTTCAAAAATATCCAGTGGCGTAGAAAATGGGGTGGGAGAAGATGAGCAATCCTCCAGTATCTACGCCACTGGACAATTGTGACAAAAGTTATCTACGTTAAGTGATAAGTATTTATTTTATGTGTATGCCAAATTTGGTGAAAATCGCTTTGATGACTTGAGAGTTATTGCAAAAAGATGATTTTAAAAACTGAACTTTGAAGGGCTCTATCTCCCTTAGAAAGCGTTTTGGAGAAAGATTAATTTATGCATGTCGACCTAGTTTTTGATGGACCATCGAATGGTGAGTTATTGCTACTATAACCTGGACCACCCTGTATAAATTGATATATTGAAATATAGGTAGGTAATAATCCAGATATCCAGGATCCCACTTCGTTTTCTTTTTGCGTTGAAGCCATTTTTTTTTGTTCGACAGTATTCAGACTGACTAACCGACAGCTGCGTACTATTTGGCTGGCCTATCATTCATCACGGTCAACTCAATTTTTGAAAAAAAAACAAAAAAATAGCAAATTTAGTGAAAATTTCCGATTATCTCGAAATAAAAAAGAAGTTTAAAGGTAGGGTACCCCTTGTAAAAATGAAAGAGGATAAAAAAGCTATCAGATAACGTAATAAAATTAGAGGCATGCCATTTGAGAAAACGAGTTATGATACTTTGAAAATTATGAAGTTTGATGTTTTTTTGTAAACGCCCTGTATCAAGAAATCCCAATTTCATGACATTGGGATATTGGTCTTTGAGTTGACTATCACCATGTCAAGTTTCATTATTCAGTTCTGAAAAGCCAGGCAGCTACGATTTTTTTAAGAAAACTGTGAAAATGCGATTTTCTTTAGTTTTCAATTTTTAGTTGGTAGCACTGCCACACAATTGGAAAACAAAAATACAGACATAAGACAGTTGAAAAAGCTGAACATGGAAATGAAAAAAATATAGGGTGTTCCATTTAAAAAAATTGACGTTTCGTTAATCCCGTCAAAACGGAACACTCTGTATAGCTGAAAATAATTTTAGGTTATAGGTCCCATCGAACCATATAACTTTTCTTCCATCTTTTTCTCTATCTTGAACGGTAAGACCGCTATGGGATAATTACGCTAGGATGGACCACTCTGTATTATCGCGATTATCCCTGGTAACCTTGGTTGGGGAAAGGGTTTAACAAAACAAAACGCCGGCTACTTTACGATATCGCTTGATTGACTAACAGCAAGAAAAGAGTGGCAAACTAGGGGTACAAGGTGTTCACGATAAAATTCACCCCCCCTCTAGGAGATTCCCCTTTGAGATATTTTGAAAAACTAAAAACTTTTTCTCAACAATTTTTACCAGGGATCTTGAATCGATCGTTTACCGACTTTTTTATTTTAAACACAACACCCTTTTGTCACGTCATTTGATGAAGCGTTTCTTCCTGATTACAAAAATATACAAGATTATTGATTCACTTTGACAAGAGGCTGTCAAAAAAATTATAAAATAGGTAGTCAAATAAATCGAAAATTAAAAATTACGCGACACCCTTTATTAGGAACGAATTGGACCATTTTTCCATGCAGAGTTGAATTCCGCAGATGAAATGCTGCGAGAATAACTTTTTTTTAAGTGAACCGTAGGAACCCAAGCCATCTTGCCGCGAAACAAAATTATGTGACTACCTATTTTATTATTCTTCCGACAACTTACTTGTCAAAATGATACATAAGTGTCATATATATTTGTAATCAGAAAAAAAGGCTGAATCAAATAACGGAATAAAATATAGGGTGTTGCATTCAAAATAAAAAAGTTACATATCACACCCTGTATACGGTACCAATTAGAAACTTTCAGAGGATCGATTTATGGTCCCTTGGAAAAATCGTGAAGAAAAAGTTTCTAGTTCTTCGAAATATCTTGAAGGGGAATCAACTGGAGGGGTTGAATTTTATCGTGAACACCCTGTACATATATCTGATGCCAATTGAATGGCTCATATCAGAATGAAAAGAAAATGGTTTTTATCGAAGAGCCGGCTGCAAAGTCGGAACGGCAGCCGGCGTGGCCGTACCAGGTTGGAAGTATTTCGGCTAGCTCTTGTCGGATCGATGTCAATTTTTCAGAGCGCCACCACTCTGTGTTTTGCGATACCCTGGCTTGGCAGCTGCATCGGCGGTGAGAACGAGCCAGAGATGGCTTCGGGCTCGCTGACAAGAGCTTCCCTGCGTGAAATACAAACAAAGTGTTGACTATTTTCTTTCTCAGTGAAGTCAGAATCGAAAAATTTCAGGCTTTTCAGACATATTTACTCACTTTTCCTTTTCTGCCATCCCACCGTCACCGCCATTCTTTCCATTTTTTCTCAACACCCAACTGTCCCTCCCCACTCTCATGCTTGGCGGTAATTTCGAATTCAAGTTTTCAACATTCGGCCAATCATGCTAACGATTTACAATTTTCTTGCCGTTGATATAGATGAGAGCTTCACAGTCGGTGACAATCACGAATTTGATTGTAGCAGAAACGATCTGAGTCTCTCAACACATCATACCACAGCTCTGCCTTACTTTGGCTCCTCAAAATCAATGATAGCCTGTATCTTTCTACTTCCTGGTTTTATTCCTCCCTTGCTTATTACGAATCCAAGAAAATTTATACTCTTTTGCCCAAACTTGCACTTCGCCAGCTTCAGTGTCAATGTCGCAGAACCTTTTCTAATCTCTCAAGCATGTCGTCCCAGTCTAATCGGGCGTGATGATAGTCCATTTTTGCTTCTTGCTTGTGGAGTTGAAGGCACCTGGCGGTAGCCTTGTGTTAGGTCAAGAGTCGTTAACAGACTACAGCCACTGAGACACTCCAACTGCTCGTCGATTGTAGGTATCGGTAAATCCGTTTTGTGAGTCTGAGAATTCAGCTTTCTGAAGTCGACCACTAGTCGTGCTTCTGCACCACTTCCTGTGTCTATGAATGCTAACAAATCCTGTCCGTTTAGCTTAACAGTCTTCTGCAGATGGTCACCTGGTGTCGTACTCATGGCTTCCACGTGCAGCACGTTGTGAGTAGAGTTGTCTTCGGCGTAGACGTTCCTGATGGCCTCGGTGCAGTTTTCTTTTTTTGACTGGATGCTTCGTTTTCGAGATATTCATAGATACCTAGACGTTTTCTAAACCTCTCAAAAATACCGGCTCAAGGGTCTGAAAGGCCATTTTTAGGAGAATCTTGCGATTCTCCAGTTGAGTTAGTATTTTTTCCACTGAAGAAACGTGAAAACGTATGGCACGCTATTTCATTTTTAAATACCTCTGATTTGAATCTTGGGGGAAAATTCCCCAATTGAAAATATGACAAGGTGAACCATAAGAGACCAATTTTGCACTTATTTTGCGTTGAGTAAACGGAACTCAAGACGTAACTTCCTGTGCAATGAGTCAGTGTGTTTCATTGAAGTCCACCTTGAACTCCACCTTCTTTTCCCTCGGGTCGTTTCGCTCCTGAACAAAATCAGGCACAGCGAAGGGTTAAGACGATCCTTGAGACGATCACAGACAGGCCAAATAAATGTAATGTCAGGGGGAGGAGGGGGGCGTACCTTTACACTATCTATCTATTTATCATGTATTTCTCTCGATTATTCCATGAGACGAGAGGAAAAACAATTCCCTAGATTTTTATAGAGCAAGAGAAAAGAAAACATTGTACATGCTTCGGCTAAGTACGCTACTAGTGGAAATGAACCCTTGATACAATGACGGGAGCTGCAGCTTTGAAATACATCCTGCGGGTAGGCGTTGTTCGAACTGTTCAAGTAAACTGATCAATCCGGTTGCCTCAAAAGTTCTTGAATCTTATTTTTGTAATATTATTTTGTGATCAGAAAAATTTATTTATTTCTTTGTTGTATTTTTTTCAGCATCCTTTTCGCTGACATATGCGGCTTCACGACCCTATCCGACCAGTGCACGGCTGAAGAGCTGGTTCGAATCCTCAATGAACTCTTTGCAAGGCAAGTACCTATCCATACCCTGAGGTAAGTATAATGATAATTATGCATGGCTGTGATGACGATGATCAATCTTTTATGCTACCACTATACACAAATTCAAAAACTCGTTACTCCGCTCTCGCTCCCTGGAAAACGCGTTTCTTATCCCGCAGTTTTCAGATTTATAAATTGAGTTTCAAATTAGACCGGATAGGGCCGCCCGCCATGCCGGGGAGAAAAGCAAGGACCGAGGAGGCAGGCACGGGGAAAAAGGGCGCGCAAGGATATGCTCGCTTACGGCCGGAGATTTCGAAGTGATAAATTTCCCAAACCGCACATTATAAATGTTTCAGCTTTCTGATACCTTTCTCCAGTACAAATTACCTAAATTACAGGGCGTTCACAAAATACTGCGCCAATGTTACAGCAAGAACAACTCTCGAGGAAAAAATGTCTTTGTAATTTTCAATTAGCTTCCGCGATGAATCTGGAAGTGCGAAGGTCGAGAGCGCCGGAAAAGGATGCCGCTGAAACTGTAATTATTTCGGCACTCGCTTTTTAACACTTGATCATTAAAGAGTAATTAAGAGGACGTTTAACGGGCTAAAAATTTGCTCATAATTGCTTGTTACGAAGGGCTTTTTTCCTCTGTCCGTTTGTCGCGCTAATAATAGCAATTTGGGGTCGGGGAAAAGTAAATACCCGCGGCTAACTCGGGCGGAGTTTCCACTTGACCCGGTTCCATGGCATCATGCAGGGTAGGTTTGGTAATCAATTGAGTAATATACAGGGCTGGGCGGTATTTCGAATACAAATATCAAGTATACAAGTAACTTGTAGAGCTAACTGAACAATCCTGAAAAATTGACAAGTTTAGGTATGTAAATTTAGAGTTCACAAACAGAACGAAATCATAACGGAACCACTTATTACAATGTTGACAATCAGAACAATGGTTCTTCTACATTTCTAAACATCTCTTTTTCTCTGGAAATTTCCATGAGACTTCTGTGATTTCTGAAGATTTCGAGAAATTTTCGGGATCACTACAAGATTTTTCTGGGATTTACGAAAATCTGTTCGGGATTTATAGGAATCTCTACAATAATTCTAGGGATTTCTGAAGACTTCTGAAGATGACGGAAAATTTCTAAGGATTTTTAACACATCTAGGGTTTCTAGGGATTCCTGAAAGGTCCAAGATTCCTGGAATGAAAATAAGGGATCTATAAAAATTTGTGTACCCAAGATTTCTAGAGGCTCCTGGACATTTTTCGAGATTTTTGAAAAATTTCGAGGGATTTTTGAAGAATTTCACAAGTCTTCTAACTATAAGTACTAAACGAGATTTTCGATGATCCTTGTGAGAGTTTCGAGAGATCTCTTGAGATTTCTATGGGATAATCCTGAGGATTCGTTTGAGGTTTCTAGAGATTTCTAAATTTTTATGGTATCCAGGGATTTTCAAGAATTTTTGAGAATTTCTAGGGACTTCTGAAATTAAATATGATTGTGTACGTGATTTCTATTGTTTAAGGATTTCTACAGATTGAGATTGATGATTGGAATGTGGGGTTTCTAAGGCTTTGAAGATTTGCACAGGGTCTTATAGATTTCTGAGAATTTCCAGGTTCTTACGATTTATACACGTATTCCAAGGATTCCCAGAGATTTGTATGGAATTGTAAGGCTTTTCTGAAGAGTTTAATCAGAATTTGAAGGATTCTTGATGATTTCCACAAAATTGGTACGAATTTCTAATAATTCCTAAAGAATTCTGAAAACTTTTAGGGAGTTCTAGGGATCTTTACAGGATTCTTGGAAATTTCCATAAAATTTCCAAAGACTTCGGCTATTTATACAAGATTTTCAGGGATTCTAGAGACTTCTACTAGATTTCTGAGAATCTTCGAGAGTTTCTAAGGTTTTCTCAAGATTTTGTACGAGAATTCGAGGGATTTCCAAAGATTTTTACGAGGACTAGAGAGACGTATACAGACTTCCACGGGCTTGCTGAAAATTCAAATGAAATGCTTGGAAATTTCTAATGATTCCTCAGAGTTTCTAGAGATTTGCACGGGATCTCCAGATATTTGCAAAAAAATTTACTGGATTCTATAGGGATTATATAAATAATTTATTCAAATAAAATAAATTAACATCTTTCTATATGAAATAGATTGCCCAAGACAAAGGATACCGCATCATAGTGAATTTTCTAATTAAGTTGAATAAGTAATTTGATAAGCTGGAATTTATACATAGAGTTAAATTTTAAATTGGGAACATATGGTGTTTGAAAATTCTGATGGAATCCTTGAGTGCGGATAATGCGATATCCTTTGCCCATCTGGTCGATACATTAAATAACTGACAGAAATTTGTGATAAAAAATTTGGGAATGGTTCCCCGAGCTCCTATAAGGTACCCGAACACCTGAATACTATCTATATCATATTTTGTTTTAAAATAAGATATAGACGGTTCATAAATGGTTGGCTTTTCAACATGGACAGCTTCAGGTTGTTCTTTGCTATCTTCAAATCTTATAGTTGGATCTAGTATGTATCCTCTCCGCCGCTTTCTGTCAATGGCAAGGACGTCAACTCTCCGCCAGCTGCCGTTGTCTGCCAAACCCGGTACCTCTTCGTGTGTTTCCCAGCCTTTGGTTTTGAGAATTTTCGCAAGGGATGCTCGGATTGTGTGATGGCGTGCATTGCGAAGAGCTTCACCAAATGGACATCCACCAAGAATGTGCGGCAATGTTTCAAAAGTTACATTATTCTCAATGCCGACACTACAGCGGCGACATTGGTTGCCGTCTTGGCTTCGTCCTGGGATTTAAAGATTAAAGATTTTTTGGGACTACCAAACATTTCTATGGATTTCTCATAATTTCAATGGAATTTCTAGGAATCAATGAAGACTTGTATGAGATTTCTGGGGATCACTTGAGAGTTCTACAAGATCTTTGAAAATGTTTTAGGAACTTCCGAAGATTCTACGTGATTTTTAAAAAATATCCACAAAATTTCTTAGCATTCTTGTGAGAATTTCTTGTGATTTTTGAAGGCTCCTACGGGATCTCCAGGAGTTTCTGAAAATTCGTTTGAAATTCCTAGGGATTTTCGAGTATTTACACGGAATTTCTGAAGATTTTTTAATATTTCTACGGATCATGTAGAAATTTCCACAGATTTTTACAAGATTTTTCCAGATTTCTGAACATTTTTGTACGAGATTTCTGGAAATGCACACAGAATTATTTCGACGAGATTTTTGCGGATTTCTAACGATTTCTAGAAGTTTCTGATAATCACTACGGGATTTATAGGGATTCCCAATGATCTGTATGGAGTTTTCAAGAATTTCTACGAATGTTCTAGGATTTTCTAGACTCCTAAAGTTAACCAATAATTTCTTAGTATTTTTTGAGGGATTTCCAGGAATTTCCGAAAAGAAATGAATTTCTAAGAAATTTCTAGAGATTTACAGGAATTTTTTAATGTATTCATGGGATTTTTGAAGAATTTCTGAGGATTTCTCAAGACGTCCACGGGGTTTCTAATCTTATGTCAACGAGATTCCTGAAGGCTCTTGTGAGAATTTCTTAGGATTTCTAAAGACTTTCACGGGATCACTAGAGATTTCTAAAGATCTGTTTGGTTTTTCTAAAAATTGATATGTGAAATCTTCATTATCTTACACATTTTATGATGTGATACTGATACATTGCATTGGGTGGATGATTCGTGTACCTACAGTCGAAATAAAAAATTAAGTTGAAAGTTTAGAGTTGATTCCTAAATATTTCTACGGGATTTGAAAGAATATTCAGAGGTTCTTACAAGATATCTTCGGATTTTGAAGACTTTTACAAATTTCTAAGTGAATTAAGAGGTTTATAAAAAAATTTCTAGAGAGCTCTGGAATTTAGGATGTGTATCTTTGTGATTTCTATTTTTTTAAAGATTCCTACGGGCTGAGATTGAAGACTAGAATGGGTTTTCTAGGGATTTCTAAAGATTTCTGAGTATTTATGAGATTTTTGAGGAATACCAAACGTTTGTATAGATTCCTCATCATTTCAACGGAATTTCTAGGGATCAGTGAAGACTTGTATGAGATTTCTGGGGATAACTTAAGATTTCCACGAGATCTTTGAAGAAGTTTTAGAAACTTTAAAGATTCTACGTGAATTCAAAAATATTCACGAGATTTTCTGAGGATTCTTGTGAGGATTTCTTGGGATTTTTGGAGAATTCTACGGGATCTCCAGGGGTTTCTGAAGATTTGTTTGAAATTCTCAGGGATTTTTGAATATTAACACGAATTTCTGAAGACTTTTTATTATTTCTACGGATTATGTAGGGATTTCCACAGATTTTGACAAGATTGTTCCAGCTTTCTGAAGATTTGTTCACGAGATTTCTGAAAATTCATGAGGCTCCCGAAAGACTTCAACAAAGTCCCTAGAGATTTTGGTAATTCACACAGGATTATTTCGACGAAATTTCTGTGGATTTCCCAAGGATTTCTAGAAGTTTTTGAGAATTATTACGGGATTTCTAGGGATTCCCAAAAATCTGTATGGAGTCTATAAAAATTTCTACGAATGTTCTAGGATTTTCTAAAGACTCCTCAAGTAACCCATAATTTCTAAGTATTTTTTGATATTTCCACGGTTTCCAGGGATTTTCGTAAGTTAATGGATTTCTAAGAGATTTCTAGGGATTAACAGTGATTTGCTCCTTATTCTCAGAGATTTTTTAATGTTTTCATGTGATTTTTGAAAAAAATTTGAGGATTTCTCAAGACGTCCACGGGGTTCCTAATCTTATGTCAACATGATTTCTGAAGGTTCTTGTGAGAATTTCTTGGGATTTCTAAAGACTTTCACGGGATCACTAGAGATTCCTAAAGATCTGTTTGGTTTTTCTAAAAATTGAATTGTGAAATCTTTATTGTCTTATACATTTCATAATGTTCAAGATTTTTGATACTGATACATTGCATTGGGTGAATGATTCGTGTACCTACAGTCGAAATAGGAAATAGAGTTGAAAGTTGAGATATGACGGCTCGATATCAAGTTGGGGATGAGACCGCCGTAAGTGCGGTTACCATAGCAACGGCGGATACGAACCAATCGGGCCGCTGTATTTGGCGAGTTACGCCGTCCCAAACTTTGCGCCTGCAACTTGGTATCGAGCTCTGATTCCTCAATATTTTTACGGGATTTGAATGATATCTGCGGATTTTTAAAGACTTTAACAAAGTTCTTAGTGAATTGAGAGGTTTATAAAAAATTTTCTAGAGAGTTCTGGAATTTAGGATGTGTATCTTTGTGATTTCTATTTTTTTAAAGATTCCTACGGGCTGAGATTGAAGACTAGTATGGGTTTTCTAGGGATTTCTAAAGATTTTTGAGTATTAATGAGATTTTGCAGGCAGTTTTGAAAGTTTGTACAGAATTTCTAAACATTTGTATGGGAAGTTTTGCAATTTCCGGAGGCTTTTATGAGAATTTTCATGCCTTTGAAGATTTCTACAAAATGTTTGGCTATCTTCAAAGATTTTTACGGGATTACCAGGGATTTCCAGAGATTTGCAAGAATTTTCATCAGATTCTGGAGGGATTTCTAAAGATTTTTGAGGAATACCAAACATTTGTATAGATTTCTCATCATTTCAACGGAATTTCTAGGAATCAATGAAGAC
Organism: Anaspis maculata; assembly: GCA_949128115.1. Taxonomy (NCBI): domain Eukaryota; kingdom Metazoa; phylum Arthropoda; class Insecta; order Coleoptera; family Scraptiidae; genus Anaspis; species Anaspis maculata. Next base: position 3,752,010 of record OX421964.1, read on the forward strand.
TCGTATGAGATTTCTGGGGATAATTTGAGATTTTCACGAGATCTTTGAAGTAGTTTTAGGGACTTTGAAGATTCTACGTGAATTCAAAAATATTCACGAGATTTTCTGAGGATTCTTGTGAGAATTTCTTGGGATTTTTGGAGAATTCTACGGGATCTCCAGGGGTCTCTGAAGATTTGTTTGAAATTCTCAGGGATTTTTGAATATTAACACGAATTTCTGAAGATTTTTTATTATTTCTACGGATTATGTAGGAATTTCCACAGATTTTGACAAGATTGTTCCAGATTTCTGAAGATTGGTTCACGAGATTTCTGAAAATTCATGAGGCTCCCGAAAGACTTCAACAAAGTCCCTAGAGATTTTGGAAATTCACACAAGATTAATTCGACGAAATTTTTGTGGATTTCCAAGGATTTCTAGAAGTTTTTGAGAATCATTACGGGATTTCTAGAGATTCCCTAAGATCTGTATGGAGTTAGTAAGAATTTCTACGAATGTCCTAGGATTTTCTAAAGACTCCTAAAGTAACCCATAATTTCTAAGTATTTTTTGATATTTCCACGGTTTCCAGGGATTTCCGTGAGGTAATGGATTTCTAAGAGATTTCTAGGGATTCACAGGGATTTACTTCTTATTTTCAGGGATTTTTGAATGTTTTCATGGGATTTTTGAAGAATTTCTGAGGATTTCTCAAGACGTCCACGGGGTTTCTTATCTTATGTCAACGAGATTCCTGAAGGTTCTTGTGAGAATTTCTTGGGATTTCTAAAGACTTTCACGGGATCACTAGAGATTCCTGAAGATCTGTTTGGTTTTTCTAAAAATTGAATTGTGAAATCTTTATTATCTTACGCATTTTATAATGTTCAAGATTTTTGATACTGATACATTGCATTGGGTGAATGATTCGTGTACCTACAGTCGAAATAGGAAATAAAGTTGAAAGTTGAGAGTTGATTTCTCAATATTTCTACGGGATTTGAAATAATATTCAGAGGTTCTTACAAGTTATCTGCGGATTTTGAAGACTTTTACAAAGTTCTTAGTGAATTAAGAGGTTTAAAAAAAAATTCTAGAGAGTTTTGGAATTTAGAATGTGTATCTTTGTGATTTATATTTTTTTAAAGATTCCTACGGGCTGAGATTGAAGACTAGTAATGGTTTTCTAGGGATTTCTTATGATTTCCGAGTATTGATGAGATTTTTCAGGCAGTTTTGAAAGTTTTTACAGAATTTCTAAACATTTGTATGGGAATTTCTGCAATTTCCGGAGGCTTTTATGAAAATTTTCATAACTTTAAAGATTTCTACAAAATGTTTGGATATCTTCAAAGATTTCTACGGGATTACCAGGGATTCCCAAAGATTTGCAAGATTTTTCATCAGATTCTGTATGGATTTCTAAAGATTTTTGAGGAATACCAAACATTTGTATAGATTTCTCATCATTTCAACGGAATTTCTAGAAATCAATGAAGACTCGTATGAGATTTCTGGGGATAACTTGAGATTTTCACGAGATCTTTGAAGAAGTTTTAGGGACTTTTAAGATTCTACGTGAATTCAAAAATATTCACGAGATTTCCTGAGGATACTTGCGAGGATTTCTTGGGATTTTTGGAGAATTCTACGGGTTCTCCAGGGGTTTCTGAAGATTTGTTTGAAATTCCCACGGATTTTTGAATATTAACACGAATTTCCGAAGATTTTTTATTATTTCTACGGATTATGTAGGAATTTCCACAGATTTTGACAAGATTGTTCCAGATTTCTGAAGATTTGTTCACGAGATTTCTGAAAATTCATGAGGCTCCCGAAAGACTCCAACCAAGTCCCTGGAGATTTTGGAAATTCACCTAGGATTATTTCGACGAAATTTCTGTGGATTTCCAAGGATTTCTAGAAGTTTTTTAGAATCATCACGGGATTTCTAGGGATTCCCAAAGATCTGTATGGAGTTTATAAGAATTTCTGCGAATGTTCTAGGATTTTCTAAAGACTCCTAAAGTAACTCATAATTTCTAAGTATTTTTTGATATTTCCACGGTTTCCAGGGATGTGTCCGTAAGGTAATGGATTTCTAAGAGATTTCTAGGGATTCACAGGGATTTACTCCTTATTTTCAGGAATTTATTTTTAATGTTTTCATGGGATTTTTGAAAAAGGATTTTCTGAGGATTTCTCAAGACGTCCACGGGTTTCTAATCTTATGTCAACGAGATTCCTGAAGGTTCTTGTGAGAATTTCTTGGGATTTCTAAAGACTTTCACGGGATCAGTAGAGATTCCTAAAGATTTGTTTGGATTTTCCAGAAATTGAATTGTGAAATCTTTATTATCTTACACATTTTATAATGTTCAAGATTTTCGATACTGATACATTGGGTGAATGATTCGTGTGCCTACAGTCGAAATAGGAAATATAGTTAAAAGCTGAGAGTTGATTTCCAAATATGTATTTCTACGGGATTTGAAAGAACATTCAGAGATTCCTACAAGATATCTACGGATTTTTGAAGACTTTCCCAAAATTTTTATGGATTTGAGAGGTTTTAAAATAAATTCTAGAGAGTTCTGGAATTCAGGATGTGCATCTTTGTGATTTCTATTTTTTTTTTAAATTCCTTCGGGCTGAGATTGAATACTAGTATGGGATTTCTCGGGATTTTTAAAGACTTCTACGGGATTTTTGAGTATTTATGAGATTTTTCAGGCAGCTTTGAAAGTTTCTACAAAATTTCTAAACATTTGTATGGGATTCCTAGCAATTTCCGGAGGCTTTTATGGAAATTTTTATGACTTCGAAGATTTCTACAAAATGTTTGGATATCTTCAAAGATTTTTACGGGATTACCAGGGATTTCTACAAAGTTTCTGGGTATTGATGTGAGAATTTCCAGGTGTTTCTCAAGACTCTAGGGATCTCTACGAAATCTCAAGGGATTCCTAAAGATTAGTATAAGTTGTCTAAAAAGTTCTGAGAATTTGCGAGAATTTCTATGGATTTTTTTACGGAATTTCCAGGTATTTTCAAAACATTCTACGAGATTTGTGGAGATTTATATAGTTTTTCACAAGATTACTGGGGATTTTTAAAGAGTCCTGCAAGATTGCTAAATATATTTGAGAATTTCTGGGGCGTTCTAAAGGTTTCTGCAGAATTTCTATGAATTTGTTGATATTTCTACAACATTTTCAGGGACTTCTAGAGATTTCTTCAAGATCTTCAACAATTTGCAAGAGTTTTCAGGGATTACCAGAGATTTGTATGAGATTTGTGATTTGTAGAGATCTCTACGGTAATTTCAAAGAGAAGATCTCTGAAGATTACGAATAATCATGAGAATTTCTTGAGAATTCCAATTATTTTCCCGAGAATTTGAGCGATACCTAGAAATCCCTGCGGGTCTTTTACGGACTCCCCAAGATTTCTACGGGATTTTCAGGGATCCTTGAAGATTTGTACGGAATTTCTAGGAATTTTTTCAAGTTTTCATGGGAATTTTCAGAATTTTCAAAGATTTCTACAAGATTAGTCGAATGTTTTGAAGATTTCTGAAGATTTCTGAAGATTTCTGGAGGTTTCTGAGAACTTCTAGGGAGTTTCAAAGATTTCTACAAAATTTCTGAAAATTTGCATGGGATTTCCAGGGATTTCTAAATATTTCAACATGTTGTTTGTAATTTGTACTCTGACTATCTTGGATCGAGTATTTTGTATTTCAATACATTTTAGAAGTATTCTGCCCAGCCTTGGTAATATACTGAGTCCGCAGTACTCCGATTGGAAATTTCAAAATGTCCTCGAAGCTTGCCAATGTTATACCAATGTTTAAAAGGCTTGCAGTTACTTCCACTCGAGCTTCCACTTCCACATGAAATATTGTTTTTCGTGTTTGACTTAAAAATTACGATGTTGCGCTTGGGAAAAATGAAAAATGACCCAAAAAACGTAGTTGTAGCCCATCTAAAGATGAAATGATTGCGTCAATATTTTATAGTGTAGGTATATACCTACAGTGTAGTCGTAATGAATAGCAAACCGAGATAATTGAGTCGTTTGGTTAGTTTATTCATTAAATGTGGAAACGCTTGTGGAATATCATAATGGGCGTTTGTTTATAGTTGCTTTATCCATTATGATTCTGTAAAATAGATTGGTAGAATTAATTTGTCGGAACCGTTGCTTTATTGCTTATCATAACAATAATTATTTTGTAAATAGAACAGGAAACAGAGAGAATCGGCATTATCCCACCGAGTTTCCATTAACCGCTGACATGGGAATAACATGGCTTCATTATTATGCTAGGTACTATGCTAAAAGTTTCAGATATCGACGTTGTCCGATCGAGTGCAATATCCTCTCTGTAAATTTGCAAAGAAATATCCAATTTTATGAAGATGCATGCATGTACCTATAGATAGAGGAGATTGAAATTTGAAACGCACGTAATATTTTCCGATGCAAAGATATTCAGTTAGGGCTCATGCCTACCCTCCTGTGTGTGGGCAGGAGGTAGAGTATGTGTGTAGAAAGTAGAAGCAATACTGCGACGTTCAATAATTCCAGTGTATTATTATACGAATATGTTCCGATTTTCCAGGTTCGACCGTCTGGCAAGCGAACATCACTGTTTGAGAATCAAGCTGCTCGGCGACTGCTACTATTGCGTTTCCGGTTTGCCGGAAGCCAGGCCGGATCATGCCCATTGCACAGTCGAAATGGGTTTGGATATGATCGACGCCATAGCGTGAGTAATATCAATTTATTTGTTGGCGTAGCGTAAATAGTTTTGGCATGCCATGTGAGTAGCAGAGGGTGAACATTTTTGGTTTCGCGTCCCCAAATTGCTTGAATGCCACTTTTCTGCTAGCTTGTAGCTAACTTCTTTCAAAGTGAGCGATGAGATCTCGGATGAGACCATCAAGTGGCTGTTGAAAGAAGCCGCTAATAAGAGCTTATTTCGTTGACCATTTCACAATTTCGGTAATAATTTTTAAACTGTTAAACTGTGGCCTGTGGTATTCTGCGGTTCTAACAACGCAAAAGTGGTACCTACCTGCGTTGCAAGTTACAAGTAGTAGGTATTGCGATGCTTATTGAGACATATCGATCGTCATCAAATTGGAAAAGTGGACATTTCATCTGACGTTATAGTGAACCATCGTGTCTTTTTCCGAGCTGGAGATTTATCTATAAATATTTTAAAATGTCCCGGCGACATCAAACCCCATCCCTACCGGGTTCTTCTGCGCGTCGGAGATTCTCTCGTGACAGGCGGAGGATTTTTCCAACTATTACTTTGAAGGAGGTCGTCCCGTGAAAAATTTATATCCGGGACGACATGATGCGACCCCATTTATATTTTATCCTCTATGCCAACGCTAATGCACCCGTCTGGGTTTACCTTATACGTCCTGCTTCGAGAGTGCAACAAGCAAGATTTCTTCTGCAGCGGACGCATATCCAGTTGAGTTTTATATTGTGCATAATGTATAGGCTTGTTGAATAAAATTTGCTCAAGCAGAGTTTTGAAAGGATCATGGTAATATGTTGACGTCAAAGGAACTGCATGTATATTTTGATATTTGCCGAATGAATGCTTCTATGTCCTATTTACCTCGTCGCCGTGATTTATTCGAGGATTTATTAGGATCAATTTTTCAAATGCAATGCCGCTAGCTCTTGGACCTTCTGAATGGGTAGGCAACTCATTATACCCACGCTGGATGGAACCCGGCTCGACCGCTAATAATTATTGTAGAAATACAAATAAGCGACTGTGACATTTCGATGATGAAGGTTATTTTTCGTTCTCAGAGGTTATTATTCAGTTCGGCAGCTGACGGAGATGGTGGGCAATTAACAGAAGCACAAGGCAACCAGATGAGATTGTTGGATAAACGTGTGCACTGTGCAATTGCCAAAAACTACGGAAGACGTCGAAGGGTGCATACAGCAAGGCTGTAGGTAGAATAACACCCACACATTTTCATACAAAATAATAGTCCCAAGCGACAAATTAGGGCCAAATTAGGTTAAAATCTACCTCACTATTGGTCAGCGACCAATTTTCAATTGGTCGGATTTACGTTTAATCGACGTCGAATTCAGGTAAGTGGGGAAAAATAAGTGGGTAATTTAAACGTCGAAAATTGGGCACATAGGTCGATTTGACTTATAGGTCAGATACCTTGTTAGTGGGCTGAACCTAAAATAAGTTATATTCTTGGTAACAATAAGTAATTTAAGACCTATTTTTACTAATTTGTGACCTGTGTCTTACAAGACTTGAATAGGTATTATTCTCCACTATGGTATTATTTTGGGTTTTCCTGACTTATAGTTGGTCATACGACTTTAAAAGACATTAGTGCACAATAGTGTTGTTGGTGTTACCATAGTGATTGAGTTTCATGGCGGACCTCCGTCCTTCATAGCAAAATGTAGGTACCTACCTACCTATAGCACGAAACATTTTGCGGACTTGGAGACTCCTCCCTGGTCATAATATTCACACGAAGGGAATATTTTTGACAAATGTGCCTCTTGCACCTCCAAATATTGCAATGCGCCTTGGAAAAATCGATTTTTTGCAGAACTTGAGGAAATAACAACTTAATTTTTTCTTGGTCAATCACAGTTTAGAGCACTAAAATGTTAATATTAAGCTCTTAAATTGAACAGTGCTTCTTAATTACACTTTTTTTGCCTGGTGCCTTGCAAAAAACAAGTAATTAAGGGAATACAAAAATTACAGAACAGCTTTTATCGTAATGGCGGACGTGGAACCTGCTGGAGTAAGGTGGCGTGTCTAGTGATATTTCGAAATTTTACTTTCAGGGCAAATTTACTATTGTTTTTTACTTATAGGGAAAATTTCCCTTCGAACAGGGCAAAATTACTTGAAATTCGAACTTTGAAGTCAGAATTGACCTAATTAGGTAAATTTCACCCCATAGTCTACTCATGGTTTTTTGTTGTTATCGACTTCAGAGTCAACTTTCCCTAAATTACCGATTTGGACCAAATTTCAACTATGAAGACTACAATTTCAAATTACGCGCTCAATGAATCGGAGTCGGAGAGCGATGCTGGTATGTCGATGTCCGCAATTTCTGACAAAAGCGGAGTTGGATTTTGAGCCGCGCCGGTGACACTTTTTTTTAATAGACGATAGTAACCTGCGGTGTGCCTATACAGCTTGAACTTCTTACTTGGAGGACATTTTCTGCTTTGCACTATTTCACAGCACAGCACAGCAGGTACTGGTAACACTGACAAGAGATGATCTGCATGAAAAACCCCAAATAACAAAGAGCCAGCTCATTTTCTGACCTCAAAAGCCACATAAGACGGATTTCCTTTAAAGTTCACTATAATGGTACTTTCGCCCTCCTTTTGACCAGTGTTCCTTAATAAGTCAATTTTTATAGTAATTCTGACTTCAAAGGCAAATGTTCAAATTAAATAGGTCCGCTTTTTTACTAAAATAACCCTTGTTATTTACCATGACCTGTAAGGCATTGTGTAAAGTTGAAAATTACCAAATTTGGACTAGTATAAAGAGGTTATTCATAACCAGACTTTGAAGTTAAAATTAGGGTGATTTCGAAGTAATTGCGACTACCGTTGATAGCTTAAATCAACCTCAGAGGTAAAATGGACTTTAACGGCGAAAGTCAAGCGAAAATGAAATAATTTTTGCCCTAGATAATGCCTTATAAATTTTACAGAATTTGAAGGCATTTTTTAGGTGGAATCTACGTAATTTTTAACTTCCAAAAACTTTTTGAAGTCGATGGTAAATTCAGGGTTTTGGCAAGGTTAAATCTTGGTAATTTTTGATTTAAATAATGACTTTGTAGAGCATTTGTCATATAAGGAAAATTTTATGTCAAATTCATGCATATTGGGTTCTAAGTATATATGTATAAATGGATATATTAATAAATTCAGCCACAAAAAGGCACACCAGCACCATCACCAAATTCCCTCCAGCTCCTCCATCTCTTCCTACTCCTTCTTAAGCACATGCTGGTGGCTCGAAGAGTGGCACAGCTTATTCTGACTCTAAGCCAGTTAATGATTTGGCTGTAAGGTCTGTGCCACCTTTCGACTAACCTCTCGGCTAGGACTCTGAGAAGAGCTTGGAACTCTTTCCCAACATAACCATCAACAGATGTTACTAGTGGCGTGAAGGACGCATGTCGCTTTTCGCAAGCTGGCAGATATTTCGCTTTCTTCTCTGTTTCTGTTCGTTTAATCACTGCATCAGTGGATGAAGAGGAATAAGATTGGGCATCTGTGTCCACTACACGTACGTCAAATAACGCCTCAACCTGTGGCTCCCACACTCCACGACATGCAAGATCAGCTCGTATAGCAGGTTCTTCACCGACGACTGGCTCCAAAACACAGTTCCCCCACGCAACTTCCATCAAGTCACCGAGCGCATCCCTCACTTCATTGTGACGTCTAATTATCAGTCCGCCATGCCGACATTTCAGAGCATGTTGGACGTCAAAAGCTTCTTCACAACCATCGCAGGTTGATGGAAGATTAATGGGCTCTTTTCCGTATCGGATGGCAAGACTGTCTCGGAATTCAAGAGGGGACATATCCAAATTGAGATTTTTCAAAGGAATGGATGTCAGCCAACTCCCGGTTTTCATGCTTTCATCGGCAGCTCTTCTTATTGCTCTTTGGTTTTTGGACGGGAGCTTCTGCAGTGCATCTTCGAGTATGATTTTTATTGTATCTTTTTTTTGAATTTGACAAAGTTTTTGGGAGTGTCTCAGAGATGTTTCGTGAGCATCAATGTCCAATGTTGCATTATCTTTCATAGTTTGGATCAACACTTTGGATCCCATTTTCGAAAACGTAAAGTTTCTTTCAGCTTCAAGTACTGGGTTGGTCATTCCAAGACCCCCATTTCTTACTGGCAGGTGCATTATGTCGCATTCCTCATCGCTTATTTTTCTTCCAATTATTGATGAAAATAAATCACTTCTGATCGTATTAAGTAGTGGCTTGTAGATATCTTCATCATCGTGTACTACTCTTTGGAGGAATGCCCATTCTGCTTGTAGCGATTTTGTAGCTACGGCATGAGCTGACTGCGGAAACTTATCAGATATCTGTGCCAATTTTAAGATGGAGTCATTCCAATCATCAACTTTATCCTTCATAAATGTCTTTCTTTCATATTCTGATCCAACAAATCCTCCGAGCAATCTTTTACCTGTAACTATTCTCACATCCGTTCCTGCAAATTTCATCTCCGCTTTTCCAATGTCATCTGGATGCACAACCAAGAAGGTTTTCTCCGCCTGCGGGTAATATCCATGTAATGGTCCATTTTCTTTCAAGCAATCCCACCACTTCCGAATATCCTCTATCTGTCCCTGACAGAAAGAGTCATCTGCATACCATGTTTGTGTTACGTTCTGAACCATCTTAAGTTTGCGAATCAGGGGCAGAGTGGCCAGTCCATAGAGGTACATCGAAAGCGGATCCCCTTGTGTAACTCCTTCTCTGCTATAAAGTCTTTCCTCAGTACCAGCCATAACCAGTTCTGCATTACCTTTATATGTGTTGTAAACGAACCTTGCTGCTCTTGGCCAGTGCATCCTTACTTGCCAAAGAGCTAATGTTCGATTTATTCTATTAAAGGCATTGTCAGCATCAACTAAGAGTAGACCCCATCCAGACCCAGAGCTGCAATGTTCTTGGAATGTTTCCTCCATAAAATGAATAGCTCCCTCAATCCCTGATTTTAGTCCACCACACAGTTGATTGGCTCCACAAACTTCAGTCACGTCGTTCCCAGAAGCCAAGACAATACATTTGGCCAAGATTCTGCGCAGGCATTCACCAATGCCAACGGGCCGGACTCCAGGACATTTGTCAATGGCTACAAGCCTATTAGCCATCAAGGCCTTAATATTTGACCAAGGAACGATATTGGTATTAAGTTTCATGGCCAATTCAGCAATTGCGATTCTGAGGTTTTCGCTTTTCTTTCCGTGGTGGAGTAAGAAGTCAGTCCATTGGTCTGATGATCCACCTCTAGGTCCTCCGCTTCCATGTATCCGACGTGCAACTTTCTCTACTGTCTCGCGTGTGACTTCAACTGATTCAAGGCGAGGAAGATCGTTCAAATCAGGATAAATTTTCAACAAATTTGTGTCAGGATTAGTTCGTGAGGGATGTTTAGAATCTAGGATATCAAAAACGGTAAGTCCAGTATCATCAACAACATCATTTGCATCTAGTACTCCTCCCTTGTCTCGCTTCTTTATCAATCTGGACGCTTCTCTTATCTTGCCTTTCTGCACCAGCCTGTTGAAGAAGATCTCTTCGCGGTTTTTTCATCTGGTATCGATTTTCGATAACCAAGACTCTTATCGCAACGCATAGCTTCATTTACCAAACAATCAAATTCACCTTCATGCCAGAGTAAGAGACGACGCTCAAGTAGCTTTCTGATGTCCTTGGCTTGCTTAACCATTTTGTCTCTTTGTAGGATAGTTGCAATAAAGCATATCAATCGTTCAGATACTTCAGAACCGCTCTCTAATAACTTTATTTCTTCGGCCAATATTCCAACAAAACTGTCACCAATTTTTCCACGAGGAAGGTCATAGTGTCTTCTTGAAAGTTCTACAATTTTATACCAACGAGATATCCACATTGATGTGTTTGCTGGAGTTTCCGTTAGATTATCCTCAAAAGCTGAAGCCAAAATACTTGCTGTTTCATCATCATTATTTGCTGTATTTCTCAAAGTGTACAAATTACTTGAGTCGTTCGCTATTTCTGATGTTTCATTTCCCGTTGATATTCTTGGATGTCTTTTCGAAATATGTATGCGTAGACCTCTGTTCCCTCTGTAAGTTTTTCGATCGGCGCAGTGGGGACATGAAAGGAAGGTGTTGGACGAATTTTGCGTGTTGTCATTTTGAAGGGTGTTCGAACATTCGCTTGTAGTTCCGCTTGTTATTTCGCTAGATGGTCCAGCTTCATCTGCATCCTTTTTGGAAATTGTCCATGTCGATGTTTTGTTCGCAAATTTACCGCTGTTTGGATATTTTTGTGGTAAATAGTCATTTTCGAAAGAGTCCTCCGATGACAGTGACATTTGATATTTTTTCTTCTGGTTACACTTCGTTCTTCTATATTCTCATATCTCAGCGAGTTTGAAAACAATCGTCGACGACTGAAGTTTTTATGATGTTCAACTTCTAGTTCAAATTGCGATGAATTTCTTTGGGTTTTTTGCTTGGAAGCTGCAGCAGTAGTGACAGTGAACTTGAAGTTTGATTTTTCTTTTTGTTTTTTTTATTAAAAACATTTAAATTCATGCATATTTCGCCTTATTTAAGTCAATTTGACTTTAGCTTGGTAATTTGGCCCTAAATTGCTGCTTGGGGTCACTGAGTGGTTGATGATTCTGAAGAAGACATAAAATTGGTTTGCTCGTTCGATAAATCATGGAGTTCATTGAATGTTTCTTTCGAAGTCTCTTTAATTTTGATAAAAATAATTATCGGCGTACTAATTTGCTGCTTTTCCGTGATAATTATGTACTAATTGATATGAGTTCAAAGGTAAAGGATATGTTTGTTTTAAATTTCAGATATGTGCACTAGGTACCAACTCAGTAAATTCACATGATGAATGAACATCAAAATATTTCTGTCAAAAAGTGTATTATTGAGTCCTCTAATTGCCCAAACATATTTTCAAAAACATCTTCTGGTCATTGCTCCCAAATTTTCAAGCTTCAAGAACTGAATAGTAACCTTTAAGAGCACAACATGACATTCACCATGATGCTTTGGATCGACATACCCAATATCAAAATCCGCCCTTTTGTTGACTCTACTACCGAATCGTCCTACTTAATTTCTCTCCCATAGACTAGCAGGCTTCTTCCGTTTTTATATTCAATGATACGATTATGGGTGATACACAAAAAGTTACTAGGTGTACCTACGTATTATTTTTTGTAGCTACTTACTTTCGCTGAAGAAATGTGATTCTTTTATACTAAGCAGTGCAATAAATGAAAATGGATTCGACTATCAACCATTCATATAGCCTCCTCATAAGCAAATTGGAACGAAATGGTTTTTTTTTGCGGGATGAGGCCAGTAGTCAGAAAGAGGCAGCAAGTGGTCCCTGTAATCAACAAGCTCTAAGCACCATCAATTTCGGGCCCATAATAATAAACTCTCAAGAAAACCAAAAAAATCTCAGAGCCAAATTTTGACGGCTATGGAAAAATAAGGGAAGTTTTTGAGAATTTGCCAAATCACCTTGGTGAAAACACAGTGAAAAGTTGCATATGAGAACCGCACATACCACATACTTCACAATTATCTCTCATCGCACATAAAAATTCTCTAGTCTGTTTTGACAGACGACAGACCCCTGTCCATTGCAAAGTTTTTCGAAATATGCAAATATGTATCTTGGAGCAACTTCAGTCAAAAATCACTCGAGAATTATTATTTCCTGGAAACGTAATAAAACAACCGAGTATGCGTTCACGTGCGTGAGTCTCAGTAGCGCATTTTCTTAAAGAGGCATATTGTGAATGTAAAGAAATTTGGTTGAAGGAGAAAAACAATTCTTTGCCCACTCTCTTCAATCGAAACTCATTGTGATATCTTGTTATCGGAATGAGGTACATGCCAATGGAATAGATTTGAATAGAAATTCTTTCAATAAACAATATTTTTTTGTTTGGGTGCGACACCTGGGGGCGGCGACTAATCAACAGTAGCCTATTCTCTCCCATTTTCAGTCGGTTATCCATATAGCGAAAGAATTAAATCGTTATTTAATTTATCTCTCACTTTGGGGGCGGCGCGGCGTGTGGAAGCGGCAGCGTTCGGCGAATTTCAAGAAGTTTTTACTTGTAAATTGAAGCTTTTTCTCTGAAAGCTCAAAATACGCTCGCTCTCTCCATTATTAGTACAGTGTATTATGAACACCAGGTACATCGCTTACAGGGTGCAACATCAAGAAATTTTTCTCAAATCGTACACCTTGTATTTTAACATGGAAATCGATTCCGTCTTTCATCCTGATTGCAAATATACGGGGTGTTTATAAGAAACTGTGATCGCGGCAGGCATGAGTCAGGCCGAAAAACGCAGTAACAGGCGCAATTGTAGTGATCGAAAGCGGATTCCAAAGGCGATGCGATCACAGACGTTTATAAACACCCGGTATATCACACTTAGTGGGTTAGTCAACAAAACGCCTGTGGAAAAATTGATAGATTTTGGTCATTTTTTGGAAATTTCAAACATGTCTTATGGATCGAAAGCCCCCAGGGAGGCCCCCAAGGGAGGGATTACTCACGAATGCACTACGATTTTTAGCGCATTTTCCATCTTGATGAAAATCGCTATTGCAGCCGCTTTGTCCGTCCGTCCGTCCGTTCCTCGAACTCCTCGCAAACTAGACGCCCTAGCTTTCTGATTTTTTCGCTGTTACATAGCTGCCACTCCCAAAGGAGGGCTAGGCTATATTGAATGTCTATTAGCCCAGGCGCCATGGGAAACAATAAGGAAATAATTGTTTCCTGGCTGGAAACTAGCTTGAAACGATCTGTGTAGCTTAGGTTTTGACATACTAGTTTCCCCCTTTCGGAAATGTCGGTGTCATGTCGCCATCATCAACAAGAAGTGCACCAGCGTAGTTTTTGCCGGATATCTTAATTTTGGGTCATCTGACAGCAAAAGATGTAAGGAGTCATTTTGAAGCCTAAAGAATTCCCTACAGTTGGGTTTCTCAATCAATTTTCTGCGACCTATGGTCTTTGAGATAGAGGTTCTGGAAGCAAAAGTCATTGTCGTGAAAGCTCCATGGCCACTTGACTCGAGAAACTAAAATGTCGATGTGACAAAAAAAATTCAAAATGAGATTACTCGAGAATTTTTCATGCTATAGTTGCGGTGATGGTCTTAAACTCTTCCTCTTCAACCGTAGATTACAAATATAGAAAAGTCAAAAACGTCACATTGTACATATACAGGGTGTACTACGGGAATCAAATCAGAACAGAGAAATTTGACATATTTCTTCGATTCAGCCTATGCGAAACTCTAAGCACTTATCACGAGTCCAATATCAATATACATTGCTATGTAAGCTTCACTTGATACACCTAAGAAGTGATCAGCTCACAGCCTTCCTGTAAAATGTTTTGAAGGCCCTCTGAAATGATCAAAATTTACAGTGGCAAGAAATGTATGTAACAGTATATTATATACCAAGGAACCAAAGTGAATTTTTGATCCCTTGGGTAAAGTTTGTTGCTCGAGGGCCCTTTGGGTCCAAATCTCAAAATTAAAAATTCACTTTGGTCCCTTGGTATATAATATACTGTTATATACATCCCTTGGTACTGTAAATTTTTAATATTTTGATGATTTCAGAGGGCATTCAAAACATTTTACAGTAAAGCTGTGAGCTGACCACTTCTTCAGTGTATTAAGTGAAGCTTATAGAGCAAATCCATATTGATATTGGACTCGTGTTAGGTGCTTAGAGTGTCGCATATAGGCTAAATCGAAGAAATATGTGAAATTTTCTCTGATCTGATTTGATTTCCTCAGTACATCCTGTATATGTACAATGTGACGTTTTTGACTTTTCTATATTCGTAATCAACGGTTCAAGAGAAAGAGTTTGAGACCATCACCGCAACTATAGCATAGAGGATTCTCGAGAAATCTCATTTTGAAATTTTTTTGGCACATCGACATTTTAGTTTTTCGAGTCAAGTGGCCATGGAGCTTTTACGACAATGCCTTTCGCTTCCAGAAGCTCCATCTCAAAAACCATAGGTCGCAGAAAGGTCATTCCAAAACTATTTCGTGGGGAATTTCATTGGTTTCAAAATGACTTCTCACATCATTTGCTGTCAGATGGCCCAAAATCAAGATATTCGGCAAAAACCAGGCTGGTGCACTTCTTGTTGATAATGGCGACATGACGCCGACATTTCCGAAAGGGGGGAAATTAGTATGTCAAAACCTAAGCCACACAGATCGTTTTAAGCTAGTTTCCAGCCAGGAAACAATTATTTCCTTATTGAGCTGATTTTTGCTCCCTGCTCCCTGAAAGGAAACTTTCCACTATTCAAAGTATTACTCAGGTGGATCGTGAAGGGCTTTGGAACAAAGTTTTCTCTGTTCTTCCAACTTCGTGATCCAGATGAGCGTTTCGAGGAGAACGCTTTCCTCCGCTTTGGCGCGGCGCATCGAAGAAGCTGACAAAATCAAGTTGGAATTAGGCGACGCCAAAGAGACTCCCGGTGTCTCAAGAGGGCTACTGGTAGTCCAAGTAGACAAAACAAATTAGCACTAGAAAACTTGATAGGGTGCAATGGGGCTTCAAGCCGACAAGATTACGTAAGGTAGTTCTTCGGGTGGTTCAAGGCGGCCAACTACTTGTCTTCCATGGGTATTCAAAGACCTTTCGGGGGCCATGGGTCTCCAAGCTGACAAGATCAAGTTGACGGAAGGAGACTTTGAAGAATCGTCAAGTGGGCAAGTCAAATGAGCGTTAGAAACCTTCAAGGATGCTTCAAGTCTTCATCAAGTCCATGGTACCATCCGGACAGCAAGTAGTCTCAAGCGGAGGGTTTTCAAGAAGCAGGAGGCAAAAGGCGTAAGGCGAACCACGGTTAGTGCATATCGAAGGGGTGAAGTACAGGGTCTATCAAAGGGAAAAAACCCGAGACTCGGAGAGCGAAATGTTTAGTCTGGAACTCGTCTAGCTTCTCCATTTTTGTCGCCAGAACTGCAACGTTATTAATCTCATGGAAACTTTCCAGGACCTTCATATGATTCCGAAGATAATCCCTTCTATCAAAGTGTTTCAATTGATAAATGGCTAAATCACGGATATTCTGTACACAGAGCTTTTATCCTAGGACTGTCTCATATTGATTATTTTTTTGTGTTGAGTTCTTTCAGCAAATTATAATTACTGCAATCATGCCGAAATTTGTCCTGGAGGTCACTGCTGCTGGCCACTTAGCGCAGTTACAGGGCTCACGAAAAGCTTTTTTCGCTCCATGCTCCATCAACGATCGGCGTGTTGGCATGGTTGGAAATTCATGCGGCATCGTCGAGACGCATAAAAACCGTCCAATTGAATATGCAAAGAGCGCCACGTGGATAATCGCAGACCGCAGAGAAAAACGAACGAAGTAAAATGCAACCCTAAATTACCCACGCTTCGATTGCGGTCGTGTTGTGTGGAGGACGACTGTGTTGTAGGACTCGTATAAGAGGAGGAAACAGAGAAAACTGCTTGCTCTTTCCCTTCCAGTGATTCCGGTTTAGGTCTGGCGGACAAAGACTGCGGTGCATGTACCGAGAATATTGCACCATTGCAGAAACATCAAACGGCAAATGAGCCAGGCAGCGCCGTATACTTCAGACAAGCTCGTACATGGCTTCGCGCTTTGTTTCCAGAGTCGAATGCAATTTGCTGGTATGAGCATGTAGAATAATTGTAGATATACCTGATTTACGTAGAAAACGTGTAGACATAATCACGTAGATAAAATGCAGCAAAGTCTATACTTAGCTCTCAGCAACAGCAAGAATAGACAGAACACGTTTGTCTTTTTGAGAAATTTTCAAGATCAGAAGCCACTTGAAGGAAGTCAAGAACACCTATGTAGCGCTTAGGCATTCAGGCAATATTGTTCAGATAATGAAATATGTATTCAAAGACAAGGGAAGACAGCCTATCGAAAATCAGAGGCAAAACAAAACAAAGACAAAACACCCGAATTTAGGATTTGATTAGGTTGTACAAAAACAAATTAGATAATGGAGTCCGGTTTGATCATGCTACCTCGCGTGCTTCGGGGTACAACCCCTCAGTACTATGTTTACAAGAAACAAACTTCAAAGGCAACCACAGCCCTTCATTAAAAGTGTACAATACTCTCACAAAAAACCGAATCACTCAACAAATTGCCAGCGGTGGTGTCTCAATTTAAATCAAGAAAAATCTACATCATGAGGACGTTGTTATCTCAACTAATTTGGAGGCAATTGCTGCCTCGGTTTGGTGTCCCAGCAAAATCAACATTTGCAACATATACTTACCTCCAAATACAAATCTCGACTCCAATGAACTGGCCAACCTAATCACCCAAATCTCCCCTCCATTCATCATAGTCGGCTCTTTCATCGGCGAGAATGCCCACAACATTATATGGGGATCACACTCCAATAGTCTCAGAGGAAGAGAAATTGAAAACCTATATCTCAGAAATCCGTCCTTATTTCTGCTAAACAACGGCCAACCTACTCACTTCAATTCATCATCCGGCAGCTTCTCTAGCATAGACCTCAGTTTCAGCGATCCACGCAGTGGCCCCTCCCTGTGCCGGACAGTTCTGTCAGAACTATATGACAGCGACCACTTTCCCATTGCAATTTCTTATCGAAAAAACAACCTCAGTGACCCCAATAAACCTTTTGAAAAATGGAAAGATAAAGGAGTTGATTGGCTGGCTTATCAAAACATGGTTGACGAGAAATTGTCTACTTTCTCCCTCCAGGATGACATTGATGATAACGTTCAAAAATTCTCCAAGATCATAACCGAAGCAGCCGAACAATGCATCGGAAAAAAAACTGTTACCACAAACCACAACCTAGTGCCCTGGTGGAATCCTAAATGCAGTCTTGCCGTCAGGGAATCCAAAACTGCCTTTAACAGATTTAAAAAACACCCTGACGTCGAAAATCTGATCGCGTTCAAGAAACATAGAGCAAAAGCCAGATTCGTACTGAAGGATGCCAAAAAGTCATCTTGGCAAAATTTTGTCTCCACTCTCACTAGTTCAACTCCCCTGAGGGAAGCCTGGTCCAAAATTAACAGAATAAAAGGCCTCAATTGCAACCCCTCTTCCATAACAGCGCTAATAGACGAAAGTAACAACCTAATCACTTCTAACGACGATATTGTGAATCTACTAGCAAATCAATTCTACAAGCACTGCAGCGACAACTTCTACTCGAATGAATTCCTGAAAATAAAGTCAGAAAAAGAGAAGATCCAACTCAATATGAACAACTTCGAAATCCCTGAACCTAATGTTTCACTGCGGAAATCCAAATTGGATGAAGCCCTCAAAAACTGCAAAAATTCAGTCCCAGGCCCCGACTCCATCCCCTTCACTTTCTTAGAAAATCTATCTGACGCCGCAGTCCAAATTCTCCTAGACATCTTCAATTTTATATGGCAGCGACAATGTATCCCTGACTGCTGGAGAGAATCCACCGTAATTCCCATTCTCAAACCCAATAAGCCCAAAATTGAACCATCGAGTCACAGACCGATATCTTCGACCTGCACTATGTGCAGATTACTCAAAAAAATTATCAACAACAGACTAAAATGGTTTCTTGAGGAAAACAATCTACTGTCCAACCGCCAGAGCGGTTTCAGAATAGGTCGATCAACCGTCGATAATATGGTCCTCCTGCAATCTGAAATCTCAGAAGCCTTTGCTACCAATAGGAATCTAGGAGCGGTGTTTTTTGACATTGAAAAAGCATATGACACAACATGGAGACACGGCATACTGTTGAAACTTTTGAAGTGGAAGGTCAACGGTAACATGGTCGCTTTCATAAAAAACTTCCTCTCACACAGAACTTTCAGAGTGAAAAAAAAAAGTTCTATCTAAGCAATTCTTCCAGGAAAATGGCATCGCTCAGGGTTCAGTCGTCAGCGTCACTTTATTCCTTGTTGCTATAAATGAAGTCCTATCGAAAATCAAGCTGGCAGTTAGAGGTGCTCTGTACGCCGATGACCTCGTGATTTCTTGTAAAGGCACTAATGGCCAAGAAATACAAACTCTGCTACAGGTAGCCATCTATGAGATCGAAGAGTGGGCTGTGCAGTCGGGTTTCAGATTTTCTCCTCTGAAATCTAAGGTAATGATCTTTTCCAGAAAGTAAAAAGTAAGCCCCCTACCTCCCATTAAAATATACAACACGGAGATTGAACAGGTTCATGAACTGCGATTTCTTGGTCTCATCTGGGACACCAAACTAACCTGGAAACCCTATGTTGAACAACTAAAAGCTGAATGCGCCCAAAGGTTGAACCTATTGAAGACTATTTCTCACCATCACTGGGGTTCAGAGGAAGCTCTTCTTCTGACTGTTTACCGAGCCCTAATCAGGTCGAAACTTGATTATGGGTCAATTGTATACTCATCTGCGCCGAAATCGCATAGCTAACGCTGCGATCAGAATGGCTACCGGTGCCTTTAGGACCAGCCCAATAGAATGTTTGCTCCAGCTTGCAAATGAACCCCCTCTTGATATTCGAAGAGAATCTCAAACGTCAACATACTCTGCCAGAGTAGCAGCCTCGAAAAATATTGCAGCGTACCACTCAGTCTTCTCCACAAAATACCACCACATTTTCCAGTCGAAACCAAGACTCACTCCCCCATGTCACTACAAGCTCAAATCCATTCTAAACTCTCTAAGCTTGATCCCAACAGAAGTTTGTTCACCACAATCAAATAAGGGTGCCCCATGAACCTTCTCTTCCCCAACTTACCACACCAGCCTATCCAGCTACCCCAAACACTCCACTGCCCCTGTCTTCCTTCAGAACTTACACAAAGAAATCATAGCTTCGAATCAAGGTTTCTCAGTTCTATATACAGATGCATCTAAATGCAACAACGGCGTCGGAGTTGCGATTGTGACCGCAGCCGACTCCTACAACTACCGTGTGCCCAAATCTACCAGCATTTTCTCAGAAGAACTGTACGGCATCCTTCGGGCTTCGAAAATAGTACAGGCGAGCCCCCATTCCAAGTTTTTAATCTGCACCGACTCCTCAAGTTCAATCCAAAGCATGCAAATCATATACTCCCCAAATCCATTAGTGCAACAAATACAACATACCCTTTCATCGGCAATAAAGCAAAACAAAGAAGCAATTCTGAGCTGGTGTCCGTCACATGTCGGAATCCAGGGAAATGAAAAGGCTGACCAAGCTGCCAGTGAGGCGGTAAATTTACCAGAGCAGACTAATTTCAAAATCACTGAGTTTGACTTGAAGAATCATTACAAAATAGCTATTCGTGAAAAATGTATCGGATCCATGTCCAGCTATAGACCACTCACAATCCAGATCAGTCCAGCCATCCTGAGGATCATAACTAAAACCGTCCCAAACCGAAGGGAAGAAACAACACTGAATCGTGTATTAATTGGACACACGCTCATGACACATTCCTTCATTTTATCAAAAGAAGAGCCCCCAGGATGTTTATACTGCAATGAGGTTCGAGTCACTATTCCACACCTTTTGTTCAACTGTCAGGGACTTTTGAGACGAAGACAACGGGCCGGGTTTTCAAATGAAGTTTCCCTTACTCGGATGGTTACTCAGAATGGCAATTTTGGTGTGCTGATGGATTCTCTGAAGGATTCTGGCATCTTTGACCTGATCTAAAAACAGACCATCCCCTAATACCAGTCAGGAATACTGCAGACTCCCCAAGCATCTTCAAGCTTCCCAACATTTCCACTCATACTTTTTTCTACCAAGTCTTAGCATTTTCTGGAAAATTAGAAATAAAAGTCCAGGACAACCGGAAAACATCTACCACCCAGTGTTGTTGGACGACTTTGGCGAATAGACCGGTAAAACCCTGATCAGGGAAAAAGCGCAAACAGCTAGCGCTCAAACCAGTTTTGTGCCGGGTCCTCCGACAACACTCCAAAGTTTCCAAACCTGAAAACCAGAAAGTCAAGCAAAGATACTGAAACTCAAATCCAACCGTGGGTGCTAATAACCATGCAGTTGATGCACCCTAACAAAATAAAAAAAAAATAGATACAATTATTGCTCAATCAATTCGTACTGAGGCTTTTCTCAAACACGGCGATCAAGGCCTCCACTTGGACAGTTAAACCTCTTCCTTGCTAATTACAGGGCGACTGGTGAAGTCTTTCTCATCATCTCACCCGAGCTTTCGCCCTCACAGTAAACCGTCGTGATTCCCACAATAACGCCAAGAGGCAATTCTTCAGCATAAAACTCTTGTATAACTGAACAAGGACGTGTCGTCAAGCGGCAGCAAAAATGTGATTTCGAACTGAAAAGTGTGTTGTCCTGAATATTTCCACGCGTATAACTCAGCTGCTCGCCTCTGCTCGCCTCACTCCTCGACGCCTCCTGCGAGCGTGACATTTTCATAAAAAGAATTGCGTGAATCGTACGCACATTTCCACATACACAATTCCGCATAAATTACCAAGGGAGCATCTTTTTCCT
Source organism: Anaspis maculata (assembly GCA_949128115.1). NCBI lineage: Eukaryota > Metazoa > Arthropoda > Insecta > Coleoptera > Scraptiidae > Anaspis > Anaspis maculata. The sequence goes on from OX421964.1 coordinate 3,773,376, forward strand.
TTTTTCTTATTATTTCACCTATCCAAGGAAAGATTTCTTTTGTGGGGGAAATTTTGCTTGTTGCTGCTGCTACTACTAACCTGTAACCTGTAACCTGCCATCAGCATCATTTCCAACGTCACTCCTGGAATAAAAGCGAGTGATGGCTGGAGTACATTTCCACTTCTCGGTGGGTTCTTTTTTTCGTAATAAATATAACCTTTGACTTCAATTCAGAGTTTTCCCATCGGAACACGTATAACATGCTGTCAGAATCGAGCAAACAATAGGTACCTAACAGGTAAATGGGTCGGTATACCCAATCGAAAATATTGTTGCCGCAGTAAAAACCAAGAGGGAGCAGGAGAAATTCCTGAGAGGTTTAAACCGCAGGATTCGATCACCTGTTTAAATAATAGATGGTGAACTTGGCCGCGTTGGAAATTTAAAAGAAGAATTGTTTGGTACACTCAACCACAAGAATTGCGTTGCACTTTCACAGCTTTTGCAAAGTGAAGTGAGGAAAATTTCTGCTTCTTAATTTTTCAACACAGAACTGCTCATTTTCGCGTTCAAATGCGTGACCGGACAATTCGTCCCGCGGCAATCTGTCACAAACTAATGTCTTGCCCATTGTCTCAACTTTAACAAGTCCCTTTGTGTTTCCTCGTTGCTTTTCAAACTTGCCTTTTTGTAGTATTTAGAGCCCTACTGCGCACCCTGGTTTCTTCATGTCTTTGAAGCTCTGCTTGGTCCCCTTGAATTATTTGGAGAATTTCTGCTTGACACCGAGTTTTGGGGGCACCAGTAAGCCCCTTGTACCTTCATGAGATATTTGACCCCTACCGGGCCCTTTTATCTTCTTCAGTGTAATTTTTGAGCTCCAACCCACTCAGCAAGAAAACATCTCTGTAACATCACTTAGATGTTCAAGTCACAACTGCGATGTTAACAAAAAAAGTCTATGCGATGTTGAGTGGACATCTCTGTTACCTCTTATGTCCGGGTAATTAGAACATGAATGAGATATCTCAAAGATGTCCAAATGTGACATACTATCTACATCGCTATTCCACATCCCGTACATATCACTTTTTGACGTACATATAACGTCGCATTTTGGACGTGTATTTTTGAATAAAAATTAATTTTTCACCACTTTTCAACATAGTTTTATGTCATAGGAGGTCCCGCACCTATTTTTACTAATTTTTACAATCTATACAGCACGTTTTTTCTTTAAGAAAAGTTGTTCTTCTATTAGTGTACTCCGGAGGATTCGAACCTGGATCCCCACAGGTGATAGTTAGAGACACTGCTGCCGATTCGTCTAAGCTACCAACTTGTCTAATAAGTACAGTATATTTAAACAGCGCACTTGATGTTCAGGGATATTTCTCAGGATATTTCATTAGGACTCCAAACGATACACCGAACCCAAAGAGCCTCGCTGGGGCTCGAAACGTTACAGCAAGACACAAGGGGCTCCGTTGGGGCCCCGGACGTTACGATAAGACATGAACGGGAGTCATCAAAGTATTCGAAAGCACAATAAGACAAAAAGGGCCCATTTTGGGGTTCCGAATAACACAAGAGCAGACACAATAAGGGTTCACCAGAGGTGCGAAAGCCACGACAAAATGCAAGAAGGCCCAGTAGGCTTTCGAAGAACACAAGGAAACACAAACGGGACACACACTAGTTCCGAAAGCCACAAGCACAAGACACAAAAATGGTTCCAAACGACACATGAAGAAATAAAGGGGGCCCGCAGGGCCTCAAACTAAACATAGAGACATAAAGGCTGTTCTGGCATCACACACATGGAATAGGGGGCAAAACTATCAATTGAATATTTTCCGACACACGAAGCTCAACAATGACAGCCCGCGAAATTTGAAACAACTCCCAGACTACGTCTCATTGACGTCAGTGAGACGTTACACTTCGATCAGTTGAAAGAAGTAACAATGTTACGTCCTGTAGATGTCTCATGTGTGATGTTCAATTTAAGTTCATTTCGAAACATCCCTCAGACATTACATCGTATAACATCGCAGATGAACATCTCATAGATGTGGAAGTAACGTTCATTGTGATGTTATTTTGTGACATAATTGAGATCATCTCATTTATGAAACATATGACATGCTATGCTGAGTGGGAATGAGTTTTTCCTTGCTTTCAGATTTCCATAAGTCTCCTTTTGCAGTCCTGTGTCATCAAGAGCTCCACTGGGCCCCCCTATTCTGTATTCAACGTAATTTGAAGCCCTGCTGAGTCCCCTTGCATCTTCCATGAACTCTGGAGCAGCAAGCAGCGTTATGCCGTCATGGCACGTTCAGAGCTCTATCGGGTTCCATTGTGCCTTCAGGTGCAGTTGGAGCCCTAGTGAGCCTTCTAATGTTTTTTCATGACTATCAGAATTCCAGTAATCTACCTGTTTCCTTCTTGTATTATCCAGAGCTCCAGTGGGCCCCCTTGCCTCGTCAACGTTTTTTGAAGCCCTCTGCTGAGCCCCCTCACCTCTTTCCGTGGCTTTCGAAGCAGTAGTGAGCACCTTGTGCCACTGTGATATTCGGAGCCCTATCGAGCCCCCTTGTCTCTTGAGTGTAGTATGGGGCCCTGATTGGTCCACTCAGGCTTTCAACGGCTTTCAGAGTATCATTAAGCCCCATTTTGTCTCCATTTGTTAGATGGCGCTTAATTGAATTTCGCGAAGAGCGGTGATGGATTGGAATTTTCCAATATGATTACCACGCATGACCATATTAGAGAAAACTTGCAAAAACTGAAACATGAATTCGTAACGTGTTCTGTGTTCCAGCTTTCAAAAGCTAATTACGCGAGCTTTTTTTGTGGAATACGCGACGATCAAGCGGAAGCCAGACAGCTGGTGACAAAGTGATATTTTTTGCATCTTTATCTCCCCTCTTAACGGACAAAAGAGTTCTTGTGTTGTGGGATTATTTCGCCGGTAATTTCGTTATCATTTTCCAGGAGACAAAGCTTTGTGCAGGAAATTATGCACAGAGACGTCGGCGACGACGGCGCTTTTAGCGACGCTGATGAAAGGTAGGGCTGGCAGCAGAGGGCTTCCGTATGTGCGGAGGAAAGCTCCTTTATTTTTCCACCACAGGCGACGAGCGGCCGAGAGAGGAAAATCTGAGGGCAATTGTTGACGCAAGCAGGCAGCAAAAAAGTTGGCATAACTCGACTCTATGTGCATTGCACGAGTGCAATTTTGCGAAAACCGGGTTGGATTCGCAAGTATAAAAATACGGCCACTTTGAGGTTAGAGGTAGGTTCGTGGAACAGCCGGATGTTCTTTGTGTGGCATTTTTAATTAGTGCGGTTTCAAAGTTTGCGAGTTCCACGAAACATGTTTCATGATTTTCCGAGCAATTTTCCAAGAGAGCAACTTCGAATAAGATCTAGATGAGTGCACTTCAGTAAAAAAAAATCGAGTGTAACTAGACGTAGAAACGGGGACGAGGGTGGGTACTATCGCGGTCAAAAAATTGTTAGATTTCGAAACGAAAAAATCTGGTGATCGTGTCATGAAGAGGACCCGAAGCCGCACATTCTACAGTAACGATTCTACCACCATTATTTTCTTTATGCAATTTTGAGTGGATGTATAGATACGGAAGAATGCGATTTACGTTAGCTATTCCATTTTCGCACGTGAACATCGCCCACTGACGTTTCATTCACAACTGTCAAAGTTTGACAGCTTGCCGACCGCTACATGCGACATTCAGACATTGCTCACTGCAGGAAATAAGGAATGAAGCTGGGTTCCCAGATGCGAATATTCGGACAAAAAATGCGATTTTATATGTCAAATTTTGAATTCGAGGGCTCTTTTCAGAAGCTGGAAATGAATGAGAAGATGATGAAATGGGACCGGAAAGAGCAACGGCTTATAGAGGCAACCAATGGTACTAGAAGCTCAAAAAACGGACGGTAGCTACGGGTGAACAAATATCAATGACGACCAGGCAAAGAAATGGGACAAGAGAAACAAGGAACAAAGAACGAAACACGGAAAAACATAACAATCAGAAAGAAGAAGTCATCAATAATATGGAAATAATATTTTGGAATGTAGCGGGAATGTTTGGTAATGAAGATGAAGAATTTTGGAAGTATTTGAAAAGCTTTGATGTCATATGTCTGACGGAAACCTGGATAGAGGAATTTAAAGTTGCAAAGATAGAAAATAGACTGCCAAAGGAATATGTCTGGAAGCACCAATACGCAAAGAGGGAAGGAGCATGGGAAGAACAATGGGAGGAATATCGACGGGAATCAGAAAAAACTTAAATGAGGTGGAATTGAGTGGAAGCGATGACTATGCGGATGGCATACAGGAAAGAAGAATTATAGTAGGAAGCGAAATCATCAGGATAGTTACAGTTTATAATAGAACAAACATGAAGGAATGCAGAGAAAACTTGGAAAAATACGTGGAAGAGCTACAAGAAGAGAATTTGATAATCGGTGGAGATTTCAATGCCCGAACAGCAAGTTGGGGCGGATGGTACGAATATAGCGAGGAAGAGAAGAAAGAAAGAAAGTCGAAAGATCGGATAATCAACATTGAAGGAAAAGCACTGGTAGAGTTCACGGAAGATAGAGGCTGGAATATGTTGAACGGCAACGTGGAAGGTGATGCTAAGGGGGAACATACATATATTGGAACCAGGGGAGAATCAGTTATAGATTATGCTATAGTAAATGCCGAAGCTGTAACAAAAGTGACAAATTTCAAAGTTGACAGCAGAATCGAATCAGACCATCAACCATTGAATGTCACATAATCAAAGTGAAAATAAAAAAATACCAGAGAGGCGAGAAAGATGAAAACAAGGATAATAGAGAATTGGAATGAGATTGGTATAATGAAGTATAAGGAAAGATTGTCTAGAGCCAAATTTGAAAATAAGAAAGATATACAAGATGAATGGAACGAGCTAATAGGGATAATGGACAAAGCAATAATGAGGGAGACAATACAAACCGCGGAATGGAATGTGGGAAGGAATGAATGGTGGGATGAGGAATGCAGAACAAAGAAAATCGAAGTGAGAAAACTATTGAGAAAGTGGAAAAAGGCAACTATAACAAAAGAAAATTATTTACAAGAACTGAATTTATACAAAAAAATGTGCAAAGATAAAAAAACGGCTAACGAGAAAAGGACAGAAGAAAACCTCAAAAATATAAAAACTGAAGAAGAAACGTGGAAATTCATCAACAAAGAACGTAAAACCAGACAGAGAATTAACGAAGAAATAAAAATAGAAGACTGGAGACGACACTTCATGAACTTGTTGGAAGGAAAAGAAACACGCAGTCAGAATATTCGAGATGAGCAGATAGAAAGAGTGGAAGAGATTGAGGTAATGAGCAGGGAAGAAGTGGAAGCTCAGATATTAAGACTAAAGAGAAAAAAAGCACCAGGATCAGATGGAATGAAAAATGAGGCATGGTTGTACGGAACGGAAGAGATAACTAATCAATTGACAAAACTACTGAACAGAGTGTAGAATGGAGCAGGGATACCAAAAAGCTGGAGAGAAGGAGTGATATGTCCGATTTTCAAGAAAGGAAATACGCTACAAATGAAAAACTACAGAGGAATAACCCTTCTCAACACAGCATATAAGATTTACGCTATGGCACTAAACCAGAGACTGAAGGAAGAACTTGACAAAAAAAGATCTTACCAGATGGACAGGCGGGGTTCAGAAGGGGAAGGTGTACGATGGATAATATCTATGTGCTAAACTACGTCAACGAGAAGGAGCTGTTGAAGCCAGGAGGAAGGGTGATAGCGTTTTTTGCAGAACTTGAAGCGGCATTCGACAACGTGGAAAGGACGAAACTATGGAAACAGATGAGAAAAATTGGAATAGAAAGTAAGCTGGTTGACAGAATAGAAGAAATTTACCAGGAAACAGTGAACATAGTGAGAGCAGGAGAAGAGGAAACGACTCAATTCTGGACAGATAAAGGACTGAGACAGGGATGCCCATTGAGCCCGACTTTGTTTTCGGTTTATATTGCTGATCTGGAGGAAGTGTTACGAATGGGACAGGATGGGGGAGTGCTGGTGGGAAGTAGAAAAATATGGTCATTGGCATATGCAGACGACATAGTTCTCTTAGCTACCAAAGAAGAAGAGATGAGGCAGATGATGGGGAGATTTAGGAAATATTTGAACAAAAGAAAACTTGAACTCAATGTGGAAAACTCAAAAATTATGATATTCAAAAAAGGACGTGGAAAGAAAAATAAAGAAGTTTGGAAATGGAATGAAGATATAGTTGAAGAAGTGAAAGAGTTCAAATATCTGGGATACAACTTGCAGAAAAATAACGGAACCGAAGCGCATATCAGAGAAACATGCAAGAAAGCAAACAAAGCCATGTGTCAAGTATGGGGGATAGGTGAAAGAAAATTCAAATATGCTCACCGATTGAGATTGATGATGTTCGACTCACTTGTTAAAAGCATTATGCTGTATGGAGTAGAAATCTGGGGATGGAAAGAACGAGAAAAGGTGGAAGGGCTGCAGATCAAGTACTTGAAATGGATTTTGGGACTGCAAAGGAATACGCCAAGCTACATTGTGTTGGAAGAAACGAAAAGGGACTTAATGAGAATAGAGATGGGAAAAAGAGCAGTGAAGTTTGAAGAGAAAATATGGCAATTGAGCGAGTGTGCGATACTGAAGGAGGCAGCGCGCGAGTCAAGAGAAAGTAGGGTCAAGACAGCAACATGGATAAAGGATAGAAGGCAATATTATGAGAGGAATGGAGCAAGTCTGGAATGGGCAGACATGAAGGTTGGGATAGGAGAAAGTATGATGAAAGAATTGAAGGGCAGGGATATGGAAGTGCAAAAGCAACTGCAGAGGTCAAGAATAAACAGCACGAGATACTGCGCAGTATATAAGAATATTATGGCGACAGATACACCCAAATACTTTACAAGTACAACATGTAGAGCAGGAATGAAGATTATTGCAAGATACATATGTGGAAATGGTACTTTGGACAGTCAATTTTGGAGAAAGGAAGAAGACAGGAAGTGCAGAATATGCGAAATTGAAGAAGAAACAATAACCCATCTGAAAGGAACCTGTGAAGAAATTTTGAGAGACGGAAGAACGGAAAAGGAGATACTAAAAGAGGGCGGAAGAGATCTGGCATGGATGAGAAGAGTGGGGGAAGAAATAAAAAAGAAGAAAAATACGAGCTGTTAAGTTTTCAATGAGTTGTGAGATTGTTTTTTGAATTGTAATAAGGATAATAGTTGTGTTATGGCGGCAGCCATTCAAAGCTGTAAAGCAAGAATTAGTAAATTGAATTGAATTGAATTCGAGGGCTCTGATTGGCCAATATGATGACTTCGACATTAAATTTTTCATTTTTTGTCCGAATATTTGCAACTGGGAATCCAGCTTAAAACAGAGAAGAGGGAGGAAACGTCGCGAAAAATAGGTAGTTGACAGGCAACCAACAATACACTTTGAGAACAGCGAAAATGGAGTAGCGACGAGTATGGAAACTGTGCGATGTTCAAGTGTGAAAATGAAATAGTTAGCGTAATTAAAACGCATTCTTTTGTACCTACATCGACTCAAAATTGCATAAGAAAGGAAATGGTGGTGGAGTCGTTACTATAAAATGTGCGGCTTCAAGTCCCCTTTATGACACTGTCGTCGCCAAAAAAAAAATGTATTGCGACAAATTGCTTGAGTATTTGGATTTTTGGAATTGAATTCAGAACAGATTGCTTCCCGACCATCAAAATCAGAGCTTTCGGAAAGCTTTGTGTCTTTCAAAGTACCTACACTTGAAATTCCTGAAGCTTTGTCTCACAAAAAGCTTTGACTCCCTTAATCCCTAAAGCGGGTATCGGATTAGAGACAATAATGAGGAAGTCGTTTAATGCAGTTTTTCGACGCCTAGGTAACTCCGAGGGTAGCTCATTTTCTTTTAATTATGAAAGCTCAAAAGCTTGGCTAACTTCCACAGCGTTGCAATGAGAAAACTGCAAAAGCTCTCTTTTACTTTTTTCACATGAAAAAAGACTATTCAACATTGATGCTGTTTTTTTTTATGCGGAAGCTTGATTGTAGACGATTTTTTCTCAAAGTTTTTGAGTTGGAAGAAAATATTGGAATCTTTGAATTTTTCTTGTAAAGCTCTTAGCTTCGTATAGCAAATCTATCGGCAGCTGGAGAAAGGTCAAAAAGTTATGGGGCTTTTTTTTGAGCTGGCGAAGGCCTTTGACACCATCAACATCAGCTTTTGTATGAGACAAGCTGTACTGCCAGGGAATACGGGGCACTATCTTGGTTTCGTTTTTTTCATTAACATGTTTTGTTTTTCAACTCTACCGTAATTTTGATTTGTATCTTTTTGTTTTTGTTCTCACCAGATCCAAATGCGTGTTTCAGACTCGAATACTTTGCAGCTGCAATTTGTACTTCACAATTTATACCCCCCCTCCCGACGAACAAGAACCATCTTCTGTGGGAGACACCGTATTTATTGAAGTACCTACCTACTCACTCTACAATAGGTGCACGATTGTGCCTGAATGTTGAGTAATATCCTGAGACCGTCTAAAAATTTCTTTATTGCTATCTTTCCATTAATGGACTTCAAAATCTTGGATGCGGCATTATTTCCGTTTGCTTGCAAAATGATCAACTCCTCATAGTACGGTGGTTAAGCGCCAAAAAAAGCTCGAACTATGCATTTTGAGCTTAAGCAATGCGCTTTTGGGGTTCGATTGGGGATACCCAAACCTTAATTTCAAGAGTTGGAGACATCGGTGCACTCGATGCGGAGGGGGTCTGGGGGGCCCTTGAAAGTTGAAGGTGCGAGGCTTCCCACCAAATCACCATACCACCACGTAATTCCTACTTGGATGTCATCAAACGACTCTAACCTACACATTGACAACATTTGTTACCATGTCCCAACAGTTCTTCACACAGAAAAAAATTAATTCTTATGACAGATCGGAAAAAACTGTTTTTCTCAATTCTTCATCCCCACAACGAATAAACTGCCAAGTTTGGTGTCATTTTAAAGTAAACGGCATCCTCTGATTTCATTCACTGAGTCAAAATGTTTGTGAGACCACCGTGCAAAGAATGGCACGCCAAGAAGTGAACATTTTTGAGCACCTCATTTAAAAGTAGTTTCTTGGCTGATACCAATCGATATGATTGATAATTTTGCCATGGATCAATAACTTGAACTCTTTTGTAACGGTAATGCATGTGAATGAAACTCGACACGAGCGTGGAGGTCTGGAAAAAATATTTTTCTCCAGCGGTCGAATTTATTTCACGCCTACTGAGCGTTAGTTTGTTGGGCTCAGGCAGGCAGCGTTTGGATAGGTTTGGAGACAAAATTTTCATATCTGTCTATGAAGCTGAGAAGCATAATTCTGGAAACTGATCTGAGAATCATCAAATATTATTTTGACGGTCACTAGGTACCCCCATGGGGATTAACTGCACAGAGATCATGGCTGACGACGGAGGGCATTTAACTTTTAAAGTGTTATTTTCTTTTTTCCTCTACCAACCTTCAAGATTGTTATCATTTTGTACGTGTAAGTTTTCTTATGTTTGGAGAAGAAATAATTTTATAAAAACAACCGTGAAAATGACTGTCAGAGTGGCAGAGAATAAGATCTTGGGCGTTGAATTCCCTCCGCCGTTAGCCATCACTTCTGCAGTTAACCCCCATGTGGGTACTGACCGGCAAAACAATCATTGATGATTCATAAATCAATTTCGAAAATTAAACTGCTCAAATTTCCAGATAGATATGAAAATTTTGCTTCCAAAGCTATCCAAACGCTCCCTACCTGAGCCCTGCGAACTGACGCTCAGTAGGCGTGAAAAAAAATTCGACCGCTGGAGAAAATTTTTTTTACCAGGCCTTCACGCTCGTGTCGAGTTTCATGCACATGCATTATCGTTACAAAAGAGTTCAAGTTATTGATCCATGACCAATTTATCAATCATATCGATTGGTAACAGCCAAGAAACTACTGTTAAATGAGGTGCTTGAAAATGCTTACTTCTTGGCGTGCCATTCTTTGCACGGTGGTCTCACAAACATTTTGACTCGGTGAATGGAATCAGAGGATGCCGTTCACTCCAAAATGACACCACACTCGGCAGTTTATTCGTTGTGGGGATGAAGAATTGAGAAAAACTGTTTTTTCCGATCTGTCATAAGAATTAATTTTTTTCAGCGTGAAGAACTATTTGGACAAGGTAACAAATGTTGTCAATGTACAGGTTAGAGTCGTTTGATGGCCTCCCAGTAGGAATTACGTGGTGGTATGGTGATTTGGTGGGAAGCCTCGCACCTTCAACTTTCAAAGGCCCCCCAGACCCCCTCCGCATCGAGTGCACCGATGTCTCCAACTCTTGAAAATTAAGTTGAGGGACCCCCAATCAAACCCCAAAAGCGCATTGCTTAAGCTCAAAATGCATAGTTAGAACGCTTAACCACCGGACTATCAAGCTTTTTACCGAATTGCTGTATATTTTCATCGTCTTGTCTAGTCTAGATCGTAATAGTTTATTTTGCAATGCTGTGTCGGATTTCCGTGTAAGTGAGTGCATTTTCATTGCTTGTATCAAATCATCTAGTTTATCGTGATTGGAATTGAAACGAAATTTAGCTCCATGGGGTAATCTGGTCTTTCGTACAAAATGATTCAGAGTTTTCCAATCACCACAATCACTTAGCATGGATCTATAGAGGTCAATCGCGTCGATCAATTGCAATGTTTCACTTTCTGTGTCATCTTAGACAGGCTCTCTCCAGCTAAGCAGTTGTAGACTCGTGGTTCCTCTTTTACAATCTGCTTTCCAAAGTCTGTGAGCACAACGATCCGTCACTTTTTGCGTAGTCACTGGTCAGATCGGGTTTGCACTATCTACTGTGAAGGACTACTTTCTGTTCTCTACATGGGGTAGAAACAGGGAGAGAATCAGACACCGCCTGCAGCATGGTGTTACACCACAAGTCTGTTACATTCTCGAATTGTACCGCGCAGCTCCAGAAATCGCGAAGACGACTGGATTGGAGGCTCAGTTGGTGGAGATTTTCCGGGAAAAACATCATCTACATCTCACACAGCCAGTGGAGAACTTCAAACTGTACTGTTATGCAACCACTGAACCGCAGAAACCATCGCTCCTCCTCTGGGTCTACGTGAAGACGTTGTCTGTCGACGACATATCCCAGATACTGTAGCTCAGAATTGCAGATATGGCATTTTTCCAGAGACACCATTGGAACAACCATCCATAGACGAATCACACCTCCGAGATTACTAGAGGTTTCTCAAAGCTCCTGCAAATGATGGAATCGTCGTCGACGGTAGACAAATACGAAAAACTCCAACTCAGGTCCCAGAACGCGGTCGATAAGCTTTTACCAGGTGACTGGCTCATCACGTAATCCGAATGGCGTGCGCCTGAATTCGAAAAGGCTACGTCTGGTACCGTGAAAGCTGCAACTTTCTCGTGATAATTTCTTCAACAGGCATCTGCCAGTAAGCAGTCTTCATGTCTAGAGAAGAGAAGTACTCTGCTCGTTCAAGGATATCCTGGATGTTCGAAATGTAGCACAGCGGATATGGTACCCTTGTCGGTAACAGCGTTAACCCTGCTATAGTCGATACAGAAGCTATAATATGTATTTATAAAGGGACTTGGGCCGTACAGTTGATATAAATTTTATATAATAAATAAAAAATGTGTTTATATCCAGCATTCCTATACAATTCAATATCTTATTTCATGGTAGGTGCTTTACTCTGGTATCGTACTGTGATATTTCCCTTCGCGGCAAAAATAAAACTGAGCTCACATCGAACTTTGATCTTAGCCCTTTAGCCCTCTTTTTATATGCATCCCAAAATGAGTTTTAGATTGCAGTTGCCACCCCATCAAAAATAACGGCATATTACCGGCGTTTAGCGGCCACTAAACCGTAAAATTTAATCGTCCATCCTTCTTTATTCCGCCACAACACAGCAACCGTATAATTTTGATGGCGCATAGGCCATCATCATCAGCACCACCACCACCACCACCACCACCACCACCATTACCATCACACAAAAAATCGCCATAAGACCCTCCACCCTCTACACTCACATTATTATGTATAATAATATCCTCTTACATCTCAATATAAGGCACATTGCTCCCGCATCGTGACATAGCGGAATTGTTTCGCAACTTTGTTGCTTTGAAATTGCTTTTCTGCTCTGGCATACATGCATGTGTAGCTGAGATTAGCGCCGGTGGTGGAAGCAGCGCAAAGGCATTTAAAATAATTATTTCTATTGTACGGTTCTTTGTACAGGTTGGTACGGGAAGTCATGTCGGTCAACGTCAACATGAGGGTGGGCATACACACGGGAAGGGTCCACTGCGGCGTTTTGGGACTCAGGAAGTGGCAGTTTGACGTGTGGTCGAACGACGTCACTCTGGCCAACCACATGGAGAGCGGAGGCATACCTGGGTGAGTTAATTTTTTTCAGCTTCACCTTACCCGCGCCAGCAATCTGGCGGATCTAAAGCCGGCTTTTGAAAGTGAGCCGCAATAAGGTTTCAGCTGTAGCATAATGTGATACTTAAGGCTCGACAGTTGAGTGAACAAACTTCTTAAAACATTGTAGCACAGCACAGGTACTGCACATTTTCACGCCAAGTCGCTTATCCGGCCAAGCTGTTATTTTCCTCGAACAATACCTCAATCATCGTAATCCGTCACGTGCGGTAGGTTATTGGATTGCTCTCTCAAAACCCTTGCCTTCATCCCCCGAGGACCCAATTGTTTCGAAATCTGTGAAATCGATGAAGCTTGAACTGGGCTCGTGTGTTGCAGGAGAGTCCACATAACGGAAGAAACGCTCAACTGCTTGGGCAACGACTACGTGGTGGAGCCGGGGAACGGGGGCGACCGAAACTCGTACCTCAAAGACCACAACATCGACACGTACTTGATCGTGGCTCCGTCTTACCGAGGGGTGAGTGTGTCTCCCTCGCCTGTGTATACGCAGCGCAGCTTGAGTGTATAACTTTCTCTCGCACTCCTCGCGCTTGTTTATTCAAAACTCAAATTCGCACTTTAAGAAATGATTGATTGGAGTAGGAGCGAAGCGTAATTGGAGGTGTTTGTGCAGGGAGCGACGCCCTACCAGAGCCACTCGATGAACGGCAACGTCTCGAAGGAGATGAGGGTCATGGGGCACGGATCTCAGCATGGAAAACACTCGTCTAAGTGAGTTTGACAAACCCGCTTCCAAAAAAAATAGTCCCCTGGCTTACGCCAGCCGAGCTTTGAACTTAAACGAATCAAACTATGCGACTATTGAAAAAGAAGTTTAGCAATATTCAAGTATTGTCTTTCAAACGAAAGGTAGCTTACTGTTCAACGCACAAAGCAATTTAAATGATATAACGGGAGAACAGTGAGATATTATAGAAGCTTGTTTTGTGTGTATAGGTTGGGGTTCAGCGAAGTGCCGGAAAGGGAGAAGAACCCCGAGGATGAGGTGAACGAGTATTTGATGAGGGCCATCGACGCACGGAGCATAGACAGATTAAGGACCGAACACTGCCGGACGCTCCTGCTGAACTTCCGAGATCCCATCAAAGAAGCCAAGGTTGTCTACTTTTTCTTATTTTTTTGTCATGCTAATTATAGTAAAAAAGTTGGTTGGTTATTTATCTTTTTTTTTCAGTATGCTCTCGAGCGAGACAGGATGCTCACGCTGTACTTTTTCTGTTCGACTTTTTGTTTCACCACCATTTTCTTGGTGCAGATCATCGTCATGAACAGGTAAGTTGTCTGTTCTCAAAGCCTAAAACTGGTATGTTAGTTCAGCAAGAATCAAAGACCAGTTGTTCTAACATTACTTATAACTTTGTCTAAAATTAAACAAGGGATGTTGAGATCCAACCTGACCTGACCCGACCCGACCTGACCTGACCTGACCTGACCGGATTTGAACTGACTTCGAGATTTTATCCAATAATTTGCTTTGCAGTTTCAATTGGGCATCCAGGTTCACGGATGTAAATTGTAATCTTTCAATTTTCGAGTCACATCAATTAATGTGAAATAACCGTAAAACTTTCAAGCACGTAAAATCATGCGTTATTTATGTAACTGATTGAATTCATGTAATTTTCTGTTACATGTTGAAATTACATGAAACTTGTAATTTGTAATTTATGGAAACACTCTAAGAAATATTCCCATAAATTACTTGAATGAAATTGTGAGCTACGTAATTTACAATAATTACATTGGTATATTATGTCATTTAAAAAAATCCAATATCCCGCTAAAACCGTTTGCACCCAATGTGCTGGTTTTCTAACCTCCAATTTTGTTACTTCATGTATCAACTCCCTCGATACATTACATGTCCATTTTCGAGGGAGACTCTGGAGTATCTAGAAACCTACATTCAGTTTTACTGCGCGTGCGTTGTTTCATCTTCTTCAATAAATCTTCAGCTATACATTTCGGAGTTGAATGGACACCATTTTGAAAGTTTTCCAAGTATCTTCACGGGTGTGTCTTTTATTCTTCGATAAACCAACTGTTCTGAGAATTCTCGAGGATTTCTAAAATTTTCTGCAAAATTTCCAAGGATTTCTACAACAATTCTAGGAATTTGAAGATTTCTGAAGATTACCAATAATTTTCAAGTATCCCCTTATATTTCCACGGTTTCTAGGGATTACGAAAAGGCCTTTATATTTAAGGATTTCTGAGAATTTCTGAGCAGTTCTAAAGATTCTAAGGAATATCTAGAGTTTTTCATAGAATTTTTAGATATTTCTACGGGATTTCCAATAACTTCTGGGGATTCTTCAGGATTTTTAGGAGATAAATAGTGATTTTCAACGATTTGTATGGGATTTTAGAAATTTCCGATCTCTAAGAATGTAGTTATGAATTTTTGCAGATTTCTACGAGATTTCCAGGGATTTCCGAAAATTTCTACGAGATTTTGTATGAATTCTTGGAGAATGTTGAGGATCCCCTTAAATTTCCATGTATTTCTTAATTATTCTCGCAAGATTCATGGAGATTTGTATCGCATTTTGAGGGTATTCTGAGGATTCCTACGAGATTTTTTAAGAATTTCTAGAGATTTCTGAAATTTACACAGGATTAGTTGAGGTATTTACGGGACTCCAGGGAATTCCTGTGAGAATTTCTAAGGATCTCTGTACATTCCTACGGGATCTCTAATACCTCAAGATTCATTTTGAATTTCTAGGGATATCTGAATTTCACTACGGAATTTGTAGGGGTCTATGGAAATTTCTCCAAGATTTTGAGGGATTTCTGAAGATTATTACATGGTTACTAAGGATTTCTCAGGATTTCTGAGAATGTGCAGGGAGTTCTATTGTATTTATTGAAGATGTGTATGTTTTTTAAAATTTTTATGTAATTTTTAAAGACCTCAAAAGATCTTTAGACATTCCCACGAGATTTCTGAGAAAATGTAAGGGAGGTCTTGAACATTCTACAGGATTCTTCTGGTTTTCTAGAGATTTTCACAGTTAATCACAGATTCCTAAATATTTCTACAAATTCTTAAGAGCTTTTGGAGATTACTACGAAATTTCTGAGGATTTTCTTCCAACTTTTTATTTCATTCCCTCTTTCAACTGAGTTCATTCTCAAGAATTTAGGAATTCTTCGAGATTTTTTTTGAAGATCTCTACAATATTTCTTGGGATTTTTAGAGATTTTTGCGGGATCTCCACGGATTGCTGACGATCGAAATATGAGAATAAGAAATATGAATATGATTCGTATAAGGTTTTTTTCTAAAAATTGCTCAGTATTTCTAAAAATCTCTTTTTTGATTTTTGCAGATTTCCAAGGATTTCCAAGATGTTTCCGAAAGGTTTTGAAGGGATTTCTTGAGATTTTCAAGGACACCCAGAAAATACCCATGAATTTCTAGAGATTTCTATGGGATTTCTAGGAATTTATGAAGATTTGTAAAAAAATCGAGGGATTTCTGAAGAATTCTACGAAATTTTTAGGCATTTTTGAAGATTTCACGTAATCCCCAAAGGTGTTTACGAGATTTTTCAGGATTCTTGTGGAAAAATTGAGGGGTTTTTGAAGACTTCTGCGATAAGTTCAGGATTCTTGAAGATTCGTTTAGAATTCCTAAGGATTTCCGAATATTCTCACAAAACTTTATAGATTACCAGAAATTTTCAAAATTTTCTTGTGTTCAAAAGATTTTTTCAGGGTTCTAGGGACTTCCAAGGATTCATGAGAATTTCAAAACAATTGTGGGATCAAAGATTTCATTAAATCCATGGGCTAAAGTGAAGATTTGTATACAATTTCCAGTGTTTTCAAGATTTCCACAGTATTTTTGAAGATTTTCAGGGATTTTTGAGATTGTTTCGTCATTAATCACTATCCACTTCGGGGATTTCTAAATATTTCTACAAGATTTACAGAGATTTCTAGGAATTTCCGAAAAATTTGCATTGATTTTCAAAAATTCCCAAAGATGTTCCAAGATTTCTATGCAAGACCGAGAAATTTTGAGAGATTTTTCAAAGATTCCTACAAGACTCAATATTTGTACAATATTTTGAAAAACTTCTCTAATCTACAGGAATTCAAGAGATTTCTCAAGATTCTACGGGAATTTGAGGGATTTCTCAAGGTCTCTACATGATCACTTTTAACATTCCTGGGGATTTCTAGAGATTTTCACGAGACTTCTGAGGAATGTCAAGAATTTTTAGGGATATCTAAGTGATTTCCAAGAATTTTTAGGGATTTCTACAGAATTTTTGATGATTTTTGTGGAATGGGAATCTAGAGATTTCCGAAGATTTCTACAGGATTACTGAAGAAATTGTCAAGGGGATGCGTTTCGGCTATCTTATGGCCGTCAGCTATCCGCTTGGATGAAAGGGTTTGGCATCTTTGACTTTGGGGTTGTATCTTGGTAGAGAGCCGGTAGGTTCCAGGTTTTCGCGAGGCAAAAGAATTTCTACAGAATTAGTAAAGTTATTTACCAGATTTCTGTACATTCCCATGAAATCTCTAGGGATCTCTAAAGCATTTTGGATTTCTAGGGATTTCTGAATTCTTTTGCGGAATTTGTAGGGATTTGTTAGGATTTCTCCGTGATTTTCAAGGATTTCCAAAGATTATTACGCGGTTACTAAGGATTTCTAAGGATAATGTGTGGGGAGTTATATTGAAGATGTCTATGTAGTTTCTTTTGTGCTCAAGATTTCTACGGAATAATAAAAATTTTACATCATTCCCAAAGGTGTTCACGAGATTTTTTTAGGATTCCTGTGGAGAAATCAGGGGATTTCTGAAGACTTCCATGAGAAATCTAGGATTCCTAAAGATTCGTTCAGAATTTTTAGGGATTTCCGAATATTTTCACGAAACTGCCAAGGATTTTCAGGAATTTCCAAGATTTTTGAGATTTTCTGAAGATTTTCACGAGGTTTCTAGGGATTTCCAAGGATTCATGAGAACTTCTGGACAGCTCTGAGATTAAAGATTTCAATAGATCGATGGGCTAGGGTGAAGATTTGAATGGAATTTCCAATGTTCTCAAGATTTCTAGTATTTCTACAGTGATTTTGAAGATTTTGAAGATTTTTAGGGATTTTCGAGGTTATTTTTTCACTTATTCCTATTAACTTTGGGGATTTCTAAGGGATTCTACAAGATTCACGGAAATTTCCAAAGATTTTTTATCATATTACCTTCTAGGGATTTCTAAGAATTTATTGGCAGTTTCAGAAATTCCTATAGGATTTCTAAAAATTCCCTTAGACATAGACATATTTCAAGATTTCTATGAAAGTCCGAGAAATTTCTGAAGATTTTTCAAAGATTTCTACAAGAATAAACATCTCTACAAGATTTAATATTTCTACAAGATTCTGAAGAACTTTTCTAATCTACGGAAATTCAAGGGATTTTTCAAGATTTCTACGAGAATTTGAGGGATTTTTCAAGCGTTTTTACGTGATTACTTCCAAGATTCCTAGAAGATTTCTGGAGGTTTTCTCAGATTTCTATGAGACTTATGAAGGACTTATGAAGAACTTATGAGGGATGTTAAGAATTTTCAGAGATATCTAAGTGATTTCCAAGAATTTGTATGGATTTCTAGAGAATGTCTGATGATTTTTGTGAGAATTTCTAGGAGTTTTGGGAAATTTTCACGGAATCCTCAAAAACCGTATGAGATTCCTGAAAATGTTTTGATCTATGTAAGATTTCTAGAGAGTTTGTAAGATAACGAGATTTTTCAAGAATTTCCAAGCATTTCCAAAGATTTTGCATAATTCCCAAAGGTGTTTACGAGATTTTTGAGGATTCCTGCTGAAAAATCAGGCGATTTCTGAAGACATCTACGGGAAATCTAGAATTTCTGAAGATTCGTTCAGAACTTCTAGGGATTTCCGGATATTTTAGCGAAATTTTCAATTATTCTCAGAAATTTTCCTCAAGAATCTCAAAAGATTTTCACGGGGTTTCTAGGGATTTCCAAGAATTCATGAGAATTTCTGACCAGTTGATTTGTATGGAATTTCAAATATTTCTACAAGATTTCCAGAGATTTCTAGGAATTTCGGAAAAATTCGCATTGATTTTCAAAAATTCCCAGAGATGTTCCAAGATTTCTATGGAAGTCCGATGAATTTTGAGAGATTTTCCAAAGATTCCTACAAGACTCAATAATAATACAATATTTGAAAAACTTCTCTAATCTACGGGAATTTAAGAGATTTCTCAAGATTCTACGGGAATTTGAGGGATTTCTCAAGGTCTCTACATGATCACTTTTAAGATTCCTGGGGATTTCTAGAGATTTTTACGAGACTTCTGAGGGATGTCAAGAATTTTTAGGGATATCTAAGTGATTTCCAAGAATTTCTAGGGATTTTTACAGAATTTTTGATGATTTTTGTGAACATTTCTAGAGATTTCCGAAAATTTCTACAGGATTACTAATAGTATGGGGGCATAGGTCGTGCCGTGTGCAGCTTCGTGAAGATATATAGAGTTATGTCTGAGTCGATTCCTGGGGGATCAAGGACCATGAAAAATTATGGTGGAATATTCGTATCTACTGCAGGCAAATATGGTGGAGGCGCCAAAATGGGCTTCATCTGGTAATAAGAAACTGGCTGTAGCTCGTTTGTTTTTCAACGGATTTCAACATCTGGACCGTCATTTTGTAGACAAAAAAAATCTCTTCTTATTTCATACCTAAATTTACAAACGTCATTTCGTGAAACTGTCAAAACTGTTATTATAAGACATGCTAAATTCCGCCCTTTTTTGAAGGTTATCCGATATTTTTGAAACTTGGCAGTATTATAGATCTTGAGGTGCCCTTTCCGAATTTTCACTTTTCCACTTCGTATCTTTGCCGTTTTGGCCACCATATTGAAAAGATGGCGCCCAAAAAACAGTTTTTTGTCAATATCTTGAATTCAACTGACTCAAGATTGAAATGTATGTATGCGGAGGAAAGCCCATTCCAATATCTACAATTTGGCATATCAGTCACTCATGTGCGATTCACGGTTCTTGAGTTAGAGCTTTCAGAACTTCCGGAAGCATCAACTTTTGGCATTCAATCAGCATGTTAAATTGATACCACCGTCATGTAGTAGGCAAATAACCCATCAATAGCTCTTGGCCATGAACCATAGATAATAAAAATTTAGAAAATCGATCATGGTGATGTTATTTGTGTAATTACAGGGTGAACTGTGGAAGCAAACTGACTTTAGAAAGAAATAAAGGTAATATAGCATGTGAAGGATATCGGATACATTCGAAACTCATTATTATGATGAAATGTGGGGTCATTATTCAGAATATCCACTTTTCCACTTCGAATCTTTGCTGTTCTGGCCATAATTTTGAAAAAATGGCGCCCAAAAAAAACATTTTCAATTTTTTTTTTGGAAATTCTCATAAAATTTCAGAATTCATATAAAAAGTGAAGGTCTATTGAATTCTCTATAATTTGACATATGGATCACTCATGTGCGACTTACGGTTCTCAAGCTACACTTTCTCAAAGTCAATTTTCCCTTAGAGTTCACCCTGTAGTTGCATAGCAACCGTTACCATGATCAATTTTCTGGAGATTAATGGTCTGTAGTTGACAATTCATCATTATTTATGGTTAATTTGACTGCCACGTGGAGCTAAGCTCAACTTGACATGCTGATTGGATGACAAAAGTTGATGCTTTAGGGAGCTCTGGAAGCCATAACCCAAGAACCGAAAATAGCACGTACACGAGTAAGGTGTCAAATTGTAGAGAATTGAATAAGCTTCCATTCGCATACAAACGCTTCCACCTCACATTGACTGAAATGAAGATATTGACAAAAAACTGTTTTTTAGGCGCCATCTTTCCAATATGGCGGCCAAAACGGCAAATATACGAAGTGGAAAAGTGGAAATTCAGAAAGAGCACCTCAAGATCTATAATACTGCCAAGTTTCAAAAATATCAGATAACCTTGAAAAAAGGCCGGAATTTAGCATATCTTATGGAGACAATTTTGACAGTTTCCCGAAATGACGTTTGTAAATTTACCCATGAAATACGAAAAGAATTTTTTTGTCTACAAAATGATGTTTCAGATGTTAAAATCCGTTTAAAAACAAACGAGCTACAGCCAGTTTCTTATCATCAGATGAAGCCCATTTTGGCGCCTCCACCACATTTGCCTGCAGCAGATGTCAATATTCCCCCATAATTTTTCATGGTCCTTGATCGCCCAGGAATCGATTAAGACATATCCCTATATATCTTCACGAAGCTGCACACGGCCAAGCCTTTTTTGACCCTATGCCCCCGGACTATAAAGAACTTGTCAAGGGGATGCGTTTCGGCTATCTTATGGCCGTTAGCTATCCGCTGGGATGGAAGGGTTTGGCACCTTTGACTTTGGGGGTCGTAGCTTGGTAGAAAGCCGGTAGGTTCCAAGTTTTCGCGAGGCAAAAGAATTTCTGCAGAATAAGATAGAAGATATTTACGAGATTCCTGCGAATTCCTGTGAGAATTTCTAGGGATTTCTGAATTTTTCTGTGGAATTTGTAGGGGTTTGTGGAGATTTCTTCGTGATTTTCAGGGATTTCCAAAGATTATTACGTGGTTACTAAAGATTTTTGAGGATTTTCAAAAATGTGTAGAGAGTTATATTGAAGATGTGTATGTAGTTTCTATTGTGTTCAAGATTTCTACGAAATAATGAAGATTTTACATAATTCCCAAAGGGGTTCACGAGATTTTTGAGAATTCCTGTGGAGAAATTAGGGGATTTCTGACGACTTCCATGGGAAATCTAGGATTCCTGAAGATTCGTTAAGAATTTCCAGAGAGTTCCGAATATTTTCACGAAACTGCCAAGGATTTTCTTAAATGTCCAAGATTTTTAAGATTTCCCAAAGATCTTTACGAGGTTTCTAGGGACTTCCAAGGATTCATGAGAACTTCTGGACAGTTCTGGGGTTAAAGATTCCAATAATTCTATGGGCCAGGGTGAAGACTGGAATGTAATTTCCAGTGTTTTCAAGATTTCTAGTATTTCTACAGTCATTTTAAAGATTTTTTGAGATTTTTGAGGCTATTTTGATATTTATTTCTATTTACTTTGGGGATTTCTGAGAGATTCTACAAGATTCGTGGGAATTTCCAAAGATTTTTTATTATATTACCTTCTGGGGATTCCTGAGAAGTTATTGGCAGTTTCAAAAATTTCTGTAGGATTTCTAAAAATTTCCTTTCAAAAATTCCTAGAGATTTTTCAAGATTTCTATGAAAATCCGAAAAATTTCTAAAGATTTTTCAAAGATTTCTACAAGACTAACATTTCTACAAGACTAACATTTCTACAAGATTTTGACGAACTTTTCCAATCTACGGAAATTCAAGGGATTTCTCAAGATTTCTATGGGAATTTGAGGGATTTCTCAAGCGTCTTTAAGTGATTACTTTCAAGATTTCTAGATGATTTCCAAGAATTTTTATGGATTTCTACAGAATGTCTGATGATTTTTTGTGAGAATTTCTAGGAGTTTTTGAAAATTTTCACGGGATCCTAAAAATCCGTATGGGATTCCTGAAAATGTCTTGATTTATGTTGGATTTCTAAGGATTTTGAAGGATTACGAGACTTTTGAATAATTTCTGAGCATTTCCAAAGATTTTGCATAATTCCCAAAGGTGTTAACGAGACTTTCGAGGATTCCTGTTGAAAAATTAGGGGATTCTGAAGACTTCTACGGGAAATCCAGGATTCCTAAAGATTCGTTCAGAACTTCTAGGGATTTCTAGGGACACTAGGTAGCTCAGCTAGGGGTCCATTTGTAATGGCTGTGAAACTCTTTAATAAGTTACCTGCTTCCCTCAAAGCTATGAATAACCTTGTTCTATTTAAGAAAAATGTGAAATATTTATTATTGACTCATACATTTTATAGTGTTAAGGAATTTTTTGACTGTGATACACTGGGTGAATGACCCGTGTAAGTACAACTTGTCTGTGATATTTTCGATTATTTTTGGTTATTGTTATTGCTTCTAAACATTTATTATTCTTGTTGTTACTTGGCAATGTTTGTGGACTATTCTCATATGCTGTATACCGGGTGATCATTTGAAAACTATCCACCTGCAATAACTCCAGATTCCTAGTGAATATTTTTTCGAGCAAAAACAGGTCGATTTTTATATCGAGGGGGACATCTAAAAAATACATTGGCAAATTTCTATATTCACCCCCCTTGCCCCCACTCACCCCAACTTTAAAATTTCAAATGACACTACCTACCTTGCGATACATCAAATTAAAGCAAATTAAATTTTCTTTCTGAAAAAAATATTTTCAAAATTTTCAACCCCACCCCCTTTTTCCTAAAAATTCTATGACTGTCCCATTTTATATTCTGGACCCCTCATTTTTTTCTTAATTTAGTCAGCGCATCCTAGATAGCATCAAAAAAGAAAATTTTCGGTGGAAAAAATGCCACCCAAATTCACCCCTTTGCTCTCCCCCACCTCAACTCCCAAATTTAACAAAACACCACCTACTTTGTGATACATCAAATTGAAGGAAATTCAATTCTCTTCCCGAAAAGAATTTTTTTGAAATTTTCTACCCCTCCCTCAATAAATTGGTCATTTGTAGTATTCTAGGGGGGAAATGGGGGGCTTAAAAATTGTGAAAAAATCTTTTTCAGGGAGAAAATTCAATTTCCGTAAATTTGATGTATTACAAAGTGGGTATTGACATTTTAAATTTTTGAGGTCAGGTGGGGGGAGCGAAGGGGTGAATTTGGGTGGCACTTTTTTTATAGAAAATTTTCTCTCTCGATGCTGTGCAGGATGACGTTTACTGTATTGAAGGGAAATGGAGGTCAAGAATATTAACTTGGACACTCGGAGAATTTTAGGAAGAACAGGGGGTGGGGTTGAAAAATTTCAAAATATTTTTTTTAGAAAGAGAATTTAATTTTTTTCAATTTGATGTATCGCAAGGTAGGTGGTGTCATTTGAAAATTCGAAGTTGGGGTGAGTGGGGGCGAGGGGGCTTAAGATATAAATTCTCCAATGTATGTTTTAGATGTCCCCCTCGATATAAAAATCGACCTGTTTTTGCTCGAAAAAATATTGCACTAGGAATCGGGAGATATTGCAGGTGGATAGTTTTCAAATGATCACCCGGTATACTCAGTCGAAAGAGAGAAATAAAGTTGAAGTTGAAGTTGAATATTTTAACGCAATTTTCAAGAATTCTCAGAAATTTCCAAGATTTTCAAGATTTTCTAAAGATTTTCACGGGGTTCCTAGGGATTTCCAAGGATTCATGAGAATTTCTAAACAGTTGATTTGTATGTGGTTTCTAGTGTTCCTAAGATTTCTGCAATATTTTTAAAGATTTTTAGGGATTCTCAAGGTTATTAGGTTATAGGTTTAGATTTCTAGAAATTCCCAAGAAATTCGTATTGCTTTTCAAGGTCTCTACATGATCACTTTTAAGATTTCTAGAAGATTTTTGGGGATTTTCAGAGATTTCTGAGGAATTTGAGGAATTTTCAGGGATATCTAATTCCAGATTCGAATGACTTTTTTGATTGGCATCAAAAGTTTCGCTGGTAATTTAGCAGAAACATGACCTCAAACATTGATAACCTAATCTTATAACTCGTCTTATAAGCTGTAACAGCTAGCTGGTATTGGGCATAAATTCTATCAATTACATGAATGACAGCTAAATATGGAACGCCGTCGTGGACATAATAGAAATTCTCCGAGAGATTTAATTTTTGCACACTTTTATAAAAATCACGCAACTTATTTATAAAATGTACAGATTTATATAAAAATGTTGTGCTTATTTAAAACTATTCTGCACTTATTGACAGAAACAGAGGTGGTTAAAAGAAAACTTGGCGCAATAGCTATATAAATGCTCAACTAAAACGTTTTAATCAAATATTGCTAGTGTCTGCGCGCCGTTGCGGACAATATAAAAACCCCTGTGAAAAAATAATTTCTGATCCACTCTGATTGAAATTATTGGACTTATTTATACATTTGCCTTGTTATTTATATAAACTTCAGAACTTAATCTATAAGTTACCCACTTCTCACTCTAACTCTAACCAACTCATTAAAAAATAAATCACTCAGCATGAGACAAATCTCTCACACGCACCGAGTACCTTACACCGCTTGAGAGATTTATTTTCAAGTTAAAGCTTCTGCCGCTAGATGGCAGGAACTGAACTGACGTGAATGGCAGTGGCACTCAAAATACGTTGCCATCCATGCCCAAAATTACAATGAACCGTTGTTAATAAAATAACCGTACCTACCGTAGGTTCCTAACTCTAGCTCTTGTATAATGTACGAGCCCGGTTTCACATCAGCTGGCCCAGATGAGGACATTTCACTTTTCTTTTCCAAATAACTACAGGATGCCCCCATGATACTTACGGGTGCCCCGGAGTATCAGTGCGGAAACTTGTCAATCAATAAAGAATAAAAATACAAGTACTTAGACTGATAAAAAAAATATATTTGGGGAAAGTAAAATAACGGGTATACAAAAAATCGATTTTTTATCATAACTTTCAAACCGCTCCGCCGATTTAGCTAGGAAAAAAACTATTTGGGGGAAGGTTTCCATATTTCATCACGAATTTATTTTCTTCGCTGGCGCTGGAGATTGAATCCCAGAATATGTTCGAAGGTACTAACATGTAGTGAATATGACAAAAAACAGTACCTAGTGGGTGCTTTCCACCTAGACGGTACAAATACCACCAGACGGAACATGTTCCACGATTGGGTACACCTAGATGGAAAGCACCGGCATCGTTGACCGACGCGACATCTCTGGTCTGGAGGCGAAAGATGACTATGGCATTCAGAAATAAATAAATGGCAGCGTGAATCTTAATCGATCGTACGTTATCCCTGCAGAGAAATAAAATAAAACACGGATGCATGGATGAAACAACACAGAGAGAGACATATGACAACGGAGTGCTGGATTACAGCTGACGGTACGTCATTTGTCGCATCCGTTTCCGGTGTGCCTTCCGACGGCACAAAATTTTAGGTGATCCACCGGACGGCACAAAACCAGGTAGGAACACGTCGATGGAAAGCACCGTTTGGAACCCGCACATGCGTAAATGGCAGGTGTACCGAACTTGGGGCTAGGTGGAAAGTACGCATTCCAAAATATTTTAACCAATATCATTTTCACAAATTTATTCGCATCATAACTTTTCTAGAAATTGCACTTTTAATGATGGGCCAACTGAATAAGTGATGTGGGGGGCGGGGCTCGTAGATAATATGGGTAGACAATATTTAAATAAAAAAAACACCAGATGAATATTTCTGCCATATTGGATCAAGATGCATCAGGTATAAAATTAACCCTTTGACATTTTTTGAGGTTAGTACGACAACTTCGCAATTTTTGGATCAAGTCACATCAAATCTGGCAACAATACCCAGTTTTACCATTGAATCGATATGCATAAGCTGAAATCGATTTTCCTATGATTTTTGAGGTTAGAATCGATAACTTGATAATTTTTTGATCGATTCATCTCAAATTTGAAACGAACAATTCTTGTCACGATTCCCTTGGACTACATTGTAGAAAGGTCTGAACACACCTTCACAGGTTTGAGCTCGGGTTTGAGGTACCCGAGGAGCTACCACAGCAATAGCCGCGGAAATTTTCAATCAAGTTGTACTTAATCAAGTGATGCAATCTAAAGAAAACATCAAATGAATGTTTCTACCATTGGATCAATACACCTATCCCGTCGGAAACTTTTGGACCCAGTGCGCACGCAATATAACTATATTCAAAATTGAGGTTGGCAAGTCTGACGGGCATCGGTGTATATTATCTACTGTCAGTGTCAATTGTCTAGTTTCACATTCGTCATTGCGCTGTTGCAATGCATTATGGAACACTTGAAAACCATAGTGAAAACTGGTAATAACTAAAATTATCAATAATTATGGCTATATGGTATGCAGGATAAAATGTATGACACTCATCAGTTAAAACTGAATATTAACCTAAAAAATGGCTTCTCATAACCATTAACAATAGCGCAACATTTGTAAACAATCAACAGAAAATGAACTAAACATGTGCAGTTCAGTCTACTATAAGTTGAACAATAACCTACTACCACAATAGCCAATTATGTTCAAACCTCAAGCAAAATTTCCCCATGCCACCGGCGCACGCAGCGGGCTCACGAGTTGATATCGCGGTGGGATAGGTGTATATGCATCAGATATAAAATCGACTTTTGACATTTTTTGAGGTTAGATACGCCGACTTTGCCATTTTTGACACAATCACTTCAAATTTGGAACCAACAAAAATTGCTAGCCAATGAATCAATTTTCATTGGTTAAAATTGGTTATTTGACATTTTTTGAGGTTAGATACGACAACTTCGGCATTTTTTGACCGATTCACTTCAAATTTGATATTGACATGAAGGTGTGAGATTGAATCGATATGCATCGGTTGAAATTGACTTTTCGACTATTTTTGAAGTAACAATCACTAACTTCACCATTTTCGACCGATTCACTTCCAATTTGAAACCAGAGAACATTTTCACCATTGAATTGATACGCATCGGGTTGAATCGACTTTTTGATGTATTTTGAGGTTAGATACGACGACTTTGCCATTTTTCGACCATTCACTTCAAATTTAAAACCAACAATGAGTATGTATACACGACGCTTTTAAGGTGCCTTTATGAAAGGTACCTCTAGCAAAGGTGCCTTAGATACTCGTGTATACGGGCTCTCAACTGCCTTCAATAAAGGCACATTTGTTAAAGCAAAGGCGGTTCACCATCAGCCTTTGCTATAGTAAAGGTGCCTTAAAATTGCGTGTATACGGGTTTACTTTCGTTAAAGCACCTTTTGATGCGACTTAGTGCTTTTTGTTCTGTTACGTTTGGTTACCTATTAGTTGGTACTGCCACCTGTCACTTCTTGGGTCGACGGTTTTTTCTTCTTTAAATTTAAAAGATAAAAAGCCAAAGTGAACGTCATGGCAATGCAATGGCAACGAAAAAGCCGAGGCAATCGTGGGATGTGGAGGAGACGGAGTATTTTCTGAAGCTGATGTACGAGCGTAAAGTGGTGAAGCTAGCTACGAAACAGAAAGTTACTATAGGCGATTTACATTAGAAAAACGCCACCTGGTGTAGAGCTCGGTACTTGATCGTCGAGGACGTTTTTGCGAGGAAAACCTACTCCGACGTAGCCTAGGTGGGCACTAGTGGATACCTGTAATACCCACATATTGACATGGAAATTTGACAAGTAGAAATAATCTGAAAAAGGGGTTTGCATTTGTGTCTCTTATTTCATGTTATGGTTAGCGTATTTAGCAGGTTTTTAGTAGATCGAGCTCCAGAGGTGCGCAGCTGAAAGACTACGCCCCCAGCAATGCACTACATTATTGCAATAAAAAAAGACAACGTTTACGTCGCGAACACAGAGGTAGCTACGGCGAGCTTGTTAGAATGAAAAATGCGGATCTCCAGCTGAAGTCGAAGCAGGAAATCTTTAGAAAAAAGCGAGGAAAAAAGGTAGGTGGTGGTTGACTCTGCACGGCCAGCCCGAGGTGATTTTTTCTTGGCTGGCAGGCTGGTCGACGGGCTTGTGTGTTTCCCTCCGTGCGGGTGTGACAGAGTCTGTTGCTCTTCCTTGGGCGGAAGCTATGGATGATTTAGAGAAAGGTCTGCGACGACGCTGGTCATCAACATGGGGCCCAATAACGAGCCTATGGGGTCCCAAGGGTTCACAGGAACGAAAGTTTGCTTGTGGCGTACTGCACAAGACAGCAAAGTGACAGTTTTGACATGCCACCAATTGACGTAACCACCGCCGTTGCCGGACGGCAACTTACACCAGTTCTAAAAATTAATGCCCTAAAACTTCCTCGACGAAACGGCCATTTTCCCCAATAAGGTCAATCGCCTATACTAGTGAACTAATTTCATTAAGCCTTTATTAAAGGTGTTCAAAAGGTGTGTGTCGTGTATACACCTTATACAAGTCACTTTATTCAAAGGTGCTTTTAAACAAAGGCAACTTGAAAACGGCGTGTATACATACTCATTACTAGCTATTGGATCAATTTTCATCGGTTAAAATCGACTATTTGATATTTTTTGAGGTTAGATACGACAACTTGGCCATTTTTGGACTGATTTGTCTTTTTGAGATTACATCTTGTAGAGATTTTGTCATTGTGGATTACGACGCCAATTGGCACAGTGGCTATTCAAGTATAATATTCTTGAATAGCATAAATTATATCGAAAATTGAGCTTTTATTCAAAATCTTTCAAGAGGAACTTTTTCTAAATTGGATAAGAAATCTGAAAATGCATTCCACTTTGATATACAGGGTGTTTCACTTTCTTTTGTCAATATTTCAGGAGATGGTATAGAGCATTAAAAAATTAGTAATTTAACCCCAAAAAAAAATAATTTTTTTTTTAAATAAATGGAAAATTAAAAATCACCAATTTTAAAAAATGTGACGTAAGTCAATATGACCAGCTTGTAGGTATACATCAACTCACTTTGTGTACCTTTGATCAAAATCCAATGGATAAATTTGAAGTTCGACAAAAAAACATTTTCAAAACTCAACTTTTGGAATCTTTATATCCACGTTATACAGGGTGATTCATGAGTGACCTTACATAGGCTAATGGGAGATAGAGGACTTCGAGGCGAGTCAGGATCCACTGAAGAAATTTCATTTTCTCCGATGGTTACGAAGATACAGGGTGTTTTGTATGTTTCGTATGAAACTTTGATAAGCGATATTTCTGAAACGGCCAAAGGTGTTTTGTTGAAATTCACCAGTAATATTTCTCTGTTGGAACTCATCCCGAAGCCATACCGGGTAAGTCAAAATCCAGGGCCGGGCTAGAAAAAAGGTGCCCCTTTTTTGTTTCATCAAATAGTACATTTTCTGACCGCTTTTCTAAAAAACTGCTATCGGATTCAAAAAGCTAAGGAAAAATGCTTTAAGAATCACTCTTTAATTTAGATGGCACACCTAAACCGTTTCGAAAATAAAATTAAAAGTAAAATTTGTGGGTGAGTTCCCATTTTCGACCGGACATAATCGACTCATTGTTTGATCGAATTCATTAAAATTCATTTTTTGGCTTGTCTCTGTTGAATAGAAGGGCTTGGTTGAAAAAAAAATTCCGGAGCTGACAATTTTTTTTTTGATAAAATCGAAAGCGAAACCAAAATTGGACTCGATTTGATTGTCAAAAAAAAAAATTTCCGGCTATGGAATTTTTCTTACTACCAAGCCCTTCTGTTCCACAGAGACAAGCTAAAAAATGAATTTTAATGAATTCAATCAAACAATGAGTCGATTATGTCCGGTCAAAAATGGAAACTTACCCACAAATATTACTTTTAATTTTTTTGTCGAAACGGTCTAGGTGTGCCATCTAAATTGAAGAATGATTCTTGAAGCATTTTTCCTTAGCTTTTCGAATCCGATAACAGTTTTTCAGAAAAGCGGTCAGAAAATGTACTTTTTGATCAAACAAAAAAGGGGCACATTTTTTCAATTCCGGCCCTGGATTTTGACTCACCCGGTATGACTTCTGGATAAGTTCCAGCAGAGAAATATTACTGGTGAATTTCAACACAATATCTTCAGCCGTTTCAGAAATATCGCTGATCAAAGTTTCACACGAAACACACAAAGCACCCTGTATCTTCGCAACCAATGGAGAAAACAAAATTTCCTCAGTGGATCCTGACTCGCCTCGAAGTCCTCTATCTCCCATTAGCCTATGTAAGGTCACTCATGAATCACCCTGTATTTGCGCTTTTGATGTAAATGTTTCCAAGAAAGTCCACTCATTTTTTGATGCTCTACCATCTCCTAAAATATTGACAAAAATGTGTTACACCCTGTTTTTAAGTGGCGTAGCAGACAAAGGGTCAAAAAGGAAAGACCCTCTCTCTCTTCAAGTTCCACAACTGGACACTTTTGACAGAATATGTTATTTTAGGCGGCACACCTTTCAATTTCAATAAAGGTTTTTCTCTCTTAACTTTTGAACTGCGTGATTGATCTTGCTCAAATTTTCAACACTGTTACCCTAAGTATGTTTCTATCAAATAAAATAACATATCTGGTCAAAAATGTCCAGTTGTGGAAGTTGAAAAGAGTCTTTCCTTTTCGTATCTAACCTCAAAAAATGTCAAAAGTCGATTTTATATCTGATGCATATACACCTATCCCACCGCGATATCAACTCGTGAGCCCGCTGCGTGCGCCGGTGGCATGGGGGAATTTTGCTTGAGGTTTGAACATAATTGGCTATTGTGGTAGTAGGTTATTGTTTAACTTATAGTAGACTGAACTGCACATGTTTAGTTCATTTTCTGTTGATTGTTTACAAATGTTGCGCTATTGTTAATGGTTATGAGAAGCCATTTTTTAGGTTAATATTCAGTTTTAACTGATGAGTGTCATACATTTTATCCTGCATACCATATAGCCATAATTATTGATAATTTTAGTTATTACCAGTTTTCACTATGGTTTTCAAGTGTTCCATAATGCATTGCAACAGCGCAATGACGAATGTGAAACTAGACAATTGACACTGACAGTAGATAATATACACCGATGCCCGTCAGACTTGCCAACCTCAATTTTGAATATAGTTATATTGCGTGCGCACTGGGTCCAAAAGTTTCCGACGGGATAGGTGTATTGATCCAATGGTAGAAACATTCATTTAATGTTTTCTTTAGATTGCATCACTTGATTGAGTACAACTTGATTGAAAATTTCCGCGGCTATTGCTGTGGTAGCTCCTCGGGTACCTCAAACCCGAGCTCAAACCTGTGAAGGTGTGTTCAGACCTTTCTACAATGTAGTCCAAGGGAATCGTGACAATATTTGTTCGTTTCAAATTTGAGATGAATCGATCAAAAAATTATCAAGTTATCGATTCTAACCTCAAAAATCATAGGAAAATCGATTTCAGCCCATGCATATCGATTCAATGGTAAAACTGGGTATTGTTGCCAGATTTGATGTGACTTGATTCAAAAATTGCAAAGTTGTCGTACTAACCTCAAAAAATGTCAAAAAGTTCATTTTATACCTGATGCATCTTGATCCAATATGGCAGAAATATTCATCTGGTGTTTTTTTTATTTAAATATTGTCTACCCATATTATCTACGAGCCCCGCCCCACATCACTTATTCAGTTGGCCCATCATTAAAAGTGCAATTTCTAGAAAAGTTATGATGCGAATAAATTTGTGAAAATGATATTGGTTAAAATATTTTGGAATGCGTGCTTTCCACCTAGCCCCAAGTTCGGTACACCTGCCATTTACGCATGTGCGGGTTCCAAACGGTGCTTTCCATCTACGTGTTCCTACCGGGTTTTGTGCCGTCCGGTGGATCACCTAAAATTTTGTGCCGTCGGAAGGCACACCGGAAACGGATGCGACAAATGACGTACCGTCAGCTGTAATCCAGCACTCCGTTGTCATATGTCTCTCTCTGTGTTGTTTCATCCATGCATCCGTGTTTCATTTTATTTCTCTGCAGGGATAACGTACGATCGATTAAGATTTACGCTGCCATTTATTTATTTCTGAATGTCATAGTCATCTTTCGCCTCCAGACCAGAGATGTCGCGTCGGTCAACGATGCCGGTGCTTTCCATCTAGGTGTACCCAATCGTGGAACATGTTCCGTCTGGTGGTATTTGTACCGTCTAGGTGGAAAGCACCCACTAGGTACTGTTTTTTGTCATATTCACTACATGTTAGTACCTTCGAACATATTCTGGGATTCAATCTCCAGCGCCAGCGAAGAAAATAAATTCGTGATGAAATATGGAAACCTTCCCCCAAATAGTTTTTTTCCTAGCTAAATCGGCGGAGCGGTTTGAAAGTTATGATAAAAAATCGATTTTCCAACCCAAATTCAAAGGATTGTATACCCGTTATTTTACTTTTCCCAAATATATTTTTTTTATCAGTCTAAGTACTTGTATTCTTATTCTTTATTGATTGACAAGTTTCCGCACTGATACTCCGGGGCACCCGTAAGTATCATGGGGGCATCCTGTAGTTATTTGGAAACGAAAAGTGAAATGTCCTCATCTGGGCCAGCTGATGTGAAACCGGGCTCGTACATTATACAAGAGCTAGAGTTAGGAACCTACGGTAGGTACGGTTATTTTATCAACAACGGTTCATTGTAATTTTGGGCATGGATGGCAACGTATTTTGAGTGCCACTGCCATTCACGTCAGTTCAGTTCCTGCCATCTAGCGGCAGAAGCTTTAACTTGAAAATAAATCTCTCAAGCGGTGTAAGGTACTCGGTGCGTGTGAGAGATTTGTCTCATGCTGAGTGATTTATATTTTAATGAGTTGGTTAGAGTTAGAGTGAGAAGTGGGTAACTTATAGATTAAGTTCTTAAGTTTATATAAATAACAAGGCAAATGTATAAATAAGTCCAATAATTTCAATCAGAGTAGATCAAAAATTATTTTTTCACAGGGGTTTTTATATTGTCCGCAACGGCGCGCAGACACTAGCAATATTTGATTAAAACGTTTCAGTTGAGCATTTATATAGCTATTGCGCCAAGTTTTCCTTTAACCACCTCTGTTTCTGTCAATAAGTGCAGAATAGTTTTAAATAAGCACAACATTTTTATATAAATCTGTACATTTTATAAATAAGTTGCGTGATTTTTATAAAAGTGTGCAAAAATTAAATCTCTCGGAGAATTTCTATTATGTCCACGACGGCGTTCCATAGCTAAATTTGTAAGTGACTGAAATATTAAGTGAAATTTTACATTTTTATAAAAACACGTAATTTCACATCACTATCAGGTCGAATATGGAGTTTTTGATTGTGAAGCTTCCCACACAAATTTTTCTCTAATAAAATTGATGCTAATTTGTCTGATGCTTACAGGAGCGACGTCGCCATCCTCGGATCCATTCCCATATTGTTCCTTTTGGTCATCATCCCGCTGATCGTCTACATGGAAAACGTCGATTCGGACGTGAGTCTATACAATATGCCCGCAATCCATGCAAAACAATGTCTTTCTCTCTCAAGTTCCAGAACGTCCACATGAAAATGTTTGCATTGTCCCGGTTCATCCACAAAAATAGGAACGTTGCTCAAATATTTTCGTTCATCATGGCCGTTTGTATATACGGATTGGTAATGTTGCACTCGGTAAGTAAACCTTTTTCCACACATACGTTTTCTCTTTGATGATCAAAAACAATAGTACAAAGTCGTTGTGCCAGGAATCTTGTCTAAACAAAACACATAACAAATAGAGCGCACACACACTTTTGTTTTCCACTGATATTCGATAGGTTTGGGCATGCCGCAGAATGGCACCAGCTTTTGTCTGCCTACATTCAGCGTTATCTCTACAACAATGCTTGCAGTTCATATGCGCAAACAATACACGAACAAACTGCAATAATCATGAAAAACCGAAAAAAAAAAACAGGCAGGATAATTAGGCACAGAGGTTTTGCTGTTGCAAATACCCAAACTGGCGCAGCAAAAAATCTGCTGTGGTCATTTATATCCGAAATGAGGGCTTGCTCCTGCTGCTGCTGCTGCTGCCGGCTGGCTAAAGTAAGGTTTATAAAATGGTCGTTTAAATGCAATCTTGGCGAGGCTCCGTTTATTTGAACTGCTTCACAATGAAATTTGAACTTTTTACGTTTCGAAATGAGTTTTTCGCATTTATACTGCTCTATACATATACCTACATATAGCAGTGCTAGCAGCACCGTAATGTAAATCCGGGCCTGGATGTCGTCGTCGTCGTGTGTTTGCTGTGAGTAAATAGCAACCAATTTTAGAATTGGACGGTTCGGAAACGAAAAAAAAGGAATCAGCTACCCGCTTTAGCTTTAATCTTTAACACAGCCCTGCAGATGGGTGCAAACAGGGAATTTGATTAAAAATTTGCATGGCGCGTGCTTTTTTTGGATAGGGGCAACTTGTAGCAAGCAATCCTTCGAGTTGTTAGCTCAGGCGAAAAATATACACTACGTAATATGGTGGAGCTATCCAGATTCAGTCAGTTCCATAAGTTCAGGTGAGAATAAAGTTGACTCAGTGTTCAAAAAATAGGCACAAGCATTGCTCTCTATGCAAATCATAATTAGATGAAAATGTAATGTATGCCAAAGTTTAGAATAGGAAGTCTCCATCTCGGCCTTCACCTTCATGGTGTCAAAAAGACAATGATACACACGGAGAGAAGTTGGAGCCTTTTTGTCTATTATCGGGTCCCGTTGAACCCGAAACTCAAGAAATTGGCCGAAAATTAATTTCTTCCGTCATGTCATTTGTTCGACTACAACTCCTAGACAGCAGAATTTATTAGAACTTGTTTTCACTTGCAAACACACAATTCTTCAGATATTTAAAGCCACACACACCTACACAGTAACGCACCACTATCTTACACACCCCAATTCTAGTTACCAACAACATTACTCACGCTACAAAGTTTAATTTCCCGTTTGCGGTGCCATCTTCACCGAACAGTGATTTTCCATTTCACAGCTGTCGCTCCCGTACGAGATACAGTGCTTCAATTCGACAATCGTCGACCACAACTGCGCCAATCTGTCGCTCTACTCCTTGGGTAACGAAAACAAAGACTGCAAGCCGTATTTTTTAGTAGACGTAAGTCGTTTTGTCGTTTCATAGGGCATTACCACCTGATTGATGAAATCTGTTACAGTATCTACTCCTCTTGGTCCTCATCAGCATGATAGCTTGCGCCGTGTACCAAGTCCTCATCGCGCTGTTCAAGACGATCGTCCTGCTGGGAGGGATGGCTGGATTCATCGCGGCTTACATGGCGTACGCCAAAGAGGTGCAAGGCATACAAAAGATATTCTGCATGGCGAAAAGGTGAGTCCTATCAAATTTGTTAGTGGGTTATTCCAAAAGCAGCGTTCGTGTTTATTTGTATCCAAACCTAAAAACACACCGTTCTCTTTTTCATTCTCTATCAAAATGTGGAACCTCTTACCTCCCAATCTGGTCAAATAATCCGACGAGATGATTTTTGATAAACAAAGCTCTTAGACTACTCTTCATCGTAGTCATATCTTGACTGCTAAAAACATCGGATCGCCCGACCTGGATGCCTTCGCACTGATGAGCCCTCAATAGGGGCGAAACACGTGTCTCTGAAGTTCCGGTCCGGTAGCCCGGTAGTAGTTTGGAAGCTCTGTTTATCAAAAACGGTTGGGCTCGCTTGGCCTAAAAGACGCATTCACTTGCGTGTTTGTTCTTTCTAGGTGTTTTGTAGGAATTCGTGACATATACTCACCTTACCGTAGCTAGAGACATTGTCATTACAATTTTATTTAATCATTACAGCCAGGGCTGGGCAAAATAAATACTTCGAAAATGTATCGAAATACAAAATACAGAATACTTGACCTAAAATATTATTTCAAAATACATATGAGAATTTTTTATTTTTTTTTCGTTAATTTTTCTTTTTAAGATATACCGGGTGATCATTTGAAAAC
The DNA here is from genome assembly GCA_949128115.1 of Anaspis maculata. NCBI lineage: Eukaryota > Metazoa > Arthropoda > Insecta > Coleoptera > Scraptiidae > Anaspis > Anaspis maculata. The sequence goes on from OX421964.1 coordinate 3,809,684, forward strand.
TATCCACTTGCAATATCTCCTGATTCCTAGTGCAAATGTCTTTGAGCAAAAATCGGTCGATTTTTATATCGAGGGGGACATCTAAAACATACATTGAAGAATTTATATCTTGAGCCCCCTCGCCCCCACTCACCCCAACCTTGAAATTTCAAATGACACCACCTACCTTGCGATACATCAAATTAAAGAAAATTAAATTCTCTTTTAAAAAAAAATATTTTGAAATTTTTCAACCCCACCCCCTGTTCTTCCTAAAATTCTCTGAGTGTCCAAGTTAATATTCTTGACCTCCATTTTCCTTTAATACAATAGACGTCATCCTGCACAGCATCGAAAGAGAAAATTTTCTAGGAAAAAAGTGCCACCCAAAATGTACCCTTTCGCTCCCCCCACCTGACCTCAAAAATTTAAAATGTCAATACCCACTTTGTAATACATCAAATTGAAGGAAATTGAATTCTCTTCCTGAAAAAGATTTTTTCACAATTTTTAAAGCCCCCCATCTCCCCCCTAGAATACTCCAAATGGCCAATTTATTGGGGGAGGGGTAGAAAATTTCAAAAAAATTCTTTTCTGGAAGAGAATTCAATTCCCTTTGATTTGATGTATCACAAAGTAGGTGGTGTTTTGTTAAATTTGGGAGTTGAGGTGGGGGAGAGCAAAGGGGTGAATTAGGGTGGCACTTTTTCCACCGAAAATTTTCTTCTTTGATGCTATCTAGGATGACGCCGACTAAATTGAGAAAAAAATGAGGGGTCCAGAATATAAAGTGGGACAGTCAGAGAATTTTTGAGGAAAAGGGGGTGGGGTTGAAAATTTTGAAAAAAATTTTTTCAGAAAGAAAATTTAATTTCCTTTAATTTGATGTATTGCAAGGTAGGTAGTGTCATTTGAAATTTCAAAGTTGGGGTGAGTGGGGGCGAGGGGGATGAATATAGAAATTTGCCAATGTATGTTTTGGATGTCCCCCTCGATATAAAAATCGACCTGTTTTTGCTCGAAAAAATATTCACTAGGAATCGGGAGTTATTGCAGGTGGATAGTTTTCAAATGATCACCCGGTATGTATACATAATAATTTTATGGAATATACACCTATAAACTGTTATTACAAGAATCCTCGTGAAAATCTCTGAGTCGGTGAAAATTTTGTTGACAAATATTGAGAACGAGAAGTTCCTGGAAATCCCATACAAACTTTTAGAAATCCTTAGAAATCTTCAGAACTCTCGACCAATCTTGTAGAAATCTTTAAATATTCTCAAAATTCCCATGAAAACTTTCGAATATTCCTAGAAGTTTCATACAAATCTTCAGGAATCCTCAACAAACTCGTAGAGATCTTGAGGAGTCCGTAAAAGTCCCGTAGAGATTTTTGGGAATCGCTCGAATTCTCGTAAAAATCATTGAAAGTCGCGGGAAATTCTTATAGCTATTGGTAATCTTTAGAAATCTTCTCTTTAGGATTACCGTAGACATCCCTACAAGTCACTAATCTCATACAAATCTCTGGTAATCCCTGAAAACTCTTGCAATTTGTTGGAGATCTCGAAGAAAGCAAATCCCTGGAAACCTTGTAGAAATAGTAACAAATTCCTGTAAATTATGAGAATATTTGAACATTATAGAATGTGTAAGATGATAATGAAGATTTAACATTTCAATTTCTAGAAATCCCAACGAAATCTTAAAGAATCTCTAGTGATCCCGTAGAAATCTTTAGAAATCCCTAGAAATTTTCACAGGATCATTCAGAAATCTCGTTGACATGAGATGAGATTAGAAACCCCGTGGACATCTTCAGAAATTCTCAGAAATTCTTCAAAGATCTCGTGAAAATCTTCAGAAATCCCTGAAAACTTCATACAAATATCTGTGAATCCCTAGAAATCCCTTAGAAATCCTGAGCCTTTTGGAAATCCCTAGAAACCGTAGAAATATCAAAAAATACTTGGAAATCACTAGTAAACTTCAGGGGTCTTGAGAAAATCCTAGAACAGTCGTAGAAATTCTTTAAAATTCCATACAGATCTCTTGGAATCCCTAAAGATCCCGCAGTGATTCTCACAAACTTCGAAAAATCTTTGGAAATCCGCAGAAATCTCGTCGAAATAATCCTGTGAGGATCAGAAATATCTAGAGACTTGTTTAAGTAATTCGGGAGCCTTATAAATTTTCAGAAATCTCGTAGGAAAATCTTCAGAAATCTGGAACAATTTTGGCGAAACCTGTGGAAATTTCTACAAAATCCGTAGAAATATACAAAAATCTCAAGAAATTCCGTGAAAATATTCAGAAATCCCTAGAAATTCCAAACAAATCCTCAGAAACCCCTAGAAATCCCGCAGGACTCTTCACAAATCCCAAGAAATTCTCACAAGAATCCTCAGAAATCTCGTGAATATTTTTGAAATCACGTCGAATCTTCAGAAGTCCCTAAGATCTCGTAAATTCTCAAATAATCCCCAGATATCTCATACAAGCCTTCATTAATTCTTAGAAATTCCGTTGAAAAAATGAGAAATCCATAGAAATGTTTGGTAGTCCCCAAAAATCTTTAGAAATCCCTACAGAATCTGGTAAAAATTCCAGCAAATCTCTGGAAATCCCCTGAAAATTTATAGAAACTCCAACGCATCATTAGACATTTTCAAAAATGCTATATGAATCTTCAGGAAGCCCGTGAAAGTCTGTTTCAGTCTCTCTAGCTCTGGTAAAAATCTTTGGAAACCCCTCGAATTTCGTACAAAATCTTCAGAAAGCCCTAGAAACTCTCGGAAAGTCTCAGAAATCTATTTAGTAGAAATCTCTGGAATCCCTAAAAATCTTGTAGAAATAGCCAAAGTTCTTGGAAGTTTCCAGGGATCATCAAACTTCCAAGAATCCTGTCGCGATCTCTAGAGCTTCCTAGAAGTTTCCAGGAATCTATTGGAATTATCAGAAATTCCTACCAAACTTGTAGAAATCTTCAAGAATCTCTTAAATTCCCATGAAATTCTTCAGAATTGCCTGAAAGTTCCATACAAATCTCTGGGAATCCTTAGAAATTCTGTATGAATCGTAAGAACCTAGAAATTCTCAGAAATCTTCAAAATCCTGTAAAAATTTCCAAAGCCGTAGAAATCTATACTAATCATCAATCTCAGCCTTTAGAAATCCTCAAAAAAATTAAAATAATCACATACATGATAATCATGTTCAATTTCAGAACTCCCTCGAAATTCTCAAGAATCCTTGGAAATCCCTGGATATACCGCATAAAAATTCGAAAATTCCTAGAAATCTCAATGGTCCCGTAAAAATCTTTGAAGCTTTCTAGAAATTCTCACAATGATCATTAAAAATCTAGCTAGTATATTAAAAAAACTCGTAGAAATATCCAGAAATCCCTCGAAATTCTTCAAAAATCTCGAAAAATGTCCAGGAACCCTTAGAAATCTTACACAAATTCCTATAAATTCGTTTTTGTCTCTTTATAAATATTGAACCTTTCAGGAATCCCTAAAAACCCTAGAAATACAAAAAGTCCTTAGAACTTATAGGTAATCTCCAGAAGTCTTCAGAAATCCCTAGAATTATTGTCTTTCGTAAATCCCTGAAAAACTCGTAGTGATCCCTAGAAATCTCTAGAAATCTTTAGAAATCCACGAAAGTTTCATGGACATTTCCGGAAAACCAATCGCAGCCCGAATATAGATTGCAGAGCGTGGAAAATGATTGTATTCTGTATTTTGCATTTTGAAAATCAGAATACTTTTCCGAAAAATGTATTTTATACCTATACAGGGTGGTCCAGGTTTTAGTCGACAAACTTTGCAGGCTGATAGAGGTTGAAAAAAGAAGTCGACTCACCCAAAAAAGTACTTATCTAAAATGCATATTAAAAAAGTTACAGGCTTCCAAAGTTGCAGAAAAAAATTGTTTTTTTCTTGATAACTTTTGAACGGCTTGACCGATTTTGCTCAAATTTTGCACATATGCTTAACAAACACGTCCCTAGTGATTTCTTGAAAAAAAATTTGTCAGAATGACGCAGTGCCGTAGATATGGGGGGGTACTAAGCCTCTTACCCCCCTACTTTGTACGCCACTGGATATTTTGGGAAACCGTTAAAAGTATTGAATTTGGCGTTCAATTCTGAAGAGAAAATTGGCGTATCATTGCTTTATTTCGAGCAGCGGTTTCGGAGATATTTGTGTTTGAAGGCTCAAAAACACCGAATTACGCAAATGTTTCAAAATTCGAGCAAGCTTTGATCCATTATCTTTCAGCTTTTTTTTCAAATTGAAGTTTATTGATCCATAATTTAGCTCATGAGAAATTGAAAATTGGTTGTGAATATTATTAATTTCAGTAACGTGACCAATAAGAAACAAAGGGCCCTTGGTTCTTGTTCTTACTAAACTCCCCAACTATCAGTAATAAGTGAATAGGTACCTATTGAATATTGAATTGTTGCTGAAATTATGAATTTTCACAACCAATTTTCAATTTCTCATAAGCTAAATTATGGATCAATGAACTTTAAACTGAAAAAAAAGTTGATAGTTAATGGATCAAAGCTTGCTCGAATTTTGAAACATTTGCGTAATTCGGTGTTTTTGAACCATTAAACACAAATATCTCCGAAACCGCTGCTCCAAATGTAGCAATGACACGCCAATTTTCTCTTCAGAATTGAACGCCGAATTCAATATTTTCAACGGTTTTCCAAAATATCCAGTGGCGTAGAAAGTAGGGAGGTAAGAGGGTTAGTACCCCCCCATATCCACGGCACTGCGTCATTCTGACAAAATTTTTTTCAAGAAATCACTAGGGACGTGTTTGTTAAGCATATGTGCAAAATTTGAGCAAAATCGGTCAAGCCGTTCAAAAGTTATCAAGAAAAAAACAATTTTTTTCTGCAACTTTGGAAGCCTGTAACTTTTTTAATATGCATTTTAGATAGGTACTTTTCTGGGTGAGTCGACTTCTCTTCTTATCCTCTATCAGCCTGCAAAGTTTGTCGACTAAAACCTGGACCACCCTGTATAGAATACCTGAAATATATCAAAATACAAAATAAAAATACTTGTCAATCAAATGTAAGTATTTGAATACAAAATACGGTAATTATTGACGACCACTACTTCTCGACTTCAGCCACCAACTTTTCACGGTAGGTAGACACCACCACAACATCACGTTCGTCGACCGTAGTATCCTGGGGAAACCACTATTTCCACTGTAAAATGCTCCTTCTTTCCATTACTTATCCACCAATGTCCTACGACGTAAGTACAGGCAAGAAGGAGGCGTCCTACATAGCTATTTAAGTGGTTGCCTAGCTCTTAGAAAATGCTAGTCGAGAAGTAGTGGTCGTCAATAATTACCCAAAATACTAAAATTATTTCAAATACTTTTGTTTGAAATATTACCCAGCCCTGATTACAGCTTCAGTCTAATGCCTCCAGAATCAAATTCACAATAATTATTATCAAAAATCGTGAAGAAGAAAGCTTTTGCTTGTAGGTATAACCGCTGCAGTGCCAATGCCAACTCTCCAGAGAAATTCCTCATAGAAATCGCAAGGAATGCGAGCGCTCCTTTTCACTTTCCGAACGCTTCAACTCGTTCTTTTCTCTCGTCACCCCACATCAATATTTTCCCAGCTCACCGTGCGTGTCTGTGTGTGTTAGCCCCCCCCCCCCAACTCCCGATGATATTCTTGTGTTTTTATGTTTGTTTTGTTTGCAGTGAGACAACACTGACGCAACAGTACATAAACATTGTGATATTGGTTGGATTCGTGATAGCTCTCATATTGCACGGCCAACAAACAGAAGCCACTTACAGATTGGATTTCGTCTGGAAACTGCAAGCTACAGGTAAACACTTTTAGTACTTAGGTATACCTCTGGGTTTTTTGCTTGCGTTTTTTTTTTTCGTCGGTGAATTTTTCTTTTGTCCCTTTTGGAATTTCCCGGCTGCGCGGCGTGGGTAGGAGAGGGCGGGGTGGGTATTTTCCCAGGTATTTTCAATGTGTGTCGTTGCCCTAGTAACTACAAGTAGTATGGGAACATGGACGCCCGCAGGATTTTCGTCAGGGAGGGGCGAATAGCTTTAGTTAGAGAACGTCACATACCTACCTGGCCTAATTTGCTAAGTCCTTTAGATTAGCGCCGCAGGCGAAAATTTTTTCGAATAATAATAATAATGGTGATAATAATTATTGTGCGAAAAATTAGGAAATATATTTGAAAATTAAACTTAACTTTAGAGAAATCTATTAAAATTTGTAATTTTGTACAAAATGTATACAAATTTACTTCAGAATAGCCAGGTCAATAGTTACACTCGTTCATTATCTTGAAAAAACCCCTAGTGTTTTAAACCAGAGGTTTAGAAAATTTCAATTATTGCCATGATTGATATAGAGGTCAATTGTTACACTCGTTCATTATGTTAAAAGAAACCCCTGGTGTTTTAAACTAGAGGCAGAGGTTCAGAAAATTTCAAGTATTGCTTGCAGATCGTTACCTACCTACCTATCTATCTACCTATTTTATGACTTTACGGGTAGCTATCTAATTTAGGTAGAAGCCTAATGAAATTTCAAATTGCTCTAACAATTCAAGAAAATGTAAATTACCTTCTCAAAGTTTTTTCTTTCGAAAATGAATTTTTTTTTCCTTTCTCGAAAAATTTTTTCGTAAGGAAGAGTTTATTCAGCTGCTCCGGAGCCAGAAGGGGGGGCAAGTGCCCCCCCTTGCCCTCCCCTCCGGGCGCCCATGTATGGGAACACTGGAAATAATAAAACTGACGTTTTGTTGTACGTGACCGGATTAGGAGTGTTTGCGATCGCAGGGGTGGCAGAACTGCCAGCGTCGGAATGTTGCAGTAAACAACTTCATTAAGGTTACACTAATTGAACAGGGTGACCCAGGTTCATCTTATTCTTATTACATTCCAGGAAAATATTCTTCTAGTCCTCCTGATCCAGGAAAATTCAAGATATGTATCTCACTCGTTTTATAAGAAAAATATAGCGTGTCAAAGTTCGCAACAAATATGTTTTTTTTTTTTCATAACTTCAAGACAAGTGAATTCAGGCCCTCGTTTATGACTTTGTAGGGTCATAATAAGCGCTTTCCTTTTACAACAAAACTCACTGATCTGATCTAAGTTAGAGAGAGAAAAAGCGAGAAATCACATGCGCGAAAGTCAGATACCACTAACAACTTAGGTCAGCATACTTAGTTCAGGATGTAAAAGGAAAGCACCTATTGCTTCCTATTTTGACGGACCCACCAGTGACGTGCAATAGGGTCACTTTGGAATCTGTAACTTCTTATCCAAACTGGGACCAGAGCTACCAGTCCAGACAGAGTTTTCATTGCTCGCGGCCAGTCGTTTTTCGTGTAGAGCGGTCGTGGGTCCGCGGTGAGATCTTACGTTTCTATTTATTTTTTTATGGGGCGCCAACCGAGGTTAGGTAGACGGCTCCAAACTTCTCGGTCAAGTCCAAAGGCGAAACACCCGGTTTATACGCTCAACTTCAAAAACGATTGTTGTTTTTATTTTTAGGGGAGATCTTAGTGGCGACAACTGACAGGAGCTGAAATTGTAAAAATTAGTAGATGAAGAAAAAGAAGTACTTTTTACGAGAAATAGATATGTTTACTAATAGAAAATTTACTGATGTTACAATCTGTGTTATTAAATGAAAACTTAGTAGGTACACAAGAAAAATACTCGTGCGAGAAAATACATTTCGCTTAAACGAAATGCGGCAAAAAATATGGTGCGACTATACACCCACAACAAAATTAGTACCCGTGGCTAATCCCTTCAAAACCTATTCAAAAGAACGCGACTTTCGTCCTGAAATTGATTTCGCGGTCAAACGACTAGGAGAGAACCTTACTTCTGTGCACAGATATGTTTCTTGTCTATCCTAACGCATCCTGGCAAAACTTTGTTGCCTCACTTGAATCCGTGTAGTAAAATAAGCAAAGGGGGCACCTCAAAATACTTGACTTCGTCAAAGATATACGTCACCGAACACAGGAACTAATCGCAGGAGCAGCAGATGTCAAGGACCAGGAGGGCCGGTTGAGACGTCTCTGGATGGCAGCAGGAAATCTCTTTCTCGTGCAGCAATACGGCACGCGGTGCTTCAAAAGTTGAAGGTTTCGGGCTTACTGGCTGGAAGGTAGCACTTCGCCGGAATTTGTGAAATGGCCTTCTGAAGGGAGACGGTTGAAACTCTTGTTTAACGCCTCCGGATGGGTGACAGCTCCAGTCTCCTAGCTGCTGCCAATACCACACCCATCCATTTGACCTCTGTTCGACCACTACTTCTCCTGTCGCAACTTCACCCTCCATCCACTATTTTGCAATTTCCTCAGTTGGTGGTTGTACCTCATCATATTGTCAAATGAAGGTACCCAAATTGGGTATTTCCGCGGCTTTAAAATAGCGCGTGCGGGCAAGCTATTGAACGCTCGCCATTAAGATTAATTTTTTCAGATCATACACCAGATTTATCATCCCGACTCGATCACGCGTAACTTCCTAACTGATTCCGTAATTTTCTCTGCAACTTCCAGCTTGATTCTGCTCTACCTCCCGTCTTTTAAAACGGACCAATCACGCTTGGACACAGCCGTGGGAAACTTCTCTCTAGCGAAGTGATTAAGCGAATCTTTTCCGGTGAGACATTAGCCAAGCGTTTTTCTTATCTCGCAAGCTAAATATGGCTTCCTGTCGAGTAGCCACAACAACTATCGAATTTACGGTAGATCATTGTTCGGTACAAGATATAAAACTTCAAAATGAGACCATTTGTCTGGGCTTCCAGCTCATTCCTCTTTCTTTGGGAATTTGGATAATTAACCATGGATTGGGTTTAGCTATTATACACACATCAAAAGAATCTAGGGGACAAGCCAATTCAGACAATTTCTAAAATCATCATAGCTTTTGATGGCCGTCACCGAATTCATATCGGTTTTCAGTGTTCCATAGCCCAATCCTTCGTTCACATGCCTTGATCACGTCAAACATGAACAATGTTTCATAAAGTTTTTACAGGGTGATCAATGTAACAGTGTAAAATTGCCAAAAGTTCAGTACTAGCGCGATTTCCCAAAAAAGAAATTTCATGCATTCCAATAGCACAGTTATGGAGACTGGTGTTTCAGCTTCGGTAACGTTTTTGAATTTTGGAAATCTAAGGTGAATTGCCAAAGACATTGATCTGCCGCCATGTTGAACTTCCAAGAAAGTGATTCGAATTGATTAAAACTTGGATCACACTCATGTCTGGTTCAAGTAATCAGAATTTCAAGGTCAAATGTCTTTTTTGGTCACTTTCAAGCCGCCACATTGATCTTTCATGTGAATAATGTTTCGATTCTAGTGTGTTTCAAAGTTTTATTCAAATCGAATCATTCATGAAAAAAGTTCAATATAGTGGCTCGAAAGTGACATTTGACCTTGAAATTCCAATAACTTGGAAACTCCAAGTTGGAAAACTCCAATAGTTTTAATCAATTCGAATCACTTTCTTGAAAGTTCAACATGGCGGCATAAAATGATCAATATCTTTGGCAATTCATCTTTGATTTTCAAAATTAAAAAACGTCACTGAAGCTGTGTTACCCTACTTTACTCTAGACTAGCTCAGTTTTGTTTTTTTGTGCTCGGCAGCTAATGGGTGGGTTCGTCTTTCAATTAAACACCGTCTCAATTGTGCGAATTTTACTAAAAAGATTATGTGGGGGCGTCAATCCATTTATGAGTTGACGTTCGAATTCGCACTGGTGGTGAAATTTATGATGAAATGGATGAAACTTATACAGAAGGGATTGTTGACAACAAATATGAATGCGGTGATCAATCGAAAGATAAACGAAATGAGCAATTTGTTGAACACAGTCACTTGAAAATGGAAAACTCGGCTCGGCTAGAACTGTTTTTATTTGAGGATATGAAATTTAGACTACAAATTAAGTTGGACCTTACACAGGTAAGTAGGTACGTTGGGCATACACCCAGCCTAAATAAAGATATGAGAAATGTTGACTTATACTGAAGTCACAGAGATCGCGTTGAATGATTGAGGTATGAACCACTAGATCCCCTCAAGGGTGTGATGATAGCGCAATTGTGATGTTTAAATTCTTAGTCGACGGGTTGTTGGGTTACCTAATACTCAGAGCTCTGTTTTTAGGAATTTACAACTTTGAATCGCGCTAATACGTCGCGGATTACCATAAATCAACGCTATTCATGCCGGAGCGGTTTAGATAAAGTTCTCTTTGAGCTACGAGCGACGTGAGTCCAGATTGATGGTAGGTATGGCCACAATCATACCGATGAGAAGGTGTCACGACGATGGGATGGAATGCAGAATGCAGTTCCGGTGTAAGATACGGCAAAAGCCGGTACCGCGGGAACGACGATGGTCCGGAAATAGGCTGCTACAGGTAGCACTTTTGATGGTTTGATGGCTTCTGCTGTAGATCGTATCCAGTGGTCTGGTTCTGAATTCTGATTTCCGTAGGTATCAAGACACAAGCTTCGAGCGTAAAATTGATTACTCAGGACCACTACTACCAGATGACTACTTTTAGAAAAACTGCACGTACCCTTTGAGATATAGTGGGATTCCTTAATTGATTCAATGCCGTTTATTAGTGGAAAAGGGCGCGCTATTCACATGTAAAGACCCTTAATCGTTTTCATGGCGATTCAACAAATTCTCAGATGTCTATCTTCGAGCGCTGCCCTTCACGTCTCTTTTCTTTCTTCTTATCTCCTAGTTTTTTCTATTTAAAATCGCCTCTTCTGTCCGATAACTGTCCCCTTTTGGTTGTGACCCTGCGCCTAACTTCCGCAACCATACCTACACCATTTCAATTTTAAAAACTGTAGCCAGTGGTGGCCTTTGGAAAATTCACTTGCTACGCTACAGCTGAAACACCAGTCTTCATAACTGTGTTATTGCAATGCATGAATTTTTTTTGGGAAATCGCGCTCGTACTGAACTTTTGGAAATTTTACACTGTTTCATTGATCACCCTGTAGAAACTTCATGAAACATTGTTCATATTTGACGTGATCAAGGCATGAAAACGAAAGATTGGGCTACCGAACACTGGAAACCGATATGAAATCGGTGACGGCAATCAAAAGTTATGATGATTTTAAAACGGGTGATATTTTTCAGCCCGACAAAAAAGGGGGGGAAAACGACAAAAAAGGTGAAGATCACGGCAAAATAGTGGTTTACGCGACAAATAAGTATTTTGAACGCCATACATAAAGCGACAGAAAAGGTTCGAATAACGGCCAATTTGGTGCTTTTCACGGCAAAAAAAGAGAAAATCACGACAAAATGAGGGTTTGCACGACAAATTTGAAAGATCAATATATAAATCGGGGGTAGTTCCTGTCACAGATTTTTCTACATACGTCGAAATCAAAACGTCGCAGTCACGCTCAAGTCATGCAAGTTTTGGAAGACTACGATGAAAGTAGCAGGGCTGATGAATCCCCGCCTGTGAAGAGAAGAAGAGGAAGGGAACGAGTTTTTAAATGGGGAAAAGTTCTCTTCGCGCGAAGAAGCGGAAGCATAATGTTTCTTCTGAGAGATGGTGGAGCAAGTCGTCTCTAAAATCGACTTCATACGGCGAGAGGGTGGACTACTGCTGCGTTGCCGGAAACAATCGCCAGTAGGATCTTTTTTATAGCTTCAGACTTCCAATAAGACGCCTTTTGCCGCCTTGTGCTATCAAGAGCTTCACTGGGTCGTCTCATTCTGTCTTGAATGTAATTTGAAGCTTTGCTGAGCCCTCTGGCACTTTCCGTGACTTCCGGAGCAACAAGCAGCGTTGTGCCGTCATGTCATGTTCAGAGCCCTATCGAGCCCCCATTGTGTCTTCAAGTGTAGTTGAAGCCCCGTTGAGCTGTTTTTTTCATGGCTTCCGAAGTAGGTACCAGTAGCCCCATTCTGCATCATTTTGTTATACAGAGCTCCATTTGACCCCTTTGTGTCTTCAGTACCGTTTGAAGATCTGTAGGGCCCCTTTGCACTATTCCGAGGCTTTCGGAGCACTAGTGAGCCCCATGGGCCTTCATGTGATATTATTCGGCCCCAAATCGGGCCTCTTTCTGTCCTATTAAGTATAATTTGGAGCCCCACTGAGTCTCCTTTCAGTACTTCATGGCTTCCAGAATTCCAATAAGCCCTCTTTCGCCATCCTATGTTATTCAGGCTCCTTTATTGGGCCCACTCATTGTTTTTTCAATGTGATTTGAAGCCCTGCTGAGCCCCTTGACATTTTCCGTTACCTACTATCAGACCATAGTGATCACCATTGTGCCGTCAGGCCATTCGGAGTCCTTTCGGGTCCCTTGGATCCTCAATTGTAGTTGGAGCTCTAATGAGCCCCCTCATGTTTTTTTCGTAACATTTCGACTCCCTTGTGCCTACAAATTAATGTAGTTTGGAGCCCTAGTTACTCCCTTCATATTTTTCCATGGCTACCAGAATTCCAGTAAGACCCCTGTTGCCTTTTTCTACTACCTACAAGCCCCATTGTCTTTCAAAGTTGAAGCCGTGCTGAGCCTCCTCACATCATTCTGATAGGTTTCGGGGCATTAGTGAGCACTTCATGTCTTCATGTGATATTCGGAGCCCTATAGGACTCCCTTGTGTCAAGTGTTGTATGGAGCCTCAATCAACCTATTTATGTTTTTATTGGCTTTCAGAGTAACAGTAAGCCTCCTTTTGCCTTCATTTCCTATGTGTATAAAGCTCCATTGGACTTCCTTGTATCTTCAATATCGTTTGAAACCCTGCTAAGCTCACTTGTATTTTTGCGTGGCTTTCAGGAACTCTATCGCACCACCTTGTATTTGCTAATGATTTTTAGAGTCCCTCATTGGGCCCCCTTGTGTCTCCATGTACGTTCCGAAGCCTTGGGGGTTTTTGGTTTTTCCATGTCGTTCCTCTTGCGACCTTGCTTACGAAGAATTGTCTGCGGAACGCATTGTTTTAAGCACCCTCCAATGGGACGCTGAAGCTTCAAGGGGGGTGACGTTCAAGATAGAATGACGTAGAAAAACTTGAAAAGAGGCCTCTGATGTTGCAGACAAGAAAGCTACGTTCATAATCTACAAGAGGGGGTTCGGGCTCCTACGTAGCAAGGCAAGTGACTCGGGAAGAAGCCAAGGGGGCTTTTGAAGTTACAGACCAGATGACCAGTTATATCAAATTGCCAATTAGACTACAAAAGATTCACTGGAGGCACTAGTTTTCCAGGTACACAATTTGATGCTTCACCGGAGTTCCAGGGTACTGGGTCTCTGAAGTCACAAGATTAGAAAGCCTCTGCAGTTGGAAAAATTCAAAATGAAATTGACGCTTTACGGTTTAAAAATGCAAGGAAACACAAAAGCCACAAGAACCTTCAAACTCTTCAGCATTAGATTTCCAGTGAACTTTTGAGTAGACTTCAAGGAAGCACTGGGTCTCCCAAGTGACAAGATTAGGTTAACATAAAAAAAAAACATCAAGCGTGACTTTTTTATTTGTCACTTGTCAAATTTGTCTCGCAAACCCTCATTCTGTCGTGAATTTACCTTTTTTTGTCGTGTGAAGTATGTCGTGAAAACTTTTATTCAGCCGTCAGTTTAACCTTTTTTGTCGTTTTTGTTCTGGCGTGAAATGTATTTATTCTGTCGTGCAGTAAACATTTCCCCCTTTTAAAAATCGTCTGAATTTGCTTGTCCCCTAGATTCTTTTGATGTGTGTAGTTCGCGTGAGAAGGCATTAGGGACCCCTTCAAATTGTCAAACATGAAATAATACACATAGATAGGGTACATCTGAGTAAGATGAACATAGTAAATTTGAGCGATATAATATCCGCATTGCTACAAGAGACCGTTGAGAGCTTTACAGTACTCACTCAATTGTCGCTAGTCCGGGATGAGACATCAAATTATTTCAAATGTGTGTTTGTTATGTGTTGATCTCATTGTCGCTGGGCTATTGTTTGTGAATTATTGGTATTACAGATGATCAACTCGGGGTGAGATGGACAAAACAGATGTGCGATACTGTAGGAAACAGGTCAGAAGGTGAGGGACAGGTATAGCCACGCTAAGGGGAGTATTAGGAATGTCTTGTTCGTGAACAAACCAACGGAAGCGGGACCTACTTGCTGTTGTTTGTCAACAGAAGTTGCAACGACACGTAGGTATGATGCAACACATCATTGTTGGAATAAATGAATAAATAATTCACTTGCGATTATTTTGAGAAATTATACGTGACGAGTAGAACTCGAAAGAAGAGGCCTAGAGGCCAATGCGCTCTAGACAAGAGGAGCACCTGAAAAGTCATGGGCCTTCAAGACAGTATGGCAGAGGAACATTTTGTCTATCGTAAAAATGTACTGTGTATCATGCGGGGAAAATATTCCCAATAATTTCATAAGCCGGTGTTCAATGTCCATTTCCCAGTGATTCCAGTTTCAATTTTCGAGCATATTATACCGAGCGTTCATAAATTAAATGGGTCAAGGGTGCCTATGAATTCAAAAACGTCTGTCGAAACTAGCGTAATCCTTTTGTAATAAATTTGTCAAACTTTGACAAGTTACGTCCCATATTATTGATCTCTGATCTGCCACAAGTGCACGAGAATACTTCAAGTTCGGAAATACTCCTCGATCATGTAGGTTTTGTGCCCTGCCGTGAAAACCACATTTGAAATGTTCCGAAAACGAAAACTGCGACTGGTTTGACAAATTACGATAACCAAAAAATTACAGACATCAAATGAACGATGCTAGTTCCGACAGATGTTTTTAAAGTCACAGGCACCCTTGACCCATTTAATTAATGAACGCTCGGTATCTGCCCCTCTGTTACTTATGTAACTGACAAAACACCATCCCCTGTTGCTATCATGGCTTCCAGAGACAGTTTTTATCGAAAACGTGTATTCTATTCACTTTTTGATTTTCAGGAGACTTTACAGTTGCTTCGATTTAGTTAACCAAAGTCTGCCGACTTAGTGATCTCTGGGTAGATATCTTATTTTACTTGTGGAGTTTTCTAATGTCACGAAGATAAAAGCAAAATTGACTTCACCATCGTTCATGAGAACGACAAAACGACCATTCCCATCAACCGGCTACGGCAACGTTACCTCTTTGGGGGATAACCGAGCGAAGTGCCGGCTTTAAAAATACGACCCCTGATGCGGGATCCGGCGCGGCTTCAATCAAGCTTAGCACTTACAACCGAAAAATAAACTCCCGAATTCCTGGGCGCTTAAGAGGTGGTAAAACATTGTGCTAAAAAATGTATCTTATCGCGCCAGCGGGAGCCGTTCCGCCGGCGTAAACTCTTAATCTCGCGTCGTAAATCAGCGTCGCGACGCCAAAAGACACTGGCGCGATATACTGCCATAACCGTGTAGGTAAAGGTACCGATACCGCGGGCACAGACGGCGATAAATCCGCGGGAGCATGGCGAGAAGTTTACGATGCGAAATCCATAACAAAAAAGTTTATTCCTACGCCTCATAATAAAGCGCTCGCACACATAACCTGCAAAGCTCGCGCGCGCGAGGGGTTATGGTGCGCCTCCGCCCTCTGTGTGAGCAGGTTATAAAATAAAGGAGACGACATAATATCACTTATTTATTATTAAATTTTATCCGAAACGGCGGATCTGGGAGAACAGAGCTGGCGGCAGGAGCAGCATCGGCGCCCCGCGCCAGGACGGCGTATCCAGAGGCGGCCGGGGCTGGAACTAATTGAATTTCTCCCGCGAGAGGGTCGGTTATCATCAATCACAGTTCAGGAAGGATGACTGGTAGATACGTACCTACCTGCCTCATCCATGTGTGTTTTGTGTGGATACCTGCCTGTGGAATTATTGAGTTCTCTTTGTTCCGCTGCGCTACCTACGTTATTATTAATCAGATCCATCACCATTTCGCGGGATGATCTTTCTCTTGAGGATACAGAATCAACAGGATGTATGCTCAATAAATACTCTAATTTCAGTTGGCCTGTGTTTCGAAACAAAGCGGCGAATCGCACAGAACCTTCCAAATTCGCTGGTTTTATCTTTTATGCAGAAGAGACTAGTACCAGGCATGGATGCGCCGCGAACTGTTCCACCGATAGCCGTAAGATTCGCAACTTGATGGCGTTGCGTGCAGACCAAATGGCATAACCGTAAACTGGAAGAGTTGTAGCCGCACGGGAATGTGTAGGCTGTGAATGGTTGACATTTATGGACAATAACTGAATAATCTGAGAACAAACTTTTGTTGTGTACTGTAAGAAACCCGCTTTCCCCAAATTAATTTGATTAGCTGTTTGACCCTACGTTATGTTTTTCGTTGCCGTAATTTTGATTACCTTTACCTAAGTCATGTGAATCAATTCTCCACCTACCTCAATTTTCCGTCGTGCTAATACCTCAGTAATACGGTAGTAACCGTCATGCGAGTAACCTCAGTTCCATGAAAGAGGATGAATTGAATAAATATTGAGAAATAAACAAAAGTCATTTAACACCACACTAGATCTTTATTACGGATTAATCAATCATCGCCAATTTAATTAAGTTCATCTTAATTATTCAGTACATAATTTCCAGACGTGCTGACATTAGCTAGCGTTAGGAATCAATTGAGTTTACATTCGGTTTCTGAAAGAGAAGTAAGTACACCCTTATTACGTGAGAAGCCCCGCGACTGATTACCCAACCCTGTCAATTTATTTCCGTTTCACATTTTCCTAATTTTCAGATCTATTGGTGAACCCATTTCCTAACGCGCTTGAGTTCAATTCCCGGCATAATCAATTAATGCTTCGTCGAGATTTGATTTCAACCATTTCTTCCTTCTTGTGCATTTTTCATATTTTCACGAAGAGAAATTTGGATTATTCAACTGTACTTAGAGAGATTTTTGTTCACTGAGTTTGGTCTTGGTATTTCGAATTTATAGCCATTATTTCAATCATTGATCAAATAATTTACATAAAAATTGAGTGTTGACATTCCATGAATTTTTATATCCGGCTGGTGCTGTAGTTTGGAACTTATAGACCTACTCAGCAGCTATTCTTCACGTTGGGTTATATAACTCACGCAAAGCTACAATCAGGAGTACAATTTATTGAGTTGATCCTCCAATCAAGCAGCCTGCAAAAATGATGTTATGTTCCTTTCTGTCTTGAAGTGTTTTCAAAACGACACTGAATTTTCTTGGCATTGCTCAAGGGGTTCTCTTCGGGAAACTCAACCTTATGCTTATAAACTCCTTGTCGTGCGAAAAGGGTTGAATATCGTATTCTATGGGGGAAGATTTCGCGTGAGAGATTGTCGTCCAGATTTGATTCTAATATATATGAAGAGAGCGCTGAATTTCCAGCAGAACTGACCTGAGAATCAACCTGCAGGAAACGGAATCTTTCCAAAGGGTTACTGATTCTAATAAAATTCAACGATTGTAATTAAGTTCATTGTGAATAATTTTATGATCAATCGCTGGGTCGAAATTATGTTGTGAAAAAATAATATGTTGAACGAAATTCAATTTTATATCGAAATAGCCAATACTTCTATACTTTATAATTTCTCGGTTATGTTCCTTAAGTATGTCAGCTGCCTTTTTCCCTGTTTCTCCTATATACACACTCTGACAATTTTGACAACTTAGTCTGTAAACACCTGATTTGTCCAAATTATCCAATTTATCTTTTGTGTTGACTAGAAATTGTTTGAGTGTATTGTTGATTCGAATAGAAATGATATCATTTTGGTTTGAATTTTTGAATATCCTTGAAATTTTGTTTGAAGGTTAGCCAAAATATGATAAAGATTTATAGAATACAGGTGGTCTGTGATGAGTTATGATTAAAGAATGTTTGTAAATGAATTCAGAAAATGATTTATAGATTAAAGATTTTTTGTAACCATTATCAAAGCTATTTGTGAAATAATATTGAATTCTAATTTAAAATCGTCTTTTGACATTGGAATTTTGAATAATCTTTCAAAATAACAGTTAAAAGAAGCTAATTTTATACTTGAAGGATGATTTGATAAAAAGGAATTGTATTGTACCAGGCCATGAATGTATACAGTTAGTCCGTTCTTTACTTTTTGAAAATAACATCTTGACTTATGATACACTTATTATATGCGACTTACTTAGCTTGTCATTAGATAAAAATTATTTCAAATTCAATTCAAAGTTTTATTTTCAAAATACAGGTTTGTCAATGGGTTCCAACCTGAGCCCACTGTTGGCTGATATATTTATGGATCGTTTTAAAAAATCTAGTGTATTTAATGGCGGTAACCCATGGAAAAATTGAATAATTGCTTGGTTTAGATACGTAGATGATATTGTTACAATTTTGGATTGCTCACAAACTGAAATTGATCAATTTATTATTTATTTCAATAATATCCATCCCAATATTAAATCCACATATGAATTAGAAATTAGAAACAAATTACCTTTTTTAGACTTATTATTGACTAAAGTTGACAACAAAATTAAATTTAGTTTATATAGAAAACAAACTCATACGGCTACAATTATTCCTTCTCCATCAAATCATCCTTCAAGTATCAAATAGTATATGTATATTTTGTCAACATCTTACATTTTTCATATGTTTAAAACTATAAATCTTTTTTTTGTATAGGTAAGTATATAAAATATGTTATAAAAGGTAAAAAATTTCATGTAAGGGTAGGGAAGGTGGAATGGTACCCATTACGCATGCTGCATTTCCCTTTTGTATAGCTAGGCTGATCCTTTGGGTTATATAGCACCTCGATCTGTCTTCTCCGGTGGCATCTGCTGTAAGTTTCCCCAGTTCGTATACAAAATTTATAGCCTCTTGGCACCAAGGGCCTAGGGTCTCAACAGCGAAAGGGACAAAGATGTAATTGTCTTCAATAATTGTTTTGTATTTTGACCGCTTCCGGTTTGCTGCGTTTTCAGCTACTGTCCCAGTTTCCTTTATTGCTGCTGCCATGTTAGACGCTGCCAAGGTGTCGCTACAAGTGGCATCCCAAACTAGGTGCCGTCCGTTTCGCCAAGGGACTAAAGTCATTCCGTCGGGTCTTTTGTGGTCTTCTCTGACAATACCTGTTGGCTCCAGGATTGCTGGCATCTTTGCCGATGCGAGAGCTCTTCTTATGATGTCGTTTAAAATAAAGTGTCTAGACTGTCTACCAGCACTCTTTTGACAACATAAGCCATGTATCCCTTTCTCATCCACTATGTTTCCACATAAACATTTGTGTGATTTACACATGTGTAAACCTAGACGTATTGAGATTGAGATTCTGAACGTGTTGTTGTCTAAAATCGTTCCAAGACTACGAGATGGTAATACGTTTAGCCATGCGCTTGATTCTTTTCTGAGAGCCGCTTGTCGAAGCACATGTGTCTAGTCGCTGTCGCTTTTTATTGACTTGGATATTTTTTCGCAAGCATACATATCCCAAGCATGCTGTCTGTAGATAACAGCTTCTGGAGGAGTTTCTTCATATTGCAGTTTCCATTCTTCTAATGCTTCCGTATAAAACGCAATATCAAACAAGCCCTGTGAATCAGGTAACATTGCTTGGACGAGATTTGATACGCTGTTTATGGATGCAAGGAAGGCCGGTAGTCCAATATCCGTGATTTTGCGAATTCCAATGCCGCCATGTTTGATGGGTAAAGATGCGATGCTCCATTGTTGTTCAGTCAAACGAATGTTAATGATACCCTCTAAAGTGTTCTTCATTTTGGAATCCATGGCTTTGATTTCATTTGTCATTTTCCAAGCTGGTGTGGTTCTCAGCATATAGTTCAATTTGGGTATAGCAAAACAATTGCGTAGTAAATAATATGCCATGTGACTTTTCAGATCTTTTAGTCGTTCAAATAAAGTAAGTACTTCTTTAAATTTTGTTTCTAAGGATTCATTGAATGATTCATCAGTGATTGCTGCTCCGAGGAGACATAATTTTCTATCTGTCAAAATTTTGATTCCTGGGCAGATCATGTTAAAACTTTTGATAACTGATTGGTCCATGTCTCCACAAAAAAATAACTCGCACTTCGAAGGGTTCACCTGCAATCAATTAGCTTCTTTCAACTGTTATTTTGAAAGATTATTTAAAATTCCAATGTCAAAAGACGATTTTAAATTAGAATTCAATATTATTTCACAAACAGCTTTGAATATTCGTTACAGAATATCTTTAATCTATAAATTATTTTCTAAGTTCATTTACAATTATTCTTTGAATATAATTCATCACAGACCACCTGTATTTTATGAATCTTTATTATATTTTGCCCTATTTTGGCAAACCTTCAAACAAAATTTCAAGGATTCTTAAAATTCAAACCAAAATCTTATCATTTCTTTTCGAACCAACAATACACTCGAAAAATTTCTGATCAACACAAAAGATAAATTGGATAACTTGGACAAATCAGGTGTTTACAGACTAAGTTGTTGAAATTTTCAAAGTGTGTATATGGGAGAAACAGGGAGAAAGGCAGCTGACAGACTTGAGGAACATAACCAAGAAATTATATAGTATAAAAATATTGGCTATTTCGATATAAAATCAAATTTCGCTCAACATATTATTTTTTCACAACATAATTCCGACCCAGTAATTGATCATGAAATTATTCACAAGAAACTTAATTACAATCGTAGAATTCCATTAAAATCATTAGAAATTTTGAAAATTTCAGACAACAAAACCCAAATATTAAATGAACAAATTGACGAGCTTCCTGGCCATGATACATACAAAATTCTTATAGAAGCCTCCAATTATTTTCGGTCTCAAATAAAGCAGTAGTTGTCCTTCAAGTTATAATTATTTCAACAATATACACTTTTTTCAATGACATGTCAATCAGAATTTTATACACCATCATTTTAACTTCAATTTTTCACAATTCATAAGATCTATATCATTTACGTCCTATTTAGTATTGTATTTATTTTTAGGATGTGAACATGGCCATTTTCTATAGCCGAAACTAGTCGTCAATTCACGAACAAATATAATTTTTTAAAAACAAAGTGATGCTGACAGCTCATTACAACTTTTATACAAAAAATTTAACGTAATCTTCATGGTTGTGCCCGTTTCCACTGAAGAAAAAGACGGTGAGATCGAAGACGAGTTTCACGACCAAGTCTCTGAAGAGGTGCCCAAAATAACTACGACCTCATAGTAGTGTAAGGAAATCTGAATGCCAAATTGGGAAAAGAAGATCAGTTCAAGAAAATAATAGAGTCATTACATAATTTTTTTTCACTCCAAAATAATGCCATTGATCTAGATAATGATATTTTCTATCTTAACATGTAAACTAGTTTTTGCGAGACAAAATCCAAAAACCAAATTTGTCTTATTTCGATGAGCTATAGTAAAGAAAATATTTGACTGGAGAAACGGCCACTTTCAGTAACGTCCGGATCGCCTCGAAACTTGATTCAGCTGACCAAAACATCTCAAATGAGAATGCCAAAAAAGAATGCCATGTCGTTGGTACGCCGTCGTACATATCACTCATATCAGCTCAGTATTCTACCAAAGAGTGGGTTGAACGAAGTTGTGGTTATACCTCAGAGTTCAAATGACGTGTATGATATCATATAATTTTTTTTTTCTGGGCCGTGTGCAGCTTAAAAACGAATTGACCCACGCACCTGACCAGTCTCCGAAATCACAAGTTACTGATGATGTTCATTTAATGTGTTGCAGAGGAGAAAGAAGACATGGAGCACCTTGAGGCGTACAATCGGAAATTACTAGCTAATATCTTGCCAGTCCACGTCGCCGAGCACTTCCTCAACAGCGATAAAAATAACGACGTAAGTTTGCTTAATGTCCCAGTTTTCAAGGACCGCCTCTCTCCGACATCGACGTTCCTTGCGGGAATAACTAGATAGGCACCGTAATTTTATAAAATATAAAATTATCTTTTAATTTTTCAGGAACTCTACCACGAACAGTGCGGCTTCGTCTGCATCATGTTCGCTTCCATTCCCAATTTTTCCGAGTTCTACGTGGAATTAGAAGGAAATAACGAAGGCGTCGAGTGCCTGCGGCTCCTCAACGAGATCATAGCCGATTTCGACGAGCTGCTCTCCGAAGATCAGTTCAAGTACATCGAGAAGATCAAGTCGACGGGCGCGACTTACATGGCCGCTTCCGGTACGCCGTTCTGATTCCTCCACCTCAGTATCATCATTCTTTCATCCAAGATTCTGATTTATACATAATTCCGTAATCTATAACCTATATGCTCATCTCAGAAGCTGTGATTGAACAGTACGTGTGTTTCGCAGGTCTGACGCAGAATACTTGCGACATGCGTGGCTACAGGCACGTGACGGCCATGGCGGATTACGCTTTGAGGTTGCGGGAACAATTGGCGGAAGTGAACGAGCACTCGTTCAACCACTTCCGGATTAGGATAGGAATCAACGTCGGGCCGGTGGTGGCCGGGGTGATAGGGGCCAGGAAGCCCCAGTACGACATATGGGGCAACGCCGTCAACGTGGCCAGCCGCATGGACAGCACGGGCGTCGTTGACAAAATACAGGTACATTCACGTAATTATTCAGTTACTGCACAGGTGGTTTGAATGGAAAAGTGGCCGCTGATTCTAGTGCTTTCCTGTCTAAATGAGCGATACCTATTCGCACCGTCCCGTACCTGATCCTGATTGATTGTCACGTGTTCTTTTCTAACTGATAAAATATGTACGTGTGCCTTTAAAGAATCCCGCCTCTGACACCAATCACTAATCACAAAAAACTTACATTTTTCAATTTTTTTTCCCTGTATTTTCGTAAGATAACAATCAGAGGCTCAAATATCATAATGCATGTTCCCAATTTTTTGTCTCAAAGGTGCTAAATCCTCATTTTATGGAGAAAGACCTTGCATTATATGATAGAACGCAGTTTTTTTGCATGTGTGTTGCTGAGACCTACCAATATCGGTAGCCACCTGCACAAATAAGCCTCCTAAATTGATATTTATCATGCGAATGTGTTGTAGTAAGACGTTTAAATGTTGTTAGACGGTTTTGTCTCTGATTTTCACGTATTTTTCGCATTTTATCGTCAATTCAACAAATGTATGCCAAATTTGTTCTGAAATTGCAACCCACATCCATCCAGTCACGACGATTTTCTTGGGTATCTAGTGAAGTCAGCCAGTAGTAGTTGCCTCTATTATGGTTCCTCTCGTTCTTTTATTCCTAGTGGAATACATTACGGTCATGCCCCACAACCGCATATTTCACATTTCCGCATGAAAATATGTAGGTAACATGGTGATATGTAAAATAGGCATGTAGTGACAGCAGGGTGTTATCGATCCGACTTGGAACTTGTCCAAAAATGTTCTTTTGAGCGCTGTGTGTGCGGCTCAATTTATTGGATTGCCATGCTGGCACGTTACCCACTTGGTCCGTTTCCACTCTTCGGGGAGTCTCGGGGTGTAAATAACATAAATTTCCTGCTTTGCCTCCCTTTTGATAAGAAATGCTGGCTGGTCGCAAAATGTACGACGTTATTAGAACTAGGTACTCCTCTGGAACCAGCTCCATTCCCGAAATTGCATTCCTTTCTACAGCACGAAATGCTTGAAAGCACATCATGGATGCCGCAGAACTACCGCATTCCAAGTGGGCAACATTGCAAGGAAAGTGCGCATCCGTCTAGTCTGTAGCTCTTGTCGTTTAGTTCTTCTGATTTGTCCGAACCAACGCAAGACTTTGAATGAAATTGAAAAGTATTTGTATCAACAGTATGAAATAGCTGTACTGAATTTTCAGGTGACGAAAGAGATGCACCAAATCCTCAGCGCCAAGGGCTACCCGATGACCTGCCGCGGCACGATCGAGGTCAAGGGCAAGGGCACGATGGAAACCTACTTCCTGGACGGCCACCGCAGAAGGCCGAACGCTTCCGAACAGCCCACCAACATCACCATGAACCCCCTGGCGAATTTAAACGGCTCCGACAGCAGGACCTTCCAGTCGCCCCAGCAGCCCCTAGGAACAATCTCTGAAAAAGCTTAAGGAACCCAACAAAAGAAAAACCCTAAAATCAAAACTAATTTATTTAATTGCGACGGTGGTCCCCTTGGCCGGCAAGAACGACATGACAATAATAAACAATTACGGGAATATTCAAGGAGGGGTTATTTGCCGGCCAATCGCGGCCACCGCGACACGACTCAGAATACTCTTGTAAATACTGCTCTAGTTTCGTATAAGTGGTTAAGATTTATTTTTATGTATATATAATTTTTTTAAGAAAAATTAAAGAGATTCGTTTCACGCCGGTTCTTTGGAAACCTCGTCGGGAACCGGCCTAGTCCTCCTGGGGATCGGCGTGCCGAATGCAATGTGCGAGATCGAGTTGGCGATGTGGCTCCACATCTGTAGGAAATTGTCCAGTCTGGCACCGACGTCTTCGATTAGGGGAAACGGGGAATACATGACGTCTCTCGAGTCCAGCGGCTTGGTCAGGTCTTCGTTCAGCATTTCTCGGGTTCCATTGACGTACGTGTACATGTAGCAGGAAGGGATGGAGCCTACGGTGTGGATTTTGTGAAACGTTCCAGTTTCTACTGCGATGCTGTCGCCTGTTTTCATTTCCATGCCGTAGGATTTGTCGGCGGTGTCCATCTCGTATACCACGTCCCCTTCCAAGATGGTCAAGGTCACATTGCGCAGATCGTCTGGGATGAAGTTTTCCAAATACAGCCCTGAAATTATGAAATCTTCAATTTCTGTTTGCTTGCAAAAGCTGTGATGAATAAGAAAATAATGAAGTGTAAAAAAACCCATTTTGTGAACTCCCACAAAAATATCTTGAAAACATTAGTGCCGGGGCTCTTGGGGCTCTTGGGGCTAGTCTTATGGGGCTCTTATGTGCGAGGTTATGTGTTGTGTGCCAGGGCAATTTCCGAGGCAATTTCCCAATAGAGCGCAAGCCGCAAACCCTTCAACCAAGCAAAAAAATAATATAAGATAAATAATTAATATCACTTATCAGTAGTGTAGGCATGCGGAAAAGCAGTGAGAACAACCAAAATGTCTCACTCAGCTTTTCCGACGAATTTTGAATTTTTCAATGGGCGCTGATGCGTTGTCAGTTCTAGCTCAATTTTTCACGTGAGATTGATACCCGAGCTTCGACTGTCGGCTAGCAGGAGCCGCCAGTTGTTCCTCCAGCAGTCGGGTTGCATAATTTTGCGGCCCGTGCCCTCTATATTCATTTATATTAACCGGGTTAATCAGGAAATGGGCGAATCAAATAAGCCGATATCAGGCAAAGCCTACTATATTCAACCGTACTCTGAAACCGACTGGCGTCGGGGCTCTTTCTCACAGCACTCTCCCCTTCGCCAGACGCTATTCAAATTCTTGAACTATGATAAAACTAGTCAGCGTAGCGACCACCGACCACTGTTTTGCACTCTCTATGTGTCGTCTATCTACTGTCTAGAGTTTTCTAAATAACATTCATAGAATGTCTTTAAAATATTTATTCTAATATTTAAACCTAACATTTATAAGATTTCGACTCTTGAAAACTTTGTGCAACTTGTATTGGGCTCTATGCCGGATCAATCAGCCTTATTCTTAGCCAAAGAAGAGAATTTATCATTATTGTCATTATAATGGCTACTATTATTAGCAATTTCAACAATTTAAAACCGTTTTCGAATCGATCGGATAAAGTCACCTTTTTGAAATCAAACTTCTGCCATAGTATATTGCAAGGCAATATTTTGAAATTTTGAGTTTTTGATTTGTTTCAATAGCAGGGTAGTATCTTCATTGAATAAGATTGATGTGTCCAACAAAATGTCCAAGCGTTGGGTTTTACAATTCCAAATTATATTTGACAATTTACCAACAAAGTCGTTTCCTCCACAGTCGTAAGTGGCGATAACTGGGAATTATGGCATAGAAGGGAAAGGCTCACATATTATTTCGACTATTATTAACAATTCCCACAATTTAAAACCGTTTTTTTTTATCGATTGGACAAAGTCGCCTTTTTGAAGTCAAATTTTTGCCATAGTATAGCAGGGCAAAATTTTTAAATTTTTAATTTTTGATTTAATGCAATAGCAGGGTAGTATCTCTATTGAATAAGTTTGATGTGACCACCACAATGGGCCTTATGAATAAAGATTAAGCAATTGCTTTTGCTTAAAATCTAGCAGTAAAAAACGAAGAAACATTTGAAAATGAGACTTTGAACCATTGTTATTATTTCAATCAGTTAATCAAATGTTCAATAAAACCTTAATCAAAAAATTACTTGAAGTTTCTGATTTTTTGAGAATTTTTCAAAAACAGAAAATCAAGCGAAAGCAGTTGCTTAATCTTTATTCATAAGGCCCAATGTCCTAGCGACGAAAAGAATGCATGCTTCAAGAAATTGTTTTTCTATTTTGGTAATGCATTGGCTACTCCTCTACACTGAGCCGACAAAAAAAATTCTATGGCACGTAGGAAAACGGTCGTTTTCCTTTGGGGCACCCATGTGCATACATCAACTTTTTTTTATTCTAAAAAAGTGACCTAGTCATGAAGAAGTTCTTACGTAGTACCTACATTCGTTTTGAAATCAGCAAGTAATTTTATAAATTAGGCTCTTGATTTTTACACCACGAAGCTCTGAATTCACAGATTCAAGTAGAAATATGAGAAATAATCGATATTTTGGATGATTCACTTTGAAATAAACCCTCGAAAGCCCTCCTCAAACATGAGCTAAGTCAGCACCATAGTTCTAAGCGAAGTAGAGTTCAAATATAATGTTAGATAATTATTGTTTTTTACTTATTAAAACTGCGTTCATGTGGTTTTTGCTGCGAGTCGTGCCAAAGTAGCTTTCAGCAAGTGTTAATTATTATTACCTACTTGCATGTTGGAAACTATAAAATGATCACTGTAACACAAATCTGAGTACCTACATATTTCAGTCTGGCGAAAGTGTCCTGTTGGAACAATCAATCTAAATTCAATAAATTCCAACATTTTGACACATTTGAGATAAAATGAAGATCCAGTACGAGTTCTGGAGTACCTATTTGAAATTGATTGAATAGAAGAAGTTCAATATCCGGTCTCTGGTGATAACATTATTAATAGCAAATTAGCAAATAGTAGTGTATTTCAAAAGAAGGTGGTACCGTCAAGTGGGTATTTATGGGACATTACGGGTTATATGGGACGTTACTACAATTTTTCAAATGTGCCGCCTTAACTCGGTTCCGGGGTACCAATCGAGGTGGTAAAAAATTCCCTAGCACTGACAAGTGCCGAAGGCCGCCAAAGTCGCCGGTGAGACGATGAAAAAAACATCAAGTAAGTGTAAAAAAAAATCGGTATTTAAAAAAAAAAGTGAAATTTTACTTTGTGCTAAGAGTCTCATCTGGACTGCCTGAAGTATAAGAGCTAAAATCTCGATCCTATGAAACAAATTCTTGTACATAACCTCAACAACACAACACACTGTTTTGTTTTGGTTTTGCAGTGCAAATTTTTTTTAATTTCCAATATTTTGATAAAATGCACGTTTACAGGGTTATTTGGGACGCATATGCATCATGCCTCGGCACCACGTTCACAAACCGGGAACGGCGTACCGCAGAAATTATTGTATTGAAAACTTAGAAAGAGCATTAGAGGCGGTCATTATGGAGGGCATCTCCTTTCGTCAGGCAGAGGAGCGGTACCAGGTGCCCCGTAACACCATCTTCAGGAGGTACAAAGGCCAAAATTCAGACAGGCTCGGAAAGCCCCCCGTCCTCAATGAGTTGGAAGAAAAGAAATTTGTTGTGTTGAAATGTCCTAAGGGACCAAGAATTTATTTTTTGTTATTTTTGTTTACATTTTATAATAAAAAAAGTCTAATATGGGACGCTTTTTTATTTGCCATTTTGTAGGTCCAGTTTTAGAAAATTTTTACCGATTTTTTTTTATAGAATAAGGACGTCCCATATAACCCATATACAGTCTTGTTTGGGTCAAACTATTTTTCTAATGCATTTAACATTAAAAACCAAAACTGTCCCATATAGACCCATGTACAGGGTTATATGGGACAGCAGAAAATCGAAAAAAAAAAATAGACGGCAATACTGAAATTGCGAATTGACCATTGGATCTGATAGCCTAGATAAACTCGCAGCTATAGTATTTTTCACCTCAAAAAAACCGGCTGACACTGAAAAGATATAAGGCAAACACTGAAAAAAATGTCCCATAAATACCCACTTGACGGTACCTATGAGGCGGAATATTTGGCTGAATGCTATGAAAACTGGCAGAGATCGCGCTCAAAGCCGTCTCTGTGAATGCTAGTGAACGAGTGTGGAATGGAAGATTATGGCCAAGAAATTCGGGGAATCCTGACCTGGAAAATCGGCGACGAACAGAACGTCGCTGTAGTTGGACCACGAGTAGACGTCCTCGCTGATTTCGCGCATCCTCGTCCTCGAACCGCTGAACTGCGACAGGACCGGCTTCAGCCATTCGACGGGACGAAAAGGGGACCACTGGGCCGTCAGCAGGTCGTAGTTGGGGTCGTACATGCGTTGCTGGAAACGACCGTTGAGGGAGCACCACACGTCCACGTAAACGGACAGGTCTTGCGACAAGACCAGTTCGTCGTTTCCTAGAAAGTGAAATACCAAATCAGCTTTTGGTGATATCATATCTGATTATTAAAACTATAATAAAAATAAATATGCCAAAACATGAATAAATATGTGTTTCAAAATAGACTAGCCAAATGCCTATATAGGAGATAGCCCAGGTGAATAACTATAAGAGACCCTTATATTTTTTTCGGCATTCGAAATTCATTTATTTTCATTTTTTTTACACTGGTTGGATTGTATGAAATTTGACTATGAAATAGGTAGACTAATCATTCAAAACAACTCTCTTGGCAAATTCCAGTCGATTGTCTCGACACGTTCATAGATTATTCATGAAAATCGCAATAAAAAAGCAAACTTTTGAAGGGCTGCATTCTCTCAGTTTCTTCTCGGCTTTCCCCCATGGGCGTTTGACTAATTTATTCTGGGACACCTGTATAATTTCCCTGTTACAAATGTTTATCTGAAGTTGAAATTGTCCAACCGTAGGGTTTCTTGATAGTTTTTTTTTCTCTAATCGAAAAAAGGGATTTATTTATAATAATTTGAATAAGTAGGAGGTAATATACTTTACCATCTTGTAGATTTCTCTTGACACACTGAGCATACTGAAGACACATATCTGCGTGTTTACTCCATCGTTCAGTTTGAGTCCAAGCCTCTGGATCTAAGAAGTGTTCAGCTCCAGAAACGTTGTCGACCACTTTGACTATCACAAGAATGGTATCCCAGGAGTGAACCATCATGTCCCAGGAGTAGCCGTACAATCCATCGGTCCAGTTGTTATAACCCTGGAATCAGTTTTATTGCCAAAAATTCACATAAGTACATAGTTCATTAGTTCATCAGTTCATTTATATTTCACAGTACTCTGCTTCATTCATCCGTACAAGAATATTTTTATGAAGTAATGTTATTTCATTTATTTTACAAAGGCCAGAAAAATAATAACAAGGATTTTTCTAGTTTTATTTTGGAAGTTATGAAGAGTCAAAAGATGGTCAAACCCTTCTAGCCTCGTTATTTTGAAAGATGAGGATTTTAGTTGGATATTGTGAAAGAAACATAAAAAAAAAATATGAATCCCGAGATGGTGTTATGAACTTCTGTTTTCTATACTCTCAGACTCGGAAACCTATAGAAAATTATTTCCCTCAAAAGTCGTTTCCATACCATTTGATTGACCTTTCAACCGATGTAGAGCAAAACATCACACAGCTTCAAACCCAGGTTTTTCTTCTCAAGGTTTTTCCAGAGAAATTGGATTTTGTCACCTTGTTCCTTAGGACGCTCCATAGTGAATGTAAATAATCTAGCAGAGGTATGTACCTACATTATTTATTTCTCATTTATAATAAACACAAACGGTCTACTAAAGTCTTCAGGAATGACGAAACTATAGAAGGAATCGAGAGATAATCTCGAGGACCATCTTTTGATCCTTCATAACCGAAAAGATTAAAATTTTTTTTTTTGTGAATTTTTCTGGGCTTTGTAAGAGATCCCATATAAGTACCGTCGTAATACTGTTCTGGTAGGTACTATAATGGCCAGCGTGAAATTATAAAAGGGAATTTATGTTTAGGAATAAATTAGCGTTACGGACGATTTTGGGAAGGAGAGAAGAGGGACAAGGGAGAATTCTGGGCTCGCGCCGAATTCCTGAGTGGCCTGCTTGTTGGCCAGGGGTTTGACACACCTGATACGGGGGGTGGAAATACGATCGGTCCGAGAATACGGGGGTGCGGCACGGGGACTGGTGTGAGTGACGTCGAGTCAAACGGATGTGTTTGGCTAGAAGAAAAATTATTACTCGTCAAGAATAAATCAATAAGAGTGCTAAAAACACTGTTCGTAATTGTAGTGCATCATTCACGAGAGAAAGAATATCAAGGCAAGTCTGATTTCCATTGTAATCAAATGATAATTGTTTAATGAGGTTGGAGTAATTGTTTTGTTTATAAACGTAAGTAGGTTTGATTCTTAGTATTTCGAACAGTCATAGGAAGCGTCAAATCGATTCAATACCCTGCAATTGCTGTGAGCTTTTGAATACCTTGTTTTCAGCCACCTTCAAGACGCGTACATTACAACTTGACGCGGGACAACTTGACGCCAGAAATTTCAAAGCGGCCGACTTGACGCCGGGACAACTTGACGCAGGACAACTTGAGCCAGGAATTTTAGAGTAGCCGATAGCCGACTTAACGTCGGGACAACTTAACACTAGTTGGAGCTATAGGACCCCGAGTATTACATGAAGGCACAAAGGTGCTTACTAAAGTTACGAAAGCAAGGTGAAAACGCAAGGGGCCCGATAGACCTCCGAATGCCAAACAAAGGCACAAGAGTGCTTACTAAATGTGAATGGAAAAAATGCAAGGGAGCTCAGCAGGGGTTCAAACACCATTGATTATTGAAGACACAATGGGGTCCAGTGGGGTTATGAATAACACAGCAAAAAAGAGAGACTTTTTGGCATATGAGGACACAAGCGGACCAAGTATGGGGCTTTGAATACCAGACGAAAACACATGTGTGCTTTCGATTGCTTGAAAGCTCCCTGAGACACGGAAAATTGCAAGGGGACTCATCAGGACTTCAAAAGACATTGAAAGCACAAGGGGGCTCATTAGTGCTTTGGATCACACAAGAAGGCAGAAGGGGCTCACGGGTATTCTAAACACGTAAAAAACATAGGGAGACTCACCAGGGCTCCAAACGGTACTTGAGGTTGAGGACATACGGGGGCTCCAAATGTTACACGAAGGCACAAAGGTGTTTACTAAAGCTTCGGAAGCGACGAAAAAATGTTAGGGGACTCAGCAGGGCTTCAATCTGTCACGACTCAAAAAGTCGCGCCAACGGAAATTCTTTTATTTTGTTATTTTGATTAAAATTGGTTCCGCTAGATGGAAATGGCTGTCCGCAGGCGTGGGTAAATAGGTACTCTTGCCGCGCGAGTTTTAGGTTTGAACAAAAAGACAAAAAGGGAGATAAGACTTTTTACCATTCTGGCGTCAGGTGAAATTACAAATGTGCATGGTGCCAACTCTTATGAGGATATAAGTAATTTCACCGAGTTCATTACTCCAAACAATCAATTTGGTTGTGTCGAAATTGTGCCGTTGTGACGGAGGGATCGTTTGGAGTGTCCAATTAATTTGGGATTTGAATACGTCGATTCAGCGTGAGTGAAAATGTTTTGTCTCTTGACAACAATTCTCGTCAAAATTAATATTCTTTGCAGGCCTTTCTTCGGAAATACAAATACCTACCGTTTTGTGATCGCTATTGTTGTTAGCGGAAATTATTGTGTGTTGGCGAGACCCTTTTTGAAAGGTTAGTGCTTATTCGTTCAAACTTAAAAAGAGAAAGTTATCAGTTCTCAATTTTCTCCTGAGTCGCCGAGGGATTTCCATTTATTGATGGAGAATGTATATTTTTTTTAGGGTTCTCCGGCCTAGTTGTTCCCCAGCCTAGCTTTCCGGCAGATTTTTGCCGCTGGAGTTGTCGAAAATTGCAAAATTCTCGAAGTGGTTTTTGCCACCCTTGGAGCTGTGAAGGGAGATAGAAACGCCGAGAGGCCTGGAAACTGTTGCTGTCTTCTTCCTTCATACCACCTACCTGCTTTACTACCCGTCATCCATCATCGAGTATCGGCAATTGTCATCGATTGACGACGAATTTACGAGGGACGTCTTTTGTCACCTGGAGGATTTGTGACCACCTTTTTTTTGTCAACTGCCAGATAAGCCCTACTTGTAGTTATTTTCAATTTATTATTTGCGCGCAATTTAATTGTTATCGTAACTGCGTATTTAATTGCGCTGAACTTTGAGCGACGTGTACACGGCCGGTCGGAAGGAAACGCGATAAATTTTACCGGTTATCGTAGCGGTTATCGTAGCCATTTTTAAATTTGAACACGCTGTACCTACGATTAAAACGGCGCAGAAGACAGGCTTTTTGGTAGTTTTAGAACGGTTCCATTGGACCTAGGCGACCTCCATTATTTTTATTGTTTTTCTTTTGTTCTTTCTTCAAAAGAATAATCTTTACGATACGTCCATTTTGCTAATTTTTTTTTTTGTTATTCATTTATTGATTGCCTGATTAAATTTAAAAACCTACATTTTTTTCCCTTTTCAATATTATCATTACATTCTTCTTTAATAATAATCTATTTAAATGTATTTTTCCTAGTTCTTTTAAATTATTTTCCATTCCTTGTGCGACAGCCCAGTGAGATTTGATTTGCAACTTTTGAAGCTTTCCGTTTTTGAGCTTCGTGGAGAAAAAAAGCGGTGGCGCCTATTTTCCCTTCTAAATAAAACGAAACACAAAGGAAATCAGTCAGTATAAGACCCACCCCCAAACCCTGACTAACCGGAGCAACACAGTCCACCTCGAATTGGGTGTGACAAATCGACATTGAAGAAACAAGGGGGCCAGTAGGGCTTTGAAAGAATCAAAGAAGGCACAAGAAGGCTTACTGGAATTCTGGAAGGGCGAAAAATCATGAGGGGCTTGAAACAAGAGTGTCCAATTGGGCTCTGAATAAGGGTGCTTACAACGCCATATGGAGACAAAAAAGGTAGATACTATACAATTCCGAAAGCAACATCAACACTCAAGGGGGCTCATCAAGGCTCAAAACGACATATAAATACACAAAAGGATCAACTGAAATTTCGAGTTAACACAGCAAGACAAAATAGGAGCTGCTTGAGCTCCAAAACATAGGAAGACATAAGGGGGCTCCTCAGAGCTCCGAACACCTCAAGTAAACACAAGAGGGTTCATCGGGGCTCGAAATGACACAAAAAGGCACGAGGGCTCATCGGGGCTCCGATTGACAAAGGAGAACTCAAGAACTACAAAATCTGATAAGACAGATTGTGGCTCGATAGAGTTCCAAAAGCAACATGAAGACACAATAAGGGGGCTAGTCAAGGATTGAAGCGACACATCAAATTGCCCATGCGTTAGGTTGTCCCGCGTCAGAATGGCCGGCGTCAAGCTGTCCTGCTTTGACCAACTTGACGCCGGGACAACTTGACGCCCGACGATTTGCGCCAGGGATTTTGTGAGAACAGAGTAAGAAAACATTCGAAGAAAATGACAAAACGGGACTCATCGATAGTCGAAACGACACATAAAGACACAAGGGGGTTCACCCTTTTCTGACAAGGATATATGAAATTTGGAATCTGTTGTAATGTTGTATATATTTTGTTGAAAATTTCATGTAATGTTTTTATGTTTTTGTACAAATTATTTTCTATATATTTCTGTATATTTTGTGATTATTTTATATTTCATTATCTTTATTTTTTAGTCATGACGCGTTCTACGCCTTACAGGCAAAACATGTACATTATTTTTTTTTGTACTGAACAAATAAAATATTATCTATCTATCTATCTATCTATCACTGGGGCTCCGAATTACACAGCAGAACACAATGAGGGCCTCTAGATCTCCAAAACACAAGAAGACATGAGCGGGCTCGCTTAGACTTCCGAAACCCTTAAGAAAACATCAAAGGGTTTACTGGGGGCTCGGAACGACACAAAGGGACATAATAGGGGCCAGTACCTGAGGCTCCAAAGTAAAAAAAGATAGAAAGGGGCTCAATAGTGTTCCGAAACTGCCAAGAAAATACAAAGAGGGCATAATACGGTACCTACCTCAAGACAGAAGCGGGGCTCCGATTGACACAGCAAGACATAATGGGTCGCTAGAACTCCAAAACATGAGAAAAGTGAGCATGAGGGGGCTCGCATTTTCCGAAAACCACAGAAAACATGAGGGGACTCATCATCAAAATGACACATAAACACACAAAAAGGCCTATTGAAGCTCCGATTGACAAAGCAAGGCATTATGGGGGCGCCCGAGAGGGTGCACTATAGGACTAGAAACATAAAAAGATACAAGGGGGTTCATCAGGGCCTTACACAACACCACATGAAGACACGAGGGGGATTATCAGGTTTCAAAACGACAAATACAGACAAAGGGGGTCCGTTGCATCTTCGATAAACGTAGTGGCCCAGATTGACCCAGCAAGAAAGAATTGGGACCGGCAGGGTTCCAAAGCAAAAGAAGATACAAGGGGGCTTAATAGAGTTTAGAGCTTCACATGGGAACACAAGAAGGTCATCGAGGGGGTTATCAGGATTCTTAAAACCACTATGGAAAAACAAAGTTTAAGACACAAGTAGGCATAAGGGCCTTGCTAGTTCCGAGAAACCACAGGAAAACACAAGGGGGCCAGTTGAGGGACAAAAAGACACAAACTGGTCAACTAGAGTCCCAGAATTATAACAACTCCTAGCGTCAAGTTGTTCTGGCATCACGTTGTCCTGGCGTCAATTTGTCCCGCGGCAAGTTGTCCTGCGTCAAGTTGGGCGGTGTCAAGTTGTCCTGTTCGCTTCAAGACACCAGGAAAATGGTGAAAACCTCAGTTATCCTTCCGAAGAGATCTAGCTTTTTACAGGGTATGATTTTGTAGACTCTATTTGCTTGAGACATAGCACTAGCAGTATTAATGCAAATCGAATCTGGGCGACAATCTCACGTGTTATCTCACCCCATAAAATAGAAAAATTTAACCCCTTTCGCACGACAGAGAGTTTATAAGCATCAAAAAGGAGTAAATACTCATTTTTTCTGTAAATTATTTGATCGATAATTGGAATCATGGCTATAATTTTAAAATACCAAGACAATACTCAGTGAACAGTCTCTCTCTCTTTCTCTAAGTACAACTAAATAATCGAGATTTCTTTTCGTACAAAAGAAAATGGGCTAGAAAAAGAAAGGGTTATAATTGAAAATCGACGAGGTCTTCAAGACTAATTATGCAGGGAATTGAAACTCAAGTGCGTTAAGAAACTGTTTCACCAATAATAGCTCTGCAAAATTAGGGAGAATGCGAAACGGAATTAAATTGGAAGGGTTGAGTTGATTAATCGTAGGGTTTTGCACGTAATTAGGGTATACTCTTCTTTCAGAAACGAAATGTGAACTTTAATTAACTAATCATCGTCAGATGGTTTCAGGACGCCTGGAAACTATGTAACGAATAATCAAGATAAACTTAATTAAATTAGGGATGATTGATTAATTCGTAATAAAGGTGAGGTGTGGTGTTAATAATAACTTTGTTTATTTTTCAACATTTATTAAAATCATCCCCTTTCAAAGAACTGAGGTTACTAGCATGACAGGAGTACTAAAGCATGACTGGGGAAAAATTAGGGAAGTTGAAAATTTATCCGAATTACCTAGATTAAAGCAATTGAAAATCCACGGCACAACAAATATACACAACGTAGGGTCCATAATGGTATTACAGCTAATTATTTAATTTAGGGGAAGGGAGTTTCCTCGAGGGTTTCCTTACAGTACCTACATACATAATTTTCAAGGCACCCTGTATTTTCAGTGGATTGGATGATACTCAGGATTAGCTGATAATAGTGAGAATTGGAATTGGTTTCCGCAATTTTGATTGAATGACAGTTTTCATTTGGAGGTGGAATCTTTGGAAAAATACAATGCATATACCTACATCTAGATAGGTAACAAAATTAAATGAATATTTGCTATTGGTATTATATTTGATTGGGACTCACTTTGGTGATGGAATGGGAATACGGCAGGAAAGCTTGCATCCCACAATGCCCCAGCAAAAGCGCCACGACCAGTCGATGTCTCCATCCAATAACCTTCGGCAATTCGAATCGTAAATCCTCATTACCGCCGCAGCTCTTGGTTTGGCGGTGGAATTGCTCGCTATAAATACACGCATCACTCGTCCTCATGTTGGCTTCTTCGCCTTCACCTCCACTCTTTGCAAACAAAAGAGCGCACAATTTCCTAGGCCAGTTTTCCTCGCAAAATAACGGCATCGTTGCCAGACAAACGTACGGGAACATCCCTGCAAAAAAATTAGGTAGATAGGTAGTTGTAACGGACTGGGAGTGTATACAGGTGTCCAGAAAATGGCGGAAAAACTCTGTAGCACGTTGTAGAGGACCTTTTGGGATATTTCGGAAAAATGATTGAAAAATCTTCGACTTTCATTTTTGAAGCCCCCAAAGGGTTAAAAACTACTCCGAATAAAAATTTTTTTAGTTTCTGACTCACCCTGTAAATGAAAGAAGATTCAATACACATCCAGTGGTAGATATTTCTTTCTCATCATTCTGCCGTCAACAGTAAACTGAAATCTTTTGAATTGACAAAACTGGAAGGGTCCCCTTGACCCTTGATAACCCCGAAAATGAAAGTCGAAGAATTTTTTTATCATTTCTCCAGAACTCCCTGAAGGGTCCCTAGGTATTACAGAGTTTTTCCGCCATT
This sequence comes from Anaspis maculata, assembly GCA_949128115.1. NCBI lineage: Eukaryota > Metazoa > Arthropoda > Insecta > Coleoptera > Scraptiidae > Anaspis > Anaspis maculata. The sequence continues at coordinate 3,846,826 of OX421964.1, forward strand.
TTCTGGACACCCTATAGAATGTAAGTATAGCCGAATTTGTCTGCCGTACCTCAAAATAAATATAGTTCGTTCAACCCTAGTATGATTCTAGCAAAGATTCTAGTTGACTGGGAGTGTTGTCACGCGACGCATTATTGGGAACGAAAAATTCAGGAGAACTAGAATCACACTGGGGTTGAACGAACTATAGTACCAAAGTGGATATAGCATGGAAGGTTCTAGGTTTTAACATTCAAATTTTTCTCTAATTCTAACTTCCCACCCGGAGGGACGTTTCAAACAAAAATTTCTATAGGACCCTGGACTAGTAAGTCGAGAAAATTTTGGGATGAAACAACAGATTTTTCCATCTCTCGCTCAAAATCGCGGCACGCAAGATGAATATATCGGAGCGAAACTTATTTTCTATCCTCTCTTCTTACCGATGCTGAACAGACGCGAGTTCATGAGATGAAAAGAAGCGCAAAACACCATCGCCACCGGCCGGGTCAGTTCGATGAGCATCCAGAATCCGATGGTCAGGTCCAGCAGGAAACCGAACCAGTGCACTATCAGGTGGTCGATTTGCGGGGCGTCCAGGAAGATCCTGAAGGGGAAAAAGACCCAGTGCGAGCCCAGATCGGTCATGCCGTAGCCGTCGAGCCATTCGTGGTCGGTTTTCTTCAGTCCGGCCAGGAAGTAGAGCATGAAGAACTGGAATTTCAGGATGAAGTAGTTCCAGTAGGGCACGTGGGCGTTGTTTTTTCTTTTGTCGAGGATTCCATCGACGGAACTGTACAACAGAAAAAGAAATCAACTTGAATGTATCCTAAGGCTGCAATTAACCCGATATGTAAATACTTGGTCTTAGTCTAGGTCCAGTTCTTGAATAATATCTTGATGACTATTTTACTTTGTGGAAACCTAATAAATTATTAGGTACAACAATAATGTTTCGCTCTACAAGCCATCTAGGCTTTTGGCTGACTTCTCTTTTATACCTACTCATCAAATTGGAGGCCAATAGTTCAAAGTAAAATTCCGAACCACGGATGACTAATGAAGATTATGAGCATTCATTCCAGAAAAGTCTCCTTGGTCTGCAATTCTGCATACTCGAGAGACTTGGCCACAGTCTAGCCGAATAGGGGTTGCATGTGTCTCCAAAGAGTCCAACGACAGTGCGTTGTTGTGATAATCACCCATCTGAATTCGCACACCCCTATGTGTTGCTTGACTTCTGCGATCGAAGCCAATCCCGTACGGAAAAATACTACTGAAAACTACAGAAAAAAACTACTTGGAAACTACTGAAATTGCCAGTAGTTTCCAAGTAGTATTTTGGACCTACTACTGCAGTAGTACGACTACAGCCAGTAGTAACTACTCCCAGTAGTATTTTGGACCTACTACTGCAGTAGTACGACTACAGCCAGTAGTAACTACTCCCAGTAGTATTTTGGACCTACTACTGCAGTAGTACGACTACAGCCAGTAGTAACTACTCCCAGTAACATTTTGGACCTACTACTGCAGTAGTACGACTACAGCCAGTGGTAACCACTGGAAGTAGTACGTACGACTAGCAGTACCTGACAACTACTGTCAGTAGTCCTCTGTAGTAGCCCCCTGCCAGTGGTGCGTAGGTAGGTAGGTAGGTATAGGTATCTGTAACAATAACCGTGAATGTAATATAACAATAACAATGTGTTGGAACACTGATGCCATCCCATCGCATCTCAATCTATTTAGTCTAGGCAAGGTAAATTTCTCTATTCAAGCCTGTTTTTCAGAGTTCAAATAAACGGACACCTTTCAAAAATCGACTGTGTGGCATTATCCTTGATCCTGACGAACTCCCATATTATAATACTTTGAGGTATATAGGGGTAGGTACTTACCACTCACAACCAGCACATTTTCTCATATCTAAGCAAAAATCTTCAATTTTTCCCATAACACTTCTTATGATCAATTTCTAATGATTACCGGGAGCACACACAGCATACATACTTATAAATAAAATGTAGAACATTGTACTTCATCAAATAATTACACATTAGACCAGGAAACGGTAAACTTTCATTTCGAACGAGTTTGGCTTGAACTAACGCAGGAGCAGAAGGAAACGGTTGACAGTTAAAGTTTTCCTGTCAGTGCTGCCAACGTGGCAACTTATCCCCAGATTTGTGAATGAGGCAATAATGAGATAAAACCATGGTGAAGAATCATGGAAAATATAATAAATTGCTAGAGAAGAGAGGTTCTAAACACCCAATAAAAATTTCGATGCCCATTTATTACACTAGGTTGTGAATGTTTAACTGCGAAGGGTGATCGATACTTTTGAATTCCGTGGTTGTTGTATTGATGTTGGCGCTCTGTCTGTCAAGTCAATGACAGCGTCGAAAACTGTGACTGTGTATTTGGGCCTCGGGGCCTCCTCCTCGCACCTCAAAGTGCAACGTGTAAGTGCAACACGTCAAACAGATGATTATTAATCCATGAAAAACAAAACAAGAGGTTGCAAGTTGAAATATAATGAATAAGCGAAGAGAGCCTTATGAGTATAAATGCGTATAATTTACACTGATAAATTGTATTTACCTACTTGTGAATTCTGTGAAAAATGGTAACCTACTTAATATTTTTTGGAAAATATCTGTGTTTTATTCACTAACCAATATACGTTATTTAATGTAGGTACCTATTCGCAAAAGTAATTTCTATCAGTAGTTGAATAATGAAACTACTTAGTAAAGAATAGTCCTCAGTAGTAAACACACCAGTGATTTTAGTAGTTTTAGTAGTCACTCCGAGTTAACTACTGAACTCTACTAAATCTCTCAGTAGTTGACTACTGAAAACTACTTAACAGATATTGATCAAGTAGTAGTTTTAAGTAGTTACTACAGAAAACTACTGATCAATTAGTGCTAAAGTAGTCAACTACTACAGAAAACTATTAGCGATGTAGTAGTTTTGAGTAGTTCACTATTGAAAACTACTGGTCAACTACTGGTTTTCAGTAGTTTTTTTCCGTACGGGATAAGCGAGATGTCTTACTGTACGACGCTTCGTGAAGACTTGAGTGCCATTTTTGTAAGAACTGTAACAGCAACGCCAACGTTAGTACGTGTAGAAGTTTGGACGTGTAGGTCTTTCATGTGTTCATGCTTTTGTCATGTTTTCGGTTTCACGCATGAAATGTACAGGTCCAAACTTCGACAGTAACGTTAGCGTTGCTGTTACATTTCTAGACAAACAAGCCATCATACACCAAGATTAACCCCTTTTGGAAACGAGACTAATACAATGTATAATCTTATATTGATGTACCTACCTACCTACGATTGGGATCAAAATATTCCATACGGTAATAGTATAAATTCGACGTCTGCCAGTTTCCTGGCAATAAAAATACCTTATTATGTACTTATCGTGTTCTTAGGGAACTTTAAAAGGCAATCCGCCGTTATGGGGGTTGATATGATAAGATACGATTTTTGAGAAGGGTGTACATTTTAGGCTATCTACTTGTAAGCATAGCAGTGCGAAATATTTCGATCGTACCCTGTATCTACTCACTCACCTGGAAGGATCAACAGGTGAAGAGCTAGGTGAGTGGGTGTATCAAATAAGGTGATGAAGAACAAAATAAACTTACAAGAAGTGGTTGGCTGATGATCCCGAGAGGAGGATAGTGACGATTCCATAGAGGTAGCTGTGGTTGTTCCAGAATGATTTGTCTAGAAGAAGGATGTACCAATACGGACCACCGAAAAGGAGAGTGCTAAGATGGAACTTGTATCCTAGCATGATGCCGAAAGCTCCTGGAAAATGTTATTATCAATTTTTTTGCTGAATAGTATTTCCCTGGAAATCAACTATAGTGTAAGATTAGGAATCTTATCATCTGAAGTCTATAAAATTAGTATGCAACCAGACGGCGTGACGTCATTTCCATCGCTTATGATGACATAATATATTCTGTAATTGTTACAAGTTGAATTCGAGAGAACACGTGGTCCTTCTGGGCCATTTAGGTACAGTGTTCCGAGTTGCGAAGAAGGTTCTTTACTGCGTTCGTCGTGCACCAAAAACAGTCGTGTGACAAACTTTGTCCTATCTAAACTCGTATAAGAATATAAATACTATTAAATCTTCGTTCTTCAAAATGAGAGAAAGCTCGAATTTCTTATAGATTTGGAGTCACCCGCATTTGGCGGGTCGAAAATAATCCGAAAGTGAATAGAGCAAGGCCGTGAAAGTCGAAGAATTATGCGAATATTCAGAGCCAAGTGATCATCGAAAGATATCGCTTGGTTATTTAATTCATACGTGAGAACCAAGCAAAGTTCTACAACACGATTCACTTTATACAGCCCGCCACTCACGAATTCTTTGTTGCACGACGTTCGAGAAAATGGTGGAAACATTATGCGGTAGCATCCAAGCGCATCCGCCAATAGACCTGGTTCGCCCATCGGCCTGCTTCATCGACGTGGCCGGGGTCTGTGAGCGAACAGTTTTGATCCATTTTGAGGAAGCTGAGTTGAAACACGTAGATGCTGCGTCGCGAGTCGCGACCCATCTGGAGGTCGTAGAGTTGAAGCCCTTCGATGATGAGTCCCAACCCAACCCACTTGGACGATGCTGAGTCGAAACCCCGGCTGATGCACCTCAGCCTACCTGGAGAATGTTGAGTTGGAGTCCTTCAGATATGCGTTTTGATCCCCTTGGGGAAGCTGAGCTGAGATCCTTCTTGGAAGAGTTTTGATCCGCCTAGAGGCTGACGAGCTGTTACCCTTTGAGTTGCAACCCACCTCTAGGATGTAGTGACAAAGCCCTTGGATGTTGTGTCTTGATCCGCTTCCGGGAGTCGAATCAAAACCCCTTGACGAGTTCCAATCTTTCGTCAGGTAGTTGTGCTGAGGCGCCTCCGGTGCTGAGTTTCGATCCATCTCCAAATCATAGAGTTGAGATCCGTTGATGTTTTTCGATCCCCCTCCAGGATGCTAAGTTGCGATCCTTCGACGAAGAGATTTAACCCACCTCGAGGATGTAGAGTTGAAATCCCTGAATGATCCAGGCCCGATAGAAGCAAGTTCTTTTGTTTCGGTATCTCTTGTAGCGGAGTGGTGACCTCGGCGAGCGGGGGGGGGGGGTTGGTCTTGATGAGTTGGGATTGGTGCTCACGATTGAGCTTTGGTAGAGATGGGCTGATGTTGGAAATGTTGTATCTTTCATATTACGCGCCATATCATTTATCACTGATGTATGTTGGTAATTCTGTGTAGGTACTGAAAATGTAGTATGTAGTACATATTTAATTATTTAACCACACACTAGAGATGTGCGATATCGATACTTTTTGGATAAGTATTCGATACTGAGTATTCGTTACTGTAACTGATACTTTTACCAGTATCACACTCACCGCTCATACCCGTTACTTGTATCTATGAGTAGTCAAATGACTCAAATGCTCGATGATGTAATCAAAATCGAGTATCGAAACAAAATAATATTAATTTTTGAGTTGACTTGGGTATAGGCCCTATACATAGGCTGCAATAGGATCTTGAGCATTTGAGCAATGACGCGTTGAGCGACAGCACTGAGAGCAGATAGAGATTCCCATCAATTTATTATCTTGAGTAGATATGGGTATACCTACCATTGAACAATTTGCGCGTTTTGGTCTGATTTCGTTTTGCAATCTGCATCAGGATAAGGTAGCAATCTTGCACAAGATGAATCATACTCATTGTAGCTATCCCAAAAAGATAAAATAATCCAAATTCCTCTGATTACCGATTCGTTCTCCCAAGGGTAGAGGAAAAGGGGTACCTAAGTACCTACTGAAGATCACGCTACAATATCGTGTACACCAGTAACACCAGGTAGGTAGGTTTCTATATATCATTTTCAATTAACCCAAACACAATCAAAATCAAGTCAAATTGTTAATTAAATTGAGTAGGTAATAGGTATGTAGACCAAGACTATGTAAGTATAGACAATACAAATAGAAAAGACACATGTCGTCACGGATTTTTACGGTTGCGTAGGAACCAGGTGAGTCCATCATTCAAAACAAGGTTGGCTGATTTTTGATGCCCCAATATCCGTGATGACGGTGGTGATAACATATGGTCTTCTCTATTTGTATTGTCTATACCTATATGCTTCATGCTCCACTTCATCTCCGATATATCAGCAGAGTGGTGTAATTGAGCAATAATTACTAACAGTAATGATCAACTCTTTTATTTATCGTACGTCCCTACTGGCCGACAGTGGCAATAGAAGTGTGTTACATATTTATTCTAAGCAAGGCGTTCAGCATAGCTCGCGCGCCTCGAAGAGGGAGAGGAACAACATACTTAAATAGGGGTGTCACGGATTAACTTTTATGATGTCTGCATTCTCACGTGTCTCGAACCCACAAATACACTTTTATAAAAATATAGGTTCTCAGACCTAATAAGCTAGCATGTGGATACATTTTTGATTCACTTATTTAACAATTTATTTCATAGAAATCCAACACGCCCCCTCAAAAATGGAGCCTTAATTAAAAACTTCTCAAACAGTGAGTAAAAATTAGCTTAACAACACTACTTAAAAATTATGTCTTCATAATCAGTTGCATTACATCGCAATCTGTTCACTTTTGCCTGGGGTAAATACTTGAAGAATTGGTCCAACATTTGTTGCAAAGGATCGGGAAAAACCCCGGCGAAAAACCACGATCAGACCAATGGATGTTGATGTCTTCCACTCTGTGCTTCTGCACTTCGTAATCCAAGTTTTGCTCGGATTGGCAAAAACTTCACCGGTGCCAGCATCTTCGTGAAGACGTCAGCCAACTGTTGCTCTGTCGGAAGATATTCAAGCATTATTATTTGTTTCTCTATTTGCTCACGTGTGAAGTGATATTTGATATCGATGTGCTTCGTTCTTTTATGATTGGTTGGACTTGTGGCAATTGCAAGACAGCTTTGATTGTCTTCATAAATCAGAATGGGGTTTGTTAAATGCCAATTCATGCTTCTGAGAATTGAGCGCAACCAAAGAGCTTCTCGTACACCTTCATAGAGAGCCATGTATTCGGCTTCTGTGGAGGATGTAGCCACAGTTGTTTGTCTCTTTGTGCTCCAAGTGACCGTGCAATTGTTAAAAAATTGAAATAAGTACCCCGTGGTACTTCGACGAGTCATTTCGTCGCTACCCCAGTCTGCATCCACAAATCCAGTAATTATTCGACTGTAATCACTTCTCACGTAAGTCAATTTCAATGTGAGTGAGCCCTTGATATATCTGAGTATTCTTTTCAAGCATCTCCACAGTTCAACATTATTTTTCGTTTGATATCTACTCAGCATATTGAGGGCTGCACTTATATCGGGACGTGTGCATAGCACTGCGTACATGAGGCACCCTATTAAGTTTTTACACGGTGCGTCATAATAAACATCGAAATTCAGCTCTACGTAATCTAGTTTCAATGGTAGCGGAGTTTGTACGCTTTTGCAGTCACTCATGTTAAATTTATTTAGTACTGATTTTAAATATGAAATTTGGTCGATTGACACTTGATTTTCTGTGCGTTCAATCTTGATGCCTAAAAATAATTTCATGTCATTCAAATCGACCATGTCAAAGTTCTTCATTGAGTAGGTTTTAAAATTAGTCATCGTGCTCGCTCTGCGTGTAAAAATTAATAAATCATCGACATATAAAAGGAGCCAAATATTATTGTCGATATGGCCGTTATCTAAAAAGTAAAAGCAGCGGTCAACTTCAGAATTTTTAAAATTTCTTTGTTTCATTATTTGATCAAATCGTTCAAACCAACAACGGGCTGATTGTTTAAGGCCATAGAGAGATTTGTTTAATTTACACACTTGACCGGTTTGCGCTTTTACGCCTTCAGGAACTTCCATAAAGATTTCTTCTTTCAAAATCCCATTCAAAAATGCAGTTTTAACGTCCATGTGATGAACTAGCAACTCAAATTGGTTAGCAAAGGCAAGTAGGAGCCGGAATGTTGAAATCCTTGCAACAGGTGCAAAGGTTTCATCATAGTCGACTAAAAATCTCTGACTGAAGCCCTTTGCTACTAGGCGTGCTTTATACCTCACTGTATTACCGTGCTCATCATTCTTTACTGCAAAAACCCAGCGACAACCAACAACATTTTTTGTTCGGAGGTCTCGGTACTATTACCCACGTCTGATTCGTTTTCAACGATTTTAATTCGTCTTTTATGGCTTGCTCCCACTTTAAACGATCATCCATACCTTTTATTTCAGCATACGAATCTGGTATATTGACCATCAGCAACGTACTAGCACACATTAGGTATGTGCTAAAAATATTCATGTCTCTGTATGGATCGTCGCTATAAGTGCGTTTGGGACGTTTGCTTAATGTTTCGCTCTTGCGCGTGGCTGGGTTATTACTTTCGGGCAAATTTAAGGATTTCTTTCGACTTGGCGCATTGCTCTTCTCATTCTCAGAGGTTTCAGATTCCGATGAGATCTCCTTTTCATCTGTTTTCATCAACCCAGATTTACTACCGAGTATCTCCTGCATTGCCTCCATTTTCCGAGTATCACGACCCGCTTTTTCATCAGAGGCGGATCTCGTCCTTGCACGAGTATCCCTGCCCTCTTGTATACCACCAGAGGCGGATCTCATCTTTTTCTGAGTATCACGGCCCTTTGGTTTTTCGTCAGAGGCGGATCTCGTCTTTTCACGAGCATCTCGACCCTCTGGTCCATCCTCAGCGTCTGATCTCATATGGGGCTGTAGCGGTCTCGCATCCGGAAGGGGGTGCGGCATAACTAATTCCTCGTCTGTTTTAGTGTTTATCGGGTCATTAACCTCTGGGAATGTGAAGGGCGGTCGCGTGTCTCGATAATTTCGTTCATCTACTATGACATCTCGAGCTATTATAAATTCGTCTTTTTCAGCGACCCATACCTTATAACCGTTCGCTTCATAACCGACAAGAATACCTCTGAAGGATTTTGGATCAAATCTGTCTGTTCGTGTTTTACTGTGCACGAAGGCCGTCAAACCAAAAACCTTCAGGTACTTTAATGCGGGCTTTTTGCCGTGCCACAACTCATATGGAGTTTGGTGCGTTTTTAACGCCTTTGTCGGTGATCGATTTATCAAATAAACTGCCGTTAAGCAAGCTTCACCCCAAAATGTTTTTGGCAACTTTGCTGCAATGACCATGGCACGAGCTTTTTCTGTTATTGTACGGTTCACTCTCTCTGAAACGCCATTTTGTGCGGGGGTGTAGCTTACGGTTAGGTGGTATGTTATGCCCTTCTGTGCGCAAAAATCCTTATATTCATTTGAAAGATATTCGCCCCCGTTATCACAGTAAAGATTTGCGATTTTCAAATTAAAATGAGCTTCGCATTTTGCTACAAAATCTTTGAATACATTAAGCACGTCTGATTTGTATGTTATCAGATGAATCACAGTGTAATGTGTGAAAGCGTCTATGAATGATACAAAATAGTTTTTGTTATTCAATGTAGGTGGTTTGATTTTTCCACAAACATCAGTATGAATGATAAATAATGGTCTTGTGATGTGATCTTTCAACTTCGCTTTTGCAAATGGTAATCGCGCCTGTTTGCCATAAACACAGGCCTCGCATATACCATCACTGGGGCGTAAGTTTTCAATGACTTCCACATCTTCAATCATTCGGCAAGTTTTCAATTTGAGAAAATTTTCTCGGCTTATGTGACCAAGGCGCTGATGCCATAACTCATACTGTTTTGTATCATTCACGCAATTCATCAGGTACGGGTGTCTTTTAAATGTGACCCCAATAATTGAGTCTGGCATCGGCTCACCTGATACAATTATTTGGTCCTTGTTCTGGAGCTTGACACCTGTAGGATCAAATATAATTGTCAGGCCGCTTTCCTGAAGTCGGCTGACGGACAACAAATTATGCGGTACTTCCCTTGAATAAAGGACGTTCTCGAGGCGTCCAGTGAGACCCTGGTCGGTGGTCACTTCGATCATTCCTTTCATTGTTGCGAGAATGGAAGATCCAGTCTTGGCAACCGAGAGTCGTAAGGGTGGTTTCAGCTCTTCGCAGGTAGTGAAAACATCTGGACAATTCACGATGTGTTCACTAGCGCCGGAATCTAGGAAGAATCGAATTTCATCACTCGTTCCACTTGTCGTCGTGCAGATATCGGCTTCTCCCAGCATAAAAACAAAACTGCCGCTGTTTTCGTGTGTAGTGGCGGTTCGTTTGCTGTTTTTAAGGTTTGCAGGGTTCTGGTCCGTTGTGACTGATTTGCCATTATTCGTTTCAAATGGTAACAGTCGCGCTTGAAATGGCCGATTTTGCCACAATGATGACAGGTTTTCGTGAACCGCTCGTTGCGTTTTATATTTCGGCGTTGGAAGTGATTAGCGTTGAAATTGCGGTATTTCGACGCTTCGGAGCCTTTTGTTTATTCAAGTGTGATGTTGACGACGTTGTGTGTAAAACTTTTAGACTCGATGCTCGCGTTACTTCCGCGCGGATTTTCACCTCTTGATCAAGGAGTCGAGTCTTGACGAACGCTAAGTTTAGGTTTGCATCGCTCAGCGTCTCGAGGGCGGTGATGACACCTTCATAGGTAGACGGCATTGTTGTCAACAGGTGCGCCACTTTGTCCATTTCGTCCATCGTTGCGCCTGCAGCTAGTAGTTCAGCGACAATTTCATCGAACAGCGTGAAATGGGTGGTTAGGACGGTATCACCTTCTAATTTTAGCGAAAGGAGTCTCTTGCGGCAGGCAAGCTGCGTCGCGAGACTTTTTCGCTCGTAAATTTCATCGAGGCTGGTGAAGATGTCCCGGGCATGGACCTTGTCCTGTGCGAATGGTAGCAAGGAGTCGGACAAGTACTCAATGATAGCGTTGCGGGCAGCCGAATTTTTCTTTCGCCAATCAGCATTTGGCGTTGCCGGAGTTTCGTTGTCCACGACGTGGAGTATCTCCAGTTCGGCCAGGAGTGCCTTGACACGAAATTTCCATATCGCATACTTTTCGCCAGTGAACGGTTTGATGTTACGTTTCTGACCTTTGTCCATTTTGCACGGATTGCGGATTGCGATGAGAGTGTCTTTCCACTTGGCAGGAACGCAGGAGCAGTGTCTTTTCACTTTTGCGGATCACGGATAACAGTTTTTCTTTTTTTTTTGTACTTTCAAGGATGGGCACACACTACTTATTCGCACAATTGTCTACCTGGGCCCATAACCTATCAGCAGAGTGGTGTAATTGAGCAATAATTACTAACAGTAATGATCAACTCTTTTATTTATCGTACGTCCCTACTGGCCGACAGTGGCAATAGAAGTGTGTTACATATTTATTCTAAGCAAGGCGTTCAGCATAGCTCGCGCGCCTCGAAGAGGGAGAGGAACAACATACTTAAATAGGGGTGTCACGGATTAACTTTTATGATGTCTGCATTCTCACGTGTCTCGAACCCACAAATACACTTTTATAAAAATATAGGTTCTCAGACCTAATAAGCTAGCATGTGGATACATTTTTGATTCACTTATTTAACAATTTATTTCATAGAAATCCAACACGATAATCCAGTATCGAAATTCGAAATCGAGATCGAAATTAGTTTTGCCTTTGGCTCTTTGTTTTTGTTGTGACTTTCTCAGTTCCTCAATTCTCATACCTAGTGATACTGATACTGATACTCGTACTGATATCTTATATTCAGTTCACGATTCACCAATAACTTACTGATATTGATGATTACTGATACGATCCGATACCGAATACTCACCGCCACTACTTGGTTGGTAAGGATACAAACATTATACCTACTCGAGGATATCGATAGGTATGTGGCGGCGGCTCTCATATGGGCATGTGGCGGAGGAACTGTTGTCTCCCCGATAGCTTAGTGGTCAGAGTATCCATCCGGCAAATGGAAGACCCGGGTTCGAGTCCCGGTCAGGGCAGACACTTTTTCTCCGTCACATCGCGCCATAAGTACACCAAGTATCGATATCGAGTATCGAGAATATCAATTCGATATCGATACTCATCGATATAAAGTACCGATATTGAGTATCAGTTGATTACTTTGTATCAATTGAAAAAAGTATCGAATTGATACTTGGTATCAAATACTTTTCCAAATGAATATCCGATACGTAAAATCCGAGCAAGTAACGAATACTCTAGTAACGAATTGATACTTTCTGCACATCTCTACCACACACAAGTATGTGCCACACGCCACACACCAGCGTGTTGTTCTTGTCGTCAGCCCCCTTCAATTCAACAGGTTATGGGCCAGCGTGTAGCGCTAAAGTGACCGCAAACGGACAGTGTTGACGTACGGAACTGAAATCGTGCATTTGTTGAACAAGAAAAGTCTGCATTCGTTGCTGACGCGTGGTGTCGTGGTTGTTGAGGTTATCCGGTCTCAGTCCGCCATGTTGGCCATTGTGAGTGTTGTTATCGGAGTTTTGAACGGCGTGACACAGATGGCGGTAGCGTTCGGTCGCGCGTGAAGACTGACATTTGTCATCTTATAACGTTTTGTTGTGTTGTTAGTTGTTATCGATCAGCTGTAACGTTGAGACGAAACTGAAAACCTACAGGGATGGCTTCAGGCGGTCATTCGTGGTCGTCGATCAAAAAGCTCCGTGGAAGTGAAAACTACCACATATTATTATGGGCATTTACAATGACGAGTCTGCTGGAGTTGAACGGACTGCAAAAGTGTATTGTCAGTAGAGCAGATGCAGAAAAGGATGACGTGAAAATCCGAAAAGCCAAAGCTAGGATTGCGTTGCGTTGAGTATTGATACATCAATGTTCGTGCATGTACAGAATACTAAAACTGCAGCAGAAATGTGGGAAATATTGAAAAAAATGTTTGAGAATAAAGGTCTCACAAGAAAAATAGGACTTTTATGAAAGTTGATTATCACACAGCTGGAAAATTGTGAATCAATGACTGACTATGTGAATCAAGTGATTGGAACGGCCAACAAGCTAGGTGGTATTAGTTTTCCTGTCACCGATGAATGGCTCGGCTCGATTTTGTTGGCTGGCTTACCTGAACAGTTCGGTCCAATGATCATGGGGCTAGAAAGTTATAGTGGCGCTGGCATCACTTCAGACTTGGTAAAAACAAAATTGATGGATGCTGCCTACAAAGGAAGTTCAGAAAAAGTTTTTCTTGGAATAAACAGTGGAAAATCCATTGACAAGGTAAAGAATTTTCGAAAATTCAAATGCTATACTTGTGGCATGCAAGGACACAAGGCTGCTGATTGTCGATATAAATCCAAGCCAAGATGAGTCAAAAGGAAAAACAATAGAGAGAAAGGGAGCCTTTACTGCGATGTATCCACAGGTTTTTCTGTCCAAGGAGAAAATCGAAAATCAAAGCGACTGGTATATCGACAGCGGTGCTTCTCAGCACATGACGAATGCTAAAGAGTGGCTGGATGAACCGCCGAGGGCCACTGTAAATCAAATCGTGACGGCAAATGATCAGAAGATGGATGTTACAAGTGCCGGCAGGTACAGTAGGCACCTAACAATCGATCTGAACAATCGCGAAATTGACGTTGAAAACGTTTTTATGTGTGCCGGAACTTTCCACAAATTGCCCAGGCATTTTAGGGTTTGACCCTGAAATAAATATGTCCCTTTTGAAATTTTGCACAAACGGCCTTTTACCAATGTTGAACAACATACTAGAAACTCCGGCCCGACAATTGTGCAGAACATAGTTTTTTTGGGCAAGAAAGAAGTAAGTGCCACCAAATCAGATAAACTCTTGCTGTAGCTCAGAAGAGGGTACTGTAAGTCTTAACGTTGACCAACGTGTCTCTCAAGCAATGCTGATCCACGTACTGGAAGCTCCAGGCCTTGAAATGTAAGCGTCATAGTTTTTGATGAGCAAGAAGGGTGTAAGTTCCGCGACAGTGGTAACTCGGTAAAATTTGATTTTCTTAAAATTTTGAAGGACCCTGGTTGATCTGAATGCCTTTCAATCCAGCTAATCCACATTTCAAAACAGAATTCTGTGATTTCCCTCCTTCCGACCTACCAACCAAAAAGGAGGGAAAATATTGTGAAGGCGCTTAAAAAACATTTTTCGAGATGAACCCGGAAATATCCACTTTGAGCCCGCCCCCCTGAGACGATCAGGACCATTTTCAGATTAAAGTTTGTCTGTCTCTGTGTCTGACTTTGTGTGTGCCCGGCTGTGTGTCTGTCTGTAATATTTCACGATAACTACCAAACGGTTGATTTCATCGAATTGAAATTTGGTATGCAAACATAGTTTTGCCGTCGAACGAGCCAATCAGTTTTTGGCTGTCACCTGTCAAACCTAAAAGTCACTGTCAAAAATGACAGGATCTTTATTCCACAGAACTTGAAATGCAATATGTCCTTTGGAAGCCTTTGAAAAACTGTATTCAGAACAGATGAAAGTACTTCTTCATCTGTCATTATGTCAAATATTAAAAATTTCCAAATTCAAAGCTTTGCGATTCAATTATTCAAAATTTATTGGATGGATTGGAACCAAATTCAACAGACAGCAACAAAATAAATGGGGGGGAGTGAAATTAAGTCTGAAGTTAGGGGTTTCCATCATCTCTCAATCAGGCGCTACGAGATTTGGCGGCACTTATTCCTTTATTGCTCAAAACATCTATGTGCCGCACATTTGCTGGAAGGGAGCTTTTAGTATGCTGTTCAGCATTGCTTGGGAGCCATTTGTGCAAATTTTCAAAAGGGACATATTTATTTCAGGGTTTGACCAAAATTTCACCTAAAATTCCTGGGCTAATACCTATTTTCGGTCTCGCAGATGGTGAAAAACGGAAATACGGTTAAATTTGACGCGGACGGTTGTTCGGTTTTTGACAAGGACAAAAAATGCGTCGTAAACGTGAAGCCGGTGGATGGAGTTTAGAAACTTGCCGCGAAAAAGACTGAATGTTTGCTGTCAGCATCAGAATCTAGCACTGTTGTGACCTGGCATCGAAGACTAGGCCATTTGAATTATGGTGATTTACGCCAGATGGAAAAGATCGTCGACGATGACATCAAGTTAACAGGACGTGCTGAAGATTTGAAGAACTGTGTGGCATGTATGGAAGGCAAGCAGGCTAGAAGCTAGAATACCATTTGGACACGGCGAAAATCGTGCTGACAAGGTAATTGATTTGATACATTCAGATTTATGCGGTATTCTCTAATAACCTTCATAGATAGTCATTCGAGAAAGATGTTTGCGAGGTCTAATGTAGACGTAATTTAGCGCGATACCTAATCTATACCTTATAGACGTCGATTGTAGATGTATCTGAGGAAGCAGAACTTTCCATATTCTACAGACATCTATCTATCTCTACATCTGAGACATATATCATAGACGTCTTATTCGTGATCTACAGCCCGGACATATTGATGTCTAACTTCCGTCTATCGGCGACCGTCCAAAGACGTACATGCTAGACGTATATAAAATGCTTTTTAGATAAAGTGTGTTTCTTGGGACTTAACCACACACCAGCGTGTTGTTCTTGTCGTCAGCCCCCTTCAATTCAACAGCTAACCATATAGCAAAAGACCGTTTGAAAACTACCTTCCTCAACCAAGAGATGATGTTTTGACTAAATATTTATTTTAAGTATACTAATGTCCGATTGCACAAACGTACTATCAAATTTCAGTTCGGTACTAAACATAGGATCAAATTTTTGAAGTAAGATAAAATGTAAACTCAGTTATTTCCTTGGTTATTCAAATGAAAGATTATGATGGGAATACAAAATACAGAGTGTTTCAGTGACCTTACATAATACTTGGAGAGGTGATTCCTCTTAAAAAAATAAGTCGAAAATTAGGAGTAAATTTTTTTCCCAAAGTGCTCCCTGAGGGAGTTACAGCTCCTCAAAGGTACAAAATGCAACAAAGTTTTTCAATCATTTGCTCAAGAACTGTCAAAGGTAAGAGCTTTAAATTTGATGTTTTCGATAGATTCGTTCAATCCAAAACTTTTATTCCTCCCGCATTTTTTTCGTAGGATGCATCGTTCTGGAGTAAAAGTGAAAAAACACGGTCGTGTCGTGAATAATTTTTAACATAATCTCAATCCCCTCTAATTTCGCTGCCACTAGTTAGATTTGTTTAGAAATTTGCATGTACATTTGCACTGTTGAGAAACTTCTCTATACCAAATTTGAAGTTCCTACCTTTGACGGTTTTCCAGCAAATAATTAAAAACTTTGTTCAACTTCGTACTTTTGAGGGGCTGTAACTCCCTTGGGAAGCATTTCAGGGTAAAATGTTACTCTTACTTTTCGACTTATTTTCTTGAGAGGAATCACCTCCCGAAGTATTATGCAAGGTCACCGAAACAGCTGTATAGCTGTATAGCTCCAAGCGATGATTTGGCTACCAAAACCCAGGTGAGACATCTTTATTTAGGCTTGTACTCGGGCTTGTATAACACATCCTTCCAGAACTGTCAGATCTTTTCTTTGTAATGAAAAAATAAGCGACAAGTGCGTGGCACCCCAAGTGTGTTTTGCCTACAAATAAACATAAGGAGCTATATTTTGTATTCTCATCATGTTTTTCCTTGGAGTAATCGGATTTCCATTTCATTCTACTTCAAAAATTTGATCTTGTGTTTAGTAGTACCGACTAAAATTTGATACCACCTTTGAACAATCGGGCATAAGAGTTCGAGGTCAAATAATAAATCGAATTAAGGTTCTTACTGCTGAATGCTGCCGACTGTTTTTTTAGCAAAACTAATAAATATCCAATCTAATAACTTACCCAACCACATAACGCCATACAGAAGCGCCATGTACTGGAAAGGTAAAACTTGTAGGAAGGAAAACAGCGGGAAGTGACAATCTTTCGGATCTCCCCATCTCAAGTCGATATCAGCGCCACCTCTTTCTTCCGGCAAGTCCACTAACATCAAAAGACCTGAAAACGAATAAGAATCAAACTGGTCATACAGGCTGTCCCAAAAGCATCACACTCCTCAACAGTCATGGAGTTTGTAATGAATCTCGAATCACACTTGAGTTGAACGTACTATATAAGATGATTCAAAAGTGTCGGACCACCTTTTTTGAGGTTTGATGGTCAATAGATATATAGGTAAAAGAGTGCTGGAAAGCTGTCAAAAAAATTCTCTGTATATTAATGTTGAAGTCGAAGGGTTAACCACTTGGCAATTTTGGTGTACAGCCATGAGCGAATTTCTGGCAATTGTAGCAATTTTCTAGAAATTGTGTGGCAATTTTCTGGCAATTGTGGCAATTTTCTGGCAATTTGGCGATTTTCGGGTAATTGACGATTTTGGTGTGTACATTTTTCTCAGGTGGTCAACTCCTCGGTTGAAGTTATGGAGAGACAAAAGTTGGTCTTTCTAGCCCTTCTATTCTCGTCAAATTAAAACATTCTTTTTGGTATATGTACTGCTAATGGCAAAATAATGGGTGCAAAATATGGACCACTTGATGTGTATTGAATGTCTGTTTTCTGTACAGGGTGAGTCAATAATTAGAAAAATTCAATTTTCCTAGAAAAACTAGAAGCAAAAAAATGCTATGAAAATGAGTCGTTTTTTATTGTGCTTTACATAAATTATTGGACTACTGACACCACTGGGACTGGTTGCAGCTCGGGTTGCAGGCACTTTTAGGAAAAATATAATTTTCAAGACTCACAAACTTAAATTCAATACAAATTCAGAGGTACCTACTCACTGTTTTGCCAGAAGCAGTTCACTAAAATCTTTTAAAATAACGAAAGTTAGGACGAAAGTAGAAGCGATCGAGGGATCGACCTTTGTGTCAAAATTGAAAGACAACAATTTTCAAAACAATTGAAGAATTTGCAAAAACATTGCTTGCAGGCATTTGAAAGAATACAAATAATGTTTGAGGCTCATGACTCAACCTATGGTGTGCTGAGAATAAAAAATCGATACAAAAGCGTGATTCATACTCGGTGATCACTTGAAAACTATCCACCTACAATAACTTCCGATTCCTAGTAAAGATGTATCGTCCTCGAGCAAAAACAGGTCGATTTTTGTATCGAGGAGAACATCTAAAACATACATTGGCAAGTTTCTATTTTTGGCCTCCTCGCCCTCACCCACTCCAACTTCGAAATTTCAAATCACACCATCTATTTTGCGATATATTAAATTAAACAGAATTAAATTCTCTTTCTGGAGAAAAAAAACAAAAATTTTCAACCCCACCCTTTTTATACCTAAAATTCTCCGAATGTCCAATTCAATATTCTTGACCTCTTAATTCTTTTCAATGCAGTCAGCTTCATCCTGTACAGCATCGAAAGAAAAAAATCTCTGTGAAAAAAGTGCCACCAGATACACCTCTTCTCTCTCCCCCACGTCACCTTAAGAATCTAAAACGACAATACCTACTTTTTGAACATTAAACTGAAGGAAATTGAACTCTGTTCTTGAACAAAATTTTTTTTAAATTTTTCCAACCTCTTCTTAGGTTTTCTTCCTAAAATACTCAAAATATCCAATTTATTGGAGGAGGGGTTGAAAATTTCAAAACAATTTCAAAATATTTCAATTCCCTTCAGTTTGATGTGTCATAAAGTAGGTGGTGTTTTGTTAAATTTAAGTTGAAGTGGGGAAGAGCAAAGGGGTAAATTTGGGTAGCACTTTTTTCACTCAAAATTCTCATCTTCGATGCTATCTAGGATGACGCTGACTAAATTGAAGAGAGCTGAGGGGTCCGTAATATAAAATGGGACACTCATAGAATTTTACAGGAGAAGGGTTAAAAATTTTGAATAATTTTTCAGAAAGAGAGTTGATTCTTCTCTAATTTGATGTATCGCAAGGTAGGTAGTGTCGTTCGAAATTTTAAAGTTAGGGTGAGTGGGAGCAAGGGGGCTAAAGTAGAAATTTGCCAGTCTTAGATGTCCGCCCTTTAAATGAAAATCGTTTGAATATTGAAAATTATTTGAGCAAACCCAGAAGTTGGCCGAACGATAATTAGATAACTAGAAGTTACCTAGTCGCCTTGTTTCACCGAATCATCCCTTATTACTCAACTTCTGTCTACTTATCATAAAAGAAAAAACATGTAGTTCTTTGATTACAATTCACGTTTACTCACCGAAAAGAAACCTAATCACTCCCAAGCTCGAAGGATCCATCGGCTCGTACATTTTCCTCACCAGTCCATCGTACGAAGAAAATTCTGTCAATTTTTCTCCCATTTCCCTCAGTAACGTGCCAATTTCACTACTACTATTATTACTACTACTAGTGCTTGCCCCGGCGGTGGCACTTTTTTTCTTTGACGGAGACGAACCGATGTCCATTATTCTATAAGACCGATCAGAAGCTACATTTTAATACCGTTAAGTACAACCAATAATGATAACAAGACGGCGTCGTACTTGAATTTATCAAATTTGAACTATGACATCACGTGTGAGTGTGTATGCGTGTTGCCGTCGAGCTGGTAGAGATTGTTTGAACTTTGAAGTGACGACTGCTCGCGGAAGACTTTTTCTTCGCTCTCCTGGTGCGGAGGCTCACGTGGAAATGAAGGCGAACAAGGGATGCGGCTTTAAGTGGAAAATCCTTCTGATCTGAGGGAGTAGGTGGTGGTGAAGGAAGGTATAGCCTATTACAGCCTGGTATTATACTCGTAGGTATGGATAGACCATCCGCAGGATCGTCGTGGGTCTCCATAACAACGTTATCGATTATCTATTATTATTGTGTTCTATTGTTTTAAATTTCAATTAGGCACAAAAGACCGCCGAAGAAAAGCCAACAGGTATGGTGCAGCATAGGTACTGTAAAAGTCTCAAGTTGTTTCGAATTTTACACAGGGTGATTCAGTTTTATTCGGGAAGTCCTCAATTATTATATTACAGCTTCTTTAATCGCAGACGTTTTCAAAATTATAATCATATATATATCTCCAGTTCTCTTCCTCAAGAAGTGGAAATATACCTAAGTACACGCTAGATTTGTGAAAAGATTACTGGCTAATCGATGATTGGGGATTTCTTTCTTGGTCAGTCACAGCTGATTGACCGAGTGATTGACCCATGGAAATGCTGCAGTTTCTTGAATACATGTTGAAGGTTAAAATGAGCAAACAATTTTCCACGAATAAGGATTCGCCCGTGTCAGAATTCTATAATACCAGATCAGTTTCGTTATCTGTTCTCAAACCGGCGGACAGGGTCTAATGTCATTTCATTTGAAGTTTACTATAACATTTTAATTCATTCATTGAATGACTAACCAAGTGACTAACTGAATGATGAATGGGGTCAATAATTTTGAAATGCGCGTTTCACTTTCCAGAACCTCCCACTGATAGGGATTCAAATTATAAGTATCATGGTGTTAGTATAAGTATCATGGAAAGTATCATGATCGTGCCATTATCACCCAAGACGTCCGCTCACCCGAACTTCAATCAGAATGGCCCACGTTTGGTGAAGGACTCAATTCGATTGTCCTTTCCTGCTCGGAGATTGACTTCTGCCGAGAAGAAATTCCAACTGATATCTAAAGGAAATTGTATTGGGCGTTATGTAGGTCTATTTTCAATTGCGACACAGCTCGGTTTTTCAGCCGTGATTTTTTCTAAATGGAGCTTGAAAATTCTGTGGATTCTGAAAAACTGCAAACCAATGAACCTTGACCTGAGGTGAGCCCCATGGAATATCAGTGATGCAAACTTACTGCGAAGTTCGAATAATAGTTGGAGAAATGATTGAAATAATTTTGCTCTTACGGAAATACTCAAAAAGTGCCAGAAAAATATTGAAGTAAAATCAAGTATATATATTTTTTTAAGGATATTATTTATTTATTTATTTATTATACTCCGTATGATGACCTATACATTACAGGTATTTCATGATCTGGAGTGTTGATTCCACAGAAATTTTGACAGCTGCTGCTAACTCTTTCTGGCCGTCGGAAGCCCCGGCTCGCCATATTCGGGCCCGTCTCTTCTCCAACTCCAACTTAGTCGCACAGATCGGAAATGGATAGAACTGCTATCAAGTAATTTCCTTGAGAGATAGGCGTTTGTCACACTACTTTGGATTTTGATGTTGACGATCTGTCGTGCAAACCCTCTTTTTCCATACAAGGTCGAATGGAGGTTCTTCAAATTCTCATAATTTCGTTATTTAAAAATGTTTCAACTAACTGTTTGAGGCAGAATAAAACGTGGAAATCATTAACCATGTTGCATGTGTTTTGAATATTGGTTTTCTATACAGGGTGAGGTAAAATTTCGAAAATTATTCCTCTAAAAATGCTTCAAAACTATTGGGTTGATCCCCTTAACCGATGTTGAGTGGAACATTCTACTGTACCAAGGAATTTTTTTGCAGAGAACAGTTTTTTTATTCCCTGAATCCGTGTAGAGTAAATCAAAACCTATAGCCCAGGCATTTTAGGTTTTGACCTAGAAAAAAATAACGTAAGTCTGAAAATTGATGGAGCGCTTCCACTTTAACCTCTTAACCACATACTGAAAGTCCTGAAAAATGCTATGTCCGCTATATCGGTTTTTGGCGGCAAAAAGGTGTAAGTGACATTATTTTAGAAACTATTTAATTAAATACGCGTTAAATTTCAATACAGCTGAAAACTTCCGAAAATGATCTTCTCGGTCAGTTGAACAGAGCATATTGAAAGTTTTGAGAGAACCTCTCTCTACTTCATTGGTTTTTGGCGGCAAAAAGGTTCAAATGACATTATTTTGGGAACTATTTATTGAAATATGAGTTGGAGTTTCAGTATAGCTAGAAATTGCTGAAACTGGTCTCCTTTGTCAAATGAACAACATACTAGAAGTCCTCAAAAATCCTGGGTCCGTTTTATTGTTTTTTGGCGGCAGAAAGGTATAAGTGACATCTTTTTGCAACTACATATTTAATAAAACACGGGTTGAAGTTTTGATAGAGGTGAAAATATTAAGTCTCCTTAGTCAGTTGAGCAGCATACTGGAAGTCCCAAAAAATCCTATGTCCGATTCATTGTTTTTTGGCGGCAAAAAGGTGTAAGTAAGTGACATTGTTTCGGAAACTGTTCAACCAAACAGGCAGTCAAGTTTCGATACAGCTGAAAATTGCTGAAAATGGTCTCCTTGATTAGTTGAGCAACATATTGAAAGTCCTAAAAAAATCTTCTCTCTGCTTCATTAGTTTCTGGCGGCAGAAAGGTATAAGTGAAACTTTCTTCTGTTACTATTTATTAAAATACAGGTTGAAGTTTCGATACAGCTAAAAATTGCTGAAAATGGCCTTCTTGGTCAGTTAAACAACACACTAAAAATACTAGGAAAATCCCTGTTCGCTTCATTGTTTTTTGGCGGGAAAAAATGTATAAGTGACATTGTTTTGGAAACTATTATTCATTGAAATAAGCCTTGAAGTTCCAATTTATATCAAAATTGCTGGAATTGGTTCCCTCGATCATGTGAACAACATACCTACTGAAAGTCCCAAGAAATCTTATGTCCGCTTCATGGTCTTTTGGCGGCAAAAAAATATTGTTCTAAATATGTGTTGAAGCTGCAATACCTACAGTTGAAAACTGCTGGAAATAGTCCACTCGGACTAGTACAGTCAACTAACAAAGGAGACCATTTTTAGCAATTTTCAACTGTACTGAAACTTGAACCCGTATTTCAAAAAAATAGTTCACAATATAATGTCACTTATACATTTTTGCCGCCAAAAAACATGAAGCGGGCTTGGGATTTCTCAGGACTTCTAGTATGTAATTCAACTAACAAAGGATACTACTTTTCAGCAACTTTCAGCTGTGCTGAAACTTCAACTCATGTTTCAATGAATAGTTTCCAAAATAATGTCACTTGAACCTTTTTGCTGCCAAAAACCGATGAAGTGGACATAGTATTTCTTATGACTTTCAATATGTTGTTAAGCTGACCGAGAAGACCATTTTCGGCAATTTTCAGCTGTATCGGAGCTTCACCGCGTATTCTTATAGATAGTTTTTAAATTATTGTCACTTACACCTTTTTGCCACCAAAAACCGATGAAGCGGACATAGGATTCCTTAGGAGTTTCAGTATGTGCTCAAGGGGTTACAGTGGAAGCGTTCTGCCAATTTTCAGACTTACGTTATTTTTTTCCAGGTTTTGGTCAATTTTTATATAAAATGCCTGGGCTACTAGTACTAATCCAGTGGTTGATATTTTTTTATCCATAATTCCGCCACCAACAGATAGCTCTTGATCTTTTGGAATACTGAAACTATAAAAGGGCGCTAAGAGCCTTCCTTGGATCCCCTGTATCTTCCAAAAATTGAAGACCAAGTTTTGGTTCAACATTTCCTGGTAGGTACTGAAACGACCCCCAGCTATCGTCTTGTATCCCTGAATGGGTAGTCAACCCATTATACTGGCATTTAATTCAACTTATTTGAATTAAATCACTTTTC
Source organism: Anaspis maculata (assembly GCA_949128115.1). NCBI lineage: Eukaryota > Metazoa > Arthropoda > Insecta > Coleoptera > Scraptiidae > Anaspis > Anaspis maculata. Next base: position 3,870,376 of record OX421964.1, read on the forward strand.
CCGCTTTTGGGACCGCTTGGCCGATGATCATCTAGTATCAGGACGACATCCCGTTGTGCCTCTCTTCTTGTTGTTGGATTATAGAGTTCTCGAGATTGTTGAGACAGGTCTGACTACGAGTTTGAACGCAATAAGACACAGTTAAAGTTTTAACATAACATCAATCTATTGACTTCTATGTACAATTCAAAATGTTTAAATAATGGCTCGCTCCTATACCTAGTCCTACCTTCACATCGCAGGCTAAATTATCTGAAAGATCTAACCTATTCCCGAAGAGATAACTTTCCCCTGATTATTCCAGACGTCCCAACACCCCAACCCTCCGACGAACACCTGACTCTACACCTTGACCGACATTTAATTCTGACTGGTTTTCGCGGTTCAAAGTTCTTTTTGGGGTTAAATCAGATCCAACATTCATGTTAGTGTTAGAGGTTATGTTAGGGTTAGGCCCGGCTTCTAGACACTGAAAAGAGAAGAGTGACTTCGGCCACGAGTGCTATCCAAGATTTGTGGGCCGGTGTGTGTATGGTAGCCCACCTAGTTGTGGCATTCTTTTCAAAGGCTGTTGCTTCTTTTTGGGCCATGGTCTCTTTTGCCCGTTTGGAAAGGATTGGATATGGCTACCTTTGTGGGGGCCTATTCCCTTTTTTCACCGTGAGTCGCCCCCAACGCTTAGAAAGATTCCCGCGGTCGCGCGTGTCTATAACCGGAAATGTTGAACCAAATTTCGCCCTTCCAAAAACTTTCAAACCGATGGTGAGCGCGAAACAATTACTCTAGTCAAGATACAAATTCAATTTGGAGAACGTTTTGAGCACGCCCCGTATACGCGCTAGTTTGTTGTTGTTTAGCAATTTGTGAGAGAAGGCCGCAGCCAGGAGAAACAAAACGCAGAGAATTGACGATACAGGGTGTTCGCCGAAAAGCCGATGCGGAGAGGCGTCGAAATAATCTTTGCCCTAACGCTAAGTAATCGCCGTCTACACTATTCCTGATCGAGCCCTAATAACAATTCATTTTTACAAAGTCCCTATTTGAACGATGGCGTCGTTGGGTACCGGATTAAATTCATCAGTTTCGAATAAGAACGTCTTCATTCCCGTAACAAGCTCTATATGGAAATATCCGGAACTGTCGTGGCACTAAAACAAAATCATTAGTTTCAAGGAGGGGGGGGGGGAGGTGTCCATCAATCCGATCAACAATTACGACTCTACGGCAGGGTCCGAACCCCGATCTCAACGCGATGCTATTTTATTTCAATTACTTGATTTTTCACGTAGTTCTCAAAATTTACATTTTCCGAATAACTAGGAACTTCAGAAACGCAGAGGAAGCTCACCCGCGAGTTTCCAGATCTAACCCACTAGGTCCGGTGCTCTGAGTACCGCAGTCACAAAGCCAAGTCCAGAGGGCCCAAGAGCGCGAATACCTTTCTATGAAGGTATCCAACAAAGGACGAGGCTTGAAAGTGGCTGTACCTGACGGCAGACAGTAGCGCAGACACCAGCACGTGCAGGCAGATTCAGAACGCACGCGTGAGCCTCATCATACATTTTCCCGACAAAGCCTAACCGTAAGCAACTATCCCAACTCACCAAGACTAACCTCCCGCTCGTCGAGGTCATCACTCCGCCACACGAGATACCGAAACGAGAGACCTCATTTCTATCGGGCCTGGTTCATTTAGGGGTTTCAACTCGACATCCTCGAGGTGGGCTAGAACTCACCGTGGAGGGAACGCGACTCAGCATCCTGGAGGGGGTTCGAAACACTTCGTCAACGGGTCCCAACTCTACGACTTGGAGAAGGGTCGAAACTCAACACCGGAAGGGCCTTGGCACATCGACCTGGAGAAGGGCTGGAACTCGTCGTCGGAGGGCTCTGACTCGACACCTGGAGGCGGATCAAGACTCAACGTCCAAGGGCTCTGACTCGACATCCTAGAGACGGGTTGCAACTCAACGGGGGAAGCAACTCATCAGTCTCTCGGAGGGTCAAAACTCAACCTGGAGGGTTCTCGACTCAGCGTGCCCCCAAGGGGACCAAAACACGACTCCGAAGGGCTCCAACTCGACTTTCTCCAGGGGGCCTTTGAGACACATCAGCCGGGGGAAATCGACTCGTCATTTTCCAAGTGGGCTGGGACTCATCATTGGGGCTTCGACGCTTCGGCCTCTAGGAGGGTCGCGACGCAACATAAACGGGTTCTAACTCAGCTTCCTCGAAGGGGACTAAAACTCTTCGCTAACAGGCCCGCAGAAGCACTCGGCAGCGGACGTGACAAGTCGGGAGCGGACGGCAGCCCAGGAGGATTGGTTCAGGTACCACGGTCAATCTCCGGCGATATCCTCCATTCCCAGCCATCCGGAATATTTTATTGCATCCAAAACGATCGCGAACGGCGTATAGCCGTGGAATTCCAATAGGTAATTCAATACACTGCGCTGGGACACCGGGTGACATCACGTGGACATCGGATGATGGCGGCGGCGAGCGGGCGGTAACACGGCGCGTCAACATAGCAGGAGTACGGCAGCAACTAGCTGGGTCAATATGCGGGTGCTTCACTTCATATGCACCAATTCCCCATTTCGTCGGACGTCAAGCAGGGACGGTTGTTGAATGTCGATGATGGGCCAGTAAATTATGTTATAGAGCTTTGCGGGATTTACACGAATGAATTAAATAGCTAGCGACATCTTTTAATGATGCCTTGACTCTGAATATTCACATTCTCATACCTCGATTTCACGGCTTTGAATTATTTTCCTCCGGAATATTTTCGGCCCGCCAAATGCGGGTGGCTTCAGTACCTACTTTTTCAAGCATTTTCGGTAACTGCCCCGGGATGCGTAAGTGCAAATTTTGGGACACTCTGTATTATATTCATGATTCCTATCCCCGGTGGTAGATGATCTGATCTGATTCTGCCTCCAACAAGGACAATTCAGTTGCACTGAATGCTTCTCAATTTACAAGAGCGTATTCGATTAACGTTGCAGTTTTTTCCCTGGTGAAGGTGAACTCTCCATTTTAACATCTCCATTTTTGTTCCCATCCAATATTTCCCTGCCTCCATTTCCAGTAGAAGTCCTATCAATACTCTTCCTTCGATATCCTCTGCTTGGTATTTTGCTTGTCTTTTGCTTGTGTTTTAGTTTCCATCTCCGGTTCCTGTTGTCGCTCTCCTTTTTTTCCGATTCCAGCATTAAAATCTCCTCCCCTTTATCAGTTTTTTCTCTGTCATTTTCCGATTCTTTTGTTGATGTCTATTTTTAAATTCCGCATCTTTGTGTTGTATACTGAGTGATGATGATATTGTCCTTTTTATTCTGATTCTCACATTTTTTCTCGCAAAACTGGGCGTGCCTGCGTCAAGTTATATTTTCTCTTGGACTTCGTGTCCAACTAATGTTACAATCATACCCGTTCTCCCTCTGCATTTTTCTTCTGCGATATAATGTTTCCAACCGAATTTATTCAAGAGAGTTTTCCCTATTTTGTTCCAACTTTCATGCTCTACCGACGTCTTCTCTCCTTATCGTGGCTCTTCTCCTTCTTCTGTCTCTTCTCCCTCGGTATTTTCACCTTATCCCATTCCTATTTGCCATCTGCTGCACTATTCTTTTCATTTCTTTTTTATTCAGGTGCCATTTCAAGAAAACAAGTCGCAGAATTTCTTCGTCATATTTTCGAAAAAGCGTACATCCGAGCGTACATCAATCTCTCGAAACGGTTGTGGACTTTCAATCGTATTTTGTTCTTCCAAAGAGCTACTGATTTCTCGGATGTAAGCTGGCAGCAATAGTACGACGCAATTTTATCATCTTGTAATAGGGACGAGTTCCAGCATATTTTGTCCCTCACCCTCATGGACTTAAAAATGTCTGTAGAAGTGAATGTGACATGTTTCGTTACCAACAAAAGTCTAGAAAAAGATGGAGTTAACGTAGCAAGAGCCAAGATTTGTAACCTAATGTTCGAGGCAATCCGGAAAAAAAGTGGAATTGTGTTACTTCTTTTTTAATTGGGTGTTTATGAACGCATCGAGTACTAGCTCATTAGCGCCCTTGCGGTGACTTCCTCCGATCCACCCTTTTTTCCCTTGACGTGACCGCTATTGGTTAGTACAAGCCAAAGCACTTGAGAGCGCACAGAGAAAAGCCACCTGCCCCAGCGGGATTTGAACTCCGGACCTCTGGGTTTGAAGCCAGGGACAGAGCCCACCGAGAGCTACCGCCGGGATAATTGTGTTACTGGTTGCCTGCTCACTGGTCAGTGTCAGTGCTGGTTACATCCTTGCTCCAGCTTTCCAGCAACAAAATGGTCCTAGCTTTCAAGCTTTCATTTGTCAACAATGAGAAACACTACAACGAGAACCTTCTGACAGACACAGTGGAAAGCACGCGAAATTCCACTTGGTCTAGAAAATAGGGTGATGTAGAGGGAGTTAATGGCAAAATGTCAATAGTGTCATTGTCATCTGTCATCTGTCAAGTTTCATCCATGCGAAGTCAACGTCAACCGGAATAACCTCACTAAATACTGTCATTTTTACGTGTTTTGTTCACATGCTGGTTTGCTCGGCGTTTGCGAGATCGAGATTGTAATTTCTATCATTCCAGCAATTGCCTTACACCTGTAGTGTGCCCCAATGTTTGTCTATGGCCCCAATGCAATTCCCTAACAAACGTCAAAACATAACTCTCTATCCTTGCGGTGCCTGCCGGTGATCAGGTGAACGAATTTCATGCAATCACCTTATTGTATAAATGAATGGCAATGTCAGAGTTCGGGCGTCCGTCGGGCAATCAGGCATTACGGCTTTCTCTTGGATCGTGAATTCGTGAATGTTGATATTATTATTATTGGGAGTCGGGGTGAAACTTTATGGGTCAATTAGTGGGTGGTGGATGTTTGCACCATCGTCATTCTTGATGTGAATGTGTGTGTGTGGCCCCATAGTGTGTGTGTGGTGTGCGTTGGAGTTCATTAAAAACGACGCTGATGTGCGATGAAAAGTGGGGGCGCGACGGCGATTTATGTGGGTGATAAAAGTCCAGGCAGGCTCCAATATTGAAATTGACAGATATTGTACGTAATAAACTAAACGTAGGTACCTAATAATCTGTGGCGTCAATTTCAGCGGATGAATATATTAATTTATTAAAGGAAATACCGAGGGAAATACCGAGGGAAATACCAAATACCGAGCCTAATCGGAATACATACTTTAGTATGTAGTAGAATCAGATTCAGGATGTGGAGGGTGGGGCTCAACTTCGATAGTTTGTATCAGTAAGACTTATTCACGGATTTCTGAATATAGAGCTGGATAGCTAATCACAATATACCCCCACCACAATTTTTGTCAAACGCATGTTGGCCGCCATACTGTGCTAATTTTTAGTTACTTTAATGCTTGTGGGTTGGCAAAGCTGCGAATAATTGTCATCCCTGAGCGTCACTTTGATTGCCAAATGCCACCCAAATGTCAATCTATTGTCATTTTTTGACGTTTCTCTTGTTTATCCGTTTCTTTGTGCGAAGTTTTCTCGACGTTTTGCAGTGATTTGTTGAAGAAAAAGACTTGATGTCGTCCTGTTTTGTGCCTAGTTGCAAAAATAGCGACAAACAAAACAAAACCGGCATAACCTATCATGTGTAAGTTCGATGTTTTTATCCGATTTTTCATTTATTACAAAAGAATTATTTCAGGTTTCCGAAACGATCAAAGTGGAGTGGCTCCAGGCCATCAGTAGGGATCAATAAACATTTATTCAGCAGCGTGACAATGAGAGCGTGTTTGTTCAGATCATTTCTTGATGAAGCCCATAGACTATGAAGCCTTCGAGCGAATTGGATTGCTCAAGAAACTGAAACCCAATGTAATTCCTTCACTTGATTTGCCTACCCTGAGACCACGGTATACCTGAGACCCATTCCAGTAGCTTCAGAAAGCAGTCAAGCTATCCAGGAAGCTCCAACAACCACAAGCCAAGTTATGCCGGAATCATGACCAGATCAAGCTATGCCGAAAGCATCAACAAGCCAAGCTATGTCGGAATTATTATTAGGCACAAATAAACAATTATGTTATACTTCAATAATTGTTTCCATATTATTTTTGTGATATAAATCAGATTCGTGTTTGTGTTGTTTTGTAGCGTTTTAAAATCACTAGAACCGATCCAGTTCGGCTCTAAAATCAGGGGATCCGATAGGTTCTCGAAAATCCTTGCCCAATCAGTGATAGCGATTTTCGAGCTAAACTGGCTCCGTTCTGGCCAGTCGAAGACGCCATTAGTTTTTTGCTTGAGTTTCTACGTTTTGTCTTCGAAACAATTCATCAAATACCTTACGTTTCCAACATGTATGTAGTTAACTATTCCGAAATAAAATGAGTTGCAATTTGTAATAAACAACATTAATGAAATCATAACCACTAACCAATAATTAAAAAATGAATAATAGGAAGATTCAAGAACCAAGAATCATTCTACGAAACAAAAGTACAAGCATCTTAGCTTTCTCCCTGTAGGACTCGTCTAGTTTCAGGTAATTATTATTTCACAATTAATATTTGAAACAAATGTAAACACCAATGCACAAAAGACGGCGGTTTATATTTTGAATCCGATTTGTTGCCCGTCAGCCAATAACATTTTAGCACAGTATGGCGGCCAGCTGGGTTCGGACAACACGCATGTGTTGTATTAGCTATCCAGCTCTATATTCAGAAATCCGTGGACTTATTCCACTAAGTAGGTAGGGGAGAGTGGGGATCCTTGGGCAGATGGGATGCCTGGGCACTTGGGATTCAAATTTGACGCGTTGGTATAATCGATTCCTGATAGCCCTTGGTGGCCCTGATGCCTCATAGATGGCGCAAATGACCACTGTATATTTAAACCTTAGTGTAACCCAAGGAGGTTATAATTATAGCAGGAGGGAACATGAGCTCAAAAAAAGTGAAGCCGTGTGACGTCACGTTCTGAGTATGCAACCCGTAAGTTATGAACCACACGAAAGCACACGACCACGAGTCACAGAGGTCCATCCCACAGAATCATGAATCTGTCACTGCGAATAGCTTAGTGACAGAATCAGTCAGTTTTTGTGTTTGTGTTTTTCGTTTGCCAATTTCTCATTTTCATAATGGCGGAATCAGTCGCTTTCATGGCTTTTGGATGCCAAGACCACCAGCGGTCACCGCTCAGAAACAAATTTTTCGAGCAGAAAAAGCAGAAGGGCATAGCGTAGCAGGAAAGGAAAGCAGAACAGAAGAAACAGAGACAAACAGAAGCAAGTGCAGATAAACAAGCTACAAGGCAAAGTGCCTAGATGCACGCTTAATCCAAACGTGAAGGCTGGAAGCAGCGATTTGCAAGGTTGTGGTGTGGTGATGGGGTACAGACGAGTAGCTACTGGAAGCTACCAGGGTATATCGTGTTGTGGGAGGGAGTGAGACGATGGAGCACTTGAGGTCATGTCAGGAATCGCTGGAGGAGGGTAGAACTCTGAGGCAATTGTTGGGAGAGGACGAAAAGGGGCTGGAATGGATGACAAAGATTGAAAGAAAACAGAAGAGGTGCAACACTGATGATGACAAGATGTGGCAGTCGAATTTTGTTTTATATTTATCAACATCCTTTTATTTCGCGGCGTAGTGTGGATAATACAAATAAAAATGTAGCATTCTCATAAAATATCAACAATAAAACTCAGTTCTTTCTCGACATTATCCAATTTTTCTTGATGTATGAACTTCTCATCGTCTCTTGTCTTCAGCGAGCGTTCTTTCTTTATTCCAGCTCAGTCAATTTTCTGTTACTATTGCGTTGCGTCCCATGCTTCTTTTTGTCTCCCCTGATTTCTTATTCCTGTCATTCTCGCTTATCGTTCTACTGGTCTATCCTCGTTCATGCTCTCTAGGCGTCCTCAGCAACTCAGTTGTCTCTTATCTACAAATTTTGTTGCAGGCCTCATCTCATCACTCCTCGTTGCTCTTTGAATTATTTGATGGACTGTGAAGATGAGGCTTTGCATGCTACTTTTTTTTCGAAGTCCACTTGAGTGTTCAGCAACGTTGGTTCTATTGTCTTTTTCAGTTTCTTTCTCAGTAGTTGTATATTTTCATTGGCATGTTTAACAAGGTGATGCATCTACGGTTTGCACACTCGTTAAGAACTCCCCTTTCTTTCCTATGCTTTATATTGTAGATGTTCAGCAGCAATCTTTTTCCCTCTTTTCCCAAAGCTATTTATTATCTCTCCAGGAGCTTTGCCGTTTTTCAGTTTCAGGAATGCTTTTGTTCTTTCAGGTCTTCTGTTAGCGTCCCTTCATTTCTGTCTTCGATCGTATTTTCTTTGTTAATGTCGTCTTCATCAGTCTATCTTGGTTGTGCACTCAGTAACTCTTTGAAATATTCACTCCATCTTTCCATTACTTCTATAGAGACCACCAGTAGTGCTTGATCCTTCCTTATTGATTATGGAATGTTCTGGTGAGGGTAGGAGATCTTGAATTTGGAAAAGTTATTCTCAATTGTAAATTTTCAAAGAGATTTACTCAAGTTTCAATAATAATTCTTAGGCCAAGCAGTATCGTTCTTCTGATTCATCATTATTCTGTGGTTTTTAATTGCCTTTCATCATGGTGCTCTAAACTAAGATGCCTTTAGATGTGAGCCTTCTAAAGCTAAGCCTCACATCATATCCATTTCATCAAATCATCACCTATGCACAAAAGAACTTGAAGGTGGACTGGGCCGAGGCGCTCATACTTCAAGTGACTTTTTTCTTTGTTCACTTTCTTCTTGAGTAAAAGGCAGTATCTTCTCTTCGATCGTGCATGTGAAATCTAAAAATAGGCATCCTTAAATTTGGAAATATAAAACCAATATTATCAAAATTTTGTGGCATTTTTGACTCTTAATTACCTATTTGACTTGCTTCCATTTTATTATTATGAATTTTCCAGTGTATGTGCACACTAGTACAACACACACGTATTATAGGTCCGTGTCCGTACGCACAATATTGGTAACTGTACTGAGTTAAATAGGTAGGTACACAGCAGCAGTGCACTAGGCAGTGCAGGAGGCATACTTTGGCTTGCTCGAGCTTTTCATTTGTTTGGTCTTCCATGAGTTTGCAAGGCGGTTATGTCCTTCTTAATTCGGCACTGGACAACGGCACACGTCGCGTCGTAGAGGATAGGTACAATCGAATCATTTGGAGCTGCAAATCTTGAATTGGGCATATTCGTAACTTCAAAATTCATTGTTCTAGGTTCACTCACTTGTGCAACAGTATTGTCTAGTTAGGATTGTCTTCTGCTTGGAAAAACTGTCTCTGAACGGCGATCGCTGTGGTTTTCACATTCAAAAACCTCAAAAGCGATTGAAAATGCCACATTGAGAAGCGAAAATGACAAATGAAAAAATTTAACCACAAAAACGAATGATATGCTGTCACTTTGCTGTATAATTCTGTGGGATAGACTTCTGTGATTCGTGTGCCTTCGGGTGGTTCATAACTTACGGGTTGCATACTCAAATCCATGATTTCCCCTCACCCCGTTCCGCATCAAATTTCCTCGCCTACAAGCTGGGTTACGTTCCCTCCTTATATTCTAACCTCCTTGGTGTAACCTGTTGAAGCTGAAACGGTCGCGTCGCACGAAAATTTCAACTTGAAAAAGTAGTGTTCGCAGGTGCCGTGATTTTCGTCCTGCCGATGGAAAACTACGGTAAATGTATTGTTTCTAAATTTTCTGTTATACTTCAATGTCAGACGCTTGTGATGGTGTGTTACGTTGTTCTATGGGAGGGATTTTTCTTTGTGATCTTTTCCGAATATTTTTTGCGTGTAGTGGGATGGTTGGGCACGTAGCAGAGTGGGAGAGATGGGCATGCCCATCGCTCCCGCACTATGCAGTGCTTATCCCTCTCTTCAAGAGCTCTCTTTCATTTTTCAGGTCGCGATGCTTTTTCATTATAAAAAGAAGACAGATCACATGACAATGGCTTTATTGACATTTTGCCATAAACTCCCTCTACAATCATGCAATCACCCCATTGATTGGAGCGACCTTTCAAAAATTCAACACACAAATTTGTGACTCGGCAAATATTCACTCTCCTGCTGGGAAAAAAGCATTGACCGAGTATTTTTGAGTATCATTGAGTATTTGTCTTAATTTTCCTCCAAAAAATTCCACGCCTTGAAAAATTAACACTTTTGACACTCTTTCTTTTGGCATCCTGTATATCATGGATAAAGTCAGCATAACGTCTTGTAACCGAAGAAATGCTCTACCAGGCACCATCTATTTTTTTCAAATCGGATATCTTTTCCCTAAGAAATCTTTCCTTGAAATTGAAGCAAATTTTTGTCTATGCTTAACTTGTGACGAGCAGTTTACTTGTAGTGCAGTAAAGATAGGCAAAAAAGACCCCAAACCTTGAAAAAACTAATTCATGAAATTTTATAGCAGATATCGATTAGGAATTTTATTCTCTACCACATACTCAAAATCCCCCAGAATCCCAGTTGAGCATTCTTCTTGCGGCGCTGTCAAAGTATATCATGTTTGCTGCAACTAGTCCAAAAATGGTATTCTTGTTTTTGTCACACTAGAGCTACATTGTTGGCTTAGAACTGTTGGTATATACTGCAAAGCATGACCAGACCTTCGTTTGAACCTCTAACTCGTATTTTCCGAAAAAAAAAAACACGGAAGTCGCTTCAATTTCCAATTAACAGTGTTGATTAAGTATAATCCGAGGGTTAGTAACCAAGTTAATTACAATCTGTGTGATTTGTGGTAGAGACATGAAATTTGGTATGAGTGGTCTTCATGGTCTTCTTTCCAAATGTAGACATGACGGCTCGCCATATTTTGGTTAGGGGGGCCTAGGGACCCCCTTAAAAATTTGAAGTCTCAGGAACTCTCACAAACCACCGGTGAATATCGTCACACATTTCAAAAAGTAATAATTTGACTCTACACCTAACCTTGACAAGAGACACAACAGTTGTCGCCATGTACGCATTGTTCTTCGTGTTAAAAAAATTTGTCTTCGGAGTGTCAAAGAAAACACACAGTTTTTAATGATTTTTTAATCTAAGAAACGGTGAGTTGATCTGCTGTGTATCATTATTCACTAATTTCTATTTGCCGAAGCTATTCATGAAGTCTGTTTTTTGATATTGTCATTCTAGGGATGACAGCTCCCGAAGAAACGAGCCAATTCAAGTGTGAAGTTCAACAGCGTTTCCTAATTGTTCCCAATCAATATGATCGACAATTTATGAATGGATGGATAACTGGAACTGTTCTGTACCTAATTTTATATGACTACACGCGGAACCAAGCGCAAAAGCATAGTAAAAATTTTTTTTCGCGTCGCTCACCATCATAAAATTTGTGCCCTTAGGGTGTGTTGAAAATATTTCTATACCATGTATTCACTCGAACTGAGTGCTTTGAAGTATTCCACGCCTCAATCCTCATGCTTCGTGCCTTCTACTTGACAACTGCAGATCGTTTTGACGTTTGTCTATACTCTTCAGTCTGTATTTGCTGTGGTTTCGCCAAAGTAGCATGAAATTTGGTGCAATTCTAACAGTGATAGGTGGCGGTTGAAAAAAATGTTTTCGGGGCATTTGCGCATCACTTGCCATCTAGTTATACTCAATGAAATTATAAAACAGTTGAAGCTATCCACCCAATAATAAATTGTCATTCATATCAATTGGTAACATTGAAAAAACCGCTGCTGAACTGAGCACTTGAATTGGCTGGTTTCATATGGAATTGTTGCTTCTAGATGTCAAACCGAAAAAATAGACTCTACCAATAGCTTCGGCAGATACGAATTAGTGGATAATGATATGCGGAAGATAAATTTATTCCTCTATTACATGAAAAAATTATAAAAACCCGATTTTTTTTTGACATTCTGGAGAATTTTTTTTTCACTATGAAGAACAGTGCGTACATGGTGACAACTGGTGTGTCTCTTGTTGAGATTTAACGTAGAGTCAAATGATTACTTTTTGAGATGCGTGACAATTATTTTAATGGTGGTTTGCATGAGTTTCTGCAACTTTAATTTTCAAGGGGGTCCCTAAGCCCCCTTAACCAAAATATGGCGAGATCCCATGTCTACATTTGAAAAGGGATCCATGAAGATCACTTATATCAAATTTCATGCCTTTAAACACAAAAAGAACAGATTTTATTAAATTTGGTCACTAATCTCCGAACTACCCTTGATTAGGTACCACTGGTAATTGCAGATTAAAGCGAGTTACGTGTTTTCTTTTGCGGGAAATATGATTTCAGCGGTTCAGATGACGTTCTGGTCATGTCCTGGAGTATATACCAACAGCTCTGAACTAACAATATAGCTCTAATGTGACAAAAGCGAGGATACAGTTTTCGGACTTGTTGCAGCAAAAATGATACACTTTGACAGCGCCGCAAGAAAAATGCTCCAATGGGATTTTCGGGGATTTTAAGTACATGGTAGAAGATAAAATTCTGAATCGATAACAGCTTTAAAATTTTATGAATTAATTTTTTCAACTCCAAAACCTATCTTTACTGCACTATTGCTTGACAAACCGTTATGTATATTACAAAATCTGAAGCGAACAGCTTTTTTTCTATTTTGTTTTTCGTTTGTATAAAATTTAATTTTTGATAATCGGAAAATTGTTACAGAATGTGACCTGACTTTTTTTGAATTTAGTTTTCTACTGAGTTGAATTTATGTTATTGAATAATAGTATGTAATGTCTTTGGAGATATTTTTATGTCCATACATTTTTTATTTGCTTCCATTTTTATTGTTGCCCAAGCCTCTCACACTCAGTGCCCAAACCTCCTCCTAGTAGGGAGACTTGTACAGTTAGACATGTGTTCCCTAAATCTTTTTTTTTTGTATAAGAGACAATCTTTCAATACGTTTTTAACCTTGTTTATTTGATGCGCAAGATACTCTCAAAAGCAGGTATTAAAAACCGTGGCGGTAAGTTGAGTTGAATTTATATTACAGTGAAATTCCCAAAAATGTGCCCAAGGATCCCCACTCTCCTACAGTTGGGAGCGAAACGATACCGAACGTACACATTTCCTATGAGTTTTGAATAGGAATTCTTAAAAACTGAAGTCTCAAGATTCACCATGTCCTCTGGTTATCAGGTACCTAGTTTAAAAGTAGGTACCTACCGTGGAGGTACCTACCCTTGTGTAAGGGAGAGGTGGCATGAAATGAACATTCTTGTCAAGTTTTGATAAGTACGGCATCGGAGATGCCAGAGTCACCTATGATTGCTGATATTAACCACCTATGTCTTCTAATGATATTGTTACAGTGCGTATCTTTATCAACACGTGTCCTCTTCAAGCCACTCTTCCCCTACTAGGGATCAGAAATAAATCATTATATTCACCTGGGAATTCAGCTTCAAAGAGACTGTCGGTGCAGCATGACTGGTGTTGAAATGGTATATTATTATACGAGTTTAATAAGACGAAGTTTGTCACACGACTGTTTTTGGGGCACGACGAACGCAGTGAGGAGGGTCCCAAAGGAAGGAGTGTGACGAAACGTCTTATTAAACGTGTCGCCTATTTTTCCCTTCAGGTCGCTGAAGGCGGCACTCAGTTTTTTTTCTATGTGGAGAGCAAGGCGTGGGTTCTTAAAGTTTACACAAAAACTGCCACAACTAAATTTATATTTCAAAAGGCGCCAATCGGGCGTGTAGCTAGTTCAGATGGTTGGAATTGATATATTCCCGATTTTTACACAATTCCCGTGTTGTGTGAAACACGGCTGTACGCTCTACAGATGGTTGTAACTCGAACGCACTCGAGAGCTGTCAAACAGCTGACGGGTGACGTCTTCGAAGTGTCAAAAAAAAAAACAAGAGTAGTTAATGGTAAATAAATGCAGCTGAATTATGGAAAATATGAATTAAACTAGGCAAATCGGGAGAATAATTGGAGTATATTCGACGTAATTGACACGGAATTATCGAAAGGTATGTGCAATGTAAAATAGTAACAAATAAAAATATGATATTGACTTGCTAAATTTCAGCCCGAGCCTCCTCGGCCAGTGAAAACGAACCTCACAGGGCACAGGCAAGACGTGAGGATGTTGGCAGAGGTGTTGAATGCCTACTGCTCTTCAAACGCGAAACCCCAGGAAAACTACCCCCCAGCGTGTCTGGTTCCGACAAGGTTTTGTCGAATAACTGAACGTTTGCCTAACCTAACCTATAATACCTTGGATCCAAGTTAAAAGGTTTCGGGGCGCTCACTTGATTAAGTGATATTCTTAAAAACAAAACAACAACGCTAAATGGGCAACTTAAACTTAGGGATGCGGAAGAACTAGAACATCTCACGTGACCCCTGGTGCAGCGCGAAGTCGTCTTCCACCGGTCCGGGTACGTGGCTTGACTCGCAGATGACGTGCAGCACTCTGGCACAAGGTGGACGAAGGCGTGCTGGTTGAGCTTCAGCGAAGATGGTACTAGCAGCCAAAATCGAAGGAGTTGACCGCAGCGAGTTGGCTTATCGGCTTCGGTGGTCACCGGTGAAAACAGCGTACATCATATGGAAATTCGTCGGCAGCGTAACTGGATGATATGAAGGACGGAGAGAGAACGTGGGAAACGTAGATAACGTACGAAAACGTAGATGTAGCGGTATAAACGTGGATGGTCCCAGATAAAGCTAAAATTTGAGGTTCGGCAACTTTTTGACTTTAAAATCGAACTTTCTAACTCACCCTTTTCAGGTTATTCTCATGGCACACAAGAGGTGCGAAAAGACAGGAGGAGGCAACATGAAACAAATGGGGGCTCTCAGGCCTGCCCTTCAACGGAGAAACGGAACAATTTGCCTCCCACAATACTAACTGTCACTCTTCTTTTCTTGAATTGAATTCCCTTATCAGTAAAGTTTTCTATCATGTCGTTTCTTTTGCCGTTTCCTCTCTCATCTGTACCGCGATAATTCAAATAATTCACTGCTTTATTGACCACTCTCTTTAGGTTTTATATGGAATTTTGCAAACTCGAAATAAATTTTTATATAAAGAAAATTGTAGAAATTTCAATTGCTACAAACGAGTGCAATATACTATTTTATTAATTTTGCCTCAAATATTTGGAAAAAAATGGAAAATTCTAGGGGTAGCAACGCCGTTCAGTGTCATAATAGTCGAGCGCCAGTACGACACGCGTTTGCGTGTCGAAAAGTGGCCAGTACGATACGGGAGTAGATAAAGATATGAACAAGCAGTATGTGATGTGCTCCACCTTCGGCATAATTTTTCACACCTACTCCAAAATCCTGAACCAAAAGGCTTGTTGTGATGTGATGTTGCCAAAACTCCTTTGAAGCTTTTTCTACATAAAACGAGACATAAAATGGTTTTGCGTGAGCATAGGTGTAAGTGTGGCTTTATTTTGAACGATTCATGCAGCTCTTCATACGTCAAAGTCTTTGCACCTATTTTGATCTTGATCATCTGCATTTCTGCTGAAGCGATAGTCGGGATTGAAGAACGGAAAGGCGCCTGGGAGGCTTCCAGTGAACATCGGGCAAGGCAACGTTTGAGAAGTTTCCACTTTATCCGAGACTTCATCTATTACGGTCTAGGAGATATGACTTGTTGCACTGAAAGAGATAGAGGCTATTGAAATGTCCGGAAAAATCGGGCCCTGAACGGTCAAAATTCCGTTGGTGGCAATGGCAATTTTCGTATTCAGCAAAGTTACGACGAATCATATTTTCGTGACAGGCTCAGTCACTCTGACATCAGTCGTACCTGCATATTCCATATTCACGTCGTTTTCAAGTGCGGACCAGGTGCGGACATTGTTAGTTTTTTGGGGTTTATTCAGCGTCTTGTATGTCTTTCTAATGCTGGGTTCATAGACAAAGCTAACGCCCAAGGCATAAGGTCTATGGAGTAAGGTTTAAGGTTTGATGAAAACATGCCGTTCATACACCAGAATAATGGATAAGGAAATAAGTTAGCGTTGCGTTGATACTGTGACAATAGGTGTTACAATAGGTGACACTGACAATATTTGCATTGTCAGAAATTATCGGTTATAGTTGATTACAAGAAAACGAACAGTGGATAACATGGGCAATGATAATTATAGGGTTGTGTCCTCGGTCGTGTCTTAGTCGGAAAATTCCGTGAAAGAACCTTGCGTCACGTTTTGCTGCGAGGTCTGTTGTGGCCTTCTCACATTTCCTGTGGTTATAGCCCCATGGACACATATTCGTTCAGGAACATAAGGGATTGGTACAGAGACCAAGACTCTGTACTGGCCCCTGAACCCGAAGGAACCACGCGGAGCTTTTTGCGATGCTTGATAAATCGCTTCCTCAGTGTGGTCCATCGTTTGGTCACTTCCTCATCTAAATAATACACAGAGAAAAATGTAAAACTAGGACTCCACCAGCTCTATCAGTCTCGAATCGTCGCAGAACATTTTCGTTTTGCACAACAACTCGAACTGACAAACGTCAGAGATAAAACACGTGCTGACATTCCACGTGGCAGTGATTAACGCTCAACGCCTAAGGTGTAAAGATAAAAGTTTGCCAACTTTTGCTATCTTGTGCGTTACACCTTGTTCCTTATTCTGTGTATGAACGGATACACGTAGACCCATAAGACGAACTTAACGCCTAAGGCGCAATTTTTAGGCGTTGCTCCTTATTCTTTGTCTATGAACCCAGCATAAGCCGCTTGATTAACCCCGGACGTGTACTAACATGCTAGTTGCCAAACTGTGAACCACCGTCCTGATCCACACCCTGTTGTCCGTGAACGAAGCGGCGCAGCCGGGCAGCCCAAAAAGGCTGGGCTGAAATGTCAGGTCCAGTAAGTACGCATTTTGCTGAAAGCTCAAAATCTAGTGGCAGTGAATTATTATTGAATGACACATGAAAATATTCCATTGTGACGGAATCAGTCATACCTGCTGATTAGAATTTTCATGTTCATTGCTAGTTTTTTTGGCGGTTATTGGCTCCGACCGTGTAATTCGCCTTGAACAGTCTGCAGAATGCTGATTACGAAACTATGCTGTTTTACCCTGCTGATCCAGGCTGTCTGGTCCGAGGACGAAGTGCCGAAACCAGTGTTAACAGGAAGTCCAAAAGGTCCGGATTATTGCAACGTGCCAGAGCTTTATCCGTGCGGGCTACCGGACTACAACAACCAGCACATCTTTTGCAAGTGCGACGAGTACAAATGCCACAACTACAAGATAAAGAACATGACCAGCTTCCGTCTGTACACGCTGCAGCTGCACAACCATTACAGAAGCCTGGTCGCGATGCAGCAGGAGACGGAAAAAACGGCATACGGCGAGCTGATGCCTCCGGCATCGGACATGAACGCGCTCAGCTGGAGCTACGCCTTGGAGGACGCGGCGAGGTGCAACGCGAAAAAGTGCATTGATCCGCTCCAGCACGACTTTTGCCATTTGACACCTGTGTATCCCAAAATGGCTGGTGGAGGTGAGTGTGGGATCGAAGAAAAGCCGAGCCCATCTACTGGAAAGGGCAGCGGTTTTTTGTTTTGAACCAGCTCAGATGGTTCGATTCCAAACTGAACGGTTCCATTTGATTTTTTGCAGGTCAAAATTTGTTTCGGACAACGGATACGTCTTGCATGTGGCCCAGTGGACCCATAAAGGGCTGCGCCGAATTTACAAATGAGAAATGGGAAATTCTCGTGTATTCTGCAATGCGGAATTGGTGAGTAATATCGTATCGGGGTACCTAACCGGTTACCTGAAATGGCGTGAGTAGGTACCTAGGTACTATACTTAGTTTCGGGAGAACGCTCAAATTTGTGACGGCTCACGCTCGGTTGACTCGGTTGATCTTCGGGGTACTTGAGAGAGTGAAGCTCAAACAGGACAACTTCTGTTTGTTCACAGTTCAAAACTGGAGTATGTCTGAGAAATGGCATTTACAGGTACCTACCTGAGAAAAAGTCAATCCGCAGGCAGGGCTGGGCGGAATATTTCGAAAATGTTATGAACTCGGTATTGAAATACAAAATACAAAAGACTCGATCAAAGATAGTCGAAATACAAATTACTAGCTACATACTTGTTGAAACGTCTTTGAAATACAAAATATACACTTATTTATTTCAAAATACAAAATGCATAACTACCTAATCATTTCAGAAGTTTTATTATTGGAAAAAACCGTAAAATGTAAAGGTTTCAATGGAAACATCTTGCTGATTGAATCGCGATACAAAATCTCATTGTCTAAATGTCTTAAAAGTCGCTGAAAATCTTCTGAAGAAATATTAAAAAATCTCTGGAAATCCCATGCAGATTTCAAAAAATTCTATAGAAGTCTTTGGAACTCCTTCAGAGTTCTCAGAAATCCTTAGAAATCTTCAGAACTTCCGACTAATCTCATAGAAGTCTTCAGAAATCCCAAAAATTCCCACGAAAACTTTCAAAAATTCCTAGAAATTCCATAAAAATCTTCAGGAATCTTTAAAAATCCCGTAGCAACGTTGAGTAGTCCGTAAAAGTCCGTGAAGGTTTTTGGGAATCGTTCGAATTCTCGTAAAAATCATTGGAAGTCTCAAGAAGATCTTACGATTATTGGTAATATCCAGAAATCTTCCCTTCAGAATTACCGCAGAGATCCTTGCAAATCACGAATCTCATACAAATCTCTTGTTATCCCTAAAAACTCTTGAAAATTGTTGGAGATCTTGAAGAAATCTCTGAAAATCCCTGAAAACCCCTTGAAAATTTCAATAAATTCTTAGAAATCCCTTAGAAATCTATCGAACGCCCCAGAAATTCTCAAACATATCTAGCAATCTCGCAGGAATCTTGAAAAATCCCTAGTAGTTTTGTGAAATTCTATAGATACCCCCACAAATCTCGTACGAATTTCCAGAAATACCTGGAAATTCTAGCATCCATAGAAATTCTCACAAATTCTCAGAAATTTTTAGACATCTTATATTAATCTTGAGGAATTCCTTGAGAACTCGTAGCGATCCCTGGAGAACAGAATCTTGAGAAACACTTAGGAATTCTCACATTACTACTTAGAAACTCTGTAGAAATTCCTGGTAATCCCGTAAAAATCTTCGGAGATATTTAAAACTTCTGTAGAAATCTGCAAAATCATAAAAATGCCCATAAAAGTTTTTGGAGATCCGTAGAAATCCCATAAAATGTTCAGAAAGCCTGTAGAAACTTTCAAAACTGCCTAAAAAATCTCTCTTCAGGAATCTCTAGCTATTCCGTAGAAATCTTCAAAAATCCTTAGAAATTCTCACAGGAATCTTCAGAAATCTTGTTGATATAAGATTGGAAACCCGGATGACATCTTTAGAAATTCTCAGAAATTCTCCAAACATCTCGTGAAAATCTTCAGAAATCCCTGAAAATTTCATACAAATCTTTGTAAACTCCTAGAAATCCCTTAGAAATCCTTAGCCTTCCAGAAATTTATAGAAACCGTAGAAATATAAAAAAAATACTTGGAAATCATTGGTAAGCTTTAGGGGTCTTTAGAAAATTTTAGAACAGTCGTAGAAATTCTTGAAAATTGTTGGGAATATCTAGAAATCCCGTAGTGATTCTCAAAAACTTCTCGAAATCCTTGGGAATCCACAAAAGCCCTGTCAAAATAATCCTGTGAGAATTCCAGACATCTCTAGGAACCTTGTTGAAGTCTATTGGGAGCCTTATAAATTTTCAGAAATCTCTCAATTTTTTTTTTCGGAAATCTGGAACAATTTTGTCGAAGTCCGTAGAAATTCAAATTCAAATTCAAATTCATTTATTTTCTCAACCAACAAGGTTTTTCAATCGTCAACAATAATACAAGATAAAATAAGTAAAAGAATGCAACAAACAATGCAATTACACACAATTTAGTAAAAAACTGACAAAAAAGAGACAAAATACACATTATATACAATTAAATAATTAAAATCGACCTTGATGACCGAGCTCAAAATCATCTAAGGTAAAGCCGTACTGGTCGTATTCCTGGATAGAGTAAAATGCTTTCTTCAGGAGCATGGACTTTACAACCGTTTTAAATTTAGGTAAGGACAAATGCACTATTTCTAGTGGTAACTTATTAATGAATGTTGGACAGAAGTAATTTTTGCTGTATCGGCTTTTTGCTAGTCTAATATGATTTACTATCAGTCGATCTCTATTTCTAGTCCGATAATCGTGTATATCCTCGTGCTTCCTATAAACGTTGATGTTTTTCTTA
This sequence comes from Anaspis maculata, assembly GCA_949128115.1. Lineage (NCBI taxonomy): Eukaryota > Metazoa > Arthropoda > Insecta > Coleoptera > Scraptiidae > Anaspis > Anaspis maculata. Next base: position 3,890,716 of record OX421964.1, read on the forward strand.
CCCAGTATGAGGCACTGAAATATGTACAAACTTGGAAACGTTAGTAATCCCATATCAATAAACTTATCTTTGACATCATCACGGTAACCAATGCCAGACATCATTCGAACCACCCGGCGCTGCAGCCCAAAAACTCTCGAGGTATGTGGCGAGTGACCCCAGCTCGTTATGCAATACGTCATCAGTGAAACAATCAAGCTGTGGTACGCGGACAACACAGCCTCACTCGGAAGAACAGGAATCAAGTTTCTTATTATAAAAATATTTTCACAGATCTTTGGACATTCCTACAAAATCCGTAGAAATATTCAAAGATATCTAGAAATTTCGTGAAAATATTCAGAAATCACTAGTAACTTCGAACGAGTTTTCAGAAACCTCTAGAGATCCCGTAGGATTCTTCAAAAATCCCAAAAAAATTCTCACAAGGATCCTCAGAAATCTCGTGGATATTCTTGGAATCACGTAGAATCTTGAGGAGTCCCCTAAAAACTTCTTCAAATATCTGGTATAAATCTTAAGTAGTTCCCAGAAATTTCATACATGTCGTCATTAACTCCTGGAAATCCCGTTGAAATGACGAGAAGTCCATAGAAATGTTCGGTATTCCGCAAAAATCTCTAGAAATCTCTGCAGAATCTAGTAAAAATTCTTGCAAATCTCTGAAAATCTCGTGAAAATCTCTGAAAATCTATAGAAATTCTAAGGAATCATTAGAAATTACATATGAATCTTCATGAAGCTCGTGAAAATCTGTAGAAGTCTCTCTAGCTCTGGTAAAATTTTTTGGAAATCCCTAGGATTGTAATCTCGTACAAAATCTTTAGAAAGCCCTAGGATTTCTTGAAAATTCTCAGAAAAGTAAAAATTTCGAGAATCTTAAAAAATCTTGTAGAAATAGCCATAGTTTTTAAAAATTTTATAGAAATTTTCTTCAACGTTTCTTCCCTTTCCTCTTATGGGATCCTGTAAAGATCTCTAGAACTCCCTAGAAGTTTTCAGGAATCCTTAAGAATTATCAGAAATTCCTACCAATCTTGGAGAAATCTTCAAGAATCCTTCAAATTTTCAGGAAGCCCTTCAGAAATGCCTAGAAATTTCACACAAATTTCTGGGAATCCCTAGTAGTCCAGTCACTATGTTCAAAATACCCCAGCAACTTCGGAAAAAATAGAAGAGGTTTGAAACTTTGTACACAATATGTTCTTCAACTAATAAGAAATGAACTAAAGAAAGTCCCTTGAAATCCGAGCTCAGGAACCCATGATAGAGGCCATCAAGTGTTAAAAACCATTTTTTTGGGCGAAGAGGTCATTTTCTTAGCTCAAGATTTTTCTTTTTGCAATTGGATGATTGTATGTTACCATTTTAAGAACACCCATACAACATTTTGACAGTTGCCTAGAAGGCGGATCCAAGAGGCGGCTAAGGAGGAAAAACTGTTGACTACATTATTTTTGAGAATAGCAATTGTGGGCATTGGTTGATGGTCACATTTCATTTCAATTATAATTTTCAATAGAAGAACTGAGTTACGCTCCAGTACCTGGGGAAACCTCTGATTTATTAGGAAAAAAAAATTTGTTGATTTTTTGTTTTTTTCCAAATATTTCAAAACGGTTCAAGATTTTATTGAATGGCTTAAAACATCATTAAAAGCATAAAATTGAAAATGTATGTGGTAATTTTCATGTGTCCAGTTCTTCTGGTTTCTGAGATAAAAAAAAATGAAATGTTGCTTTTATTATGTTTCAGGGGGGGAAACAGTAGATTTCATAACCTGCAGGTGAAATAAATAAATGAAAAAAACTCCTATCTCAGGAACTATAAGAGCTGAAGATATAGAAATCTCCAAAGATATTCCTGTTTTCATGCTGTTGAAGGTGCTGTGAACCATCCTCAAATATCTTGAACCGTTTTTGAAATTTCCTGGAAAAACTAAAAAAATTACCAAATCCTTTTTTTCTCAATGAATCAATGACTTTTTCGAGATGCTGAAGTATAACATGAGTTTTCAATTGAAAATTATGCAAGAAATAAAATATGATCATCTCTCAATGTCTAAATCTATTATTTACAGAAAACTGATAGTCAACTGTTTTTTCTTTTTGGCCGCCATCTTGGATCCGCCTCCTATGCAAATAATAAAATCGTATATGGCTATTGTTAAGATGGTCATGTGAAATCATTCAATTGCAAAAAGAAAAATCTTGAGTCAAGACAAGAACTTCTTCGCTGACGAAACGAGTTTTCAACACTTGATGGCCATTATTTTATTTTATTTTTATTTATTTATTTAATTGTCTTATTTTACGAGGCGGCATTCAGCTATAAGCTGCTCTACCATGCAACCTCGGGGACAGCACAAAATATCCATGGATGAAGTAGGATTCGAACCCACACAGGGCAGCGCGAGTGGTTTGGCTTGCCATTACCTGTACCACTCGGCCACCACCGCTCCACCACCGCTTATCATGGGTCCCTGAGCTCGGATTTTAGGGGACTTTTTATAGCTCATTTATGACCATCAGAAGAACGTGTGTACAAAATTTCAACCCTCTACTATTTTTTCCGAAGTAGAAAGACATAGTGACTGGACTATAGGAAATCCTGCATGAATCGTAAGAACCTAGAAATCCTCAGAAATCTTCAAAATCCCATAGAAATTTTCAAATCCGTGAAAATCCCGTACTTATAAACATAAATATAATATTATATTATAATATAAATAAATCCCGTATAAATCCGTACAGTAGAAATCACATACACAATCATGTTCATTTCCAGCACTTCCTCAAAAATTCTCAAAAATCCTTTGAAGTCCCTAGATACCCCGCATAAAAATATTGAAATCCCTAGAAATCCCAAACGAATCCTTAGGACGATCCCGTAGAAATCTTGAGACATCTCATCTCTAGAAATTCTCACAGGGATCCATCAAAAATCTCGTTGGTATATTTAGAAAACTCGTAGAAATCTCCAGAAATCCCTTCAAATTCTTCTTTGAAATCTCGAAAAATGTCCAGGAACCCCTAGAAATCTTACACAAAATTCTATAAATTCCTATTTTTTTCTTTAGAAATCTTGAGCTTTCCAAGAATCCCTAGATCCCTGAAAATATCAAACAATTCTTAGAAATTATTGGTAATCTTCAGAAGTCTTCAGAAATCCCTAGAATTGTTGTAGAAATCCATATAAATCCGGAATAAATTTTTGTAAATCGCCAGAAATCTCGTAGTGATCCCATGAAATCTTCAGATTTCCAGAGAAGTCTCATGGAAGTTTTCCGCCGGCGACTCGTCAAAGCTCTGCGAACACAACTTGAAATATCAACACTCCTATCAGTAATACTGATACTTTTCCCTTTTACGCATTATTTATAATTATGTTGTACAATCTCTTAACATCTTCAATATATGAAATTTAAAAACTTAAAAAAAAAAGTAATACTTCGTTTTAGTACATTCCAGTTTTCAGTTTCAGCTATTTTGACAGGCTTCTCATCCTCAACTTGTTGAAAGGAAATCCTGATGATGGAGATTTGGAGAGGCCATTCAGTCAAAATTGCAAAAACGAATTATCTGAATGAAATCTCAAAGTCCTCTGCCGCGAAAGGACTCTCCGTCGATTCCTTAAGAGCAGGCCGGTGTTCTTTCTGATCGGAATATGGCTGTATTGAAGGTTTCGCGAGAGTTCCTTACGTTTGTCAGCATCGGTTTAAAATTTTTGGTTGAGCTTTGTGAAGTCCTGATAGCGTAGACTACACGAGGCTAGAATCTAGCAAGAAACCCGGACTCAGGCCAGCGCCTTGACCACAGCCATTTTCTGTCATCTTCAGCACGAGTCCAGGTGAATCTCCAGCGCCGCCATTCCACCACCGATCGGTGACATCGTGCCAGGGCTCCGCAGTGGATGGTAACCGTCTTTCCACGATACCTTCCCGTGGGGCGTCATCGGGGTCACGTCCGACGTGCTCTGCTAGCTTCTATGCTTCTGGGGCCCAATGTGCACATCGCGGTCACATCCTTGAAGTTTTTAGATTTCAGAATCCAGCGCAGGTGAAATGGTACCCACCTATATCGACACTAACTGGATTTCATTCCAACAGGTACGAAGAATTCAAGGACGTCACCAACGAGTCCATCTTCCATTCCTACTACGTCGACCCCGACAGAAGAAAGTACGGCCACATGACGACGCTGCTCTGGGCAAAAACTACGGAAGTCGGATGCGCGATCGCGGCGGACAAGGAGGAGATGAACTATTTCTTCACCTGCAACTACTACCCGACGGGCAACATTTATCAGCGTAAAGTTTTCACGGTGGGTCCGGCGGCCACTGGTTGTACCAAGGAGAGACCGGCGTACTGTCGGGTCCAAGGACTTCAAGGACTGTGCGGAAATGGCGTGTTGCCGCCGGAGCCTGCCGAGGACTTCTTCATCTCGTCTCCTCTGGAAGGTGTGATTTCGGCGCGGGGGCGACGGCGGTACGGAAGGAATTCGTCCGTGCCGAAAAAGCCACCAGTTGGAATTGTTTTGTTGTTCTTGACCGGAATTTGCGTACTAAATGCACTTTTCTTGTAGATAATCAATAAATTATCATTTATGTTCTGTGGTGCTTTCGTTAACCGTCGTGTGAGTTCATTCTTCGCGACTTTTCGTTAGCTTCCCAAACTTCCCGCTCCCGTGGTTCTTTCTCCCCGTATCGTTGACCAATTCCAGGACAAACCCACACCTTGGAACATTTAGTATGTTGTTTTGCATCAAGTTCTGAGCAAGTGATGGCCTGTTTCTCCTCGGCTGAAATATCAGGAAGTTCAGTAAGTACGCATTTTGAAGATTGACCTTTGAAAGCTCAAAATCTAGTAGCAGTGAATTATTATTGAATGACACATGAAAATATTCCATTGTGACAAAATCAGTCATACCTGCAGGTTTCAGTTTTCTTGTTCATTGCAAGTTTTTCAGCGGTTATTGGCTCCGACCGTCTACTTCGCCTTGAATAGTGTGCAGCATGCTGATAACGAAGCTATGCTGTTTTACCCTGCTGATCCAGGCTGTATGGTCCGAGGACGAAGCGGCGAAACCAGTGACACCAGGAAGTCCAAAAGGTCCGGATTATTGCAACATGCAAGAGCTTTATCCGTGTGCGACGCCAGAGATCAACAGCCAGCACATCTTTTGCAATTGCAAGAGCCACAAATGCAACTACTTCATGACCGAGAACATGTCCGAATTTCGCGAGTTTGTCATGAAATGGCACAACACGTTCAGAAACACCATCGCACTAGGTCAAGAGACGGAAAATGTGACGTACGGTGGACCGATACCTGAGGCAGCAGACATGAACGCCCTGAGCTGGAACTACGTGATGGAAGACACAGCGAGGTGTAACGCCAAAAAATGCACCATTCCGTTACAGCTAGACGCTTGTCATGCAACGCCAATATACCCCAGAATGGCCCATGGAGGTGAGTGTAGAGCCGGAGAAACTCCACCCCGTTATTGGACTGGGTATACTACTTGAGGGATGATTTTTTTTTTGTCAACATGCTCAGAAAGTTTGAATCTATCTGCGACCAAAACTGACTGAAGCTCATTCGATGTTCCTTTCTAGGTCAAAATTTATTTCGAGCAACCGATACTACCTGCAGACAAATTAAAGGAGTTCTGAAGGGCTGCGATCCAAACACAATGAGCGAGTGGGAAGTTCTGGTCTATTCTGCGATACGGTATTGGTAAGCAATATTATACCAATCGTTATACAGTGTGTCTGCGAAATAGCTCGCTCATTCCGAGCACAAGAAGTTTAAAAGGCTGTCGAAACAGCTGAAACTGAAAACTGAAATGTACCTACTAAAACGAAGTATTATTGCAACTGATGGAAGCGAGAGTCAGAGTGTTGATAATTCAAGTTGTGTTCGCAGAGCTTTGACGAGTCGCTGGCGACACTTCCGTCGACCGAGTATGAAGAAAGAATTTTGACAGAAGGGAATATTGACGACCTCTTATCATTGGTTCGCGACAGTGTCGATGCTCTGTGAATCCAACTCAAGAATCCCACATGTACGGTACTTCGGTACTCAGACACTAACCGGGTTGTTCTCGACAGGTACGAGGAACTGAAGGACGTGTCTAACGTGATGATCTTTGAGAATTTCCGCAACGATCCACTGAAGAAGATCTACCACATGACGAACATGCTCTGGGCCGAAACCACAGATGTCGGGTGCGCCGTCACGGCGGACGAGAAAGAGAGAAACTTCTTCGTGACCTGCAACTACTTCCCGACGGGCAACATCCTTGGGCAGAAGGTTTTCACGAAAGGCCCGGGTGCTTCTAAATGTCATTCGGACAGACCGGCCGGCCAGGCGCCCGATTACAAAGGACTTTGCGGAAGTGCCGTCCTGCCGCCCGATCCCGGCGCGGACTTTTTCGTTTCGCCCCCAACCTCAGTTCAACTCTCAGATGGAGATGTTTCTGCGCGGGGGAAGCGGCGGCGCTCATCGGCGCCAAAGACGTCACCGGTGGGAGTTTTGTGTTCATTCCTGACCGGAATTTACTTGTTGATTACGTTTGTTTACTGTTGAATATACTGATAATTTTTGATTTCGTTAATTTACCAAGTCAACCAATAATTCACCTAGCCTTGATCTACGGGTGGTGTGAATAAGAAGTGAGTACGTAGCTTCTGCTTGAACTTCGATTTTCTTCAATGTTGCGAAGCAAATTCTTCCTAAGTAGTATAGCAACTTCTAGATGGTAGCCCAGGCTTTTCAGCATTCAACATGAAACAAATTATTCTACGTGTAATCTTACCGTACGTTCTTGTACCCACTCAACCTCACTGAAAAACTTTCTTACGTGTGCGTCATAATTTACTATCGAGGGGTCAACCACCAGTGGAAATCACTGTACATTTTTTTGGAAATACTATGGAAATACTTGGAAATAGATGGAAATACTATGGAAATACTTGGAAATAGATGAAAATACTATGGAAATACTTGGAAATACCTGGAAATACTTTGGAAATATTCCATATATACTTGGTCATAACTGCCGAAATTTAATTCCTAGTGAAGCCTGTGACAACTAGAACAGGTCTCTACGGTCGTTGTACTTATATTATAAACTACTGGACAAATTAGTAGACGGTTAAAAAAAAACGTCTGAATTTGAAGGCCAATAACTTTTGTGTGCACATAAGGCGACTTTTAATTACGTTTCTTGAGTTGGTCAGTTTCATTTCTCTCTTAGACATAGATATATCCCATGAAAAGAAACATCAAGAAACTCAAGATGAAATTTCTACAGGGTTATAATATGTATGTACAGGTGTCCGGGAATAAGTGTTACAAAACTTACAGGGACATAGAAAAACAAGAAATAAAGGGACTTTTGTTGATAAACATACCCTCGCAAATGTATAATAACGGAGATACAGGCCTTCAAAGTTGTTTTTTGAAAACAGTTTTCTTTGCATAACTTTTGAACCGTTCAACTGATTTCATTCAAATTTAAACCAAAGTTCACTAAAATAAGTTTTCATTGAACAATAATGACGAATTTCATCAAATATTTTTGGGGGCGAAAATAATAGGAGGTACCCTCCCCCTTTCCCCTAATTTTTGAACCACCCTGAATATTCTTGGAAACGGTTTCAATTCTTGAATTCTGCGTCCAATTCTTAGAAAAAAGTCACTTCTGCAAAATTTTGATTAGAGGCTTCATTTTGAAAATGTTTCTTTCTGAAAAACTCCATGTTTCTCAGCGAAAATGGTGATTTATTAACTTAAAACACCCAGAAAACTTATTCCAGTTGACGAATCATGAGTTTTCTTGAATATTAATTCTTAGGCCCAGGAAAGTGGCGATTTCGAGATATTTTCCAATATTTCAAACCCAAATATCTTGAAAACGAAGCCTCTTATCAAAATTTTGCAAAAGTAACTTTTTTCTTTAAATTGAACGTTTAATTTAAAAATAAGAACAATCTTCAAAAATATTCGGGAAGGTCAAAAATAGGGGTAAAAGGGGGAGGGCACCCCCTATTATCTTCGCCCCTAAAAATGCTTGATAAAATGTAGTATTATTCTTCAATAGAGACCTGTTTCGGTGAACTTTGGTTTGAATTTGACTGAAATCGGTTGAACGATTCAAATGTTATGCAAAAAAAACTGTTAAGAAAAGTCCCCTTATTTTTCAATTTTCTATCTCCCTGTGAGTTTTATAACACTTATTCCGGGACACCTGTATACAGGTTGGTGTCCGGTATTTATTCGCGGAAACTTTGGCAATCAACAAGAGCATATAATAGCTATTCACGATTCAAGTGTTAGAAGTGACAGAGATCATTTTGTGAGTGGGAACCCCGCGAACAACATAAGACACTTTTAACGCGTGTATCGTACAAGATTTTATCTACAATGGTCTTTGAAATGTTTGATAAATGTCAGAATTTATTGAAAATATGACAGGAACGCGCAGGATCATCACTTTTAGCACGTCGCCCATGACGACGTGTCAAAAGTGACGGGTATTATTTAACGCTTGTAGATAATAGCTATTTACGATACGAGTGTTAAAAGTGACAGGTATTATTTTGTGAGCGGGGACGCTTGCGAAACGAGCATTAGCGAGTAGAGCAACCCCGCGAACAAAATTAGACACTTTTAACGCGTGTATCGTACAGAATTTTATCTACAATGGTCTTTGAAATGTTTGGTAAATGTCAGAGTTTATTGAAAATATGACAGGAACGCGCAGAATCATCATTTTTCACGTCGCCCATGACGACGTGCTAAAAGTGACGGGTATTATTTAACGCTTGTAGATAAAAATAGATAGACTTTCCTCAAACTCAAAAAATAAAGCGACTATTTCACTAGAGTGTATTACACCGACAATAAAATCTAGTATTCAGATGACTATTTCACTAGAGTGTATTACACCGACAATAAAATCTAGTATTCAGATGACTATTTCACTAGAGTGTATTACACCGACAATAAAATCTAGTATTCAGATGACAAAACACGTACCTATACCTACCTGGGCAAAACCAACATGATGGTTTTGCAGCGGCAATTTTTTGACGTTTCACTCGTTCCATTACATTCAAACTGCTTTAGTAGATGTAGCGCATTTTCCTATCGAATACGCTATTTTTATACTTTGTATTCGCCTGTCCGTCCCAATCCGTCCAGCCGTCCGCCTTGTTATAAAATTCCTTTTGTAAATGACCGGAACTTAGCTAAAGATGAGCACAGGAAAACAAAGCAAGCTCAAATTGTGTTACCTATAATATTTGTCAGACTGACACTTTTGCAGCAATTTGAATCGGCGGTCGTCACAAACAGTATTCAAGCAAACTAGTAAGCTTCATTGCATCTTGTTGTATCAATCGAAGCCCCAGCGGGCCCCCTTGTGTTTTCATGCATCGTTTATATCCCTAATGAGTTGCCCCTTGTGTCTGTTGCCCCTTGTGTCTTCTTCTGTAGCTCGAAGCCCTTGCGGGCCCCTTTGATGTGGATGTCTATGTGCCGTTCAAAGACCTAGCTCACCTTTTTATGACGTACTGTAAGCCCCATTGAGTCTTCTTCTGGCTTTCGAAACTTTGGTGTGTTGTCTTGTATTTTCTTGGTTTTTCAGTCAGGGTTTTAGTAGAAACTCTTTTTTTCATCTCCCGAGACTCTGTGCTCTTCTATACTTTTTTTGGATGCTCAAGATCCTAGCGGGCTCTCTTATACCTCCATACGCCGTTAATCATGACTTCCGAAACTCTCTCGGCCTTTTTATGGCTTCACGTTATTTTAGAACTAGATAGGTATCTTGGTTTTGGATGAAAAAGCTGTTCAAAGAAAGCCTCCTTTTCTCTCGTAAAATAGTCATGTCGAATACCACTCGAGATAAAATTTTGAAGGCAAAATTTTTCTCTTGTAATATTCAAATTTGTTGCTTTTTGGCAATTTCGCTCATGACATTTAATCAAAACCACTCGCCTGACGGCTCGTGGTTTTGTTACAAATGTCATTCGCGAAATTGCCAAGCAACAAATTTTCATAACAATCGAAAAATTTTGCCGACAAAATTTTATCTCTTGTGATATTAAATACGACTATTTCACTAGAGTGTATTACACCGACAATAAAATCTAGTATTCAGATGACAAAACACGTACCTATACCTACCTGGGCAAAACCAACATGATGGTTTTGCAGCGGCAATTTTTTGACGTTTCAATAGTTTCATTACATTCAAACTGCTTTAGGTAGATGTAGCGCATTTTCCTACCGAAGACGCTATTTTTATACTTTGTATTCGCCTGTCCGTCCCAATCCGTCCAGCCGTCCGTCTTGTTATAAAATTCCTTTTGTAAATGGCCGAAATTTACCTAAAGATGAGCACAGGAAATCAAAGCAAGCTCAAATTGAGTTACCTATAATATTTGTCAGACTGACACTTTTGCATCAATTTGAATCGGCGGTCGTCACAAACAGTATTCAAGCAAACTAGTAAGCTTCATTGCATCTTGTTGTATCAATCGAAGCCCCAGCGGGCCCCCTTGTGTTTTCATGCATCGTTTATATCCCTAATGAGTTGCCCCTTGTGTCTTCTTCTGTGGCTCGAAGCCCTTGCGGGCCCCTTTGATGTGATTTGTCTATGTGCCGTTCAAAGACCTAGCTCACCTTCTTATGACGTACTGTAAGCCCCATTGCGTCTTCTTCTGGCTTTCGAAACTTTGGTGTGTTGTCTTGTATTTTCTTGGTTTTTCAGTCAGGGTTTTAGTAGAAACTCTTTTCTTCATCTCCCGAGACTCTGTGCTCTTCTATACTTTCTTTGGATGCTCAAGATCCTAGCGGGCTCTCTTATACCTCTATACGCCGTTAGTCATGACTCCCGAAACTCTCTCGGCCTTTTTATGGCTCACGTTATTTCAGAACTAGATAGGTATCTTGGTTTTGGATGAAAAAGCTGTTCAAAGAAAGCCTTCTTTTCTCTCGTAAAATAGTCATGTCGAATACCACTCGAGATAAAATTTTGAAGGCAAAATTTTTCTCTTGTAATATTCAAATTTGTTGCTTTTTGGCAATTTCGCTCATGACATTTAATCAAAACCACTCGCCTGACAGCTCGTGGTTTTGTTACAAATGTCATTCGCGAAATTGCCAAGCAACAAATTTTCATAACAATCGAAAAATTTTGCCGACAAAATTTAATCTCTTGTGATATTAAATACGACTATTTCACTAGAATGTATTACACCGACAATAAAATCTAGTATTCAGATGACAAAACACGTACCTATACCTACCTGGGCAAAACCAACATGATGGTTTTGCAGCGGCAATTTTTTGACGTTTCAATCGTTTCATTACATTCAAACTGCTTTAGTAGATGTAGAGCATTTTCCTATCGAATACGCTATTTTTATACTTTGTATTCGCCTGTCCGTCCCAATCCGTCCAGCCGTCCGCCTTGTTATAAAATTCCTTTTGTAAATGACCGGAACTTAGCTGAAGATGAGCACAGGAAAACAAAGCAAGCTCAAATTGAGTTACCTATAATAATATTTGTCAGACTGACACTTTTGCATCAATTTGAATCGGCGGTCGTCACAAACTGTATTCAAGCAAACTAGTAAGATTCATTGCATCTTGTTGTATCAATCGAATCCCCAGCGGGGCCCCCTTGTGTTTTCATGCATCGTTTATATCCCTAATGAGTTGCCCCTTGTGTCTTCTTCTGTGGCTCGAAGCCCTTGCGGGCCCTTTTGATGTGGATGTCTATGTGCCGTTCAAAGACCTAGCTCACCTTCTTATGACGTACTGTGAGCCCCCTTGCGTCTTCTTCTGGCTTTCGAAACTTTGGTGTGTTGTCTTGTATTTTCTTGGTTTTTCAGTCAAGGTTTTAGTAGAAAACCTTTTCTTTATCTCCCGAGACTCTGTGCTCTTCTATTCTTTCTTTGGATGCTCAAGATCCTAGCGGGCTCTCTTATACCTCCATACGCCGTTAGTCATGACTTCCGAAACGTTATTTCGGAATTATTAGGCTTCACGTTATTTTAGAACTATAGATAGGTATCTTGGTTTTGGATGAAAAAGCAAAAAAGCTGTTCAAAGAAAGCCTCTTTTTCTCTCGTAAAATAGTCATGTCGAATACCACTCGAGATAAAATTTTGAAGGCAAAATTTTCCTCTTGTAATATTCAAATTTGTTGCTTTTTGGCAATATCGCTCATGACATTTAATCAAAACCACTCGCCTGACGGCTCGTGGTTTTGTTACAAATGTCATTCGCGAAATTGCCAAGCAACAAATTTTCATAACAATCGAAAAATTTTGCCGACAAAATTTTATCTCTTGTGATATTAAATACGACAAAACACGTACCTATACCTACCTGGGCAAAACCAACATGATGGTTTTGCAGCGGCAATTTTTTGACGTTTCACTCGTTCCATTACATTCAAACTGCTTTAGTAGATGTAGCGCATTTTCCTATCGAATACGCTATTTTTATACTTTGTATTCGCCTGTCCGTCCCAATCCGTCCAGCCGTCCGCCTTGTTATAAAATTCCTTTTGTAAATGACCGGAACTTAGCTAAAGATGAGCACAGGAAAACAAAGCAAGCTCAAATTGAGTTACCTATAATATTTGTCAGACTGACACTTTTGCATCAATTTGAATCGGCGGTCGTCACAAACTGTATTCAAGCAAACTAGTAAGATTCATTGCATCTTGTTGTATCAATCGAATCCCCAGCGGGGCCCCCTTGTGTTTTCATGCGTCGTTTATATCCCTAATGAGTTGCCCCTTGTGTCTTCTTCTGTGGCTCGAAGCCCTTGCGGGCCCCTTTGATGTGGATGTCTATGTGCCGTTCAAAGACCTAGCTCACCTTCTTATGACGTACTGTAAGCCCCATTGCGTCTTCTTCTGGCTTTCGAAACTTTGGTGTGTTGTCTTGTATTTTCTTGGTTTTTCAGTCAGGGTTTTAGTAGACACTCTTTTCTTCATCTCCCGAGACTCTGTGCTCTTCTATACTTTCTTTGGATGCTCAAGATCCTAGCGGGCTCTCTTATACCTCCATACGCCGTTATGTGACTCCCGAAATTCTCTCGGCCTTTTTATGGCTTCACGTTATTTTAGAACTAGATAGGTATCTTAGTAGCCGAGGCACACATGTTAAATGGAAAGAAAACGGCATTTGATGTTACAAGCAAGCCACTTTGCACAGTTGTTACTAAGACACTAACAAACATTTTTTTCCGCAGCACATGAAAATCGGTCCCTTAGGAAAGCGGGGGGGGGGGGGGAACCCCCTTGGAAAGAGTAACTTTTTCAAATATTGACCGATTTTCACAGTTTTGGTGTCGATTCCACACAATTTGATATCACCAAGAAAAATAGAGACAATGCTAATGCTGTAAGTTACAAGGTATGGTTATTTTTAGGCGCCATTTTCAAAATATGGCCGCCAATTTCGCAAAATTTCATCTGATTTGAAAATAACCTTGTCACATGTCCAAACCGACCAATTCAGGGATGCTCTTCACGTTTCCGTTATCTAAAATAATATTCGGTGCATTATTATAACTATTATTATCCGGTAAACAAGGAATGGGGGTGCAGGGGGCACTCCTCAGCAGCGAGTGTGATTGTGCACTCATCTGAACTTCGCCCTAAGTTTGATTTTTCAGTGTTTATTTCATTTTAATTTTCATTTCTTATGCAGCTTGCAGCGCTGTTGTTCCAAATGTAGTGACATATTGAGGCAAGGAAACAGATGTATAAAGCCAACACTGCCTTCAATTACCCTCAGTTGATCTTAAGTGGGTTTTCTCCACAGTGAATCTCAAGAATGATATTTGAATCATTCAGATTTCTTTCAGAAACGTCTCTTTCTGGTTTACCTCAAATCATAGGCTCAGTGACAACCGTAGATGAATTCGTCAGGTCTCCGGATTATCTCAAAACACCAACCTCAATGATGTCACTTGCGATCAGATGGGAGAAGCTGATGGCAGGATATTTCTTCATGTCATGGACATGGTAATTCTCGATACTGAAAACGTTCCTATTCCAAGTTCCGATACAGACGTCGTAGTCCTAGCGATCTCCTACAACTTCGACATAAAAAGCGTCGGACTCAGGCAATTACGGATTCTCTATGGTACCTCCAAGCATTACAGACACCTAGCAATCCATTCAATACACAATATTGCGCGGAAGTGGCGCTCCGACACGGATGTCATGCGAACTAAGAAAACGGTGACAAGTTATCATTGCGCATGTTCAGGGCCGCTATTCTTGAATCGTGTGAGAAAAGTTCCTGGAAGTAAAATACATTCCGCAGTACACTGATGAAGCGAATGTTGCCTAAACTCGTGGTTTTTGGGCAACTTTCGCTACAGAAGTGTAGTACGGATTATATAAAACTCCCAGGGACTCTTCTCACACGATTCAAGAATAGCAGCCCAGAATTCGACAATGACATTGATTTCTGTGTTTGACGTTGACATTTTGTTCAGTTTTATCAGCAATTTGGAAGCCTTATTCCGATTTAAAATGGATATTCGGCGGTCGAAAAAAGGTGTGCCACTCAGAGGACTGACTGTCACCACACCATGCTGTCGTCATTACAATACAGCACTGATTAAATGAAATATCCCCAGAGAATTTTGCGGTAAATTTGAATGTTATGGTTGAAGTGTTCCATGTTTTTTTATTTCGTAATTTGGGGCATTTGGGAATGATCCCTCACATATGTGCTTTCATGAATAGGTTGCGAGGGTTACACCGATTTTTCTATGTAACCACTTCTACTTGAAAACGACGCATAATCCATTGAGCTTAGTTTGAGAATAACCTATTTTACAGCGTAACATATGGAAGACTTAGAACGAATCACCTCGTTTTTTAGCGCATGCGCTAAGCGGTCACGCAATATTGTGTATTGCAGAAGCTCTTGGAGAGTCCAGATCCGTAGCTCAGCGTGGCTTCCACGCCCACATAGATTGTGATAACGTTTCGTTTTTTAGTTGATAGAAAAACAAAAAGACAGGTGGAGTGCTTGGAAAGATATTTACACCGATGCATTCACACCTTTAGCTCGTCCTCCTGCACATCCTCTCACTGAGGATACACTGAAGACCTCGGAAGAAAACACAGTCCGCATGTATGGAGTGTGTGATCCTGAGTGTATCACTGTAGAGCAGGTTCGCAAAAACCTATTTGCCACAGAGAATCGACCTTTGGCCCTGTGGTCCTCCGACATCTGGGCCCTAGTACAGCATGCTCGACGAGCCGCTTACCAGGCTGGTCAGTTGTGGGGACAAGCCACGTCCACTAGCCAGTGTGCACAACTCCAGAAGGATTGGGTTGGGCACTCCAAAATGATAAGTGGGAACCAGTATGGTCTCAGTTATAGGAAGTGTGGAGTGCTTGTCATGCCTTGAACCGATGTGGCTGCAAGACTGGTTGCCAAACTATGCAATGTAAATGCAAAAGAAATTGGCTACCCTGCATACTCTTAGTTGCAAGAGCTGTAAAGGAGGCTGCACCAACAAAAACTATGCCTTCAGTTTTTTTTTATAAATTTGGAGGAAAGTATAGGTACTAGAAGCCCCAATAATTACTTTTCAGTTCAGGACTTGATCCTACGATTGGTTCAGCAGATCCAAGGAACAGTGTGCAACAAATTATTGCGAATAATATGTAACTGAATATTTCTCAATTAGTATAAATATTGAAAAAAATTGCCTTCTATGCTTCCTTCATTTATTAACTCCCTTCAGATATCTCGAATGTTATTTTAGATGAAGAAAACGTAAAGAGCGCCCCAAAATTAGTCGGTTTAGACACGCGACAAGCTTATTTTCAAATCAGAAGAAATTTTGCTAAATAGGCGGCCATATTTTAAAAATGGCGCCCGAAAATGAAAAAATAACTGTATCTTGTGACGTACTTCATCTCTATCTTTCTTAGCGATATTCAATTGTGTGGAATCGACACCAGAATTGTGAAAATTGGTCAATATTTAAAAAAGTTACTTTTTTCAAGGGGGGCTCCCCCCCTTGCTCTCCTAAGGGACCGATTTTAATGTGCTGCGGAAAAAAATGTTTGTTAGTGTCTTAGTAACAACTGTGCAAAGTGGCTTGCTTGTAACATCAAATGCCGTTTTTTTATGTGTACCTCGGCTACTATCTTGGTTTTGGATGAAAAAGCTGTTCAAAGAAAGCCTCATCCTTTTCTCTCGTAAAATAGTCATGTCGAATACCACTCGAGATAAAATTTTGAAGGCAAAATTTTTCTCTTGTAATATTCAAATTTGTTGCTTTTTGGCAATTTCGCTCATGACATTTAATCAAAACCACTCGCCTGACGGCTCGTGGTTTTGTTACAAATGTCATTCGCGAAATTGCCAAGCAACAAATATTCATAACAATCGAAAAATTTTGCCGACAAAATTTTATCTCTTGTGATATTAAATACGATAATATAGCCTTTCAAAGCTGAAATTGAAAAATCTTTTTTTTTGCATAATTTATGAACTGTTCAACCGGATTTTGTTTCAATTTGGACCAAAGTTTACTAAAATATGTCTCTATTGAATAATGATAACGCATTTTATCTAACATGTTTTGAGACGCAAATATATAATAGGGGGTGACCTACCCTTCTTCCCCTATTTTAAAGCCTCCAATTATTTTTGGAAATCGTTCCATCTTTTTGATTCTACGTTCAACTTGAAAAAAAGTTCCTTCTGCAAAATTTTGATAAGAGGCCTCATTTTTGAGCTATTTTGATTTAAACTTGGGGAAACATCTTGAAAATTCCACTCTAAAAGGTATAAAAATTGAAATATAAAAAACTCATGATTTCTCAGATCCAGAATCCAAATCCAAGTTTTCTAGGTTTTCACGAAGCCTTCAATCAAAATTTTGCAAGAGTAACTTTCTTTTCTAAATTGAACGTGAAATTCAAAAATTGGAACGATTTCCAAAAATAATCAGGGTAGTGAAAAATAGGGTAGGTACCCCTATTACCTTTGCCCTTAAAAATGTTCGATAAAATGCGTTTTCATTTTTCAATAGAGATATAATTATTTTAGTAAACTTTGGTTCAAATTTGGACAAAATCGGTTGAACGGTTCGGAAGTTATGCAAAAAAACAATTTTCAAGTTAAACATTGAAGGCCTATATTTCCGTGATTGTTCGTTTTTGAACAGGGTGTTTTGAGGAAAGTCTTTTTTTGATTCTCTATCGATTGCCAAGGTTTCCGCCATTAAACACCGGACACCCTGTACAGGGTGTGTCCCGGAATAAGGGTTACAACATTCACAGGGAAGTAGAGAATTCAAAAAATAAGGAGATTTTTTTAAATTTATACCATCGCAAACGTATAATAGTTGTTTTTTGGAAACAGATTTTTTTGCATATCTTTGAACCGTTCAACCAACTCTATTCAAATTCAAATCAAAGTCAAGTCTACTGGAATATGTCTCTATTCAACAATAATAACGCATTTCATCAAACATTTTCAGGGGCGAAGGTAATAGAGAATATCCTCCCCCTTTCTCCCTTATTTTTCAACACCCTAATTATTGTTGAGAATAGTTCCAATTTTAAATTACGAGTTCCAATAAAACTCGTGATTCCTCGACTGAAATAACTTCTTCAGGTGTTCCAAGTCGATAAACCACCTCTCATTTTTAGTTGAGAGACGAGGTGTTTTCAGGAAAAAACACTTTGGGCTCTGGAAAATGGCGATTTCGAGTTTCAAAGTTTCAAACCCAAATATCTCGAAAATGGAGTCTGTAGTCAAAATTTTGTTACTACTGCGTTATTATTGTTCAATACAGTAAGCTTTGGTTCGACTTTGAATAAAATCGGTGGATTGTTCCAAAAGTTATGCAAAAAGTACCGTTTTTGAAAAACCATTTGAAAGCCTGTATCTCTGTTATTTTACGTTTGCGAGGGTATATCTATTGAGAAAAATCCCCTTATTCTTCAATTCTCTATCTCAAGCCAAAAAAGTTTCAAAAGTTATGCAAAGTATTTTAAAACTATTATACTATACTATTTAAAAAAAAAAAACATTTTTGACGGCCTCTATCTCCGTTATCATACGTTTGCGAGGTATGTTTATTGCGAAAAGTTCCCTCATTTTTCAATCCTCCATCTCCCTGTGAATTTGGTAACTCATATTCTGGGACACCCTGTAGAAATCAGTGCCCTCAACGGTTTAGGAATTTCTTGGTTCGGAATAAGTCTAACAATGAAGATATGAATTTCCATATTAATAGCCCAGGCTTTTTAGTCGAAAAAACGACAAAACATGAAACAAATTAAAACACGGTCAATCTCTTCAGTTTTGGGTTCACTAGACTTTGCTGTATAACATACAAAAAGTCCCCAACTTTCCCCCGTGTGCGTCATTGTTTTTTTGACAGGCAAAGATGAAGACACCTCAAAATGCACTTTCCGTTTAAAAATGCTCTCAGTTCTCAACCACTCAATCGATTTCTCTTATCTTGGTCTTGAATGAAAGATAATCAATCAAAATGAATGATATGGGATAGCTTTTGTCCAAAATTTGACACTAACAGACTTAATTTCTTGATAATGGCACTTTTTTCGTGTTTTTTTTCTTATGCTTCAGTTAACATTTCACTTTTGCATCGACCACCAAATATCACTTGGTATTATTATATGCAGTAGATTCCCTACAGTTTCAGCTTCAAAATGACGTATCTTTTAGCTCCATTGTGAATTGTCCAGCAATTCCAATAAGGATTCTATGAAGTTACGTCAAACGCATTATATGGGGAAAATCACTTCAACATTATTAACCTAGACTTTGATCTGTAATAATTGATCCTACGTTCAATATGTACAGCATTGTACTGACTAAATCTGGTCTGGTAGTACTCGTATGAGTAGGTACTAGGTACATTTTCGCAATTTTCCTCTATGGTTTTAGCGCTACTACTTGTAGCTCTTATAGTTTGTTCTTGTTATTGCCGTCTGCAGTATCCGGCAATATCTCAGCTACTAAGCTTCGGATTGCGCTTGAGTTTTTGCTAGATGATAGCTTAGGTACTCTAGATGTACAAACAACAGAGATATTTTATTTCATTATTCGTCCGTCCGTCCGTCTGTGTGTCTGTCATTTCACGCAATATCGCGGCTCCTAGACCTCGGATTAACTTCGGGCTTTTGCTAGATAATAATAGCTAAGGTACTCTAGATGTAAACAAACAACACGGTGGGCTATGCGGGAGCACCCACGTGTAGTTAGTCGCATCTTCCTCCAGCTCCGGAGACTCTTTTTAAGATAGTGTCTTGCAACTGCAAGAAGAACTGCGGTCTGAAATGTAGATGCAGGCGATCTTCTTTGTCTTATTCGCAAATGTGTAAGTAAGTTCTGTAGGGGCACAACATGTAAGAATCTACCCCACCTTGTTGAGTATGACCCTGAGGACCATCTGTTATTTTTATAAACTTATGTATTTAGTCCCTTTAGGTGCTAGATAACTTTGCTATTATTTTAGATGGGTATAGGTACTATAGGTAGGTATTCGAGGTACCTATCGATTTATTGTTTGGAACTCAACAGACGAGTTTTTAACGAAACTAATATTGGACAAAATAAGCTCAGAGTACGGATGGTAAGCTAGATGCCATTTTTTTTTGAGTACTTGTGAACTTGAGATTATAATAATAATAATTTGATATTTTTTGCAGAGCATGGCTATAAAAAACTTCCTGTGCTGTGCTAGACTTCCAATACATTATTAATATGTAAATACAATGTTAAAGCTCTGTTTTGAAAAGATTGTGAGCATTTTTGATTGAAAAAAATGATAAATTGCTCTTGAAAATTGTGGATTTTTAATTCACGATATTTTCACGTTGAATACATCAATGATCGAAATTTTGAATAGGATCGATAACTGCAACTATTTCACGCATTTACATCAGGCATTCGACATAATTATTATTTCTTGAATACTATAAAATGGAGTTGGTTTGATGTTCGGTGTAAGCCAGCTTGAAACTGAAAAATGTGGCTATACCCGCGGGAAAGTTGCTGTTGTTATATTATTATTATTTTAATGTAGAGTGTTCTTTTTTTGGAAGCTAGAGAATTGTTTTGGCTACAAGAAGAAACCTTTAAGGATGGAATCAAAGCCATATTACAGCTACAATACATTTTTTTCAACTGCGCGGAGATATTTTTGAGTGACATTTAGGACTTCGACGTTTTTTTCAATAAATTATTTTTCTCACCTTGTAACTACTTACGTCTCGTTTATGATATGATAGTCTCATGCAGAAAAGTCCATATAATTGATCCAATCTTGAATCCAAATGATTAATGCATCAAACGCAAAAATAACCCAAATTGAAAAACCGGCTTTATTTTGGTCCCAAAATCACGTTTTTCTGCCGAAAATTGCTCGAAAGAGTTTTTAAACAGAATTTAAATGTCATATTCGGATTTGCAAGGTCAGATTTAGTGACAAACGATACCCAGCATGCCAATATTGTCTCAATATTATTGAAAACCAAATTTCTTCCATAGGTCACCAATTGCCCCCCTCCCGAGCTCCCCTCACGGGGACCATAGACATCTAATTTGTCAATAAGCTTCACTTATAACCCACTGTATCCAAATATGATAAATCAGAAGCCACTGACTAGATTACTCTTGTCCTAGAATTTTTTTTTTTGAAAATTTTGACCCCCCCCCTCAAAAATTATGACGCACACGGAGGAAAGTTGGGGACTTTTAGTATGTTGTTTAGTAAGGTTAAGTGGGTACGATACCGTGAAGATTGCACGTGGATTAATTTGTTTCATGTTAAATGCTAAAAAGCCTGGGCTATAAGTGATGTAGATTTGGCCCAACGGGACACGGGCTAATTCTAGTTGTGATTTTGAACAATTAAAATTGTGCACGGTTGTTCCCACAACCTTTTTGCAAATTGTGATAGGTACAAACACACAATTTGGTACACGTAGGTACCCTTCAAACTAGCTACCTACGTGTACCAAATTTCAAACTTTGCCCCTGAAAGGTAGGCAATCTGCGAACGGAAATACTTGGAAATACTATGGAAATACTTGGAAATAGTATGGAAATACCTGGAAATACTAGGAAGTACCATAGAAATACTTGGAAATACCATGGAAATACTTGGAAATACTATGGGAATACTTGGAAATATTTGGAAATACTTGGAAATATATTGGAAATACCTGGAAATACAGCCAAAATACTATAAAGTATTTCCAAAAATGGAAACACTGTACAAATTTTCAGTAGGTGGTTGACCCCCCGTTTACTATAATACTGACGGCCAAAATTGAAGGGACACTTTTTCGGAGTTTCCCTACAGGAAAACCACTTGGCAGATTTCTTCAAAATTTTTCAGGAGGGAAGCTGGAAGGGTATTCTACAAGCCCTCAAACTCATGAGTTTGTGGACCTCAACATTACAGGGTGACTTGACTGAGATTGCAGCAATGTGCCAAAATCGTTTCTGCAAAATTTCCAATTGAATTCATGAGATTGTTGTATAGCCACGGGAAGCTGAATTACATTCCAACAGGTTTGAATCAACTGCTCGCATTTAACGAAGTCCTCTTACATTGAAATTTTGCTAATCTTCTCACTTACTGTCAAGATTCAGTTCCTTGCTCTGAATCATTAGAAAACAGCTCTGTAATGATCAAAGATGGTTCGGGCCTGCTACAAATGAATTTTTCCCATCACGAAAGAGGTCGCTGACCTATGGATTACTAAAAACCTTCCCCAGTCTTCTGCAACCTCCTGGTCTGATTGGTTATTGTTTTTGCCACTGCAATTTCCACCATCTGGCGTTATCCAAAAACAATTTTATCAACAGTGGGGATCCGTTGGTAACTTTGGTAACCATTAGATTAATCTTTTGAGCTTTGAGTCCCCAGCGAGCCCCCCTATAGCCTTCATTTGCTACCTCATAGATGAGTGGTAACGAGACAAATTCTTTTCGTAATCAGAGTGGCATACGTTACTGTCGATCTTAAAATGTTCAGTTACATTGTCAAAAACCCAGCAAGTCATCTTCTTGTATTCGAAGTGCTCATTTCTGCAAATTTCGAACATCAATTCCACCTCGACGGGAAAAGTTTATTTTTTTGTAGAATTTTCCTTATTTCAAGTTTCAGTGTAGGTAGGTTATTGCTTCTACTTGCAAACTTGACCGCTACAGTGCACACAAAATCTCTCTTTTCCGTGTTATCTACCCTCATGTTTGGACTGGCAATGCACTTTCTCAGGTATCCACGTTCGGCCGGCTGATATGACCGGTTGTTGCCAAGGTAACGTTTTAAGATCGTCAGTAACGTATGCCACTCTGATTACGAAGAGAACTTTTCTCGTTACCACTCATCTTTGAGGTAGCAAAAGAGGGCTGGGGGCTCTTTGGGGACTTGAAGCTCAAAAAATGAATCTAATGGTCACCAAAGGTACAAACAGATCCCCACCATTGATTAAAATATTTTTGTATAACGCCAAATGGTGGAAATTGCAGTTGTGAAGACATTGGCCAACCAGACCAGGAGGTTGCAGAAGACTGGGTAAGGCTTTTAGTAATCCATAGGTCAGCGACCTATTTCGTGATGAGAAAAATTCATTTGTAGCAGGTCCGAACCATCTTTGATTATCATAGAGCTGTTTTCTCATGATTTAGAACAAAGAACTGTATCCTGACAGTGAGTAAGAAGATGAGCAAAATTTCGATGTAGAGGACTTCGTCAAGTGCGAGCAATTGATTTAAATCTGTTGGAATCATCATCATCATCATCATCTTTATTTATTCCCTTCTTTACACACACGAGAGGTGTATATAAATAGCATTGCGCCATGGAACATGTCATAAGCATTGTAAATAAATACTATAAATAAATAAACAAACAGATCAGAATTAAAAAAAAACAATTACAAACAGATAAGATTAAAAATAGCAAAAAACAACTAAAAAAACACAAACACACCGATGCCGCAGAAGCAAACAAACAAACGAATCAAAAACAAGCTACATGGAGATCTCTTCGTTAAAAAACTGTGCAAGTGTATAGTGTGCTCGTCCAGTCAGGTACTCTCCCAGTATCACTCTCATCTGCTTGGTAGGTAAGTCTCTGATATAGCCGGGAATCTTATTGTAACATTTAATTGCGTTGAAGGTGACATTTCTTTTTTCTAATTCTAGTCGAGGCCTCGGATGGCATAGGTTCCGGCCGCTCCTTGTGAAATGTTCATGATGCGGCTCGTAGTCACTGAAAAGGTTGTAGTTCTTCTTCACAAAAGTCACGCATTCCAACACGTAGAGACCGATGACAGTGAGTATGCCCTGCTCCTTGAAGACCGGGACACACGAATCGGTTTGCCTCAAATTGAAAATTCTCCTAAGGCACCGCTTTTGTGTTTTTAGTACATCCTCAACCCTGATGGAATCACCCCAGAAGATGACACCGTAGCGTATCCTCGACGCGACGTAGGCATTATACGCTGTCCTAGCTGCCCCGACGGACACCACCCTCGCAAGGACTCCCAGGGCGTAGGAGAATTTCGATGTCTGTGATGTTAACTGCGATATGTGATGCTTCCAGCTCAATCGAGGATCCAGATGAAGGCCAAGGAACTTGACGCAGGATTCCGCTGTCAAGGAGATGTCCCCATTCAGATCCAACCTCCATGGTGTAGTCTCGTCGTAAGTTGGTGAGAATTTCATCAATTTTGTCTTTGCTGCGTTCATCTTTAACTCATTTGATGAAAACCAGGCCTCAAGCGTCAGAAAAGACTGCTGTATGTCCATCGTCATGTCCTGTATGTCTTTCCGGTGAAAAATTATTGATGTGTCATCAGCGTACATAATCGCTTTTTGTTGTACAACAGCAGGCAGATCGTTGGTATAAATTATGTACAGCAGTGGACCCAAAATGGAGCCTTGGGGCACTCCTCTATTGACTCCTTTAGAATCTGAGACCAGCTCCTCTCCTGACAGGGTATCGTATATTTTAATTCTCTGTACACGGTCTCCCAAGTAAGACTCAAATAACCTCAGCGGAGCTCCCCTAATTCCATACATTTCCAGTTTTCGTAGCAGCCTTTTGTGGCACACGGAGTCGAAAGCTTTAGACAAGTCAATAAACGCAGCCGTCGCCTGTTCGCCCCGGTTTATCGAATCCAGAATCTCCGTTAATGCCATGTATGCTGCTCTAACCGTTGACCTTCCTTTCCTGAATCCATTCTGCATTTCAGTCAGTACCTTGTATTTCTCAAGAAAGTCGCTGAGTCTGTTGTAGATAAGTTTTTCAAAAATTTTCGATATATTCGGCAAGATTGCTATTGGTCTGTAATTTGACAGGTTCTTTTTGTCTCCTTTTTTGAATACTGGTGTCACATTGCTAATTTTCATTTTTGCAGGAAAGTTGCCGGTCAGGATGGCTTGATTTATGATGTACGTAAGAGGCCCAGATATAACGTCAGCAGTGGCCTTGAGAATCCTCATCGGAATCCCATCATGACCCGTGGAATTTGTTGTCTTCAACGATCGTATGATGTCAGACACCTCTGCAGGGCTCGTCGGATTCAGGAAAAATGTGTTCGAGTTTCTCCTCATGCTTGAGTAGTTATCGTTCTTAGCGTTCGTGTTACTCATATTTGAGCAGGCTTCGATGAAATACTCGTTTGCTTCATTCAGCAGATTCCGAGTCTGTGAAGCGGTTTCAACCTCAAAATTTTGCGCAAGATTCGTTTCCTTATTTGGTCTCTTAGTTACATTTTTAATGATATCCCAGGTTGATTTTATCTTGTTTTCCGAGTTGTTGATTTTCTCAGCATTCGTCATACGTTTAGAAGCGGATATCACGGCCTTTAGTATCTTTCGGTAAATATTGTATTCTGCCTGGGTCACTTTACCATGCTTCAATCGTTGATAAAGTTTTTGCTTGTTCTTACATGATATTCTGATACCCCTTGTCATCCAGTTTTTATGTGACTTACGATGTATATATGGTTTCAGTGGAAATATTCTATCAATGTAATTCAACTTCCCGTGGCTATACAACAATCTCATGAATTCAATTGGAAATTTTGCAAAACGATTTTGGCACATTGTTACAATCTCAGTCAGGTCACCCTGTAACGTTGAGGTCCACAAGCCCGTGAGTTTGAGGACTTGTAGAATACAGTTCGAGCTTCCCTCACGAAAAATTTGCAAGCAATCTGCCGAGTGGTTTTTCTGTAGGGAAACTCCAAAAAAGTGTCCCTTTAATTTTGGTCGTCAGTATATTTGGATACATTGGGGCATAGACAGGGTTGGGTCAGTAGAATATACACCGTCGAAAATGCGTAATCTACGTGTATATTCTACTGTAAAATATGTCACTGGATTTCCCATTTTTGTTACATATTCTACACGTAGAAAATTATTTTGCAGGTGAACACATTCAATTGAATAAAACAAAGCTTTCCGACTACCACAACACCAGACAATCAAACCAAAACTGCACAGACACTTGTTTCGCCTCTGCTTGGGGCTCATCAGTGCGTAGGCATCAGTTGTATCGTCCAGTGCTGTGGCAGTCAGATGAATCTTTGTGATGTACATATAGAGGGGGGACTCCTGATAGTCTTGGTCCGACTGGATGCCTCCGCAATGATGGGCCCCCAACAGGAACGAAACACGTGTCTGGGCAGTTCTGGTCTGATTATCTGGTGTTGGGGTAGTCGTAAACTTTTGTTTCATTGAAAATGCGATGGGTCTGCTTTGGTGCTAAAAGGCGCAATTATTTGCGTGTTTTGTGTTTTCTAACCTTCACTTGATTTAGAATTAACTCAAGAATATGAGTAAGTCAAGGTAGTCCGGATGCTAGTTGAAAGTACCTTGCATTTTTTGATGAGAAGATGCCACTCGGTGGAAATGTTCCTTGCATTGTACTCTTCCGATCCAGAAAGGTAGCCATCAGCACCATCCATGCCGGCGGCGTATACAGGGTGATACAGAAAAAAAAAAGTTGAAAAATTATATTCAATTAACCGAAACATGTGGAGACGTGTAACTCACCACATACAATAACTATTTTATACTTATGAAGTCACAGCAAACTGTTCTTGATTACCTTGAACCGTCTTTGAAATGTAGGGAAAAACCAGAAAAAAAAACAAGAACAATCTTTTTTCCATAAATGAGTAATTCTTCGAGATATTGACACAATACTTGGTATTTCTACAAAAAGTAATGTTAGAAATGATATGAGCTGGGTAGCCAACTTCTAAGCCAACTATTACTAGAAATACGATTGTCAACTTTTTTTTCCTCTTGAGCACCATCTTGAATCTGCCCTGTGAGGCATCGTTGAATTGGTGACTGGTTATCATAATAATGATAAACATGAAATCATTGCATCGCAAAAACAGCCTTCTTATCATAACTTAGTGACCTCTTCGGCGGGAAAGAATTGTCATTCACGTATTTTTTGGCTCTTCAAAGCTTTAGTGCCCATGATGGCATTTGCAACATCTGGAATGGTGAAATATGTTACACATTATGAACCTTGATGTACTTTGAGGTAGCCTACCAAGTTTCACAATCATCAATCGAGAGGTTTGTTCTTAAAAGCTGTTTGAACAAAATTTGTGTCGTTTTTTTATGAAAAATACAAAATATTGGGTCTCTCACCCTCACTTGATCCCTCACTGAGGATAGCCTGAAACCGAAAGTCTCCGAATTTTTTACGATAATGGTTCAGTGGGAAGTGCTCTTCAATGTTTAGTTGTCAAAAATTGCATAGTTGCGTTCAGATTCCAGACAGAGAACGACAGAGACGTTCATGCAGTAAAAAAAGACATAAAGTACAGTCGAGAAAAAACTAGTCCAGGGCTAGACTAAAAGCTGTCTGGAGACCTTGCTTTTTTGAACATAAATGTGCAATTTGGTACACTGTTAGAGCCTTAAGTTAGTAATGTTTCAAGCCTTTCACCCACGCTTGAGAGGCTTACAGAACCTGTGTATTGCGGGAAGCCTATCTAAAAGAGACATTTCCGGGATTTCTCCGTTGCATTGGAAGTTGTGTCTTTTTTCACTGCATGAACTTCTTTGTCGCTCTCTGTCTGGGATCTGAACGCAACTATGCAGATTTTGACAACTACACATTGAAGAGCAGTTCTCAGTGAACCATTAGCATAGAAATTTTGGAGACTTTCGGTTTCAGGCTTTTCTCAACGAGGGATCAAATAAGGGTGAAAGATCCAATATTTTGCATTTTCCATAAAAAAGTTGAACAAATTTTGTTCAAACAGCTTTTAAGAATAAACCTTCTAATTGATGATTGCAAAACTTGGTAAGCCACCTCAAAGTACATCAAGGTTCATAATGCGTAAAATATTTCACAATTCCAGATGTTGCAAATGCCATCATGGGCACTGAAGCTTTGAAGAGCCAGAAAATACGTGAATGGCAATTCTTTCCCGCCGAAGAGGTCACTAAATTATGATGAGGAGGTTGTTTTTACGATGCAATGATTACATATTACCATAATTATGATAACCAATCACTTTTTCAACGATGCCTCACAGGGCAGATTCAAGATGGTGCTCAAGAGGAAAAAAAAGTTGACAATCGTATTTCTGGAAATAGTTAGCTTAGGAATTGGCTACCCAGCTCATATCATTCCTAACATTACTTTTTGTAGAAATACCAAGTATTGTGTCAATATCTCTAAAAATCACTCATTTATGGAAAAAAGAGTGTTTTTGGTTTTTTTTCTTGTTTTCCCCTACATTTCAAAGACGGTTCAAGGTAATCAAGAACGGTTTGCTGTGACTTAATGAGCATAAAACAGTTAATGTATGTGGTGAATTACACGTCTCCACATCCTTTGGTTATTTAGCTATAGTTTTCCAACTTTTTTTTCTGTTTCACCCTGTATACGCTGCCGGCGTGAATGGCGCTGATGGCTACCTTTCTGGATCGGAAGAGTAGGATGCAAAGAACATTTCCACCAAGTAGCATCTTCTCATCAAAAAATGCAAGGTTCATTCCATTTTATGCAACTAGCATCCGGACTAAGGTGTAGATATCAGTATGATAAAGTTCAATTGAATGAGATAATTAATGCTTGAAGTGCAATAAAAGGTACTTAACAACAAAAAATTTTCAAAACTCATCGGATTGAACATCCTTTAGCTTGAGTGTGGACACATGTACAAGAGTTTCTTACATCTTTACGATCTAACTGTATCTTCAACTTCAAATCTTCAAGTGAATGCATTCGATTGGAAGCTAACATCACGTGAATTAGAATTATCTACGTATATATAATTATAAGCAAAAAAGTGTAAGCAAGTATAGAAGCATTGAATTGGCTTTCAAAAAATGTGAAACACATTGGAATCCGCACATTTTCTGTCCACGTTACAGCCCTACTATGCAAATTGTTACGTGAAATCCGGAAATAAATTTTTAGTCATTTACACTGAGTTTTGGCAGACGCTGTATGTCAGAGACTATTGGCCTCAAAGTAATAAGTTTGGTACTAGTCTTTTGAGAATTTAACGGGCTACATTTGCTTTGCAGGTACCAGGTACTAGTGTTCTGAATGTAATCGTTTACAAGTTATTCAGAAAAAATCGAAAATGTTCAAGGATGGCGCTCTTTTATTGGTTCAAAAAAAATCCAAGCCTTGGAATCATCAGGAATTTCAGTATGTTATTCTACGATTAATTCTGCATGGATCCACCAAATTTTGTCAACTTCCAAATCTATTTCCGGTTTGGCCAGATTTTTGCCTAACCCTTAGATACCCAAGCTACGCAAATCTACGTTGAGACCCAAGCGGGGTCACTAGGGTCCCCCGCCAATTTTTCAAAAATTTCACGTGCCAGATATTACCAAATTATTCAAAACACTTGATAACATCATAATAACTAACCACTTGGATGTTATTATAGTGAACGATTTCACTAGATATTGAAAAGAAATTGAATCACATTTTTATAAATTTGGAAATAGTCTCAACACACTGACTGTCCACTTATAAAGGAGAGAATATGACTGAAAATGAGCCAAAAATAGATCATTCTCTCATAGCACAATCAACAGACATAAAAGCAGTAATGTTTCGCCGATGGACATCGCAAAAATTTTTTCGACAAGTATCGCAGGCCATTTTGCATGCTAAATTAATCAAATCACATAGATACCCAAGTGGGGTACTTTGGGGGCCCACTCACCTTATTTGTCCAAGTTATTTTACACCTGTGCTGAAATTTTCAAATTTTGACATTGAGACTCAAGCCTCGACTCAAGCCCACATTCCATTTGACAAATAGCTGTGAATTGGATTGCCTACTCTCACATATGAAAAAGTTACAGCCAATTTTTCGAATGTGGGGGACCCAGGTTACCCCGCTTAGGCATCTAAGGGTTAATTTGACTGGACTATTAGTGACAAACTAGATGTCTCTGGTCCACGTGAGAGGACTTCGGGAGGGGGACAGTTGGTGAGTTACCGGACAATTCTTCGCGCGGACAATTCTTCGCCAGACAATTCTTTGCCGGAAACTTTGGAGCTCTAATAAGGCCCAGTGTAATTGTGATATTCAGAGCTCTCTATCTCCCTTTGAGTTTTAACGTAGAGTTTCAAGTCTTGCTGAGTGTCGTTTGGGGTCTTGATGAACCAAATTGAGTACCTTTGAATTTTCTAAAGACTTGCTTCGCTCTTATGCCTTGGACGGTTTCTCAGAGCCCTATCAGACCCCCCTGTCTTCGTGTTGCATTGTGTAGTCCTGCTGAGCGTCTTTTCATCTTGCATTAGTTTTTTAAGCTTAAGTTAGCTCCTGTGTGTCATTTTGTGTTGCTCGAAATCCTAGTGGCACCCCTTTGCTCTCCAAATGTCGTTTGGAGCCCTAGTGAGCCCCGCCAGGCCTTCTTGCGATTTTCAGAGCCCTATATCCTGCTTTGTGTCTACATTGAAGCATTTCAAGCCCTGTTAAGCCCTCTTGCATCTTCAAATATCGTTTGGAGCCCTAATTGGCCCCCTTGTGTCGTCAATTATTGTTGGCATTCCTGATGACCCCCTTCCGATTTCTCAAAGTTTCTGGAATTTTCGAAAACTCCCTTGTGGCTCTTCTTGGGTTTCTTGGAGCCCTATGAGGCCCCCCTGTGTTTTCGTGTTCCATTTTTAGTCCTGCTGAGCCTCTTCCTCATTTCATTAGTTTTCAAAACGCTATGCTAGTTAGCTCTTTGGCTAACTATGTGGGGCCATCTAAGAGCAACATAGAGCAATCAAAGAATGCACTATAAATTTTTAAGAATTTCTGATGGTTCAAAAAGTCAGGGAGGTCACCAGGGCTACAAACGATAATTGACTACAGAAGAGGGCTCATTGAGGCTCCAAACGGTAATCGAAAACCGAGAGGTGAAAATGATGAAATCGATTAGTGTCAAAAATTATTTAAACAGTGACTTGTGACATCCCTGTTTGTGACAATCATTGTCATGACGGAACACAGATCGACGGAATCGATCACAGTACCGCAGTTTTCCGCAGATTCTGTTTCGTTCGAGTCTTTGCTTGTTCCTCCGACCCCGACAGTGAAAGGAGGCTTGGTGCGCATCAAGCATGCTGACAGCTGAGCTGTTGACGGTAATACTGATCCTTGCATCCGAAAATGGGGCGGAAGAAGAAGAAAAACATTATCCCGCGGGCAGCCCGAAAGGTCCGGATTACTGCAGTTCGCAACACCTCTACCCCTGCCGATATCCGGAAGAGAACAACCAACACATTTTTTGCAACTGCGACCAGTACAAGTGCAAAACCTGGTACATTTCCGACAACGTGACCCGGTATCGTGAGTTTTGCTTGAAGTGGCACAACCATTGGCGTAATGTGGTCGCGATGAACAATGAGTCAGGACTAACGGGATTCGGCAAGCACATTCCCCAGGCAGCGGACATGAACGCGTTGAGCTGGAACTACGCGATGGAGGACGGCGCGAGGTGCAGCACGAAAAAGTGCCAATATCCACTTCAGCACGACGACTGTCACGCATCGTCAGTATTTCCCAGTATGCATGGTGGAGGTGAGCGCATCAATCGTCAGCTTGTCGAGAAGCTGGGTTTTATTTTGTTCTGAACCACTTGGCGCTCAAATGATATTATCCACTGGGTTTGGAGCGGCTGATGGCTGCTGAGAAATTCTAATTTATTTTTTTGTTTCAGGTCAAAGTTTGTATATTACCGAAGCAAGAAAAGGACAGGATTGCAAAGCACACGGTCTATTTGTTGAAGGTTGTGACCCAAATCAAATGGACGAACATGAAATTTTGGCATACATTGCAATTCGGATGTGGTGAGTGATACCTTTTCTCCGGATGATCGGGGGGTCAATCCGCTAATTGCTCTATTGCTCTTGACAAGCAACAGAATAAAACTTATGCAAGGATTCTTATTGTTCGACGGTATTGCCAGAAAAATCCCACCTATATTAAGGTGTATTTCGCGGTGTATTTCATATTACTATTATCTAGGAACCTTTTTATAGGTACGAGGAATACAGGAACGTGGAGAATGAGTCCTTTTTCAACATATTTTACGAGGAAACAGACTTATCCGAACCGCTGACGGGTAACATGGCACAATTGCTTTGGGGTACCACTGAAGAAATCGGTTGCGCAGCCACGGAAGACAACGATCGTGTTATATACTTCTTCGGCTGCAACTACTGGCAGGGCAGCGCCCCGGGCTATCCAATTTTCACAATCGGCCCTGCAGCCTCGAAATGTCCAGCGAACAAACCGGCCGGACTGATGCCCGAGTTCAAAGGACTGTGCGGACATAGCGAGCTGCCAGATGCACCTCCTGCCGACTTCTTCATCTCGTCCACGCCCATCTTGAAAGCGTCACTCATCAGAATCTGTTACCTGTTCTTGAGTGGAGTTTGTTTGGCTTATAATAAGTCATATCTCTTGCAATAAATTTTTATTATACCTATCTGTCAATCGGTTATATCCTTTACCATATTGTCCAAACTACCATAACCAGAGATCGCTATTATGATGGTGTTGCGAGTCTCCAACAACCCTTACAGACCCAATTGAATATGGAAAAGTTTTAATTTTTCTGGAAGAAATCCAAATGTATGACTCCGTCTAACTAGTGAATCACGCCCTAATAATTCAAGCTGAGCTGCTTATAATCGTTTATGGTTGATGCAGCATTGTAAATTGATAAAAAATCGTCGTCATGTCTGCCGCCGGACTTCTCATCGCAGCATCCTTCCTGCAACGTCTTTGAAGACTAGTATCCAGGAACCTATGGAAAATTATTTTCATATCAGATAACTGCCAAGCCAAGTATCTCTGAAACTGTAGTATAGTCCGGCTGGTAAGAGAAATCACCTTGCATTTTAGAGACAAGCGACGAAATTTGGCACACTTGTTCACTAGACCCTACTCTTGGACGTATGTAAATCAGGATATTGATGACTGATTCCATGCCCATGAAGATTCTGCAAACAGTTTTGAAACATCTTGAGGCGTTTCCGAAATACGTTGGAAGAAGTGAAGTAAATCAGTTGTTTTTGGAGATATTGAGCTGCAACTTGATATTCCGGCGAACAAATATGTTTTCAATGAAACGCGATGTGGAGCCATCGACAAAGCTTGCTAGATTCGAAACTAAGATCTTCAACTTTTTTTCCATCGTGAGCGCCATCTTCAAATTGCCCTTCATGAAATTGTTGAAAAAAACAACAGGTAACGACTTTATTAGACACACACGATGTTTTGTCATGAAAAACCAGGTACTGAATAACTGAATTGTGGCAATGACCTCTTCGCCCAATAAACGTTATTAACTTCGTTTTTCCTGTTTTTTTTTCAACTTACGTGACAATCATGACCAAATGAAACTTTGGACCAATTGAATGTTTGTGATATTACAATCAACATTGTTTTGCAACGTCAGTCATCAAATTTCACCATCATCAGTTAAGTGGTGTTCTTTTGGCAAACAGTAATTGAACAAAAAGTCTGCTCAAATATTTGTGAAAAGGGCAATAAATGCAGGGTCACCTTCTGCCCTCAAACCCAATTAAAGAAAATATGTACACAAAAGTGCTACCAACTGATACTGAAATGATTCGGAGGAATGTGCTCCGTAGTTTGAAGCCAAGCTCGAACTGATTGTTACATTTTAGTTCGCGGGAGGGACGTGAAAAGTGTCGCTACAGCTTATATTTGAAGCG
The DNA here is from genome assembly GCA_949128115.1 of Anaspis maculata. Taxonomy (NCBI): domain Eukaryota; kingdom Metazoa; phylum Arthropoda; class Insecta; order Coleoptera; family Scraptiidae; genus Anaspis; species Anaspis maculata. The sequence goes on from OX421964.1 coordinate 3,924,020, forward strand.
TTTCTGGCAATATTCAACAAAAAACGTTTCAAATATTTAGCTGTAGCAACACTTTCGACGATCCCTCCTGCAGAAGTACCTAGGATGGAAAAATCCATTTCGGTTCAACTTGACACTACAGCAGACATTCCTCCGAACTCTTTCAGTATCGATTGGCAGCATTTTTGGTAACAGATTTTCTTCAGTCGGGTTTGAAGGGACGACGTGACCCTGCCGTTTTTGCTTTTTTCACAAAAATCGAAGCAAACTTTTTGTTCAACTGTTTGCCAAAAGAACACCACTTGGCTGATGATGATGAAGTTCAGTGACTGGCTGCACAAAATGATGTGGATTATAATGTCGTCAACATCTGATCAATCCAAAGTTCCATTTGGTGATGGTTATCACCCAAGTTGAGGGAAATCAAGAAAAACTAACTTGATAACGTTTCTTGGCCGAAGAGGTCATTGCTGCAATTCAGGACCTGGTTTTTTATAATAAAATAAACGCATGTGTCCAATTAAGTCGTTACCTGTTGTTTTTTTAACAATTTCACGAAGGGCAATTTGAAGATTGCGCACATGATGGAGAAAAGTTGAAAATCTTAGTTTCGAATCTAGCAGGCTTTGTCGATGGTTCCACATCGCGTTCCATTAAAAACATATTTGTTTGCCGAAAAATCGAGTTGCAGCTCAATATCTCCAAAAACAACTGATTTATTGACAAAAAGAAAAAAGCTGAAGAAATTTCACTTCTTCCAACGTATTTCGGAACCGCCTCAAGATATTTCAAAACTGTTTGCAGCATCTTCATGGGCATGGAATCAGTCATCAATATCCTGATTCACATACGTCCAACGGTTATGGTTCACGATTTACGATTTTTCAACAAATTTCTCCTACCTAACCCTGTATAAAGTGTCTGCACGATTTCTACAGATGGTGGCAACATTTCTTAAATCGAAGAGAAGGGTCTAGTGAACAAGTGTGCCAATTTTTGTCGCTTGTCTCTAAAATGCAAGGTGGATCCCTTACATGATTGTAGCTAAACGTCCGTCCGCGTCCTATAAATAAAATCTAATCAAATTTATTTGGTTGATGATAATAAAGATGATGCTTCAGAGAGTTCTACAAGCCATTACCGAAGAACCGGGAGAAGCACGCAGACGAGTAAGGTGTCGATTCGTAGAAAATTGAATGAGTTGTCACTCGCATGTCAACGCTCCCACCTCGAATAGACCTATTTCTTATGGGGAACAGAGACGTTCAGACAAGGATGAACAATTTTAAGCCACACCCCTGGCCAATTAAAGGCCTTCAATGGACCTATTTCTTTTTCACGCCCATTTTGCCTCCTATCTCCGCTCATTGGCGGGATTTGCCTCACATTCTCCCATAGCAACTCTGTCAGTGTCAGTGACTTTCCACTTCTTATCACCCCTGACAACGATATGTTACAATTTGTCATCAGTTGTCAGTAGAGCAGAACCAAAATGTGGAGCAAAAGTCTTGCCACGATGCAAACCTACAGACTCGACAACGCTTCACTTGTTTATAAGTGTAAGCATCAAATGACGGGGAACCAGCGTGATAAGGGGTTGAAGTATAGTGCGGAAGGATATTTTGAAGACGTACTTGTGAATAACCTGAAGGTAGAAGGGAAGTGCTACAGGAGCCAGAAAAAGGAACAAGCTCCTCAAGAAAATGTTTGGAACAGCATTTGTTTTCAGTGACTTCTTTGTACCACTCAATCACTGATGAATAGAAATCTTCCGCTCTGAAGTGCCCCGTGAGACACCTAAGATTAAAGCAAAATATTGGGGATTTGTTGTGAAGTGGCAGTAATAGCCGAATAGGAAGGTGAGGTAGCATTCCCAACACTTTGAACGGTGATTTGGACGCCCCCTTTTTGGCCTTGCAAGTACAACTTGTAAAACAGCTGAAGTTGTTTCGTCAGCCTTTAAATTCTTCCTGATGCCGGCATCGTGTCTTCCAGTGGCGGCCATCCATTTATTTCGCTTATTTTCGTCGGCAGGAAAACCGTGGAATGCAACATTTGGGGGAAATGCTGTCTTGGACTTTGAGCGGACAACTTTTCACACAACATACGTGCATTTTTCGAATTGTTTGATCAGTGTAGCGACACGACACATGTTACAGTCATAGTGACAGTGACAATCTAATTTATTGTGACAGTATCGCCTTCCTCGAATTTCGCGCCTAATAATTAAAGGCGTTAAAGGCGTCTATTAGACCTATTTCTTATGGGGAACAGAGACGTTCAGACAAGGACGAATAATTTTAAGCCACACCCCTGGCCAATTAAACGCCTTTAATTATTAGGCGCAAAATTCGAGGAAGGCGATACTGTCACAATGAATTAGAATTGTCACTGTCACTTATGACTGCAACCTGTGTCGTGTCGCTACACTGATCGAATAATTCGAAAAATGCTCGTATATTGTGTGAAAAGTTGTCCGCACAAGTCCAAGGGAATATTTCCCTCAAATGTTTCGTTCTACGGTTTTCCTGCCGACGAAAATAAGCGAAATAAATGGATGGCCGCCACTGGAAGACACCGGCACCAGGAAGAATTTGAAGGCGAACGAAAAAATTTCAGCTGTTTTACAAGTTGCACAAAGCCAAAAGCGGGGTCACCCAAATTACCGTTCAAAGTGCTGGGAATGCTATCTCACCTTCCTATTTGGCGATTACCCACTACAACTTCACAACAAAACCTCAATATTTTGCTTCAGTTTTGGTGTGCTCACGGCACTTCAGAGTGGAAGATTTCTATTCATCCAGTGATAGGTACAAAGATGACGCTGAAAACAAATGCTGTTCCGGACATTTTCTTGAGAAGCTTGTTACTTTTTCTGGGTCCTGTAGCACTCCGCTTTTACCTCCAGGTTATTCACAAGTACGTCTTCAAAATATCCTTTCACACTATACTTCAACCCCTTATCACGCTGGTTCCCCTTCATTTGATGCTTGCACTACACTCTTGTAAAGAAGTAGAGCGTTGTCGAGTCTGTAGGTTGCAGGTTGCAGCGTGGCAAGACTTTTGGTTCTGTTCTACTGACAACTGATGACAAATTGTAACATATCGTTGTCGGGGCTAATGACAAGGAGAAAGTCAGTGGCACTGACACAGTGATGTAAAATACCCGGGTTTTTATATTTAAGGGTAAATACCCAGGGTAAATACCCGGTATTTACCCAAAATCGGGTATCTAATAGGGTATCTATTTTCAATAATAATAACATTGATAACAACAATAACAATCATGATTTTTGCTCACAGCAGCAAACTAATAATAAGTGCTTTGGAGGGTATGTTTATAGAGCCTTGGAACTTGGAAAAAGAAATCATTTAACCTTTAACCGTCAACACTGTCAACCGAGCTGTCAACAGTGTCAAATTTTCTGTCAAACTGGGTAGGGTGGGTAAATATCGCTCGGGAAAATACCGGGTAAATACCCGATTTATATTTACCTGCCTACCCGGTAAATACCCAACTCACATCACTGCACTGACAGAGTTGCTACGGGAGATTGTGAGGCAAATCTAGCCAATGAGCAGCGATAGGAGGCAAAAGGGGCGTGAAAAAGAAATAGGTCCATTGACTGAGATGAAGACATCGACCAAAAACTGTTTTTTAGGCGTCATCTTTCCAATATGGCAGCCAAAATGGCAAAGATGCGAAGTGGAAAAGTAGAAATTTGGAAAGGACACCTCAAGATCTATAATACTGCTAAGTCTCAAAAATATCGGATAACCTTGAAAAATGCCAGAATTTAGCATTATCTTATTAAGACAATTTTGAGTTTGACAGTTTTCCGGAATAACGTTTGTAAATTCACATGTATGAAATAATAAGAGAATTCATTTGTCTACAAAGTAACGGTTCAAGTGTTGGCATCTCTTGAAAAACAAACGAGGTAAGTAAGTAGGTACATCAGCAAATTTCTACCTAACTACCAGATGGAGCCTTTGGTTTAGTATAAGTAAACCTTTAATACTCAACCAAGATGGAGCCCATAATTGAAAATGCCATTTTATTATAGAGTTCTGTTGTGTTTTGTGTCAAAACGATGCCGATGGAGAAAGGTTTTGTTCAGGCACAATCCGACCATTTGCCGATGGTTAGCTTCCTGATGGTGGAAGAGTTCTTCGCGAAGAACGAAAAAACGCTGGCCACCAACTGATCAAGAAACACCGATTGAGATCAACAACTCTGGAAGGCATGTTGCAAATCTAGCTGCGCGAAAGAACTCAGAAGTGACAATCACTTTCAGCTGACAGTGACAAAGAAAAGTGCCAAGCATAGAAGTGCCAAGTCAGTCTGCTGCAAAAACAACAGAGCTGGCCTGTTGCCCCGAATTTCCCCAGCACATCTGACGTCATGGCTGTTTTCAGGCGCGAAAATAAATTTAAATTATTGGAAACTTTACTTTTTTCTAGGAGGATATAAGAATAGGGAGGGAGTATAATCCAGCTTGTGGGCGGGGGGAAATGAAGCCGGGAGACGTAAGGGGTGAGGTAGCAACTACGCCCAAATATTGCATCTAGTTCCAAGGGTCTTTTGACTTTTGTTATTTGAATTGACATTATTGAAATAATTTGAAACTATTTGAGGTTAGTGAGATTTTTTTGGTTGACATAAAATGAGTCCTGCCTGATACCTTTTATCTTTGTGCCTGGATCTTGTTTGGATGGTGCTTTATCTATAAGAGCTGAATAGTGTAACGGTTTGAACGACGCGGAGAAATAAAACGAATAAAAAGGTTTTGATAAGGTTTTTTATTGGCGATAGTCAGAGAAAAGAAATCCGAGCACTCAGATAATTTCCGAAAAGCCGAAACCTCGGTGTCGATCCGCCCGCAGGGGTTGGCTCTACCGGTTAACATCTCCGCCGAGGTACGTTTTATCCTGCAACCCCAGACTTGCAGGCAACCCCATTGGCAACCCCAAAATTAATATTTTCATATAGGTTTCAAGCGCGGTCTTCGGTATATGGGTCTCTGATACCTCCTAGCTCCCGCCCTTCAGTCTTCACGGGACTTCTTGCGTTGCTAGCGTTCAGCAACGGGGCCGACGATAGTCTGGACTAGGAACCGCAGTCTTTGATGGGACCCATAGCAGCTGAAAAGGAAGATTGGAATTAGATCAATCCGGCAGGGAGTAAACTGTCCATCGCGTTCCTTGTCATCGCCTGCTGATTTCGCCAAGACCATCACGACGGAATTTCATCTTTGAGGACCGTGTCCATAGTGTCTTGTGGGCTTCCGGGACAGCATCGTGGATCTGCGTCTGGGGAGTCCGGCTCGTAGTAGCTCGTTTTCCTGTCGGTACGTGACCTCTGATTACCCGCCTTTTGCGTTTGAAGCACGGTACTTACCTAGTACCCATCACGTAGGTATAACCCATATGTGCACATGTGTAGTTTCCCCCTGTGTGATTTGTTTCATTGAGGCCCCGGTAGGCCATGAAGGTGAGGTAGTTGTGACGTTGCCGGTCCTGGTTAGGGAACGAGTGTCGTACGGGAGGGCTTCGCGATTTTTTCGGCATTGTGGGCGTCCCGGAGTCTCGCCGGAACATCGGCATAGCGGTCCACGAAAGGGGGCACCTTGCCCAGGACAAGAGTGCCACTAGGCTTGTCCAGCGGCGGCGAAGTGGTCGCAGACCATGTGAAGTTTTTCATCACACCATTCCACATAGTTAAAATTCACTTTTATCATTTAATCACGCGATAAAGCCATTAGTTACATTTTATCCTAATCTCACTTATCGTTTATTTTCGCTCCAAATTGTGACGAGCTGTCAAGGTGACATTTGGAAGGTTTGGCTGTCAGTTTGACGTTTCAGCGGTACATCGTGCCTTACGGGCGTTTGGGTCTACCGGGAGCAGAGTTTCATGATCTATCGGGTGATCAGAAACAAGATTACTCTTGCACTCGATTGGCGCCTTATAAATTTCAGAGAACACCCACCGGAACCCACACCCAGCCGCCGACATATGAGCACCGGAGCACAGTAACTGGTAACTAGTGTTTTGAGACGGTTACCGTTACAATAGGTCAGCTTTCCCCAGGTGTGGGAAAGACAGAGGCTACGTGCGCTGGATACAATATCATGTATGAAGAATATCCTATCAATGCTAGCTGAAGCTGCCGAAGCTAATGTTTCAGTAGAATGTTAGGCAATAAGGATGAGAATGACCAGCAAATTCCAAAAATAATGACCAGAAAACGAGCGGTTCGATTCTTTCCTCCTAGATTCTACCACGTATTTGTGAGGTCAGCACTGTTAATACACCTAATGACTGTGTGGTGGTAATGAGTGTGACACCTACACTCTGTGATCTACACTGAACAGTGATAAAGGTACTCTGGAAACCTCATCATCAGACAATTTTAAGGCCTGTGTAGACTTCAAGGTCCATGGCAAAATTACAATGAAAAGTACCTACCTAGGTACCTATCTTGGTGGAATTCCTACTGCTACGGACTATCATCTACCACGAAGTTAGTGATGAAAATGCTAATAAGTAGAAGTAAGGGAAACCTGTGATAAAATTACTGTTTGTAATCCAACGATCATATTTAGGAAGGATGTGGCTGGATCTGGTGCAGCCACAGTGCAGCACAAAGCGTCATAGACTGACACTGACAAGAGCGACAGCTCGCAGAACTTGACGTGGCAATATTCAGTTTCAATGGTAGAGTGATAAAAATTTTGGGCGTACAAAGATGGCGGATATGACATTTCCATGGCTTCACTTTTTATGATGAACCCATAGACAAGGAATGTCAAAACGCTGCGCTTACTTAGATCGGCAACTTGGCTTCGGAATTTATACCGTGTTCAGCGCCCCTAGCGTAACGGCAGGGTACTGATCAGAAAAATGCCTACTAGATTTTCCGTTTGAAATTGAAGACTTCCAATTATTATTATTAATGAGCATTTTGCTTTTGCTCCGTTTGTGCGACGAGTTGCTAAGGAAACTCCCCTAGCTACTCCTTGCACAGACGAAGTAGAGCAAAAATGCTTCTACAACACTTTTTTCCCGTTTTGTGGACGGTTGAGAAGACCAGATATTAGTGAAAATCGAACATTTATTAAGAAAATGTATACAAATAAAATTATTCTGCAACGGACGCAACAATGAGGTTCACTAAATTGTCCAGGCGGAGACAAACACTTTTGAGATGAACTCCAATTTTCACAAGCAGGGTCGAAGATGCGCGGTAATGGGAACTGGAAGCAGCAAAGTCATCTTCTGAAGTTTCGAAGGTTCCTACTGCTGCGTTCAAAACCGGCTCCGGATGTCCTAGCTTGACTTGAGGGCTTGATGGGGAATCCAGAACTTGTTGAATAAAACGTTGCACAAAAACTACTTTGAATACTGCCACACCATCAATATCCAACACTGATCCACAGAATAACTTGCATGGACACTAAACTTGCTATAATAACTAATATTTTTGTTCAAAAGGAGAACGCTGAAAAATGAGGCAAACGAAAAATTTGTTTATAATTCGTTGCTTTGGCAATCCCACAGCCAATGCGCGAAACCCTGCCCTACCGCGCTGCAAATTTCGATTTTGGAGGGCCGAATCGGGGAGTCTCGGGACATGAGGTATGAATCGGTCGAGCCGAGAAAGATCACCAATCAGGGGCGGGAAGAGTGACGCTGGCGCCACCTGGGAGGCAGGCAGGGGGCTTAACCCCCAGGCGCCAACCTCTCGAAAACGTTGCCACGGCAGTTTTACGGGGAGTGCGTAGACCCTGGATGAACCCTCCCTCCCTATTCTTATATCCTCCTAGACTTTTTTAGTAAAAAGCTCCAAAATTTTCCTGCAATTTTTTCCTTCAACTAAATATATAATTACATACTACATGGCCCATGTTCCTGCATAGAAATTTTTGATTTTGAAAACTCGTGCAAGAACCCTATTCACTGGAAACAAAATGATGTTTCACGAAATGTTGTACCTGCAATTAAGTAGCTCAGTTTTGACCAGAGCCGATAGCAAATGGGTTCGGTACTTTCAACAATTTCTAGAAAAGGTACGAGAAGACTCCAAATGAACCAATACAAGAGGTCTGGATAAGTACTCAAAATTTATGGAACTGACGTTGATATGACAATGTATAACAATAGTAGTTGACAAATTTGGCGATGATCGACGAGGAGAGAGTCGGACTGCCGAACGAGTAATTTGCGGTACTTAGCTTGAAATTTCATGGGCACGAATGGCGTCAACACAAAACTGGTGCTGCCGGCGGCAAGTCTTGCAACTCGTACCTGCGAATCCGTCCTTGAGTCAACTTTTCTTCGGATGCTTCTGAATCATCGACCCTCATAACTCCTACACCACTGGATGGAATCTTTCCAAATTTGGCAGGTTGATAGATAATTATGACAAACCAGCTTTTGCTGGATTGAAGCTAAATTTGTCGAATCGTTCCTGAGTTACAAATTTTTGAAATCCGAAAAAAGTGAACTTTGGAGGGCTGTATCCTTATTATTATTATTATTATTATTATATCATTATTATTAGATCATACAGGTTTTTGTCATATTCTGACGAGATCTACCCACAGTTGAATTTTTTGCAATCATCCCTAAAACACCCTGTATCAAATTTTGTGAAAAGTATGAGTCGCATTGACTTAGTCTTCAATGGTTATTGTTCCTTGATAATTCTTGATCATATAGACACAAACACATCGCAGCATTTTTTATCACTCAACGGCTCGCTCGCAGGATTTTTAGACTTGGGACCCTTAGGTCCTAGGAAAAAGGGACATGGGGACTTGGGGTAGATTGATATGTTATCTTGATGGTCTAAATAGCCTACGTACAATAATTCAGCTTACTTAATTGCCAGCAATTCATCCTATTAAATAATCGAAGAAAATGGACCCGTTTTTCATTTTTAGTTGTAAAAGAAGTTTCCTCCAATGGATAATCCAAGAATTTGTACTATTTAGTTCAATGTTGAAAGCTTTCTTCACTGAGCTAGATCAGCAGATCCTAGTTACGCAGAAACGGCGTCGAACATGATTCAACAGCATTGCTCAGTGCTTGCAGCACCAAACAATAATGCTTCCCTCCCACTTCACAAAGACCGGACCATGAGAGGTGATCGGGAGGAACAGCCGGTCAAATTATTCAGTTATTAAATTATTGAATTATTCATACTGGCTTTAAGAAAAGAACAATTATGCTGGATTCTCGTTTGCATCCCAAAACGCAGGATGTCTCTAGTTCAAGTCGTGAACCTTTGGAAAATTTATGTCACTGCAATAACTTTGTCTTCATAATTGGGCTCACGGTATGCGCTTTGGTTGAGAACTCAATAGAACATAAGAATTCATCGTTTCTTTTTATTGAAGAAGAGATTGAAAGAGATTGTTGACCTCCGCCAAAAGTTTTTTTTTCTATGTGAAGCTCCTTATTGTGAAGCCTAAAAAACGAATTTGACAACAGCTGCTGCCAGGATCTACAACGGACTCATAAGCTTTCTTTAAGACACACCATGATGATACACATGTACTCCAAAGTGCAGTATCTCTCGCAGTATCCTTTTGCGTACCGCTAAGCTGTGTGTGAAAAGTTGGGTAAATAAATAAATAAATAAATAAATAAATAATAGGTTTATTCTCTACAGGTCGAGTCCAATTTGAGAGAACTGAAAATATGTACGTTACGTTACGTTACAATTAAAACGGTACAAATGACATAGACTTTAACAATCACTTATAAAAATTGACATTCACATTTTAAAGCTTCAAGGAATCTGAAACCAAGCCTTTGAACCTCGACCTCCTCTCGTGATTATTGTCAACGTCAGGGCACTTGAAATTGGCGATTTTATCCACCGATGGGGGCGCTGTAAACAAGATGGAGGATTGTAAGTTTTTCTGTCACCTGTCATCGTGCGTGGTATAACGAATGTATTTGTGGTATTTGGGTGAATTAATTATTGATCGCTGTTTAACAATAGTTAATTTTCTTGAATAACTCGATCACTCATACGAGTACTTTGGCAATTCGCGCGATTGTCAATGGCCATCTGACAGAAGCGACAGAACAGAAATGACGTATAAATTTACAAACCAGGTTCGCCATTTTAGCCGCCAAAGAGCTCTAGATTTTTGAAATCGCGAATTGTACAGCTCGCACGCTGCATGCAGTGGGGAGGCTCGGAGGACGTTGGTGTTGGCTTTAGGCAGCCAAAACGTCCGGTGATGACGGGTGTGGAGTCTCGGAACCGCGAAGCAGATCTGCCCAAGAAGATAGCTGTCGTCGACGTAGCCGTGGCACAACCCGTGAAGAAGCATGAGCGAAGCCACCTCCCTTCTGTGTGCGAGGGAATCAACATCAAACCTCCGAAGGAGGACCCCTTGAGGGATACCCCTGGGAGGGTAGTACCCGTCCAGCGTCTTGCTCACGAACTTGAGGAACTTCCTCTGTAATTTTTTGACTTGCAGTTTCAGTCCCTCTTGTTGAGGATTCCAAATCAGACTCCTATACTCTAACTTCGGACGTACTATGGAGTTGAAGAGTGCCAGGAGAACGGTTCCAACCCTGAATTCGGAGCAGTTGCGAGCAATGTAGCCCATCAATCATATATGTCTATCAAATTTAAGTGTCGGTTGAAAGGTGATCCCATCAAGGTCCCGACATTCTGTACCCCGTTCCAGAACCGCCCCAGACAGAATATAAGGGTATTCATAGATGATTTCATATTGAGAGAAGCTGGTTATTTTGCATTTCTTGGTGTTGAACTGGAGATTGTTTACGGTACACCATGAAGAGAGGACGTCGAGGTCCCCCTGAAGCAGGATGCAGTCATCTGGGCGACGTATATCCCTATAGATCTTGAGGTCATCCGCAAACAACAAGACTTTACTCGAAATACCCTTGGTGATGTCGTTGATAAAGATGGTAAACATTCTCGGAGACAGATCCGTTCCTTGTTCTGAGAGCGATGGCCATGAATCTAAACAAACTGCTCCCTGTTGTAAGTGCGTAAGTCTACCATGGTCTAGTGGCAAGGATTATTATAACAAAAGTGGCTTTGACAAATGATATCATATTGTCACAACGAAATATGTCATTGATTATTGATTATAACACCGCAGTTTTTCGGAGATTCCAAAACGTTCGAATCATTGCTTCTTTCCCCGACCCTGATCTCCTTCTTGGTGGTGCATCACAAGCATGCTGACTGCGAAGCTGTTGGCAGTAATAGTGTTCCTTGCGCTCGGAAATGAGGCGAAAAAGGATTATCCCGAGGGTAGTCCAAGAGGTCCGAACTACTGCAAGGTGAAAGATAAATATCCGTGTGGGGCCCCGGATACAAACAACCAACATCTCTTTTGCAAGTGTCACAAGTACAAATGCAAGACCTTTTTCATATCCGAGAACGTGACAAACTATCGTCTGTTTTGCATGAAGTGGCACAACCATTGGCGAAACGTGGTAGCATTGGGTGAAGAGCCGGAAAAAACGATGTACGGTGGGAAGATACCCCAGGCAGCGGACATGATTGCAGTGAGCTGGAACTACGCAATGGAAGACGGCGCGAGGTGCAACTCAAAGAAGTGTCACTTTCCATTTCAGCACGACGCATGTCACGCCACGGATTTGTATCCCGAGAATGGTGGTGGAGGTAAGTGCGAGAAGTTGAGCTTGCCAAAAGCCCGAGCTGTCTTTGATATTAAATCGCTTGACGCTCAAGTGGTCTACTGGGTTAAGAACGGGTGATGGCGACAGAAGATCTTTATTTATTTCTTCATTTTAGGTCAAAATTTGTATCTGCACGCAGCCCATAAATTAATAAATCCGGATTGCAGCTCAAAACAAGGAACATTGAAAGGTTGCGACCCAAATACAATGGACGAATACGAAATATTCGCGTACACTGCGATTCGGCTCTGGTGAGTAACGACATGTCCCAATAATCATGTTCGGGAACCAAAGGGTGAATCACTGACCTTATAGTGCTAGCAACCGAATCGGTTTTGGAAGCCGGCTCTGGAATTTGGATGCAAAAAACGCGGTTTTGATTATAGCTGAATTTCAGGGCCGGCTTTCGGAGTCGGCGATCGCAGCCGGCTCCAAAACCGGTCTTCGAAGCGGTTCCCAGGGTCGGTTTTCGAAGCTGGCTTTCAATACCGGTTTCCGGAGCTGTTCTTAACGCCAACTTCCGGAGCCGGTTTCCAATGCCGGCGGTAGTGGTACAGGAATTTTAGCTGTTTAAATAGCAAATAGCGAGCAAAAATGATAACTAGCCGGATTTTTGTTGACATATAAGCTCAGTTAAGCATGTAGTTCAACATAGTAAGAGTCCTCAAGAATCCGGTGTGAGCTTCGGCTGTTGTGGCCTCGAGAAGAACTTGAGGGTCAGTTTTTCGCGTATATCTCAGGAACAATAGCACTTGGGAAAAAAGTTTCCGAGAAGAAATTGTTGGAAATTTTATTGTCTACAAGAAAGGTCCTTACACATTTAATCGTCAGTCATCTCCTTATTCGTCAAAACACAAGAAAATAAAAATAGTCCAGATGCTCGATGCTGAAGACTGGTATGGATCCTGAGTTTCATGATGGCGGAGTGCCACTTTGTAGAGGTGCTGTTTGATCCACTCTCTTTTGGTTGAAACTTGAAGCCATCAAGACGAACTATGCCGGTGGCATATACAGGGTGAAATAAAAATAAAAAGTTAAACATTTGTACCTCGAGAACCAAAATAGGTGAAGACACGTAAATCGCCATTAATAATTCTGATTTCATGGTCATGAAGTCGTCGTAAACTTGAATTGAATATCTTGAGCCGTTCTTGAAATATCTTCAAAAGACTGAAGTTGTTAGGTACCAAAAAAAAAATATATTTTCGTCTACTTATCAGAAAAAAAGTTGACTGTGTTTTTTCTAAAATTAAATGGCCTATAGAGAGCTTTCCACTATAATTTCATTTTAAATGTAGTTTATCATTGTTTTGATTCAATCACCAAGTTTCGATTCAATATCTGAAGAATTACTGATATACGGAAAACTATTTTTGTTTCGTAACGACTTCAGTCTTCTGAAGATATTTAAGAAACGGCTCAACATATTTGATTCAAGTTCACGACGACTTCATGGTCATGAAATTAGAAATATTTTAGGCGATTATATGTCTTCACCTATTTTGGTTCTTGAGGTACATTTGTTCAACTTTTTATTTTTATGTCACCCTGTATATGCCGCCGGCATAGTTGGTACGAGAGTTGGTATTGATGGCATTAAGTTTCAATCAAAAGAGAATGGATCGAACAACACCTCTACCACCTCTCCACCCTGCCATCATAAAACTCAAGGTCCGTACAGTCTTCGGCATCAAGCATCTGGACTATTTAGCTTTTCTTGTGTTTTGACGAAGAAGGAGTATGGACTGATGATGGAATATGTGAGGACCTTTCTTGTAGACAACACAATTTCCAACAATTTTGCTTCAAGTACTTTTCCTCCAAGTGCCATCGTTTACGAGATAAACACGAAAAACTGATCCTCAAGTTCTTCTCGAGGCCACAACGGCCGAAGCTCACACCGGATTCTTGAGGACTTTTACTATGTTGAACAACATGCTTAACTGAGCTCATATACAAAAATCCGGCTAGTTATCATTTTTGTTCGCTATTTTTTCTATAATTCCTGGACTATAGGTACAAGATAAGATCCGGCACCATCTTGAAGATGCGTAATATGGAGGTTAGTCTATTCGCTAGCTTCTATTCTGTATTTTTTAAGAGGTCGAAAAGGTTTTTTTGTAAATTCCTATCAGTCAAGGTCCACAGAATCAGATTTTTTTGGTGGCAACGGTCAAAAGTTGTGCGATTACCCAGTGCACCCCCTTGAGGGCCAGCGCTCAGTTGATCGAATTTCAGTTCTGTAATTTGGAGGATTGATACAGGATTACAAAAAGTTCAGGATGTCATGTGAAACTACCTCAAAAGTCATCCGCAATGGAGATATAGCCCTTCAAATTTCAAAGAAGGCGATTTTCGTGGAGGTACAATTTCCACAATTTTCAACCGATTTCGCTGAAAATTTGGCTTGGCCCCTCTGTAACAAGCATCTAGAATGGGCAATTTCATTTTCTGGATAAGTTGTCCAGTGGCGGAGCAACTGGCAATTTTGACATAATCCCGTCCCTTCTAATTTCTCAAGTACCTAGTCAACTTTGAACTCTGAAACTTTCACCATGAGTACATTGTTCAGCTGCGATGTTCCCAAAAAAAAATTCACCTTTCTTCTGCGAGAAAATGGTGTCAAACATTGTCTGCAAGCCGAAACTCAATGTCTTTACGTACTTTGACGTACTTTGTTAGGAGGTCGGTAAGGTTTTTATGTGATTCCCTATCGACTAACATCTACAGAATCGATTCTTTCTGGTGGCAACATCCATAAGTGGTGCGGTTACCCCCTGCACCCCCTCAGGGGCCTAGTCCCCCATTGTATCAATTCAAGTTTCGGTAATCGGAGAATCAATATAGAATTGCAAACGGATCTCAATGTGATAGTTTTTCTTTTTTTTGTGAGTAACAACAGTGATACAGCCCTTCAAAGAAAGCATTCAGAAGAAGCCTTGCAGATGCTTTTCTGCTTTCCCTGAATTGGTCCATGAGGTTTTTTTGTCAATCCTACATGGCTAAGATCCACAAATTCAGATTTTTCTTATGGCGGCGTCTATAAGTGGTGCCGTCACCCCCTGCGCCCCCTTGGGGGCCAAAGTCTATTGTATTGGTTTCCACCTTCGTACTTTGGGGGACCCATAGAGAAGTGCAAAACGATCAGAAAATGTGGAAAAATTCATTTTGAAGCGATTCACAAAGAGGAGATATAGCCTTTCAAAATTAAAAAAAATATATTTTTGTGGGGGCATGAATTCTAAAATTATCAACCAGTTTTAGTGAAATATGACCGGAATAGGTATACCTTATTGTGCCGCGAAGGCTTAACTTGTCCAGTGTCGAAGCTAACTACTGTCGGAAAGGACGACTCATATTTTTGTAATCCTAGAATAGAACATAGAAAGTTGTTTTGCCGCGCAGCCGGATTTTTTTTGCTGCTCTTCTGTTATTGTTTTGTTGATGAGAGCCAATGTAAAAACTTTGGAAGGAGATTGAATGAAATTATTCATATGTTGGTATGAGTAGGTATTACGCAGATATTTACACTCGATATTTTCTTTATAGGTACGAAGAATTCAAGATGGTAGAAAAAGAATCCATGTTTTCGCATTTCGAAATGCCTTCAGACCTCTCAATGGCGAAACAGATAGGACACATGACAGCGGTGCTTTGGGCCAAAACTGCAGAGATCGGGTGCGGGGCTGCGGTAGACGAGAAAAATTTTCGTTGGTACTTCGGCTGTCACTACTGGCCAACCGGCGTTGTCATAACGGCTCCGATGTTTCAAATCGGCCCGGGAGCTTCGAAATGTCCAGCGGATAAGCCGGCCGGGCAGGAACCCGGGTTCAAAGGACTGTGCGGACGTAGCGAGCTGCCACCTGAACCTCCAGAAGACTTCTTCTTTTCGTCCGCGCCCATCTTGAAGGCGTCATCGATGAGAGTTTGTTATCTGTTTTTAAGCGAAATATGTTTGGTGTATAAGTTTGTCTTGCAGTAAATCGTTGATTTTGTTATCCATAACGCACTTCTTATGGGAGGGGAGGGGGTGGTGTCGCTGAGCAAATACACATTGTTGGAACATGCCTCCTATTTCAACCAATAGGCGCACATTTTCTAGTTGTTTAAGTTCTAAAATCGCTCAATCTGATTGAACTTCATTCGGCATGACCCCTCTTACCATACCACTCCAACAATGACAAAATTCAAATTTCATTTGAATAAAGACTTATGGCGGTTCGGCCATTTTTCAGACAAACCTTGCATTTTGTGATAAAAGCATGAAACTTGACATTATACGCTCTGCAGACTGTCCTTCACTATACAGGGTGTTTCAGCGATGGTATCAAAAAAATTAACTGTGGGTAGATCTCGTCAAAATATGACGAAAACCTATATACCATTTTGCAAAGTTCGACCTAATGATAAAGATACAGCCCTTCAAAGTTCACTTTTTTCGGATTTCAAAAATTTCTAACTTGGGAACCTTTCGACAAAATTAACTTAAATCCACCATAGATTGTTTTGTCGAAGCTAGGTAGCTACCGACTTGCCAAATTTTGCAAGGATTCAGCCAGTGGCGTTGGAGTTACGATGGTCAATAATTCGGAAGCATTCGAAGAAAAGTTGACTGAGATGACCCCCGAGGTGACCACCTATAATTTCTATGCTACTGATTGGATTCTTTCAACATTTGGCAGGTTGATGGATGCTGTTGATAAACCAGCTTGTGCTAATAGACTAGGATCATTTTTAAAAAAGTGGTCTGGAAAGTGGTTCTAGAGGCAAGTCATGTTAAAGTTTGGCAACAAATGTTTCAAGGGTATTTGGACCTCGCTAAATACGAAAACCATTGTTGCCAAGCCAAATTTTGCACCGGAAGCCCGCATGTTTGATATCTTTTCCTATCATGTTTCATATTCTCAGCTCAATTATGGTGTCAAAATTGCAATAGGAGCAAGTTTGAACAAGTTTTAGATGATAAAACATGTTTTTTGTCAATATTTTTTTACCACTTTGAACTGTGGTATCTATTGCAAATCAGCATTTTTTTCTCAAAATTCTTGCGTAGTTCGTTAGTCTGGTGTATTTCACACAATACAGCCATATAACTGATGTGCCTTTAACTTTTAAAATATGGAAAAAATATTTTTTTGTGAAAACTGTTTGGCGCTACTTTTCAACTTTATTTTTTGCTATTATTTTATTGTATGATGAAAAACTGTGGTCCTCCACCTCATAATTATAGAGAAAACTTCAGCTGAGATATTCTAGAATGTACTTTTGTTAAAAAGAAGAGTTTTCATGTCAGAACCTGATGCCCAGTGGGCAAGAGTCCTCTCAGAAAGGCCTGAGATGTTCTATTGAGCTCGAGAAACGGTTACCTCTTCCAAACGGCTTTGATATGCCCTATTAAGATACAGAAAGGTTACCTCATTCCAACTTTTTTGTGATGTTCTCTTGAGCTCCAAAAATGTTACCACTTTTGCACTTCTTTGAGATGTTCTATTAAGCTCCAAAGAGGTTACCTTTTTCCAACTTCTCTATGATGTTCTCTCAAGCTCCAAAGAAGGTTATCTTTTTAGAACTTATTCAAAATGTTTTATGAAATTATAAAGCTCCAAAAGTTACCCTTGAGGTTACCTTTCTCCAAATTCTCTAAGAAGTTCTATTTCAGCTCAAAAAAAAATAATTTTTCTTTGGTATGTTTTATTATGCTCTAAAAAAGGTTACTTTTTTTGGATTTCCGTGAAATGATCTATCAAACCTTCAAGAAAAGTTACCTTTTTCGAACGTCTTGAGCAGGTGTTCTCTACCATCAGCCTCTAAAAAAGAACAACTCAAAATCTACGTTCATGAGATATACCTATATTCGAAAAAGCCGCATTCCTCTAATAATACCCAGGGAAGAGGTAGATAAAGAGATTTTGAAATCGAATGTAATAAATGTGAATGATAAAACCTATAATCGTTAGTGTGGTCAAAAAAAATAAATTCTCAATTTTGGATGGGGCCACCCTCCATTTCTGTTACACATACCCATAGTGATTTCCTGGTGAAATTTCAATTCTCTACCATGGCAGGAAGGGGGTGCTCATCAACCCTCAAAATTTGAATATCCCAGATTTATCCGTAGGAGTTTGTAGCATCCAGATTCAACAAAATACACAGTAATATATGAATTATTGTTCGTTTGGTGTACCCAAGTGAAGAATTATGTAAAAGAAAAATTAAAATAAAGCGGAATTATAATGTTCAGCCAATCTCCTTGTGTTCAACTAACAGGGTATGATTTTGCTTTAGACTACGTTGATCAAACGTTTTTGGTCGTTCAAATAAGCACCATTTTTCAATTGTCTCCCATATACAACAAAAACATCTTTTCATTCTTGTCATTGGTCAGTAGTTAGTTGTATTTCTCGAACAATTGGACACTCCTTCCAGCAGTATCGTTTACCACCCGTAAATTTATACCTAACTCAGTCTTTGCCCTGAAGGAAATCATGGATGTTGATTAATTTTTAGAAGAAATATCGTAGTGAGTAGAGACTGATATTCAAAATCAGTAACATGTTTAATGTTCTTCCAAAGGTGAAATATCTTGAGGTTTCCGCAGTCCTTAGGATTGCAAAACTATTTTTAGACTAAGTATTTCCGTCCCAGGATAACTCTATCCAGAGGTTAACTTGAGGTTAATTGCCAAAGATACCAATGTTCCAGCAATGTTGAAATGACAATTATGACATTGACCTTTTTGTTAAAGTTAACCAGAGATGAAAACACTTGGCCTTACTTTGTGACATCCAGTTTCAACATCAACAAGTCATACCGCGAAACATTTCCGCTTTTTTGGCAGGTGTCACTATTAGTTCAACGATCAATATTTCACTCTCATCTGATTTTTCTTCTATATAATTCTCAAATTGTGCTAAATAGATTATTACTGCCATATTCCTCCGTGTTTTTGGTAAATCTGGATGCCACAGACTTTTACGAATAAATTTAGAATTTTCAAAATTAGAGGGTTGATGAGCACCCCCTTCCTGCCGTGGTAGAGAATTGAAATTTCACTAGAAAATCACTATGGGTATGTGTATTCAACTTCACGTTTAGGGTAATGTACGTATCTGCCTTCGGTTGCACCAAGTTCTCTTCAGTTTCATTAGCGTATTTTTTTTAATTCTATAAATTATGTATGATATCTCAATGCAAATCGGAGTTTTTTTCGACAATTCTTGCGTAATTCGTTAGTCTGGTGTATTTTACACAGCACATTCACATACTAAGTGTGTCTTCACTTTTTGAAATATGAAAAACTTGAGTTTTGATCATACATACATCATACAGCAAAAAACAAAGTTGAAAAGTAGGGCCAAACCGAGGGGTAAACCGCTGACCGAAATGATGTACACTAATTCCCCTTTCTCCCACTAATGCCCAGTAATACCCTAGTAATACCCCTATAATACCCACTAATACCCCTTTAATACCCACTAATACCCAGTAATACCCAGTAATACCCAGTAATACCCAGTAATACCCCTGTAATACCCCAGTAATACCCAGTAATACCCCAGTAATACCCAGTAATACCCCAGTAATACCTAGTAATACCGCAGTAATACCCTCTTTTTTATTTCGTATAACAATACAAGAATAATGATTAAGTAGGTATGTATATCTAGTGCTTGAAAAACTCATAATTCAATGTCCAGATGTCTTAAATATTGGACTGCCTCAGGAGCAGCTGTATGTAGAGTGGGAAGGCCAGGGACGAATTTCCGTATAGGGCATTCGGAAATAATGTGTGAAGTCGTCTGTTCGGCTGCACCGCAATCGCATGATGGTGAGTCAAGGAAGCCCCATTTGTGCATGTGATACGCACATTTACCGTGAGTTGTCCGGAAACGATTCAGGGATACCCATTCTTTACGCCGAAGATCAAATCCAGGAAGAGTTGTGGTCGGATCGTTGACTAAGTATTTATTTGTGACCTCAGAATTGTCCCAAACTTCTTTCCATTTTTCTTTGATATCAAAATCGTCTGTGTTGTCAAATTGTGGTATTCTCGACTTGAGTCTCGTTTCTGGTAAACTTTGAAGTTCTTCATAAAGTGATGAGTTCTCGAATGAACGGCATTTCTTCAGTTCACGGACTGCTGAAGCCTCGCGTCTAAGTTGAGGGGGAGCGATGTTTGACAGCACTGGGAGCCATGGTAAGGGTGTTGATTTGACTGCGCCAGATATTATTCATATTACCCTCTAATACCTTATAATACCTACTGTAGTTATTACTCACAATTATCCGATGTAAACCCTCTAAAATCCATCAGATACATGCAGGAAAAGCCGGAATAGAGTAAAATGCCACAAAGCCTTGGAGAAGCAGTCCTATTGTCCTATACACGATATTAGTGGTGACGTCAGAGCCGCCATTTTCAAATGTCGGATCCAACAATGGTCTGAGAACAAAGGAAATTTCAGAAATAATTTTTTGGTAGCATTACATTGCATATTCTACTACATTGGGGTACGAAGTGACAAACTACAGAACCTATAGGTCATTTTGGAGCATATTCAAATTCTTCATCTTTTTTCTGGAAGATTTTATTAGCAAAAGAAGTACCTAACGTGAAAGATGTAACTTCTGTCGTTTTTTGATAGTGATACTTTCGTTTGACAGATGACAGCCAAACACTAATCTGGTCATTCGACAGCAAAACTATGTCTGCATACCAAATTTCAAGTTGATCGGATCAACGGTTCAGCGGCTATCGTGGAAGATTACAAACAGACACACACAGACAGACAGACAGACATCATTCTGGAAATGGTCCTAATCGACTTGGGGATCTCAAAATAGATATATCCGTCGAAATCTCGGAACTTATTTTTCTGCACGATTACAATACTTTCCCTTCCATGTTGGTGGGGGCCGGGAAAGTGAAAGTTCACTTGGTATCAATAGTGCGGGCGCTAAGAGCCAAAATCGGGATGAACCTTGCAAATGGTGATGAAAGCATGAGATTCGGTACACGTACTCAGAATGAGCCCCCCTTTCAGATAAGAGGTGGAGCCACGCCGAATTTTTACCGGAAGGGGGCTCGGGGGGCTCCTGAAAGTTGAAGGTGCTAGGGCTCCCACCAAACCGCTTATCAGTTCGTTTTATCAATTAAAAAGGAAACTCATGAATATATCGTAAAAATTGACGACGTTTATCGCCTTGTCCCGGGAATTTTTCATGATGAAAAAAAATAAGTTCTTCGGCAGAACACACAAATTGGTTTTATTTCATTTTCACCTACAAAGAATTAATAAGGAGATGTGCAACACCTTGATTCCCACAAATTCGTATACTCTGAACTCATTTGTGGAGTCAAAATTTTGATGGTGTATCTTCTTGAAGAGGGGCATTCCAAAGAGTAAGCTATTTTCAACACTAAGTTCAAACTGAATTTTTTCAATGTTCTGAATCGAAATTACTGAATTCCTTCCAGGAATGCATACCCCGAACTGTTCTTTGAAAGTACCGCGTGCGATTGAACGTGGAGTAAGTCCTGAAACACTATCAGAATTTTTCTTCTGTGATGCTACTATCCACTCTCGACCGGGACAATTAGGTTCCTACACAGCATGCGCAGAGTGTATACACGATGCAGGGTATTTTCTCGGTTCAGTCAAATTTTTTATGATTGAAATTGTGTCATAATATTGAAATAACGTGTATACACTCCGCGCATGCTGTGTAGGAACCTAATTGCCCCGGTCGAGAGTGAATAGTAGCATCACAGAAGAAAAATTCTGATAGTGTTTCAGGACTTACTCCACGTTCAATCGCACGCGGTACTTTCAAAGAACGGTTTGGGGTATGCATTCCTGGAAGGAATTCAGTAATTTCGATTCAGAACATTAAAAAAATTCTGTTTGAACGTAGTGTTGAAAATAGCTTACTCTTTGGAATGCCCCTCTTCAAGAAGATACACCATCAAAATTTTGACTCCACCAACGAATTCAGAGTATACGAATTTGTGGGAATCAAGGTGTTGCACATCTCCTTATTAATTCTTTGTAGGTGAAAATAAAATAAAACCAATTTCTGTGTTCTGCCGAAGAACTTATTTTTTTTCATCATGAAAAACTCCCGGGACAAGGCGATAAACGTCGTCAATTTCCACGATATATTCATGAGTTTCCTTTTTAATTGCTAAAACGAACTGATAAGCGGTTTGGTGGGAGCCCTAGCACCTTCAACTTTCAGGAGCCCCCCGAGCCCCCTTCCGGTGAAAATTCGGCGTGGCTCCACCTCTTATCTAAGAGAGGTGCTCATTCTGAATATGTGTACCGAATTTCATGCTTTCATCACCATTTGCAAGGTTCATTCACCTAGTGCCCCCACTACAATGATCAATGGATCTTTTTTAGATAAAATCTGGAGCTCGTGTACCTTGACACATACATGAATCATAAAACACAGACATGGCCAGTGATACGGTAGGCAGGTATAACGTGGATTAGTCTCCCATAAAGCCCACATGGCATTGTCCATACCAGCTTGATAACAGCGCGTTTTAAGATGTCGTACTCGGTGTCTATATCCGTCACATCAAGCTGAATTTTGGAAAATTGAACATCAGGTTCACAACATCGCTTGAGAACTCTATGATTAAATTTTCGACAGTTTTTTTTATTCTTTTTTTTTTCGTTCATTCAACGTCAGCCCATTTTCGCAACGAGGCCTAACACCGACGCCGGTGAATGCTTTCCTCCACCATATCGAAAATTTTGCCGAACTCCTGTGTCTTCCAACACAGATTTTTAACGACCACCAACGTCGCATGGGGTCATCACCATCGCTCGTATTTCACGTGCCATGCGACACATCTCCGTCCTGCATTTAGCAAGCATTCCAACTAGATCAAAGAGCTTGTTTTGGGGACGAAAATTCGAGCGCCCATAGTGGGACTCGAACCCACGACCCCTGGAGTGGTAGTCGAACGCGCTGACCACCACACCACAAGCTCCTCATTTCCGACAGTTACTTATGGGACAGCTTGTATGTTTTCTGAAAAGATCCTCATTTTGCCCCTGTCGGTATTTGTAGGTAATGCTATCCTGCACCATTGCTTGTACCTATCTATAATAAGTGAATTAGTCATCCCAAAAGTTTTAGGCTGGCTCCGAGGGCTGGCTATTTTCTTCCAAATGTTTAAATTATTGTGACAATAAAATCTGATAGGGTAGGTACCGAGGTAGGTACCGACACATCCATTACACACACAACATGTAGGTGCTAAAAAGCATAGCTGCTACAAGAATCCAGATCTGATTGAATTTTCACTAAAGTGAACGGTTCTCATCTCCGTGCTTGTTCTCAAGCTCTCAGTTTTTCTAGAATCTAATTATTTGCAGCAGATTTTGCAAGCTGTTGTAAAGAATCTCTTAATACCTTGAATATGTCGAGGGATTTATTCTGCTCTTACCAGGTACAGTGATAATATAAGTTATTTCTAGCTGTGGAACTGATAGTATGCTTGTATAAATGTGAGCAATATTGTCTACCTAATCAATTTCACCAGGCGCGGGGCGGCAAATAATATTCCTAAATCTAAATTAATAGGTGCAATTCCATCGGCGGACTAACCATACCGTGACACCCCGATATATTTCACTCGAGAGTTCTTTACTTTTCTGATTTCCGCTCACTTTTCCGACATTTTCATGACTAAGTATGGGGATTCTGCTAACTTTGTTCACCTCTGACGCATGCGCACTTGACGTTTAATACCTACTAATACCCACTAATTCCTCTGTAATACCCACTAATTCCCATGTAATACCCAGTAATACCCCTGTAATACCCAGTAATACCCCTGTAATACCCAGTAATACCCTTGTAATACCCACTAATTCCCTTGTAATACCTACTAATTCCTCAGAGGTGTACACCATAATACCCCCAGCGGTTTACCCCTCGGGCCAAACAATTTCCACAAACATTTTTTTTCTTAATATTTAAAAAAGTAGAGGCAAATCAATTGGATGCCTATATATTATGGTAAATACATGAGACTAACGAACTACGCAAGAATTTTGAGAAAAAATGCCGATTTGCAGTAAAATAACACAGTCGAAAGGAGTAAAAAAATATTGACAAAAATCATATTTCATCATGTAAAACTTGTTCAAACTCGCTTCTATTGCAATTTGAACACCATAGTTGAATAGGGAATATGGAATTTAGTCGAAAACGATACCAAACATGTTTATATTTACTCAAAATCAAGAGAAAAAAAGAATCATCTACACAGTCAACATTCCCCCCCACCAGTCTTCCCCCTCTAGAAATTTTGACAGTAATTATGTCAATATGGTAGTATAAGACCTCAGTGAATCAAGATTTGATGTAATTCACTCCACGTTAATGACAGGTCGCAGTCCCGACATCAAAAATGGTGAAAAATAGTGATTTTTGGCCTTCCCTCCCCTTTACCCCCCCATTGCGGGCTTCCGGTGCAAAATTCGGCTTGGCAACAATGGTTTTCGTATTCAACGGGGTCCAAATACTCTTAAAACGTATGTTGCCAAACTTTAACATGACTTGCCTCTAGCATTGCTTTTTATCCGAAAAGATCCTAGACTATAAATTCAAACTAATTTTATCAAAACGTTCCCAAGTTACAAATTTTTGAAATTCGAAAAAAGTGAATTTTCAGGGGCTGTATCTCCGTCATTAGGCCGAATTTCGCAAAATGGTATCTAGGTTTTCGTCGCATTTTGACGAAATCTACTCACAGTTGATTTTTTTTGCTATCATCGCTGAAACATCCTGTATACAAGGTGGACCCACGATGGAACCGCCGTGTAGCTGTCAGAATTACCATTTGCCTACTTTTCGGGGGCAAAAACTGAAGCCGCTTATCGGGTTGGTTCAGAAGTGCCATCTATCAATGCAGTAGACCTTCACAGTAAAACTTTACGACAACAGATGTTGATATCACAAAAGGAGAAGGAATGAGAGGGGATAGTTCCAGCTGCGGCGCGGCACAGATTCTCTTGTTGAAGGAATAGACAGTGTTAATTTCGGACCAAATTGACAAGTTTGGTGTCGTTCACGACTAAATTCCATCTTCTTATTTCAAATGAAGTATTTTTATTGCAATTTGAGAATAATTAATTTTGTTTTGTTAAAACATTTTAGAAAAAAATCTTAGACTCTTTTCATTTTGACTTCTATCCTAATTCAAGGCATTTGAAATAGAAATCCTTATCTGGTTCACTTCTTTGAAGCTTGCGATTTTAAAAATTAGAAAGAGAAAACAAAATTTAAATTGGTGTTGCTCATAACTTATATTTAATTTTAAAAATCACAATTTGGGTGTTTTTGGAGAAGAAAAAGTTCGGCACGGCTGCGGTTCGATCCCACTACCTTCTAGTTGAGAGTCAGGTTCTTTACCAATGAGCTACCCGGTGACAGAGTAGGTCTTTTAATACGTTGCTCCTCATTCATCAGTGATATCTAGACACCTAATTTTTCGCATTAAGATGTTTTACTTGTAAGATTCATTCGTAATTCGTCATTCGTCATTCGTAAGATTTATACCTGTGCTTGTTGGAGTTATTATGATAATTATTTTTGCCTTTTGACGTTCCTCTTTTGTTGCAACTGGCACTGTTGTTATTTTTAAATTGTCTTATTTTGTACTTGTATGTGATGTACCTATTTATATTTATGCCATACTTTTGCCACAAATTTCATTATGTAAATTTTAAAGGCAATAAAGCGAATTTGAATTTGAATTTAAGAATGTGTATCGACACCAAAGTGAGCAACAATTTCACAAGAATTTCTTGACCTTAGGAATCATGATTACCTACAATAAAGTGTGGGAATCTCAGTCTGAGCTTAATGCAAAAGGTCAATACTTGCAAGATATAACTACTGAGTATTGAGTACTGGGTATATTGATAACCGAGGACTGAATCACTGATATCTCAACTTCAACATACATAATTGTAGTACCAGTGACAACAAAAAAACAGACCACTGTCATTCATTATTTCACGGTTTTTGCAACAATTTGGACTCCAAATGCTCCTCAATTAGGATATGTCCATATCTTGGCTGTTAGTTGCAACCGACATGTCCAAATTGGAGGTCATTTGGGCCAAATTGTTGAAAAACCGGTTGAGTACTGAATGACTGTGTCCTCCTTTTTTGTCCACACTGGTACCAATTCAAAAGGAACTTCAAGTGCTAACATTTAAACTGGTGAACTGAGTGGAAAACATTTTGAAAGAACTTGGCCAAAGTTTTTAAAAGTTAGGTAGGTTATAGTATTGTTGTACCTAAGGTACTTATTTTTACAACTGTTTTTGCAACAAATTCCAACACAGTTACTAGGAAAGGTGAAGCGTTTGTGAAAGCATAAGCTTTTGTTGCATTATAAAACTTCCAACAGGACAAGATGTTTCGGCAGCATGGCAGCTTTGATGACAGCACAGTGAGCCAAGTCTTTCTTAATTTAATAGTAATAATAATAATACTTTATTTTCATCGTACACAAGATACAGAAAACACCCAACAGGTAATTAACCCAGTTAAAGGATGAAAACAATATAAAAACAAGTTGATACAACAGAACAAAGCAAAAGACAGCCACAAATAAACAAACATCTAAAATACATTCAATATGTCCTGCCGGCTACAACAAAACAAATCGAGCCTATCTTCAACTTCACTATAGCGAGAATACATTTTATACAATGGTGCTGATAAAAGTATATTTGTCCTTGCAGTAGGCATGTTAAAAATATTATTACGTCGAGACGAGATGCGTGGAACCCTATACTCCACCCGATCCGTCAACGAAGAGCAGTCAATATTACCATTTAAAATCTTAAACAAAAACAACACAGCACCAGCATCTCTCCGACTTCTGAGCAATTTCATATTAAAGCGGTTGAGTAAAAGTTCTTGGGGAAATCCCCGAGGAGGATAGAAACCGTCCATAAGGCGAGAGGCTGCCTTCAGAAAGCGCCGCTGTATATTTTCAAGATCAGAAATATACACCCTATAAATAGGATCCCAGACAAGGGAGGCATACTCTAATCGTGATCTGACGAATGCATTGTACAACACACGCAAGGTTTCAAAATTTCTGAAGCCAGCCCCGTTCCGCAAAACAAAGCCCAGACCCCGAAAGGCAGAGGCCGTCACCAATTCAACGTGCTTTGCGAAAGTGAGCCTGGAGTCGAAGGTAACGCCCAGATCTTTGACATGTTCAGGTCTCTGCAAGACAATGTCACCCAGAGTGTAATCGTACAGTATAATGTCACTCTTGCGAGTAAAAGTCATCACATTACACTTAGAAGCATTCAGACACAGCGCATTCTCTCCACACCACTCACGAACAACCACCAAATCGCGCTGCAAAGCAAGGCAATCCTCGACCGTCTTCACTTCACGAAACAACTTAAGGTCGTCCGCATAAAGAAGCGACTCCATCGAGATCTTGGCAAGGATATTATTAATGAAGATGTTAAAAAACATCGGGCCCAACACGGATCCCTGAGGAACACCGGATGGCTGGTGACAATACGAGGATTTGAAGCCATTATGTTGGACAAACTGTAGTCTATCCTTTATTAATTTGAGAACGGCAGTAGATAGCAGCCAAAACGCAGTATCCTAACTAGTTTTTTTCGAGAGTTTTTGCCATTCCACATTGCACTTGGTGAAGTTTTGTATCAATCAGGCAAATTTTCTTTCGGGCAAGTATTATTAGCTTGGAAATATGTCCGAAAACGAAGCCGAAGAACGGAATTCTTCATCTAAAACCAATCCATTCAACGTATATCCCCGAGCATCTTCATCTTCATCTCCATCATTCAAACTTCTAATTTTATTTGAAGTGTTGACTTGGGAGTTGCCGGAGTTTTCACTATTTTCTGCAAGAAATCAGAACCTCATTAAAAAATAATCATGTAGCCCCCGTTTGCACCAAAAATTTGATCATGAAATAGTGAATGGGGTGTTTTCTCTGCAGTTGTCAAGTTGTCAAGTAGATGGCAGCAGGGGCCAACCCGGGTTATTTTCCCACTACTTTTTGAACGGTTCTCTCATGGAGGGGGTTTTCCTTTTGACTTTGGTGTCTGCCTGCCGGGTCGGCTGTCATGTCAAGTCAAATATGGATGTGTGTCGTCAGAGGTGAGGAAGGAATTAGATGGAAAAAACTACGTACACTTGGCTTTCAGAGTAGAGGTCTTTAGTATAGATGTTTTTGAAGAAGAGCATGATTGTATTCTTGAACATGGACAGTGGGGCACACGGCACGGTGGCAGGAAGGTTGCAATAGGTTTCAAATCGGCCGGCGCCGGCGTGCCCGCGAACTGCTCTTCGAGTGCTGTCTCCCGGACGGTCCCTCTGGCAAACATTTGCACGGTCGTTGGGCCCTTTCAGCCCTCGAAAATCACCAAAACCGAACAGTACAACCCCACGTTCAATATTTTTTTCAGCAAATAATGTCAGTCATATGGTCGTTGCTGTCATCTTCATTGTTGGAGTGATCAGTGGCAGGTGACAAAGTGCTTGGTGTAGCATGATGCTGCTAGGCAATATAGCGTTACGCATACACACACAGACACATCCCTGACAGACACACAAACGGGCTGAACAAGGACGTCTATACTGACTGGACAAGAAGCTTCGCCGGTTTTGACGTAGAAAGGTGAAGCCGAGATTTGACAATCCCGACGGTCGAAGTGTTATTGTCCGCGACTGGTCCGCCACCCGTAACTGCCCGTGTGACTGCCCGTAACCATAGTCACGTTCAGTCGGAGCACGCTCGAAACTGTCGTTCAGAAGTTTGCTGCCAGGCCCGGTATGGGCCCGGTCTTGTAAAATGATAGCAATTAGTCAATTACCTGCAACAAAAAGTGTTATGTTGCGGGGTCCGCTTGTTGCGAACACTATTGGGCTTGCGCGGCATAATCAACGATAATTCGCCATGGATGCACAAGAGGCTGGCGGCGTCCATCACGAATGTCACGATGACAATCCCGACGGTCACAGATTCAAATCAAGCTTCAAGATGGCGGCGAAGTTTCTTATCCAGCCAGTAGTGGGCTGAAGAGATACGAGATACCAACATGGAGCAGGTAGGCTTACCAACCAACAGTAACCTAGTGATAAACCCGGGTTGGCCCCTGCTGCCATCTATCGTCTTCTTCAGTGGCGAAACACCCCATTGAATTTTAGCGTAGTACCTGATGAAAAATGCAGTTTTACAAAAAAAATATGGGCAAATGTTCATTTCTCAACAGCTTATATGCATCGCCTGTGGTCAGTCAACTGGCAGACCAAAGAAAATCCTTAATTAGCTATTTCATGATTGAATTCTTTTGCTGCAACCGGGGGGTAGGTTTAATAAAGATTGCAATTTGTTGGGCGATTTAGCCCTTTTTTCTAAGATGCCTGATGGATGTAACGCCACTGAAGGTGTTGTCAAATCGCATAAGTGAGGTTATGTAGGTAGTGGAATCAAGGTGGAATGGGGCATTTTTCGGGGAAAAAATGAATTAACATGAATATTACGGCCAGCAATTTATCAAACTTGACTTACCGATGAAGCGCAATGCCCTCTGAACTTGAGGTTGTGGTCCGCAACAGCCCGCACAATTTACAGGACACCATCGTGGATAACTCTGCAAAATGCATCGGATTACAAACGAATCGTGCTGGAACTGGTAGAAAAAAACATTATTCTCGTTGCTGTTATGATAGATCAGACATTACTTACTCAGAATTACAAATTTTGATGCACTCAATTCCACTTATTTGGACTGACGCGATTTCTGTGACAGCCAGTTGACGGTTTCGAACAGCGTGTTGATTATATTTCAAAAATCAAGTTCACCTTGGAGGCCTCGCTTCCGCTTTAAGCCCCGCCCCTCAGCTCAAAATCGGGTACCAAAAATTCAATTGTTTTTGGCTTTATGCTCTATCCAGCCCTCCGATCCAGCCATTCCCACATCCATGGGTGAATCCCAGGGTGAATCTAGTGGCAGATTTATCCGAGAAAAAGTCAATCTGGCAAAATATCAGTTGTCATCAAGGAGGGTTGTCATCGATGTTGTCATACCATCTGTCATAATTTATCATAGCACCGCCATTTTTTGCATATTCTAAAACGTTCGAATATTTGCTTGTTCCTCAGACCGTGTCCCCTTTTTGGTGGTGCATCAGACATGCTGACTGCGAAGCTGTTGGCGGTAATAGTGGCGGTTGCGCTCGCAAATGGGACAAGTTATCCTCCGGGCAGTCCAAAAGGTCCGGACTACTGCAATTCGCAACATCTCTACCCGTGTTACGACCCGCAAAAAAATAATCAACACCTCTTTTGCAAATGCGACGAGTACAAATGCAAGACCTGGTACATCTCCGAGAACGTCACCGCATATCGTCTGTTTTGCATGAAGTGGCACAACCATTGGCGAAACGTGGTTGCATCGGGTAAAGAGCTGGAAAAAACGATGTACGGTGAAAAGATGCCCCAGGCAGCGGACATGATCGCATTGAGCTGGAACTACGCGATGGAAGACGGAGCGAGGTGCAACTCAAAAAAGTGTGCGAAACCATTGCAGCACGACGCATGTCACAGGACGCATTTGTATCCCGGACACCAACATGCGGGTGGAGGTGGGTGCATTTCGGTCAAAAGAAGTTGAGCTTTACACCAGCCTGAGCTAACTCTGAGTGAAGAACGGGTGAAGACAACCAAAAAGCTCTATCTCTTTTTTTTCATTCTAGGTCAAAATTTGTATCTGACCGCAAAGGACAATATGCATCCGCCGACTTGCCAAGTAAAAGAAGGATGGGTGAAAGGTTGCGACCCAAATACAATGGACCAATATGAAATATTCGCGTACGTTGCAATTCGGCTATGGTGAGTGACATGTCCCGATAACCGCATGCTCGTGAACCGGGAAGTGAATCTGGGAAGATTTTTTGTGCAAGTTGTGGAGGGAATCGGAGAAATTCCGGGGAATTCGGGTAACCATGGACGAACTTTTGCGCCAAGGAGACCTCTGATGTGACGAAACACGCCGGGAACGGTAGATTGAGAAAAAGGCAGAAAAAACATCGGAGACGAGTGATCCAAGCCATTTCACGGTTGCGATACCTAGACAGTGGGACAGACAAGAAAGAACTTGAAGGGCGCTCCATGTGATGTTGAGTATGCTACAAAGACAAAGCAGATGCATACGTAGTAACATAAGTAGTGAATTCTCCATCAACATTCTCCAACAATTTCTTTTCTCAATTTTTCGACAGTTTTCTAGTTGAAAATGCGAAACTTTCTCATTGAGAGCAGACTCAAATGATGGAGCTCAAAATTTAGCCTCAATTGACGATTTTTACAATGAGATGATTTGGAAAAGGCTCTAATTTTTCCGGAAAATTCCAATTTTGTTGTAAAAAATTGAATTTCTGCAAAGGACCCCGCACACAATACACTGAAAATGGCTTTCGGTTAAAATCGCTAATTTTTTGATATTTTGTATTTCATGTCATGCTGATCAAACATTGATAAGTCAAAAACTTCTGTAAATTACCGTTTGCTGGGAAAAAAATTCGAAAGTTGAAAAAATGGAAAATTTTCAACATTTCTCCGGTAATTTTTTCAGAAAAATCCTTTAAGGGATAGAATGATTTTGACTACTGCGCAGCAACCTGTAGTCTTAATTTTCATTTTCAACCTGTCACGGTTGACAGGTGACATGGATGACATATTTTTCTGATATTTTAAATATTTTCATGTAAAAATAAAATCATGTACATTTTTTTACATCCAGTAAGATGATTTTTGACCTTTGTCACACCCAGTTCAGCAGTTCGGCCTTGACGTCATGTAGAATAGCAGTTTTTTGGAAAAGAAATTTTACCATTTTTTCAGATCATACAAAAAAGAAACCTGAAACTCACTAATAAAACGAAATCAAGTTTTATTTATGTATATCAATGCTTCTGTCAAGGTCTTTTCATTCTTGCGGTGTTATGTTTCTTATCTTATGTGTCAGTTGGCGCAAGATTTCGATAAATGTCAACCAATAAAATATCTCTCAGACAATGGGGCCTTGCAATTGAAAAACTCAACGTGAGGTCGCCACTACTGTAGGGGGCGCCTACTTCGATAAAGCGGCCGTAACGACGCGAAAAACAGGGGAGTTTGAGTAGTTTGACCAGTAAGGCAGCAGTCACACTAGAGCCATCACCACCCACTACCACCCACCACCACCCACTACCACCAAGCAAAATAATCCGCCCTGGTCTCACTGAGCCACCGTCCATCGTCCACCGTCAACCACCGTGTCCCCCTCCTGAATTTGACATAATCCTGTTTTATATAATCCGTACTACAATTCTGTAGCGAAAGTTGCCTAAAAACCACGATTTTAGGCAACATTCGCTACATCAGTGTACTGCGGAATGTATTTCATACTCCCAGGGACTTTTCTCACACGATTCAAGAATAGCGGCCCAGCTCATGACAAGATTGACAAGTTCTCTGATTGCAATGATTTCGTCTGATGACTCAGATACCGACGAAGTTGTAGCTTTATACCACATCTCGAAAAAAATCCGTAAAAAACGCCGGAACATGTGGGTGCGTCAAATGTTTCTCGATAGAGAACAACTAGGAGAATTTCATCAATTAGTGCCGCAGCTTGTTGATGATGAAGAACAATTTTACAGTTATTACCGTATGAACAAAAAATGTTACAATTTGTTAGTGACAAAAGTGAAACCTTTGTTCACTTCGGGACATACACATTGTATGTTGTATGTATGCACAAAATGTTTGTTCTGCATGCGCATCAAGATGCGTATTGTTAACCACCGACCACTGACCACCACTTTGGAAATTTCAAACACATGGCCACCGGTGGTCACTGGGCGGTGGTAAGAGGTGGCTGCAGTGTGACCACCATCATTACATTGCGTGCGTTTGATTTTTGGTTGATGGTAGTGGGTGGTGGTGGGTGGCTCAGTGTGACTGCTGCCTAACTGACAGTGACTGGAGACGTCAAGCAAAAAACAGAGGTTATCCAAATTTCAAATCAAGACATAAAATGACGGACGTCGGTCGCTGAAGCGTCAACGCCGTCAAAATTGTCCAATTTGCCCCCAACGGTCATGGCGCCCTCGGTGTGTAAAAGTGGCAGTGCAAGGCCCCATTTCAATGAAACGTGAGGAAAATTGTCCTCCGGCTGTTCTTATCTTCCATCTCGTCGCCAATGTCCTTCCACCGTCTGTGTCAATACTAATCTATAATTAGATAATATGCAAACCCACTACAGAAAGAAATGATCAATGAGACACACATCTAGACAGAAATACCGTTTGATTTCAAGTGAAAGATATTTAATGCAATTTAATTTATTTATATGATGCACAAAGTTCCTGGTGCATTATGCATGATAGTTGGGCACCTTTTTTTCAAAAATAGTTTTAGGAACAATATTTCAATTCATCTTGCTTTTGCCGACTGAACTTGATTTTGCCGACTGGATGTTCGCGACTGGGGGGGGGGGGGGTGTTGCACTCCCCACATCCCCCTTTCGGACCGGCCCTGCTCTTGAAAGTTCGTCCGACAGATCCTGTCATAACTTATTACCAAGTGAAAAGATATTTCTGTCTAGATGTGTGTCTTATTGATCATTTCTTTCTGTAGTGGGTTTGCATATTGTCTAATTATAAATTAGTATTGACACAGACGGTGGAAGGACATTGGCGACGATATGGAAGATAAGAACAGCCGGAGGACAATTTTCCTCACGTTTCATTGAAATTGTCTGAGAGATATTTTATTGGTTGACATTTATCGAAATCTTGCGCCAACTGACAGATAAGACAAGAAACATAACACCGCAAGAATGAAAAGACCTTGACAGAAGCATTGATATACATAAATAAAACTTGATTTCGTTTTATTATCGAGTTTCAGGTTTCTTTTTTGTATGATCTGAAAAAATGGTGAAATTTTTTTTCCAAAAAACTGCTATTCTACATGACGTCAAGGCCGAACTGCTGAACTGGGTGTGACAAAGGTCAAAAATCATCTTACTGGATGTGAAAAAATGTACATGATTTCATTTTTACATGAAAATATTGAAAATGTCAGAAAAATATGTCATCCATGTCACCTGTCAACCGTGACAGGTTGAAAATGAAAATTAAGACTACAGGTTGCTGCGCAGTAGTCAAAATCATTCTATTCCTTGAAGGATTACTGATTACACCCATTACTGAATAAGTGAGGAATTGATCTGTACTAATGATAATGGTCATAAGCAATAATATTGGTGCAAAAATAACCATTCCCAGTGAGTAAATCCTATTCAATTGACTATAATCCCGGCTATTTAAAAGTATGAAATTTTATAGTGAACTACCCATTTTTTCAAAATATTTTCAGGCTATTTTAGGAAAGACTGAACTTGAATCAAAATGATTTTGTATCCTACTTCGAAAAAGATGAAGGATAATTTTAAATACCCTCCTCCATCTATCCAATGGTCATTTTGACCATGGTGAGCGCCAAAGCTCTGTGAAACTCGTGAAAATGCGTCCAACGGTCCTACAGCTCTTTTTGGTCAATTGAAGAGAAGCCGCTCACTGGGTATAGTTATTTTTACATCTGTATTATTCCTCAAGACCATGATTTGTATTGCCAATTGATTTTCCAGTTATTCAATAATGGGTCGATTCAAGATGGCGGCCATAAGGAGGAAAAGAGTTGACTGTCGTATTTCCGAATATAGCAGGCAAGGACAATGGCAGCACACGGCATTCTCTTTCTGACTTTACTCTCTATGGTTCTACCGAGTCTCATCCGAATATCTTGAAAAAAACCGAGTTATTAAAAATGGTGATGGAAACACTATGAT
Organism: Anaspis maculata; assembly: GCA_949128115.1. NCBI lineage: Eukaryota > Metazoa > Arthropoda > Insecta > Coleoptera > Scraptiidae > Anaspis > Anaspis maculata. The sequence continues at coordinate 3,958,634 of OX421964.1, forward strand.
TCCGGTATTATTTGTTTGTGCCCTTGGAAGGTAGACAAGTCGCTTCCACGACCCATCGCCAAGGTTGACATATGCCTTAAACTAGTAAAAGCCAAGTGGGGGACCGATCTTCGTCCATAGAAGTCACCAAAACGGACGATTTGTTGAGGTTTTGAAATCTACTTCTGTTGGGTGGGCAACCTGCTGCTCTACCGGGGTTGCAACCTTGTTTCCACTTCTCAAGAGAAAGCTGGGGGTATGTACTGCAACTGTGCCAAGTCTGAATGCTCTAGAATAAAATGCAAGGTAGGTTTGACTTGTCACGTTTGGCTTCCTGGTAAATAGCTACCTACCAAAACGTCCTGCTCCGGTTCGCTCTTTGGTTCGGCGGCGGGGTCGTGGGTCTTGCGGAAGCTTGCTGATAAAATTGCTTTGCTTATTTATTTATAAAGGGCGCCAATCAGGATAGCTATGTTTTCTGTCTCGACCCCTGATTAATCGAAACCCTACGCTTCGCAATCCGCACGCCAATGGTTCCGTCAAAGCAAGGACAGTTGACGTGGACGTTTCCCAAATCGACAGCAAATGACAAGTGTCAGCTCGAAATCCACACAACGTAAACAAATACTGGGTTTTACAATAATTTAATGTTAATACAACAGGTAAGTACCAGATCGAACGCGTAGCATGCGCCGCTAATTAATGTCGAAGTCCTCAGGTCAGTACCGACCCACCGCGGGCCCTCTGCGTCGACCGCTGCCGTGAGGTTATGTTCAGGTGGACACGAGACTCAAACACTAAACCGGCGCCCGACACCGCAGAACGCGTCGCAACGACTACCCGACGTCCACCGGCTGGACTCGTCTCAGCTATAGTACCCCCTTGAGCTCAAAGTTAACTAATTGCCTAAACGCGAAGTCCTAACCGTGGCTTGTGCTTGCCGAAGGAACCCGGCAGAAATGACTGACGCGATCTACAATACCCTCGTCCCGGTGTTAGTGGAGAAAAGGAATGGTTTCACCTCGCAACGACTCGGCGAGACAGTGGTCCTCGGAGGCCGCACCAGGTCCTGAAGGCCAGAAACCGGAGTAGCGCAACAAGTAGATCGGTGTTCGGCGATGAAACAGATGATGGTTGGTGGTGGTGGCAATACCGGCACGTGTTCCGCACAGAGACTTCTTCCACGACACGTGGTTGATGCCAGGCCCTGATGCCACGGAGATCAGCCAGCCGTTGTGGTCCGAGCTGTCCCAAATTGTTTACGATTTCGCTGGGGTCCTTCACTTGATGACCCTGTACTTTCCAGGACTCCAGGCCGCAGGATGGGCTTTACAAAATACCTGGACCTGACACCTGAAATGTCGCCGATCAATATCGAGCTGGGCCCGCTGAAAACCGATACTTTACCTCGACGCCGCAACAAAGGGAGATTTCCAAATCAGCCGGATGAGAAGACACGATGTGGCGAGCACCAGCGCTCCGTTCTCTTTCTCCTAGCTCTACACGGCCGTCGAGGAATTTTGACGTTTTTTCTTCGCTTTTTTTTTAAAAACTTCCTCGTTGCTAAGTCCCCTTTTTTTCCGGATTGTTGCCCAACCTTACCTCTCAAAGTCTTTTTTTTTTACCTATCGTCATAGGATAATTAAGCATCGAAGAAACGAAACTGTTACAGACTAACAGCCGCACTAAGTCCTTTTTTTGCCTTTGACTGTTCTGATCAAGGCTTTGATTTACGCGGTAAGTACCTACCCGTTTCCTTTGTTTCTTGGTCAACCTAACTAGTCTCTTTCTCCAGTTTTTAGTGCTGTCCACCAAAAAGCCTTCTGCACGTTTGTCACCCTTGCTCTGATCTGGCGTGATCCTCGACTTCATTTCGCACATCAGTGTTCCTGCTTCCCACATTTTATTTGGAGATCCATCGCGTCCTCCCCACATGGATCTGTTGTAGCTCTAAAGTATTACCTATCCTGAATTGTATGCTAATGATGCGAGTAATGATGCGTGTACCTATAAAAGCTCACCGTTCATTTTCAACCTCTTATTTCTGTGCTATTGCTGATCTTCCAGATTTTCCCCTGGAAATAAATTATATCGACTGAGACAGTAAGTATTATGACTGAGAGGTTTCTGGGATCAGTTTCTCCGAAACCTTCTTCGACTTTATTGCCCAAATGCCCATGGTGAGATTGTTACCTTTTAGACTCTCCGGATGGAAATTTTGAGAATCTTTTATTCTACCCGGGGTAGAAAACGGGGCCAGAGAGACCTCTGGGGTACATCACCGCTACAGTATCGACTAGCTCAGTTCGGAAACATTACCGAGTGTGTCAGCGTTCACGAATCACAAAGGGGTGCAGTGGCATGGCAAATTAAAGACCCTGATTTAGCAGTGACAAACATTTAATTATGAAATTACTCTAAATAAGTTTACAAAGGAGTACTAAACAACTAATCAAGAATTCGACGACTTATAGGCGATGAATATAATGTTTCTAAAATGAACTTGCCCGGCGAATCGTGCGACGTCATCAGCCCAGCAATCCCAGCCTCCAGATTCACTGCTTCTCTGCCATGCTCCTCCAGGTTCGCAGCGAGTCGGCCCCTCTTGTCATGCCGTCCACCGGTAACAGGCCCGCACAGCTGTCGGGTATGTTTTGGGGAGAATTCTCCCTGGACGCCACCTTCCATGTCGCTGCTCCGGTGAGACGGTTGATTTGCCGTGAAAGGTCGGCTGCGGCATGACTTTGGGCGTTCCCACTGGACCTGGAACATGACAGAGAAACAGTAATCGGTCACAAAAAAAAAGGCATAAATTGCACGATGACAAGGCCAATACACAGGCAACTAAGAAAAATAAATCAGTTACATACAAGTCGCAACAACAGGTGGTATTGAACTCGTCGGACAGATAACCTCAAACATTTTGACTTAATTAAACAAAATCGTGGAAACTGACATCACCGCCCGTCAAATGGCCGACACGGCTGCCAACCTGACAGACGGCAAAGTCCATCGACAGCAGACATTCCCAGTCGCACAACAAACAAAAGTGAACGAGGTTTTTCGCGTTCGGCGCACGACCGCACAATCAATGCCAAACTGACACCGTGCGAGCGAGACGGATAAACTTTCAATAATACAGGCAGGCATGGTACGCAGGTAGAGAAAAGAATCAAACATGAGGAAGACAAGCTTTTCGAAATGAACTTAACTTTTCCTGTACTCGAAGTCCGGCGGGTGAGTTAGATTCCGCGGGACCCCACGAGCGAAGCTGGTAGAGTGCATTCGGTCGCCGACGGCCCGGGAGCACAGAAACATGCAGACGATAGCCCCCTTGGTCGTTGGACGACAGCAGAACAAGTAGAGGTGGACGTTGGCGCTCTTCTGCGCCTCCAAGGCCGCAGAAAATATGGACGGAAGCGCTCTTCTGCGCGGGCGAGAGCGTAGATTGAGGGTTGGGCCCCCGTGGGCATCCAAGGACAGCAGAAAACAGTTGTAGGGTGGACGTTAGCGCTCGTCTGCGCCTCCAAGGCCACAGAAATATGGACGGAAGCGCTCTTCTGCGCGGGCGAGAGCGTAGATTGAGGGTTGGGCCCCCATGGGCATCCAAGGACAGCAGAAAACAGTTGTAGGGTGGACGTTAGCGCTCTTCCCTACCTTGAGGGGGCGCGGGGTGGACTAGCGGCGCGTTCATCACACTGGCGAGTTCGGTACGGGCATCCGCAGGTGGACAGGGAAACGGAGAGCGTCCTCTGATGAATCGACGAGCAGCCCCCCCGCCGAAACGGCCTGTTTATAAAAATGTACCAATAAAGAACCTGCTTTCCGGACGCAGACAACTTGAATTGAACATACCCAAGGCGCTCCTCTTCAAAGTGGTGCACGCACCGTAAGTGTACTACTCACACATGACGTTTTTCGATACACTGGCTCGAGGCGGAAAGAACGAAATCTGGGCGCGGCCGGTTTTATAGGGACGCCGTTTCTTGCCCAAAAAAAAACTCCGCTGTTTTTATCCTCGACGGAACATTCCATGGCCGCACAGTCCGACTGTCGCTGCCAACTCAGCGCCGAGAAAATCACCAGAACCTGACCACCCCGAGTTCAGGTCCGGGCTCAATTTTTGAAGAAGGGCCTCGCACCCTGAGCGCTCGAAAATCGAGGCCGTAACAAGATAATTCAATAGGAAACCGGTTTTCGAGCTTGTTCGAAATGACACTGTCGCAGTGATATTCCTGACATTCTTGGTTATTCCATTACCACCACAGTCAGACCAGCCCCACTCAAAATTTCTGTCCTGGCGCGAAGTTTCAGGGGGAATTTTCCAAATTCGTTTTTCTCTGTAGAAAATGACGGTATTTTTGTGAAATTCTCAGTATAGAGTCCTCTTACCACTTATGCTAGCGATCAAAAGTATTCACATCTGAATCTAAATATTTCATTGGCAAGTAGGTACCCCATTGAGGAACGGATTGAATCAATTAGCAGGTAACAAAAGCGTTGAAGAAATAGGAAATCACAACTTAGAGAGGATCACGGGTCCTGATCACATACGTCCTGATCGCTACAAACAGTAGGTACTTACTCACACTTTTTTTTATAGGTACGAGGAATTCAAGAACATGGAAAAACTCGCCCAGTTCACGGTCTTCTTCATGCCCACTGACGAGTCCATAAAGAAACAGGTGGAACACATGGTGGCGTTGCTTTGGTCCGAAACTGCAGAAGTCGGGTGCGGAGCTGCGGTAGACACGGAGAAAACCCAAGGAAAGTTTTGGTGGCATTTCGGCTGTCACTACTGGCCAACGGGCGTTGTTCGAGGCTCTCCAATTTTCAAAATCGGCCCGGCAGCTTCGGCATGTCCGGCGGACAAGCCGGCCGGAGAGGAACCCGACTTCACGGGACTGTGCGGACGTAGCGAGCTGTCACGTCAGCCTCCTCAAGACTTCTTCATTTCGGCGCCCATCGGCTGGGACGACCCCGAGGAGAACGACGGCACCTCGTCGAAAATGAAACAGTCATTGATTGCATCTTTTTCGCCGTTTTTTATATATACCTGTTACCACAGGTATTGGTTCGTCTTGCAATAAATTTTGACTTTGTTTTTATCTACAGGGTGGTGCAAAGAGTTTCTTATAATTTTTTTTGCAGTCTGTGGTTTTTCTATAGCAAATTTTGTAGGAGGGGTGGAAGGGCGGGTTCGGTGATATTTGTTGGTGCAAAAATTTGAATCTAGTGATATTGTTGGCGGGTGACCACATACTTAAGTAGCTATACCGCGCAAGAGAGACGTCCGACACCTGTAATAATGAGTCATGAGTCCCTACCCATCTCCACAAATCTCCGGAGTCTGAAATGTTCTGAGTTCAATTACCTTGTTTCTAAAAGTACCTAGTAAAAGTGCCTACACCTACTAAGAATTAATAGGCCAGAGCCATCATTCGTTTCGATTCGATGGTCTTCACTTTCATTGTTATTTGTAGGTTTATGTCAGTACCAGATCGATCTCTATCGACTGGAAGAAACACGGCTTTTCATGACACAGCTTCCTCCTTGTTAAATACAGCCAAATTTTGAATTTCTCTTTCCACTTTGTATAACACCCTCCCCCCTACCCCCTGTACAACTTCGTTTGTTCCGTCTGTAAAATTAACAAGTACTTCTCCACTGCGCTTGAAGAATGACAAGCGGTTGATAGTCTATGTCATTCGGACATTTCATCAATCAGAAATTATGGGAAATGTTGTGGATTTTGAAGTGAAGCGATAACCCCAGACAATAATTCATAACCTAAACTGTCGCATTCCAAAGACAGCGCTTTTACAGAGTGGATTCTGCCAAGCTAGGCTCGCCTGCTTTGTTGCAAATAAAAGCTGAATGCATAATAGGTATTATCATCCGTTTCACCCTTATTTGCCACACAGCAAGCCATGATATTGTTTTATCAGGCTTAGCACACTGATGAGCCGACAAGAGCTCATGAGTTGATTGACAGATTTTGACAACGTTAAATCAGAAGATGCCGAAAATTATTCCTCATAAGAGAAAAAAACAAGTTCTGCGGCATATCCGGTATATTAAACGTCGGAAACCAGACATGGCCTCCCAAAATATGGCAGTGAGTGAAAGTGATAGTGAGTTTTGGGTAAGTGAAAACCTACGGTTCCTTTATTCTCAGCTCAAGTCTGACTTGGACCCGAGCAGTTAACTTTTTGGTTCATGGACAGGGAGCTGGTGCCTAAAAACCTAGTCCACACTTGCTCACCTATCTGTAGTAGGTACCTACGGTGGTACGGCGGATAATTACAGTGGTGATTGCAGCAGATGCAAGGAGTTTGATTTTGCCCCTGAGTATTAAATAATATTTCATCTGCATGTGCCGCGTCATTTTTTCCTCGCTTTTTCGAAGCTTGGGCTCCCCCGGTCCGAATTTTCTTCCACGACGCGGCGTCATCACGTGTCACTCCGTGTCAGACTGTCGTAGCTACATAACCTCCTCTGCGTGAAACCACCTGTGTGTCTAAGGAGCACCAACGTAAGTGACATTTTTCATGGCTTGCTGGGTGGCAAAAACGGGTGAAACGAATAGCAGGTATAATGGTAGTATGATAGTATCATCCGTTTCACCCTCATTTGCCACGCAGCAAGCCATGATATTGTTTTGTTAGGTTTAGCATACCGACGAAACTATCCAGTTTATTGACAAATTTTGACAATGTCAGGTCAAATCAGTTTTCAAGATGGGTTTGGTACATTTCACTGACAACCAACTCACCGACTGGACATTTCACCGACAGCCATTTCACCAAACGAACATTTCACCGACACGCCGTTTCGCCGACCGGACATTCCACCGACTCGCCGATTCACCGACAGGACATTTCGCCGACAGGATATTTCACCGACTCGCCGATTCACCGACAGGACATTTCACCGACAAGACATTTCACCGACTCGACAACTCACCAACAGGAAATTTGACTAACTCGCCAATTTTGCTTGTAGTACAGGCCAGTAAGATATCTACCTGGAAATTTCAAATAACGAGCTGAAATTTGGAGGGTATCTTTATAGACTCACTAGAAATAAACCCTCAAAAGTCCCCAAAAATCCCATTTGGGCAAACGCCGATATCTTGATTTTTTATACTACTTCCATTTTTTCTGTTTTTAGCCGCCCATTCATCAACAAAACATCACAGTGATCCGCTTTTTATGATTTTCTACTTCTCCAGAGATTTTTTAGGGTAGATAACCGTAATTCAAAATCTATAAATCATCAATTCAACCATAGAGTTAGAGTATCCACGCCGTGCTAATTTTTGAAGCTGAATGACCACCCTCCAAACCAGAGGGCGATGCGAAAGCCATCTATGTGTGAGTATTGCCAAGAGCGGAAGCTGTAGGTGCCCAGACGTGTGGCTGAAACCAAATCGTACGACAGAGCGAACAGCAGGAATCTGTAATGCCGGTACAACAGTCAACGGCTGTCTCGCCGCCCGCCCGCCCGTCTGGCGCCTGCACCCGTGCAGAGCAAGATAAGCTCTTTGTTTATATCTCGACGGTATTTCGTGCTCGAAAGTGTTTCCCGATCTTGGTGCTCCCAAAATTTCTCATTGCTGCATGCGTTCTGTTTGTTGGTTCATTACTTCTCGTTTTTGTTGGTTTTCCTTGTTATTGTTGTTTGTTATTGTTATTTGTTATTGTTATTGCTGGACGAAAAAACAATTGTGCGTGGCCACTGGCCGCCCGCAAGTGGTGTGTTTGTTTGCGGTCATAATTATACATTTTCCGCTTCCCGTGTGGGCTTTCGGTTGTGCCCAAGTTTTGCGCCTTGCAAAATGTCGTACACAAAATGCAATTCCTTTGGGTGTCCAAATATCAAAAGGAGAAGTGACAGGAAATTTTACAAATTTCCGAAAAATGATCCCGAGAGCATCCGAGAGGCTGGAGAAATGGATAGATGCAGCAGGGAATCTAAAATTGCGCGGTAAGTGTTTCATGTTTTACACCTTTTTATATAAAAATATTAAGTACCTACCTACCTACCTAATCACAGAGACCTTTACCTAAAGTTTGAGGATTGAGGTGCTTCTTATTGAACACGCCTAGGGTTCAGAATTTGCGGCCGAAAGAAAACTGTGTGTGTGTTTAAATGGTTGACAATCTCTTGAAATTTGGGATGTTCGCAGTCTACGACGAAATTGTAAACATACACAGAGATTTCTTACAGGTACCTACTGTTACAGGCCTAGACAAATACAACTTTCTATTAGCACTCTGACCGGCGATCAGCTCATTTTAAATTAGATAAAAAAATACCGGGCGGCGCCGCGCCGTCTCGACAACTGCGGACAAAAAAGAGCTCGGAAAAGAGTGGTTTGTGCGCGATTTTGTAGAAATTTCCTGTCAAGAGTAGATTTCTTGATCTATTATAATAACAAATCATCAATAGGCCAGGCGGTATGTCGGTAAAATCACTACAATCTGGAAAAAACTCCGACCGAAGCTTTTATGGTGTCAAACTCTTCGTAAGGTCAGTAGTTATCTACCACTGAGTTTCCGCCCAAAAACGAGTTGTGCTGATTCCACCACATCTGCGCGAAGGTGAAGGATGCCTCGAAAGTACAAAAAGACCTGATAAACCCCCGTACTTTTTCATTTTATTTGCCTCAATGCAAACATACAATTCTAACGCAAACATTGGAAGCATCTGTCATCATCTCTGTGCCAGTCTTACTGTTGAAAAGAAAGATTTCTTTGTGCGGGTCAGATAAATTACATTTAATCGTTTTACCACACAAGAGAACGATGGAGCAACATGTATTTTGTATGTTTTCTAATAACTCGTATCCATTGAACTCATTTATGCCATTAAAATTCCAATAACAGCATTTTTGAAGATGTTGCCAGCAAAAAAGTGAATAATTTTTACCCGCCTGTTCAGCAGCAATTTTTTCAATTTTACCAAACACCGTTGGCGAAAATTTCATAAGGAATGAAAAGCTCAAACTCTTCTCTACGATATCGTGCCTGGCTTAACCGCGGCACGCACTTGAAAGTCTAAGAAACTGATTTCTTTTCGAGAGGTCCTGTTTCACCCGCCTGCGGCCGTGCCTACTTGACATAGACCGGACTGATTACACGAGCTTGGAAATGTATTTTTTTCCAGTTTTAAAACGCGACCATTATTATCAATACTTTGTACATTGATTTATGAAGAAATTATATATTATTTTATTACTAATGGTTGTGTTTTAAAGCTGGGAAAGAGTACATTTCCAATCTTGTGTAATCAGTCCGGTCTATGTCAAGTAGGCACGGCCGCACACGGGTAAAATAGAACCGCTCAAAAAGAAATCAGTTTCCCACACTTTCGAAAAGCGTGCCGCGGTTGAGCCAGATACAATATCATCAGAAAACAGTTCCAGCTTGTCATTCCCTATAAAATTTTCGAGAACGGTGTTTGGTAAAATTGAAAAAACTGCTGCTGAACAGGCGGGTAAAAATTATTCACTTCTTAGCGAGCAACATCTCCAAAAATGCTGTTATTGAAATTTTAACGCCATGAATGGGTTCAGTAAGTACAAGTTATTAGAAAACATCCAAAATACATGTTGCTCCATCGTTTTCTTGTGTGGAAAAACAATTAAATGTGATTTATCTGACCCGCACAAAGAAATCTTTTTTTTCAACAGTAAGACTGGCACAGAGATGATGACGAATGCTTCCAATGTTTGCGTTAGAATTGTATGTTTGCATTGAGGCAAATAAAATGAAAAAGTACGGGGGATTAACACGTCTTTTTGCACCTTCAAGACATTCTTCACCTTTGGGCAGATGTGGAGGAATCAGCACAACTCGTTTTTGGGCGGAAACTCAGTGGTAGATACCTACTGACCTTACGAAGAGTTTGACACCATAAAAGCTTTGGTCGGAATTTTTTCTATCCAGAATGACCTACCGCCTGGCCTACAAGACGAATTTGTCAAGAATGGCTTGCCCCCGGTTGCACCAAAGAATTCATTCATGAAATAAATTAGAGATGGAGCCGGAGCTGGATCCGGTTCCGGTTATCCAGCTCATTCGGCCGTTTTGCCGGAACCGGACCCAGATCCGGTTTGGCCGGATTTCGATGTGGATCCGGCCGGATTAAAAAAATCACGATTTTTTACCTCCACTAACTTTTGAGGTAGGAAGCACACATAAGTATACGAAGCGATTGAGAGGAAGCAACATTCATTCTTATACATTTTCATTGAAACACATACACATACACATACAGTTGAAATCGAGGTTGAAATCTTTTTCTGAATTTTTTAAAAATTTTTCTTCAATTTCAAGCAGTAATTACACAAGTGCTTTAAAAGCTACTGATCGATGGCTCAGTGGAGAGTTGACAGTTTCGATGGTGATTTTGAATGGGTTGATAGAAGCGATGATGATGATGATGATATTTAACACGTTTGAACTTAAACAGCGTTTTATTTTGTAAAAACTTGAAAAATGATATTTTATGCACATGAACGTTACATTTTTTATTTCGTAATGTCAAAATATTATGTCAATTCTATTGGCGCGAATGCGCGCTGTCACCTGTCAATGTCTAAAGCAGTGGCGTAACGGACATACCGCCGCCCTTGAAAGGCTGCACTTTCAAATTGGTAACATGCAAATCTTCGCCACTGCACGTTTCACAATTCCACTGCGGGTCTTTACGCTAACCACCCTCACGACGCCATCTTGGCCAGGATGCACCGAGATGATCCTTCCCATGGGCCAACACAGGGGCGGAATGATCCTCCCGTAACACAACAAGGGAGCCCGGGCGGATGTCCGGAATTGCAGCCCCCTTGCTACAGCGGCTCTGCTGAAGGTGATGCAAATAATCAGCGGACCAGCGGGCCCAGAAATGTTGCGTCATACGCTGTAAGTGGGCGTATCGGGCTAGTCGATTTGACGGAACATCAGCGGGCGGATATTCCTGAGGCACAGCCGTCAAAGGACCCCCGATGAGGAAATGCCCAGGCGTGAGCGGCTCCAAATCATTCGGATGATCTGAAATTTGAAATAGAGGCCGCGAATTCATTACGGCCTCGATTTGACTTAAAAATGTGTACATTTCTTCGAAGGTCAAAGTCAAGTTATTAGATATTCGTTTAAGGTGAAATTTTGCGGACTTAACCGCTGCTTCCCACAACCCCCCGAAGTGAGGCGATCTTGCGGGTATAAAATGCCACTGGATGCTGTTCATGGCGGCATAGTCTTGTACGGCTTCGGTTCGCGCTAGTTCGGCGATTCGCTTGAGATGATTGTCGGCTCCTACAAAATTGGTAGCGTTGTCCGAATATATGTGTGTACATAAACCACGCCGTGACACGAATCGCTTCAAACAATTGAGGAACGCGTCGGAGCTCAAGTCGCTAACCAATTCAATGTGGACTGCTTTAGTCGCAAAGCAAACGAAGATACATGCATATGTTTTTATGACTGTTCTGTTGCGGACTTTGCCGTCCTTCACCAGGAGCGGTCCTGCGAAATCGACACCACAGTTTGAAAAAGCCCTGCTGGGAGTAATTCTTGAAGCCGGGAGCTCTCCCATGGGCGGCATATACCTTGTCGGGTTTGCTTTGAAGCAGGTAACGCATTTTCTCAAAACACTTCGCACTGTTTGTCTTCCGTTCATCGGCCAATAGTTCTGGCGAATGCTTGACAAAATGGCCTGCGGCCCAGCATGAAGGTTCTTGTGATGTTCATGCATTATTAGGAGATTGGTGAGTGGATGTTTAGCTGGTAAAATGATCGGATGCTTGCTTTCGAACGGCAGCTGGGACTTACGCAGTCTGCCGCCTACACGGATCAGCTGATTTTCGTCTAACATAGGATTCAGCGTATGCAGACTACCGCGTAACTTCTTTGATCTTGATAGAGCTTGTTTTTCGGGTCCGAAGGCTTGAGATTGGCAAAGTTTTAGAAGTGCTAACGTAGCTGCTTTTAGTTCTTCGACAGTCAAAGGGCCCAGGGTCTTGTTGTGATTCTTCAAGTTACTTCCAAAACGGAAGCAATACGCAGTGACTCGTTGGAGTCTAGAGAACGTTGAAAAGCGATGGAAAATGGTGTCCGACTCCGAAGAAGTGCTCACGAGACTCACTGTTTTCGCTTCAGGAACATCCGTCCCCACCACGGGTGCCTCGAATTCAGGCCAATTATTTTCCTTTCTTGAAAGCCAGGATGGGCCATTCCACCATAGAGATGAATGTGCCAGCTGACCAGGATCTGTCCCGCGTGAGATTATGTCGGCTGGATTGTCAGCTGATGAAACGTGGTGCCAGTGTCCATCCTTGGTCAATGCTTGAATTTTCGATACACGGTGCGATACGAAGGTCTTCCAGCAGCTAGCTTCTCGAGCTATCCAATGCAACGTTATGGTTGAGTCGCACCAGTAATGAACGCTGGAGACCTTGAGATCTAAGGCTCTTAAGACCTTGTCAACGAACTGCGCCATGAGGTGTGCTCCGCAGAGCTCTAGTCGAGGTAACGATACAGTCTTGAGTGGTGCGACTCTTGACTTGGAGCAGATCAATCTCACCAGGCAAGCTCCCTGGTCGTCTTGTGAACGCAAATATATGGAAGTACCATAAGCAAGTTCCGATGCGTCACTGAACGCATGAACTTGAACGTCAACTGGATCCTTTATCAAAATTCTTCTAGGAACTCTGATCAAATTGATCGCAAAGAACTGATTGTAGAGTTGCATCCACGTGGACAAGAGGTCTTCGGGTATGGGATCGTCCCAGTCAAGTTTAAGTTGCCACAGTTTCTGGATGATCAACTTCGCCCTGAGTATCACTGGTCCGACCAAACCCAATGGATCGAACACTTGTGCAATGAGCGATAGTATGGTACGTTTTGTGACCTTGGAACAGGGCTTGTCACTTGTGTTTGTTGAGTAAAAGAAATCATCTTTGTCCAAGTCCCAAGAGACACCCAAGGTTTTAACGTTGCCATCATCCGTCAAAATGTATTGAAATGAATCACCACGTGGGACTCCCTCCAAAAGCCGCGAATCATTTGACACCCATTTTCTTAACTTGAATCCAGCGCTAGCTAGTACTGATTCGACTTCTTGCCGAAGTTTGATTGCGTCTTGGAGATTGTCACATCCCGAAATGTAGTCATCCACATAGAAATCCTGTCGTATTGATTGACTGGCCAAGGGAAATGATTCTTGATTTTCGTTTGCCACTTGCAACAAACATCGAGTTGATAGAAAGGAAGCGGGAGCAGTTCCATACGTCAGTGTGTTCAACTTGTAATGATTCAGCTGATCGTGAGGATCTGATCGCCAAACTATGCGCTGCAAATCACGTTGACTGGGGTGCACATCTACTTGACGGTACATCTTCTCTATGTCGGATGCCATCGCAACGCAATGCTTTCTGAACCTGACGATTATCGAAAACAAATCCGACTGCACCGTCGGTCCTACCTTCAGTACATCGTTGAGCGACAAGCCCGTTGACGTTTTTGCTGACGCATCGAAGACAACACGCGTTTTAGTTGTGGTGCTTGACTTCTTGATCACACTGTGATGTGGAAGGTAGAAGATTTCGTTGTGTGAATCTTTCTCACGGTCAATTTTGCTCATATGCCCCAATGATTCATATTCGCTCATGAAATTCACGTAGTCTCCATATAGCTCAGAGTTGTTTTGCAACTTACGCTCAACCGCAAGAAATCGTTTGACAGCCCTTTCTTCAGACTCGCCCAAATCTGTAAGATTGTTCCGAACGGGTAGCTTGACAGTGAAGCGTCCAGATTCGTCACGTGAGAAGTTTTCACTGAAATGCTTCTCGCACTCCAGCTCTTCGTTAGATAGGCAAGCTTGTACAGGAAACTCTTCCAGACGCCAAAACCGCTCGAGTTGTTCTTGGATGATTGAGTTCGACGTGAAGAAACAGTTGGAGACTTGTTGATTCGATTGTGGAGCAGTAATGGGACCAGACACGATCCAGCCTAGTTTCGTGTTGTGCAGTATTGGTTGATGATGTCCCAATTTAACTTGACCGATTGATAGAAGTTCGTAGAAAATGCATGCTCCTATAAGCAGATCAACCTGACCAGATTCATGAAACGTGGGATCTGCCAAGGTCAATCCACTCGGAATGTTCAGGTCTTCAATTAAGAATGAATGTTGAGGAATGTTTCCTGTAATGCTTGGCATAACAAAGCAGTCCAAAGATGTTTTGAATCTCGTTACGTTTGACGACACATCGATTTTTACCCTCTCATGAATTTTGAAAATGTTTTTACCAACGCCAGAGACTTCAAGCTCAATTTTCGTTGTAGGTAATTTCAGTTTCTCGCACAAACTTCGCCGAATGAAGTTGCTTTCGCTGCCGGAATCTAGCAGCGCTCTGCATCGATGAAATTTACCATCACTGCCTTTGATGTCAACAAGAGCGGTAGAAAGAAGTGTCATGGAGTTTGAGCTGAGACTTCCCAAACTTTGGGATATGTTATTTTTGGGCTGATTGTTGCTGGACTGATTGTTATTGCTGAGCTGATTGGATTGATTGTTGTTGCTGGAGTGATTGTGATCGGGCCGATTTTGATTAGACTGATTGTTGTTGGAGTGGACTGTATTTTGATGAAAATGTAGCAAAGTATGATGTCGCGCATTGCAAGTTTTGCAAGAACTCTTTGATTTGCATTCTTTGACCGAATGGCTTGCGCTCAAGCAGTTGATGCACAGCTTGAGATCCCTTGATATCGAAAAACGCTCATTTGGTGTTTTCTTCATGAATTCCGTGCAATGGAACGGAAGATGCATGTCACCCTTACAGAAGTGGCAAAGCTGATTTGATGCAAAGTGCGAAAACTTCTTGAATTTTGGGGTTAAGTTCGTTGAAGATTGATTTGGATTGTTTGATGCAGATGCCAGGGTCTCCAGGGCTTGGCAGTGCTCCTTTACGAAGTCGATTAATGATTTGTAAGTTGGTATCGCCGACGAACCGTGTTCCAACTCGAATCGTTTTCGAGTGACCGAATCTAACTTTTCTAGGAGCATGTCCATGACAAGAAAATCCCACTCGTCCACGTTATGATTCAACATTCGCAGAACAGCCAAGTTTTCCTCGAAAGTGTTGATTAATTTCCGCAGATCCTTGACGTTCTCTGCAGCGAGTGGCTTGAAACCTTTCAATAAATGCAAGTGATGCGTAGACTGCACCCTAGGGTTGGCGTAACGATTTAGAAGAGTGTCGTATGCTAGTTGATAATTATTCGCTGTGAACGGTATTGATTTGATGATTTGCAACGGCTCTTTTTCTAGCGATAACGACAGATACTGGAATTTTTCAATATCTGGCAGACTGGTGTTGTGAATCAAACTGTTGTACAGGTCTAAGAATGACTGCCAATCGGAGATGTTACCGCTAAAATTGCGTAAAGAAATTTTTGGAAGCCTCGCTTGCGATTGAGCTGACGGCATGTTACTGGCAACCGTCAATGTCGATGTGTTAGTTGTGTTGCCTACGTTCGCGACTTGTTCGGGTGGGAAAAGGTTTTCATACTTTATTATCGTTAACAAATATTCATTATCAATTCTTTTCCGAAGAACTTCCAACTGGGCGGTTTCTTCAGCACCGGTCGTGAAAGCGGCAACTTGAGTATGGAGGGCCTTGAATTCCTCATACAACGCCTCAAGACTGCGAAATGCAACTTTGAACATTGATTTTTCGGCATCACCGGTAACCGTGTTGCCTCGTTCAAATATTTCGGTTATTCTGGTAGCAGAAAAGTCCCGAGCTTGAATTGTTTCCTTTTTGGAAGGCATGCTTATGAACTTAAGCTAGTACTAAAAGGAAAGACCTCACCGACTGGATGAAGTTAAAAAAGCTTTTTGTGTTTCCGGTTTGTGCCTCGGACAGTGTGAAATGTTGAGCCGATGTGAGCTTCTGAACGTCTGTGGAACCTCCGGGTCCTGAAGATGCTGTGATACAACTCCAGGTGCTCGTCAGCGCCGCAAGACTGGTCGGTACCCTGGGGCCCACTGTTGTGGAGATGTGGCTCGATGGGACCAAAATGATCGATGGCTCAGTGGAGAGTTGACAGTTTCGATGGTGATTTTGAATGGGTTGATAGAAGCGATGATGATGATGATGATATTTAACACGTTTGAACTTAAACAGCGTTTTATTTTGTAAAAACTTGAAAAATGATATTTTATGCACATGAACGTTACATTTTTTATTTCGTAATGTCAAAATATTATGTCAATTCTATTGGCGCGAATGCGCGCTGTCACCTGTCAATGTCTAAAGCAGTGGCGTAACGGACAGCTACATACTTTCCATAAACATGTCGCTAATCGCGGTCATTCGAGTGAAGGGAACCTAAACAAAATTTTCATTAAGATCCGGCGATCCCGTCCGGTTCCGGCCACTGAGATTCGGTTCCGGTATCCGGTCTTTTGAAATGGCCGGAACTTCTCCATCTCTTAAATAGATAATTAGTCCGGATGCTAGTTGCATAAAATGGAATGAACCTTGCATTTTTTGATGAGAAGATGCCACTCGGTGAAAATGTTCTTTGCATCATACTCTTCCGATCCAGAAAGGTAGCCATCAGCGCCATCCATGCCGGCGGCGTATACAGGGTGAAACAGAAAAAAAAGTTGAAAAATTATATTTGAATAACCGAAGAATGTGGAGACGTTCAATTTACCACATACATTAACTGTTTTATGCTCATAGAGTCACAGTAAACCGTTCTTGATTACCTTGAACCGTCTTTGAAATATAGGGGAAAAACAGAAAAAAAAACAAAAACACTCTTTTTTCCATAATTAAGTGATTCTTAGAGATATTGACACAATACTTGGTATTTCTACTAAAAGTAATGTGAGAAATGATATGAGTTGGAAAGCCAATTCCTAATCCAACTATTTCCAGAAATACGATTGTCAACTTTTTTTTCCTCTTGAGCACCATCTTGAATCTGCCCTGTGAGGCATCGTTGAAAAAGTGATCGGTTATTATAATAATGGTAGCATGGAATCATTGCATAGCAAAAACAACCTCCTCATCATAATTTAGTGACCTCTTCGGCGGGAAAGAATTGCCATTCACGTATTTTCTGGCTCTTCAAAGCTTTAGTGCCCATGATGGCATTTGCAACATCTGGAATGATGAAATATGTTACGCATTATGAACCGTGATGTACTTTGAGGTAGCCCACCAAGTTTTGCAATTATCAATTAAAAGGTTTGTTCTCAAAAGCTGTTTGAAGAAAATTTGTTTAATTTTTTTATGGAAAATTTGAAATATTGTATCTTCCACCCTTATTTGATCCCTCGTTGAGGAAAGCCTGAAACCGAAAGTCTCCAAAATTTTCATGCTAATGGTTCACTGAGAACTGCTCTTCAATGTGTGGTTGTCAAAATCTGCATAGTTGCGTTCAGATTCCAGACAGAGAGCGACAAAGAAGTTCATGCAGTGGAAAAAGACACAGCTTTCAATGCAACGGAGAAATCCTGGAAATGTCCCTTTTAGATAGGCTTCCCGCAATACACAGGTTCTGTAAGACTCTCAAGCGTGGGTAAAAGGCTTGAAACATTACTAACTTAAGGCTCTAACAGTGTACCAAACTGCACATTTATGTTATGAAAAGCAAGGTCTCCAGGCTGCTTTCAGTCTAGCCCTGGACTAGTTTTTTCTCGACCGTAATTTATGTCTTTTTTCACTGCATGAACTTCTTTGTCGCTCTCTGTCTGAAATCTGAACGCCACTATGCAATTTTTGACAACTAAACATTGAAGAGCATTTCCCACTGAACCATTATCATGGAAAATTCGGAGACTTTCGGTTTCAGGCTATCCTCAGTGAGGGATCAAGTGAGGGTGAGAGACCCAATATTTTGTATTTTTCATAAAAAAACGACACAAATTTTGTTCAAACAGCTTTTAAGAACAAACCTCTCAATTGATTACGGTGAAACTTGGTAGGCTACCTCAAAGTACATCAAGGTTCATAATGCGTAATATATTTTACCATTCCAGATGTTGCAAATGCCATCATGAGCACTAAAGCTTTGAAGAGCCAAAAAATACGTGAATGACAATTCTTTTTCGCCGAAGAGGTCACTTAATTATGATGAGGAGGTTGTTTTTGCGATGCAATGATTCCATGTTACCATTATTATAATAACCAATCACTTTTTCAACGATGCCTCACAGGGCAGATTCAAGATGGTGCTCAAGAGGAAAAAAAAGTTGACAATCGTATTTCTGGGAATAGTTGGCTTAGAAATTGGCTACCCAGCTTATATTATTTCTAACATTACTGTTCGTGGAAATACCAAGTATTGTGTCAATATCTCGAAGAATCACTTATTTATGGAAAAAAGAGTCGTTTGGTTTTTTCTCTGGTTTTCCCCTGTATTTCAAAGACGGGTCAAGGTAATCAAGAACAGTTTGTTGCGACTTCATGAGCATAGAATAGTTAATGTATGTGGTGAGTGACACGTCTCCACATGTTTCGGTTGAATAAATATAATTTTTCAACTTTTTTTTTCTGTATCACCCTGTATACGCCGCCGGCATGGATGGCGCTGATGGCTACCTTTCTGGATCGGAAGAGTACGATGCAAAGAACATTTCCACCGAGTGGCAAATTCTCATCAAAAAATGCAAGGTACTTTCAACTAGCATCCGGACTAAATTGAGGATTTTCTCTGGTGAATTGTAGGTAAGTGCCGGTTGATTTACCATACAGAAAATGCATCTTAACCGTTGTGAACTAAACATTTTCCCATAACCTTCCGTAAACTCTATGGTGAAACTGAATTACTTTCCCGACCCCCCACCAACATGGAAGGGGAAGTATTGTAATCGTGCAGAAAAAAAGTTTTGAGATTTCACCGGATATATCCGTTTTGAGGTCCCCCAAGACTATTAAGACCATTTTCAGAATGATGTCTGTCTGTGTGTGTGTGTGTGTGTGTGTGTGTGTGTGTGTGTGTGTCTGTGATCTTCCACGATAACTGCCGAACCGTTGACTGGATCGACTTAAAATTTGGTATACGGACATGATTGTTTTCTGGAAAGAGCCCATCAGTTTTTGGTTGTCATCTGTCAAACGGAAGTGTCACTGTTAACAACTGTCAGAAGCTATATCTCACGAAACTTGACTTGCAATATGTCATTTGAAACCCCCTGAAAAATTGTGTTAAGAACAGATAAAATTTTTGCCCCATCTGTCATTTGTCAAATAATAAAAAATGTCAAAGTTCAAAACTTTACCATTTAATTATTCAAAATCTATCCGACGGATTGAAACCAAAATTGGCAGGGAGCAACACAACAAAAGAGTCAAATTAAGTCTGCAGTTGCAGTTTTCCACCATCCTTCAGTCAGGCGTTATGAATTATGGAGTTTAAAGTGAAGCCTTAAAATTTACGATTTTCACAATAATAAGATGATTTGGAATAAGATTCGTGGTTTTCCTGGAAAATTCAACTTTCCCTGGCAAAATTTTCAATTTCCTGGAAATTATTTTCAATCTTTTTCTCTAATTCCAACTTCCCACCCGAAAGGACGCTTCGAACAAAAATTTACATAGGTCCCTGGATACTAGTCGGGAAAGTTTTGGGGTGACACAACCGATTTTTTTCATTGGTGACTATGCTGAAATTCTCCATAGAAAATACTCAATTAGCTATTTGATGATTGAATTATTTGGTGCAGCCGAGGGTTAGTTATCAAAAGACAAGGTGTTGAAGTTAAGGGTGGAAATTGAGCCTTTTGCTAATAAAAAGAAAATAAATGTTAGAACAGTGTTGAAAATTCAAGTACCTGCTCATACGTATTGTGCCGTGTTTATTATTCTCTGTTATCGCTGGAAAAACCACAACCTCGAAAAAAAATCTTGAACAATTTTTTTTAATGATCTCTTTGTCCTAGAATAAGTCAAGGAATCTATACCCTTAACAGAAAAGTCATGCATTGTGAATCACGCTGTATAAATAGGAAGTTTATTATTACTTTGTACTTCTTCACTCGAATTCTTTGTTCATTTTTGAGTGAACTGTTCAAGTGTTCATCATCAGAAGCAACATGATAATTAACAAGGTTTTTCACAATTGAATTTAGTCTCGCAAAGGAGTTGCTCAGTTTATTTTATACCTAATAGCTAGTCTCGCTTAGTCACTCCTCCTTTTCAAAACCTGTACCTATACCACAAACAAAAAAATCCAAATTTATAGGCTCTCTGTTCATAGGTCATATTATTAAAGTATTATACTTGATCATCATTTCAACTTTTCAGAGTATCAGCCCGTCCAGTTGGCCGAAATGTGTATCTGCGAAAATCATTTTGACGAAAGCGCCTTCGCCAATCCGACTCACATCAGACTGAACCGGAATGCCATACCAAGACACTTATTCAGTATGCCGTCTACACCACCTAGAAGAAGTCGAGGGCCAGCAACAGAATCTATGGTAATTACTTTGGGTACTTGCTTATTTATAACACTTTTCATAAACTTTTACTTTGGGATCTGAACTGCGCAAAAATGAAAGAGTTCCCCCCCCTCCCAGACCTATGCCAATAATTTCGCTTTTTTTCAAATTGATTTAACTTTGGTATGCTACACACCATTCGAATTCTCTTCGAACTGTCTGATAACTAACTCATCAGTTCTTCAACTACCAGTTCCAATTTTCTCAAGACCTAAGGTGTTTTCGTAGTGTTTTTACTGTTGTCCACTACGCATAATGTTGAAAGAACAGTAAAATGTTCTAAAAAATTCAACATGTTGGAACATTTCCTCCCCATTTCGACGCTAAAGGCATTCGGAGAGATATTTATTACAGAGTTCCGGAGTTTCCCCATTTATCCCTTTTATTTACAGGATGATCTGAAAAAGTCAACTTTCAGATTTTTCAAAAAGCCCTAAACTTCAGGTAGGAGGATCTATTCCGTTTAGAGAAAGATGTCTATGAAAATAATCTGTTTTCGAACAAATTTTTTATTTTGAATACTTGCAAGCAAGATTTTCCTTGCTAGTATGAGTCAAGAATCGTTGAACCGAGGTCAAGTTCAGTACCTACGCAAAGTGTCAATGTTCAAGTTTGAACAATTTTTTTGAAATGAAATGCTCGGAAGATATTATAAATTCAAACAAATAAACACCTAGAGTCTAATTAGTTGAAACTTAGAACAATTCACAATTACAATTATATCATTTTTGTATTTTTTTTTTTCACATTTTCAGGAAACTCCGCAAGGACAAGAACAAAGGACACCATCGCCGTCAGGTACCTTCAAAGTTCGGACGCCAAAACGAACTTACTCGCGGGAATATGTCGAGTCAAAGGTGTTGGATTTTTCGCCATCAACAAGTGTGCCAGCCGAGATGCCAGCAAAAGTTGGGACGAGTCCTCCTATGGTTATTCCGCCAAGTCCAGCTTCTCCGTCGTTACAAGATACGCCAAGAAAAGTAAAGCTGAGCCGGAGCTTGCAAACCAAACGACGCGAATTGAAACAAGTTCGTCAGGTGGAGAAAAGGTTGCGGAAGAAAGTTCAACATTTGAGAACAAAGGCACAAATTTTCAATGAAATGTTATATCCCTTACAATATCAGACGTTAAAACATTTATACGCATGCAGGTGCATCATAAATGACGGCAAAAATGGAGTGCTGCGGAAAGAAAATTGGCATTTACAAATTTACATTTGCAAATTTGCATTTAGCATTTACTTTAGAGTCATGTTCAGTCAATTATTTTGCTGGTTACGGTGTTAGAAAAACAGTAAATAAGTTCAAGTGTCCGCAATGCCAGCTGAATTTTGTAGATTCAGAAAAAATATTGAAGGATAAAAGGGAATTGCTCATATTAAATAGGGATTACTCGAAGGAAAAAGGCGAAATCAAATACCTACAAAGACCTACAGATGCTACCTATCAAATCGCCCGGAAAAGTTTAGAAATGTACGAAAAAATGTTCACAAAAAAGCGACACAGGAGAAACATTTTAAAATATATTTTGACCAAGCTGAGTGACAAGGAACTAATTAAAACATGGTTATTAGATGAATGTGCTGAGCATAAAAAATTCTTTTTAGAAACACTTGTCCTAACCAAGCTGTTTAGCACATGCAAAGCGATCGCGAAACAAAAAAAAAACGGAACAGGAGGCACCCAGAAAAAAACCAAGTTTCATTGATTTTGACTTTATGAAACAATTTCTGTTATATTCTTCCTGACTTGTATGATTTTATCAAGATTCACCCAAGAAAAACTAAACAAATTGATTCCTATTTGATCCAGGAACATGAGATCATTATTGCAGCAAATTTTGTAGATTACACTTTTCGATTCGTCGCGACAGAATCTATAAATAGTGCCTACTTATGTAGTTTTCTAGAACTAAGTACTGTTTACTTACAGGTTTCAGTGTTTGTATCAAAATTTGATGTGTGTATTCTATTTAACTTTGTATCCAGCATAAAGCGCTCAATAAAGATCATAATTGTATCACAAATCTTGTCAAAAATGTTACCTTTCAGATTTTTTTACACCTGTCTACCTACCTATCACTCTTTATTATTCAGGGGCCGTGTTCGTATCTCACTTTTAAGTTAAAAGCGCATTTAGAGGCGCGCGTTTAGCTCATTGTTGAGTTTTGAAAGACATAATTATCACAATTAATCGAGGGGCAAACCGCTGGTCAAATTCTGTACACCAGATTTCCCCCTCATAAGGATTTCCCCCGGACTTCTTTCGGACTTCCCCGGGACTTCCTCCGGCATGTACACCAGACTTCCCCAGCGGTTTGCCCCTCGCAATTAATTGTGCAGTGTATGTAATTGTATTGTGTAATTTTGAACACTCAAATATAAATGAATAGCCCCTAAAAGCGCACCTCTAAATGCGCTTTCAGCTTAAAAGCCAAATAATACAGTCCTTCCTTGGTATTCATTCCAACTTTAGAATGTGCTCAATAGCAGCACGAATAGAAATTCCATTCACAGAGATTGAATTGAGCACCCAGAACCAAGGGTTTATACTTATTACTTGGTTCGGTTGCAGTCAAATGCAGAGCTAGGACTTTTCGAATCAAAAAGTGACAAGCTGGGGTGAATCTACAGCTGAGGTTGCTGGCACTTGCAACAATCAGACCGGCAACGCCCGTCACCTAAGGTGACCAGACGTTCCGATTTGATCGGAACTGTACCGTTTTCGGGAGACACTTTCCGATTCGACTTTCTGTTCCGTAAATGTTCCGATTTGAGTAACTGTTCCGTAAATGCTCCGATTTCCGATTTGAGCAACGAACATTTAAATTTTTTTCCACCTCTTCTATATTTTCGGTAAATTTGGTTGAAATTCATGTAGATTGTAGTTTATTTCTTTGATTTAACTTTATTAAATTCAACTTAATTAATTTAATTTTATCACCTGATAATTGTAGTTTATTTACAAGATTAAATTTATTTCGATTGGCACCCACGCTATGCAAGTGGGTCTCAACCGAGGTCTCGATTGTCTGCAAAATGTACAGTATGATCACAAAATTTCTTACTCAAGGGAGGCTGTGGCCTGGCCAAAATCAGCCTCGTTTGCCTGCAAATGACCAGGACCACAGCCTTCCTTGAGTAAGAACGTTTTTGACTTTTTGATCATACGGTACAAGTTGTTTCAAAAAAGCATTATTTTATTAACAACATTATTCCATTATTATTGGTATGATTATGAACACTGTTGGTTGAGAAGAGAGCAAATAAGGGACAGCACTTACCCACCCTCCTGCTGTTTTTTTTTTGCAGAAAAATGATCAGAAAAACTAAGTTTCCGACTCGGTTTCAGAAAATATTCCAAAATATCGTCAATCCAACGATGAACAGACGCGAAAAAATGAGGAATAGATGGTATAGGTAGGTGCCTGGAAGTTCTGAATCAGCAAATAAAAAGTACGCCCCTTAAAAAAAAAGATAGAAAAAAAAGTCTCCCCACGTTCCGATTTTTTCACTGAGAAATCTGGTCACCTTGCCGTCACCTGTAGCCGTAGCCCCGCCGTAGCCCCCAGCGCTCCAGCTAGTCACTTTATTTTGTATTAAAAAATCCTAGCTCTGCATTTGCAACATTGCAACGTGTTGTTTTCCCTCGCCTACACATCAATAATTTAAAGCAGATAATTCAAATTCATTTTATTGTTATTTCACATGGATGTACTATGTATTGATTACTGGCACTTTCCTTGAAATTTGAAGAGCTTTTGATAGTGTACTTCAGAATTTGGAGTTTCGATTACAGAAGTCAGGAATCGGGCAACAATTTTGTGGAGATGCTGAAGCTCCGCATGATCGAAGACCAAGTCAGCTTTTCAAAACTTATTTAATTTCTTTTCTGTGCAAAAACCAATTGTTTGGAGTCTTGAAGTATATACACTCGGCTTCGCCGCGAGTTCTTCTGGCTTGTAACCTGGCAGTAACTAAGACGCAGTTTCGTCGGTCTCCCTCGTCCCTCCGGCCTTTGGCTGATGCCGCTGTGAAGACGTGAGGTTGTCCGGGCTGTATGGTGCTCGCTTCACGACAACATGCAGAGATGAAGACCTTAGACCTAGGATATTAATCCATCATTACTCATTGAATACCCAGCTATTTTCAGTCAATAATGACTTACCTGGCTACTCTATGCGTGGATCGCAAAACACACCACGTAGAACATAAGGAGAGTTCAAATTTCAAAAACGCTCAATGTCCATCCCTACACGAACGTTCCTTTGTGTAGTAGTCTCGATGGTGTTACATGGTTATTACCTCAGCTTCTTTCAATAAAATACAAAAACACAAAATCGCTGTTTGTTTACTTTGTTTGCGGAACAGCTGACAGCTGGTCGTTGACAACTAACAGATGTTTGCGGAAGTGGCCCGCCCGTGTCTCCCTCTGCTTGTGAGTAGAGGTATGATATCACTACAGATCCCTATCTTTCCGTCTCAAAGGTTCGACTTAGTTCGCGAGAAAAGCTATGATGTCGCTTTATCCCGGCACGTTGTTTTATTGCGGGGGGACGTCTGCTCTAACTTTACTCTCGTCTCGTTCAAGCCTATCCCGTGAGCACTCTAATTCAACTTAAAATCACAATGTCAACACAAAAAATGACCAAATATAAAAATTGGAGATCTTGTTAAAATAGTCTGGATGTTAGACGAAAGCACCCTGCATTTCATGGTCAAAACATGCCACTTGGCATATACCTAGTTGTTGTATTGACCATAATCTTCCAATTCAGATGTGTAGCCATCGGCGACAGACATGCAGCTCTGTAGGTATACAGGGTGGAAAAGAAAAAAGAAGAAAAAAATGTAACTCATGAACCGAAAGAGGTAAAGTCGCGTAAACGGGCATACGCATAGGGCTGTTCATGACCATGAATCGGAGCTTCATCAAAGCATTCCAGATGTACCGAAGCGTTCCTGAAATATCCTGAAAAAACTGGTCTTTCCCATGAAAATTGATTTTCAAGTAGGTAAATCAGTGAATCTTCAAAGTACAGGAGAAAAACATCATAGTTCTTCATTCCGTAATGTAACAGATTAAAAATGATCGGTAGCCAGTGCCTAGGCCTACTATCTCCAGAAAAAACACATTCACCTTTTTGCCTTCTTCCGAGAACCATCTTACGTTCACTATCCACAAAATAATTGAATTGGTTATTATGAGGTTGGTGGGGTGGGTTGGTGAGGTACAATCATTTTTCCACAAAAACAGTAATCTCAAGACTGAGAACTGCTGCCTTGTAAACATTGTCATTCGAGTTGCTCTTGGCTCTACAGACTTTCTTTGCTCATGGTGGCTAAGGTGATTTTCGAAAGAAAGAATGATTACGTTAGGTATTTACTTTTATGCCTCACATTTTGTCGAGTCAGTCAGAAAAAATTATCATCATCAGTGAAGACCTTTTTCCATGCCAGTGTAAAAATTGCAAAAATGAGATTTCGTCGTTATTGAATGCGTTTTGAGAAAAATCTATTGCCACGAGAGGTGAGAATTGGCATGGAAAGGTAGTTGAGGTAGTTGAAGATGACGAAATTCACCAATGTGCTGAAGATGGAGAGGAGTATATACGCATCACTATGTGTATTGTCCCGTTGCGAGGCGCCAGTGCATCAACTAGAGGAAACTTTTTTGCTCTATTTATACTTGGTTGTAACAAAAAATTAAAATAAAACTGTAAAAACTGATGAAAAGTTAAGGTCATGTTAAAAATCAAGATGGCGGCGTTTGCCCAAGTGGGATTTTCTGGGACTTTCAAGGGTTTGTTTCTAGTAGCTCCCTGAACATATCCCTAAAATTTCAGCTTAATATTTGAAATTTCCAGGTTCAGCCAATTTTTATTCCAACTGGCCAGTACTATTGAAAATGAGTTCCGGGGAAATGCTGCGAAATGGAACCATATCGTGTTTGGTATTGGCGAATGCGGAAAACAAGTTTTTTTGTGTAGGTTTCATGTTTCCACACTGACCCTGTACATTGCTAGAAGCTCAAACGTGGAAAACAGATTGTTATCTATATCTTTTTCCCGGAAAATTCGAGGAAAATGAAATTGGTATGATTCCTCCATGGGCTTGTAGCACGCCGTAACGCCAGTAGCGCCCTCCGTTGAGTGAACAAAGTCACTACAGAGTTTCAAAAACTTTTTGCCAGTTATGCAAAAGCCAACCGCTTGGAGGGGCAAAATTCAAAATGTGTGCAGAACCTATAAATCGTTTCGTGGGTAAATCCCAAGGTGAATCTAGTGGCAAAGATTATCCGACAAAAAGTCAATCTGGCAAAATATTAGTTGTCATCGTTTATCGAATTTATCGTTTCTTTTCATTGAAGAAGAGATTAAAAGAGATTGTTGACCTCCGCCAAAAGTTTTTTCTATGTGAAGCTCCTTGTGAAGACTATAAAACGAATTTGACAACAGTTGCTGCCAGGATCTACAACAGACTCATAAGCTTCCTTTAACCTGCAAGAGGCGCTGGCGTCGCCATTCTCCCTAGACCCGAACGATCAAATACAGTGTAGAAACTGTTAGACTAAAATTTTGTACGGTGGATGTCGCTGGTAAAATAGGCTCTAGTGTACAAAATACTCTGGTGTATTGCTAGTAGCGGATACGCTTTTCGTACGCGATTCAATAGAATGTCATTAGGACACTTCGCGGTCCTCGACAGTCACCACTGAAAAAATGGGCAATGAATCTAGACCGCCCCCATCCCAGTGCCTCAAAAAGAAACGAAACCTGAATTAAAAAAAAAGACTTCACCATTTGGCGGCGAAACAGTGTTTGCAAGAAAAAGGAGTGTGTTATTGCAGTTCGCAAATAGACAATCCCGAGGAACAAGTTGACACCATCAGCAATAGAAATGCCGAGGGAAATGCTGAAACAGCAGTAAGTACAATGTATAATTCCATCTTTTATTTAACTGGCTCAACACCCAAATGGTGAAAGAGGTTCCTGGATTAAAGTGAGAAAGTTATTCAATTTTGATATAAAAACAGTAAATCAAATTCTTATCCCTCTCCGGTGCAACGGTTTGAATATTCTTTTCACAACAACCAAAACCGAACCCAAAACCTTAGTGAAAATGTGCCCACGTAAACATTTGGGCCACCCATGTGCTCCATGAGGATATGCGCAATCTACATACATATACCTACCCATGTGTACCATGGTCGCAATGGGTACGCACATCCTCATGGTGCACATGGGATACAGTTGGAATATGCCCATGGTGCATTTTGCATGACTGCATGGCCCAAATGTGCCCATATACACATTTCCACTAGGAACTGAAGAATATGAATGTCAGAATTGAATAAGACGTTATATTTTACATTTGCCCTTAAAATTACCTACCTTCAAATAAAAATGTTCCTTTCCACAGAATGACCACCTGATGGAAATTGAAAATTTTGAGGACAGCCAAGATTTGATGGATCGAAATTTGATTCCTGCAGGTTATGACTCTGATGAAGATCAACAAAATACGAAGGAAAACATTTTTGAAGCAACTCTACTTGGGAACATGATTGTCAATGTGGAATACGTTTCAAGTTGGGCTATATATCACTCCAACCAACATGAGCATTCAAAAAATTGTTCTGGTATATTGTTCCGAACAATTACCGAACAATTACAGAGGGATAGCTCTGGTGAATTGTCAAACTAAAATTTTTACTCAGATACTACTGAACCGATTGTTGGGGTGGGCCGAGTTAGCTGGGGCTGTTCCTGAGTGCCAGTCAGGATTTCGGAAGGGCCGTGGCTGTTTAGACAACGTGTTCGCGCTTAGTTGTGTCACTCAGATCCACCTTAGGCTGAGGCGTCGGAGAGTGTTCGCTGCATTTGTAGATTTTAAAAGAGCTTTTGACTCCATAAATCATTCTAAATTATGGTTCAAGTTGTACAAAAACGGTCTCAGCTCCAAGATCATAAGAATTGTTCGGTCTCTTTATGAATGTGCTTCGGTTCGGATCAGGGTCGACGATGAGCTCACGGAGGGGTTTGATGTAACGACTGGTGTTCTGCAGGGAGAGTGCCTCAGCCCATTTCTTTTTTCACAGTATATAGGCGATATGGAAACTTTTTTCAGGTCCAACGGTTCCTCAGGTTTGTTTATTGATGGCGTCAAGGACATACTGATGCTTCTGTACGCGGACGACCTGGTGCTGCTCGCGGATTCGGAGGTGGACCTCGGTCGTAAACTCGGTCTGCTTGAAAAGTATTGTTTGGAAAATGAGTTAGATGTCAACACGAAGAAAACTAAAATTCTTTGCTTTCATAGGGGAGGTGGGCCTTCTCCTAGTGGTGTTTTCTACTTCAATAATGAACGGGTCGAGGTGGTCAAGCAGTACCGATACCTTGGGGTTACATTTTCTTCGTCCTCTTTATTCCTCGAAATGACACGTGCAGCCGTACTGAAGTCTAAACAAGCATCCGCTGCGGTTTTTGACCTGATGATCAGATCGAAATTAAATTCGTGGTCTTCTAGGATGACACTGTTCCGATCAGCGATTTTGGGGTCCGTTTCTCATTGCCTGCCTTTGTGGGGGATGGGATATCCTGATCTGCTGGAGAGGGTTCAGATGGAGTTTTTTAGACGACTCTTGTGTTTGCCTAAGTCGACCTCTGGTTCTTTGATTCGACTGGAGACGGGCATAAGTAGGGTTTCCCTCTTGACATTTAAATCTTGTCTTGCCTGGCTGTTGAAATTACTCCGGATGCCCACCAGCAGATATCCTAGGGCGTGCTTTGACAGGCTGGTCAGTTTGTACTCGGTCGACGAGTCCACTGTCGATATGCGTTATAACTGGGCAGGTCGGCTCGCTGAGCTCTTTGAAGTTGTGAACTGTCGCGATCTCTGGGATAACCTTAATTTTGAAAATTTAAGCTCAAGAAAGGCTGAAATGATTGACGCGTTAAGGGAGAGATTGTTTATAGAGGACTTGAGATATCTGGAGCGCGCCCCACAGTCGGTGTTTTTCCTTCCACCCATTTTGCAGGAGCCTCAGCAGTATCTGGAATTCCAAATTCCAATACACTTCGTGAGATTTGTGGCACAAATGAGACTTGCCAATAACTTTTCGCTCAAATTTTCTTTCAATGGAAATACTTATAACATAAACACCTCTGAATTTTGTACGTTGTGTAATTTACACTGCCACGAGAGTCTTGATCACCTGATTTTTGAATGTCCCCTGTACCGCAGCTGCAGATCTCTTCTTCCTGCGGGGCTGAGGACGTTTGACGATTTGATTGTTTGTTTGAGGGGTATTGACCAGAGAGGCGCTAAGAGGCTAGGACATTACATCATGGCTATGCTTAAGCTTCGCTCATTCGCTTTTAACGAATGACGTGATATTTTTAAAATGCGTTGAACGGTTTGTGTACCAGTATTGTTTTAAAATGTATTAGTATTAGTGTTAACGGTGATATCTTGTTCTACAATTGTTATGAGAGTTTTATTTTTCTCAAAAAACAATAAATCATTTGAATTTGAATATTGTTCCGAAACAGTGAGAACGTCCAGAGAGACTGGTTTGGTTTGTGTCGTAACATTTAATTGCACAGGATGTCGTGAAATTATTCATAAAAGCACCGAAGACATGCGTAATATCGACAAATCAGTCATAAACACGAGAGTCGCGTGGGGCAGACTCGCAACTGGCAGAACTTATGGTCACTTAGAGGAATTTTCAAGCTGTGTTGACATACCAGCATTAAAAAGTCCAAGTTTGAAAGTATAGAAAACCAACTGGAAGAGGTACCTATTACGTTTTATCAACAAAGTAATTAAGAGGTAATATTCTTATATTTCAGGTTTGGAACGATCAGCTTGTGGGAAACATGGAAGGAGCTACATGCTACAAAGGAATAAGCTACTGTAGCAAAAGACAGAAGGGACGTAGATCCTGATGAAGTTCCTTTTAACACAGTTTACTTGGACGGGGGATGAAGTAAGAGGTTATATGGTCATAATCACAACGCTGCATCCGGAGTGGTAGGCTAGGTATATGAAGCCATTATTCATAATTGATCAGATATAGGTATAATAGTATTGAATATATTCAATTTCAGGCCGCAATTATTGGAAAATAACCAAAAAAGCGCTATATGTACCTAGCTAGATGTTGGCAACAAATTTTGAATAATTTGTACAAAAACGGACAACAAAAGTGAGCCTCCCAGAAAACACAAGTGCTACCGAAATTGGCATGCGAGTTCACCAGCAATGAAAGTAGATGCTATTGTGGTGTGGAAGGTTTTTGTTCATCCGAGGAATTGTACGACCTCCGATACAAGTGTTTCATTGCTGATGGCGATTCTAGCGTTCACTTAAAACTCATTGAGAAAGTACCATATGACTCATTTTCTTAGAAGAAAAAATAGAGATCAAGAAATTTTCAACGAGAATCTCATATCGAAAGTGGAATCGTTTGTTCACAGGTCAAAGTCACATCCAAGATTTTCAACGGAATGCAAAGAAATCTATCTACACAACAGCGAAGAAGAATATCAGCAAGGCAGGATCGTCTAAGAGTTTTTAAGACAAGTTCCCTTACATGTTTACGGAGACCATGAGAAACGTGACCCTTTGGTTTGAATCAGTACAGTTGGGGATGTTTCTAAATTCAAAAAACTAGAGATCAAAACTTCGGGCCTTTACAACCACATATAATTATATGGTGAGGTATAGTTATATTTTTGTCACTTTCACTCATAGTATCTAGTAAAAATACTATTCAAATCGGTGAGGATCTGAAAAATTACTTTTACAGGTGGTCAACTCAACAGAGGTTAAAATAGAAGCGAATACAAAGGATCAATTCATGTATGTGATTTGCACAAGACGGTGAGGGCAAACAGACTTACTGCTTCAAATTTTGGGGTCGTCATGAAATGCAGAGAAACAACCTCTTGCCATGGTCTCGAAAAAACAATATTGTATCCCACCTCATTTACCAGTACCTAATGAGACTGAATTTGGGAAGGAGATATTAGGCTCGATATTTGTTTACATGAAGCATGGTTGTCTGGCAGCAACACCTGATGGTAAAAACAACATACCTAACCTATTCAACTGTGATGAACTTGTACTCAATGAAACAAAATGTTTTCAGGTTTGATAAATGAGGATGAAATTGTCGAAGTGAAATGTTTATATTTTCTACACAAATCTGGTCAAAAGTCTAAGAGAAGCTGTGGAGAACCCGGAGAAACAACCTCTGTTTAGAGATATTCGAGAGAAATATATCAGGCTGAAACGACAGCAATATTATTATTTTCAAGTCCAAGGGCAGTTGAATATCGCAGAAAAGAAAAAGTGTTATTTTATGGTATTTGTTTTCGGAACAAGAATTTTTTATATTGAGGGATGAATAGTTTTTAGAGGCGAAAATGCTACCAGTATTACTAAATTTTTATTATAATTGTATTTTGGAAGAAATAGTTAGGGAGAGAATCCCCAATAATAAAAAATGGTGTAGGAGCTGCTCCTTTTGGCTAGCTTAGAGCGAGAGGGCCATGGTATAAAAAGATGCACCATTAACACAAAACAAATGAAGTAGTTTATTCGTCGCACTCTGCTACAACGAAAAGGTAGGTATTCGAGTAATTTAACGGCGTAGGTGGTCCTCTTGGTCAAGGGGGGCGTTGATTCTCGGCTTCACAAACTGAAAGGAACAAGGGAATTAGACGGGTTGAGAACTGTGAGACTGGGAAGGGCGAAATGATTTAAACAAAACCAAAACGACTGTCTCGCTGCTTACCATGAGTTCAACTGCTCGTCTCCCCGTCAGTCTGCAAACCGCAATGGGCGACGGGAGTGACGTTTCGTCAAGGTGCTAGTAGGTGAGGTGCGAGGTGAGGTGTTACAGCCTCCCCCTCTGGAACTGTCAGGACGCGTAGACGGGACGTCGTCGACGTTGTTGACTAGGACTGGCGTAGTGGCGACAGGTCCAGGAACTGACATTTCCTTTTTCGGGCGCCCTCGTTTCTTCAAAGGACGAGTAGGCGCAACTACGATTTCTTCTCCGGTGTCTCGCACTTCGGGGACAAAGCGTGTCAGGTCTGACACATGGTATCGCCCTAAGGACACCTGGGGCTGCGTCGGGCACGCAATTTCGTAAGTGACGGGTGATACTTTCTCCTTGATTATGTATGGACCGTCACGTCGAGGGAAAAACTTGGAAGTTTCTCCTTTACTGGCGTTACTTAGCAAATGTGTTTTTACTAAGACTTCCTCGTTGATCTGAAAATTTGGGGCTTCTTTGCGGTGAAGGTCCGCGTAAGACTTTCTGGCATCTTGTTGTTTCTCTTGATTCTCTCGTACGCGTTTCATTGTCTCGGCGACCGTTAGAAGATACGGAGTGACCTCCGCAACGAAGTTCAGGTTTTGAACAATCGTAGAGAAGTCGCGGCGAGCGTCGGAAAAGGTTCTCAGCTCTCGACCAAAAGTTAGTTGCGCGGGAGAATAACCAGTAGCAACAGTTAGGGTAGAATTCATCGCAAAGCGGATTGTTGGGATTTGCTCGTCCCAAACGAAATGCTGATTTCGCACTAAAATGGCGAGTTGCGTTTTTAGGTCTCGATTTTTTCGTTCAACCGGATTGGCTTCGGGATGGTACAAGGGAGTAAGGGTTTGAGAAATATCGAAACACTCAGAAATATATTGTAATATAGAACTTACAAATTGTACACCGTTATCGGATATAAGTCTTCTCGGAACTCCATATCTCAAAAGGACTTCGTCAATTAAAACTTTACCACATGCCTCGGCGGTAGCGTCTTTCAAAGCAAACAACTCAACCCATTTACTGGCGGTGTCTTCTATAATCAGGATCCAACGATTTCCTTGATCGGTTTCGGGTAGCGGTCCGAAAAGGTCGATTGCGACGACTTCAAATCGTTGAGATGCGACCGGAGTTCTCAATAGACCTGTTGGCTTGTTATTGCTGACTTTGTATCGCTGGCAATCTACGCAGGACTTCACATGTCTCTCAACATCTCGGCGCATTCCGGGCCAAAAGTACTTTGATGTGATTTTCCACAACGTTTTCTCAGTGTCGTAATGACCTGCCATTGGATGATTGTGATATTCTTCTATCACAGATCTCCTTACTTCACGAGGTATTACCAATTGAGGAACTTCGGCGTCTTCGTCGGCGTTTCTGTATAGGATCCCCTGTGATAGGAAGTATCCTCGGTCCATCCAATTCGTGACCGATTGGTCGGGATGCTCAAAAGCCTGAACAATCTTGCGTAACTCCGCATCATTCAGTTGTTTCTCACGATAATCGTCGATCTTGTCGCGTGGGAAATCCACTTCCGTATAGCAACAACTTACCTCCTCGCTTTCGTCTGTTACGGGCCTAGACAACGTGTCGGCGATAACGTTCGATCTGCCGGGAATATAATCGATCTTCAGATTATAGGACTGCAGAGCAAGGGCCCATCTGGCCAATCTTCCCGCTGGAGACTTCAATGCTAACAACCACTTTAGAGGTTGATGATCAGAGCCAATTCTGACTTCGTTTCCATCGATATATCCTCGGAACTTATTGCATGCCCACACCACTGCTAAGGCCTCCCTCTGGGTAGTATCGTAATTTCTCTCGGCTGGGGTCAGAAGACGACTGGCGTACTCTACCGGTTTCTCGTTTTCCTTCTCCCCCTGGAGTAAAACAGCTCCAAGCGCATATCCACTTGCATCGGTACGAATCACGAACGGTTTGTTCTCATCAGCTTGACATAGGACGGGTGCAGATGACAGAGCATCTTTCAGCGCGTTGAACGCTTCTCTCTGGGCAGTTCCCCATTCCCAAGCAACATCCTTTTTTAGAAGTCTGGTCAACGAGCATGATTTCTCCGAGAAACTGGGTATGAACCTCCTAAACCAGGAACAAGTTTGGATAAAAGTCTTCAACTGCTTCAAGTTTCTTGGTTCTTGCATCTTCACGATAGCAGACACTTTTTCTTCATTCGGCTTGATTCCACCCTCGGTTATGACGTGTCCCAAATAGTTGATACTTGATCTGGCAAAAAAACAATTACTTCGTTTAGCACGCAACTTGAAAAGCTTCAGTCTCTTGAAGACCAACTCGAGATCGCGAATGTGCTTCTCGAAGGTTTCCGAAATCACTATCAGATCGTCCAAATAAGCGAATGTCGTCACATCATCGAGTCCATTTCGGAATCTTTCCATCAAGCGTTGGAAGGTGGCTCCAGCATTTTTAAAACCAAACGGCATGCGTCGAAAACGGAAAGTGCCGAACGGTGAAGTGAAACATGTTTTGTCTCTGTCCTCGGTTCGAACTGCCACTTGCCAATATCCGGAACGCAAATCCAAACTTGACATATACAAAGTTCTTTTGGCAGAATGTAGTAATTCTTCCAAGTGTGGTAAGGGATATTTGTCGGTCTGGGTGATGGCGTTGAGCTTTCTGTAGTCCACGCACGTTCTCCATCCATCTTTTCCTTTTGGTACTAGAATGACTGGAAATGCCCATGGTGACTCACAGGGCTCGATCACTTCTTGATCCAACATCTCTTCTATTTCCTTTTTCAAGATTTCTTTTTTTTGAGTACTCATCGAATACGGGGTAGTAGCAATTGGGCTATTGCTACCGGTTTCGATCTTGTGCTCAGCGAAGGGCGTCGCCTCCGTAATAGGACCAAAAATCTCGAAATTTGCTTTCAACAAATCATTGATTGCTTCTTTTTCTTTTTCTGAAAGAGCGGCTCCCTCATCATCGCGCAAAGTTTCAACTGAAAAAATCTCCATTGGACTCTCTTCTACAGGTTTTCCTGTTTCACAAAAGAAATCTTCAAATCGCAATTCGAAAACCTTTTCTTTTCCACCGACAAATGACCATGTTTTCTCAGAAGCGTTCACAATGATACCCGCATCTTGGATGAAGTCGATTCCTAAAAGCGTCTGATTTGTCTGGGCCTCAGGAAATACCAAAAATGTGGTAGGTATTACGCGATCTTCTACTGTCACCTTCAGGGAAGCGTACAAAACTTCTCTAAAACTTCTAGAACCATCTGCAAGAGTCACATCCAGATTCGTAGTTTCAAAAACTTGACCGTCAGCGAGCAATCTTTGGTAAAGTTTCCATCCGGCAATGCTTTGTTTAGCTGCCATATCCAAAAGCGCATAACCTAAACACTGATTCACTTTTACCAACAAAATTGGACGTGGTCGTGGATTTACTGAACACTTTGTTAGCGTTTCGATTAAAAAAAGATCAATCGAACTCGCGGATGCATCAGCTGAAATAGCCGGTGATTTTTCACATTTTTGACAATTGCTTTTGATTACACCAATTGTACCGCAACCGTAACAAGAAAAACTTTTCTTCGTTGATGTTTCCTCGGGTACGTTACGTTCTTTTTTTACAGGGACCTCGGGTGGCGGAGAAAAAACTCCATTCACATCGTGACTTTTATTTTTTACCTTGCGACATTGTTCAAAAACATGTCCGAAATTTTTACAAAAACTGCAACGTGGTCGTTCAAAACGTTTATTTTCTACATCTAGACCCTTCGTCTTGCCTGTCGAGGTTTGCCTTTGCGTTTCCATCAACGTCTCTTCAATTGCGCGCGCGGTTTTTAAAAGTTCATCAAAAGAATTGATTTTTTCGCGAGACATTTTTTTTCGTATTTCCAATGACAACATACCAAAAATCATATCAAGGTGGACAGATTCCTGAAATGCTGGTGGGGGTAACTGAGCAATTTTTGCACGAAGTTTGCACACAAAAACATCAGTTGGCTCATTATCTCCTTGTTCATGAGCAAAAATCTCACGATATATGCGATAAGCAGGCTTTTTCTCTCCAAAAGTTTGACGTAGCCTTTGGATTGGGTCATCAAAGGAACTTACCTCGGTTTTAATTCCGTTCCACCAGGTAGAAGCCAAATCCTTGAGTAAAATTGCAAAACCCTTGAGTGCACTATCGTCAGAAATGTTGGCACATTCTTTATATACAAGAACGGAAGTGATAAATGCTTCTAGATCGGTTCCAGGCGCGGCATTATACGAATGCGTACAATTTGCAAAGGAGCCTACCTGTATCACAGAGATACCTTGGGTTCCCGTCACAGGTGTCACAGACGCGGCGGCACCAACGGCAGCGGCTGCGGCATTTGTTTGGACGGCTTCCAATAAGGCACGGAACTGTTTCTGTGTCATCACGACTGGTTGAGCTGATTCTGGTTGCGAAAATGCATTCCCTTCGTCTCCATCACGGGCATCACGGCTTCTTCTTTTGTTTCTCTTCGACATTTTTGGTTATCGCGTCTGTCGCTGTCTCACTCACGAACGGCGGGAACAGACAACTTTAGCAGCAGCAGCCGGGGCCATGCGATGACGTCACACAGCACGCCTCGAAAAATATGGCTGGGCCGGAACAAAAATGCAAAATTGAAATTTACCGTAGCTTGTTTTCGTCCGAAGTTCTTCCTTCAGCCTCGGAAATCGGCCGCAAAGTTGGGCGTCACTTTGTAGGAGCTGCTCCTTTTGGCTAGCTTAGAGCGAGAGGGCCATGGTATAAAAAGATGCACCATTAACACAAAACAAATGAAGTAGTTTATTCGTCGCACTCTGCTACAACGAAAAGGTAGGTATTCGAGTAATTTAACGGCGTAGGTGGTCCTCTTGGTCAAGGGGGGCGTTGATTCTCGGCTTCACAAACTGAAAGGAACAAGGGAATTAGACGGGTTGAAAACTGTGAGATTGGGAAGGGCGAAATGATTTAAACAAAACCAAAACGACTGTCTCGCTGCTTACCAGGAGTTCAACTGCTCGTCTCCCCGTCAGTCTGCAAACCGCAATGGGCGACGGGAGTGACGTTTCGTCAAGGTGCTAGTAGGTGAGGTGTTACAATGGTTTGATCCGGAAGCCATCATAGTCGCACAAGATCGACAAAGGGTCAAAAACGAAAGACGTTCAGATTTGTTGTAATTGTTGTGAATAAAAAATCTTTTTTATTGTCAATAAGAAGATAGTTTATTGAGTCGTATATGATGAAAGTATTAAGTATTTCCTCCACAATTTCCTTCTACTACAGTTGATTTTATGCTCGATCAATTATTGGAAGTGATATACATTATGAATGCATTCCAAGCAAGGAGGTTATAATTATAGCAGGAGGGAACATGAGCTCAAAAAAGTGAAGCCGTGTGACGTCACGTTCTGGGTATGCAACCCGTAAGTTATGAACCACACGAAGGCACACGACCACGAGTCACAGAGGTCCATCCCACAGAATCATGAATCTGTCACTGCGAAAAGCGTAGTGACAGAATCAGTCAGTTTTTGTGTTTGTGTTTTTCCTTTGCCAATTTCTCATTTTCATAATGGCGGAATCAGTAGCTTTCATGGCTTTTGGATGCCGAGACCACTAGCGGTCACCGCCCAGAAAGAAATTTTTCGAGCAGAAAAAGCAAAAGGGCATAGCGTAGCAGAAATGGAAAGCAGAACAGAAGGAACAGAGATGAACAGAAGCAGGTGCAGATAAACAAGCTACAAGACTCTAGATATGCCAAACCAAGAATACAAAGACCTACAAGGCAAATAAGTGCCTAGATGCACGATTAATCCAAACGTGAAGGCTGGAAGCAGCGATTTGCAAGGTTGGGGTGTGGTGATGGGGTACAGACGAGTAGCTACTGGAAGCTACCAGGGTACATCATGTTGTGGAAAGGAGTGAGACGATGGAGCACTTGAGGTCATGTCAGGAATCGCTGAAGGAGGGCAGAACTCTGAGGCAATTGTTGGGAGATGACGAAAAGGGGCTGAAATGGATGACAAAGATTGAAAGAAAACAGAAGAGGTGCAACACTGATGATGACAAGATGTGGCAGTCGAATTTTGTTTTATATTTATCAACATCCTTTTATTTTGCGGCGTAGTGGTGTGAATAATACAAATAAAAATGTAACATTCTCATAAAATATCAACAATAAAACTTAGTTCTTTCTCGACATTGAGTATCAAATTTTTCTTGATGTATGAACTTCTCATCGTCTCTTGTCTTCAGCGAGCGTTCTTCCTTTATTCCAGCTCAGTCAATTTTCTGTTATTTATTATACTGTTGCGTCCTATGCTTCTTTTTGTCTTTCTTGATTTCTTATTCCTGTCATTCTCGCTTATCGTTCTACTGGTCTATCCTCGTTCATGCTCTCTAGGCGTCCTCAGCAACTCAGTTGTCTCTTATCTACAAATTTTGTTGCAGGCCTCATCTCAGCTCTTTTCTTACTCGGGGTTACGAATTGTGTCTCCTCACTATTTTTTTTTACTCCGCAGACGCATACTTCATCCCCGTTGCTTCACGCTCCTTCTGCATTCTCTTAGATAAGACCTCCATGTCTCACCTGTGAGTCATCAGTCAGTATTGATCTGAAAATCGTATTATAGGTACTTTCAGCTTGGTCTTCTTTGTTACTTCTTTTTTATTCATTAGTGTCTTAGTAGTACATATTACTGGTGGTATTCTTGTACAGACTTTTTATAGCACTAGTTAGTTTCTTTTTCACTCCTCGTTGCTCTCTGAATTTTTTGATGCATTGTGAAGATGAGGCTTTGCACGCTACCTTTTTATCGGAGTCCACTCTGAGTGTTCAGCAACGTTGGCTCTATAGTCTTTTTCAGTTTCTTTCCCAGTAGTTGTATATTTGCATTGGCATGTTCAGCAAGGTGATGCATTTATGGTTTGCACACTCGTTAAGAACCCCCTTTTCTTTTCTATGCTTTATATTGTAGATTTCCAGCAGCAATCTTTTTCCCTCTTCTCCCAAAGCTATTTATTATCTCTGATGTAAATTTATCATGTCCAGGAGCTTTGCCGTTTTTCAGTTTCAGGAATGCTTTTGTTCTTTCAGGTCTTCTGTTAGCGTCCCCCCATTTCTGTCTTCGATCGTATTTTCTTTGTTAATGTCGTCTTTATCAGTCTACCTTGGTTGTGCACTCAGTAACTCTTGGAAATATTCACTCCATCTTTCCATTACTTCTTCAGAGACCACCAGTAGTGCTCGATCCTTCCTTATTGATTATGGAATGTTCTGGTGAGGTTCAGAGATCTTGAATATGGAAAAGTTATTTTCAATTGTAAATTTTCAAAGAGATTTACTCAAGTTTCAATAATAATTCTTGGGCCAAGCAGTATCGTTCTTCTGATTCATCATTATTCTGTGGTTTTTTAATGCCTTTCATCATGGTGCTCTAAACTAAGATCTAGGCCTCCTAAAGCTAAGCCTTACATCATATCCATTTCATCAAATCATCACCTATGCACAAAAGAACTTGAAGGTTGACTGGGTCGAGGCGGTCATACTTCAAGTGACTTTTTTCTTTATTCAATTTCTTCTTGAGTAAAAGGCAGTATCTTCTCTTCGATCGTGCATGTGAAATCCAAAAATAGGCATCCTTGAATTTGGAATGATAAAACCAATATTATCAAAATTTTGTGGCATTTTTGACTCTCAATTACCTAATTGACTTGCTTCCATTTTATAAGTATGAATTATCCAGTGTAGGTGCACACTAGTACAACACACACGTAGGTCCGTACGCACAATACTGGTAACTGTACTAGGTTAAATAGGTAGGTACACAGCAGCTGTGCACTGGGCAGTGCAGGAGGCATACTTTGGCTTGCTCGAGCTTTTCATTTGTTTGGTCTTCCATGAGTTTGCAAGGCGGTTATGTCCTTTTCATTTCGGCACTGGACAAGGGCACACGTCGTAGAGGATAGAATCAAATCATTTGGAGCTGCAAATCTTGAATTGGGCATATTCGTAACTTCAAAATTTATTGTTCCAGGTTCACTTACTTGTGCAACAGTATTTTCTAGTTTGGATTGTCTTCTGCTTGGAAAAACTGTCTCTGAACGGCGATCGCTGCGGTTTTCACATTCAAAAACCTCAAAAGCGATTGAAAATGCCACATTGAAGAGCGAAACTGACAAATGAAAAAATTTAACCACAAAAACGAATGATATGCTGTCACTTTGCTGTATAATTCTGTGGGATAGACCTCTGTGATTCGTGTGCCTTCGGGTGGTTCATAACTTACGGGTTGCATACTCAAATACATGATTTCCCCTCACCCCGTTCCGCATCAAATTTCCTCGCCTACAAGCTGGGTTACGTTCCCTCCTTATATTCTAACCTCCTTGATTCCAAGTAACAGCCCAGATCCTGCAGTATCTACTCCAAGTAGCTCCGGGCCACTCCAAACAAATCTATATCATAAGAATCCTAAAAGGGCGCTCTATGAAATCACGCAACGCAACCGCAACGCAGAGCGCAACTTTTCTGATTGACTTCTGGCTCGCAAGCCTTTCGCGTCGTTGCGATAGTTTTGCGAAAGCTTGCGAGCCAATCAGAAACGCTGCGCTCTGCGTTGCGGTTGCGTTGCGATTGTTGCGAATTTTCATAGAGTGGGCATAAGATATTGAATCATCTGCCCTCAGGCTTCCAGATCCTGCCAGGAAAAGGCCGTCTAGGCAACCAGTAATACACTACATAACGTGGTGCCATCTTGACAAAATTCACCTCAACTGATTATTCCCGCCTCTGCATTTTCAAGTAGGTGAATCGGGTGGTTGACATCTAGGACAAGTCGAAATTATTCTGTCAGGTCCAAATTTTGTCGGTACAAATAAAGCGAACGAAAAGCAGACTATGAATTTCATTGTTCGGAATCCCTTTGTTGACCTCTAACCTACAGCTTGGGGTGAGTTACTAACAAATTCAAATTTTCCGATTTCAAGATTTTTTTGTAATTTATACGCATAGCTTTCACCTTTCCAGATAGTTTCAGGTTCTACAGTGAACCTTACTCTTTAATATGCGCTATTTCCTTTTTGGGAATCCTTCGTAGTTCTTTTGATTTGTACCGACAAAAAAAGCTCTACAAACCGTTGTCAAGTACACGTTTCCGCCTCTGATCTTAAGACACACCATGATGATACACATGTACTCCAAAATGCAGTATCTCTAGTATCCTTTTGCGTACCGCTAAGCTGTGTGTGAAAAGTTGGGTGAGTCTAGTGGCAAGGATTATTATAACAAAGGTGGCTTTGACAAATGATATCATATTGTCACAACGAAATCCGTCATTGATCATTGATTATAACACCGCAATTTTTTGCAGATTCCAAAACGTTCGAATATTTGCTAGTTTCTCCGACCGTGCCCCCCTTCTTGGTGGTGCATCAGACATGCTGACTGCGAAGCTGTTGGCGGTAATAGTGGCGGTTGCGCTCGGAAATGACACAAGTTATCCTCCGGGCAGTCCAAAAGGTCCGGACTACTGCAATTCGCAAGATCTCTACCCGTGTTATGACCCGAAGACAAACAATCAACACCTCTTTTGCAAATGCGACGAGTACAAATGCCCGACCTGGTACATCTCCGAGAACGTCACCGCATATCGTCTGTTCTGCATGAAATGGCACAACCATTGGCGCAACGTGGTAGCATTGGGTGAAGAGCCAGAAAAAACGATGTACGGTGGAGATATACCCCAGGCAGCGGACATGAACGCACTGAGCTGGAACTACGAGATGGAAGACGGCGCAAGGTGCAACTCAAAAAAGTGTGCGAAACCATTCCAGCACGACAAATGTCACGGCACGCCTACGTATAACCTTTATGGTGGTGCAGGTGAGTGCATTTCTGTCGAAAGAAGTTGAGCTTTACACCAGCCTGGGCTATCTCTGACTCCCGATCACTTGAGTTCAAGCGCTCTACTGAGTAAAGAACGGGTGATGACAACCAAAAAGCTCTATTTCTTTTTCTCATTCTAGGTCAAAATTTGTATCTGACCGCATTGGAGGATATTAAGCGTCCGCCGACTTGCGAAAAAGTGAAAGGTTGCGACCCAAATACCATGGACCAATATGAAATAGTCGCGTACCTTGCGATTCGGCTATGGTGAGTGACATGTCCTGATAACCATGCTCGTGAACCGGAAAGTGAATCGCCGGGGACATTTTTTTGTGCAAGTTGTGGAGGGAATCGGGGAAATTCCGAGGAAGTCGGGGAACCATGAAGGAGTTTTTGCGCAGAAAAGATCTCTGATGTAACGAAACGCGTCGGGAACGGTAGATTCAGAAAAAGGCAGAAAAAATATCGGAGACGAGCGATACAAGCCATTTTACGGTTGCGATACATAGACAGTGGGACAGACAAGAAATAACTTGAAGGACGCTCCATGTGGTGTTGGGTATGCTACAAAGACAAAGTTGATGCATACCTAGTAACATAATCAGTAAATTCTCCATCAACATTCTCTAGAAATTTCTTTTCTTAATTTTCCGACAGTTTTCCAGTTTAAAATTCAAAACTTTCTTATTGAGAGTAGACTCAAATGATGAAGCTCAATACTTGACGATTTTTACAATGAGAAAATTTGGAAAAGGCATCAATTTTTCCAGAAAATTCCAATGTTGTTGGGAAAAATTGAATTTCCTTCAAATTTGTTCCAATACTCCTCTCAAACTCTTATTTCTCATAGTAGCAACGGTACACTCCTAATATCAGAAAAAAACGGCAAATTGTGATAAAAGCAAGCAATTTCGCACAGTTGTTCTTGAGAGAATTTAGAAGGCGCAGGCCTGTCAGACTCAAGGTGGCGTCATTTTTTTAAAATGCCGGAAATTTGATTTAAAAAAGATTTTTATGGCGGAAGTTGTTCGAATGAGGACTCATTTCTGACAATTCGATGCTGCTTGATACATTAGTGATCATAAAATCCCAATCAAAATACGCGTTCATGCCACTGAGGCAAAACATTGAAGAGAACTCATTAATTTCAGAAGTAACAAATTTGACCCCGGAAGTGTGTCTTTATAAGGGCGTTATTTTCAGTCAACTGATGATCCTCAAACATGACTGGGATATCCTTAGGTCTCTTAAACGTATTGCTTGCCCATGCGACCCAATATCTTGCGGTGCGATAAGACTATTCGCGATTTAAATTAATTTTTCCCGCCACAAAATGGCTGCGAAAGGCGGAATTCAACTGACAGCCCGAGGTGACATAAGATGTCACACTCACAACTCAAAACCTC
This sequence comes from Anaspis maculata, assembly GCA_949128115.1. Lineage (NCBI taxonomy): Eukaryota > Metazoa > Arthropoda > Insecta > Coleoptera > Scraptiidae > Anaspis > Anaspis maculata. The sequence continues at coordinate 4,002,250 of OX421964.1, forward strand.
ACTTTTATTTATCAATCACCCACCACTCAGTGTTTACTGTTTACTCCAGTTTACTCTCGGCTTGGCTTCCTAGTGTGGTCCCAGTTCCCAGATAGTGCGTCTGTTTGCTGTATTCTAGTTTTGCGAGTAAATTTAAATGATTTTCATGTTATTTGTTCTTATTACGACTGTTATGGGAGGTATTCGTTTGTCGTTGGAAGAGATTTGCAATTATTTGCGTGCCGCCTCTCCAAGCTCCCGGAACTTTGTGGAAGGTGAAGCAGTAGTAAATACAAACCACATAGTTCTATATGGAACAACTACCACAGGTAAATGGACTGATTTTGGCAGGAAGTTGTAAATCCAAGTCCAAATATCCCAGGCAATCGGCAGCTTCAGGTGTCACCTTCACGATGACCTCTAGAGAAACCTGGTATGCGCGTGAAGGCCACGCAAATGTGACGTGTTGTACTGTCTGGTTTTTCAAGCGACAATCACATTCGGGGAATTTGGTGAGCTCCCACTGGTAAAACGAATCAGCACATCGTCCGGGACCTGTGCGAACCCTGTTGAAGTTCCAAAAGGTGCTTCATGGACGTTTAGGAGCTGGTGTCATTCGGGTACAGCTTGTTGAGCCCAGTCTTCTTTCAATTTCTCTTATCCATCAAAGTTTTCTAGTTCACGTTCTGTGACTAACGATGGTCGATGAGATACAGTAATACTACTAAACACAACAATCACTTCAAATTCACTCGCAAAACTAGAATACAGCAAACAGACGCACTATCTGGGAACTGGGACCACACTAGGAAGCCAAGCCGAGAGTAAACTGGAGTAAACAGTAAACACTGAGTGGTGGGTGACTGATGAATAAAAGTGAGGTTTTGAGTTGTGAGTGTGACATCTCATGTCACCTCGGGCTGTCAGTTGAATTCCGCCTTTCGCAGCCATTTTGTGGCGGGAAAAATTGATTTAAATCGCGAATACGCAAAATTACAAAGTAGGGTTGGTTCCAAAAATTGTGAGTTTTTTGTTCAACATTGTTTCTGAGCTTGGCAGATGGATTAGAATAGAATAGAATAGAATAAAATACAATTTATTTCATTTTCCAAATTTGTAGATTAGATACAGGCAATAATTTCACAAAAAAAAATTGAAATAAATTTACAAACAACCACAGAAATATAGATATATTTGTGCGTGGTTAAAATGATTGAAAATCAAATTTAGAAATACATTACAAACAACAATTTGAAACAGATTCGAAGGAACAGGCTGAAAGCCGACTTGAATAGATTGAGAAACCGATCATCAATCATAAAAGTGATGAAACGACCTCAAGTATAAACTGAGCACAACGACATAGCAGAGACAACAACAAGCAGGCAGAATCAGAACGACACATGAGCTCACCCAACCCAAAAATCTAAGGGAAAATCCAATAGTTCATGATAAAGCAGGTTGAGAATGAAGGCTGCCCAGGTGTTAGATGGGGCAGAAGATAGAAGATGACTTAAAACCCATCTTCTGCTAATATTGCGTTAACGCAATGTAAGAGGGGCATTTTTCCTCACCAGCTGTGGGATGTTTCAGTGGACATGCGTTTTCAAAAGTTCATCAGACTTGACCATCTGTTGGTACTTGCCAGTGGAGGTCAAGAATGCAAAAACGCAATTCTGGCAAAATAGTCCGGACGTTAAGCTACATATATGGGACCCACCTTGCATTTTAGAGACAAGTGACGAAATTTGGCACACTTGTTCACTAGACCCTACTCTTCGATTTAAGAAATGTTGCCACCATCTGCGGAAATCGTACAGACTTTTTATACAGGGTTCAGCAAAAAAAAAGTTGAAAAATCGTAAATCGTGAACCATAACCGGTGGACGTATGTAAATCAGGATATTGATGACTGATTCCATGCCCATGAAGATGCTGAAAACAGTTTTGAAATATCTTGAGGCGTTTCCGAAATACACTGGAAGAAGTGAAATTTCTTCACCTTTTTTCATTTTTCAATAAATCAGTTGTTTCTGGAGATATTGAGCTGCAACTTGATATTCCGGCAAACAAATATGTTTTTCATGGAACGCGATGTAAAGCCATCGACAAAGCCTGCTAGATTCGAAACTAAGATCTTCAACTTTTTTCCATCGTGAGTGCCATCTTCAAATTGCCCCTCGTGAAATTGTTGAAAAAACAACAGGTAACGACTTAATTGGACACACGCGTTCATTTTATTACGAAAAACCAGTTCCTGCATTGCAGCAATGACTTCTTCGGTCAAGAAACGTTATTAAGTTAGTTTTTCTTGATTTCTCTCAACTTAGGTGATAACCATCACCGAATGGAACTTTGATCGATTAGATGTTGACGACATTATAATCCACATTATTTTGTGCAGCCAGTCACTGAATTTCATCCTCATCAGCTAAGTGGTGTTTTTTTGGCAAACAGTTGAACAAAAAGTTTGCTTCGATTTTTGTGGAGAAAACAAAAACGGCAGGTCCACATCGTCTCTTCAAACCAGATTAAAGAAAATCTGCTGCCAAAAATGCTATAAATTGATACTGGAAGAATTCGGAGAAATGTCTGCTGTAGTTTCAAGTTGAACCGAAATGGATTTTCCCATGCTACTTCGGCAGGAGGGACGTCGAAAGTATTGCCACAGCTTGATATTTGTAACGTTTTTTGTTGAATATTGCCAGAAACGCTTCAAATATAAGCTGTAGCAACACTTTTCACGTCCCTCCTGCGAACTAAGATGTAACAATCAGTTTGAGCTTGGCTTTAAACTACGGAGCACATTCCTCCGAATCATTTCAGTATCAGTTGGTAGCACTTTTGGGTACATATTTTCTTCAATCGGGTTTGAGGGCAGAAGGTGACCCTGCATTTTTTGCCCTTTTCACAAATATTCAAGCAAACTTTTTGTTCAACTGTTTGCCAAAAGAACACCACTTAACTGATGATGATGAAATTTGGTGACTGACGTTGAAAAACAATGTTGATTGAAATATCGCAAACATTCATTTGATCCAAAGTTTGATTTGGTCATGACTGTCACATAAGTTGAGGAAAAATAGGAAAAACGAACTTGATAACGTTTCTTGGGCGAAGAGGTCATTCCCACAATTGAGTACCTGGTTTTTCATGATGAAACATCGTTTGTGTCCAATAAAGTCGTTACCTGTTGTTTTTTCAACAATTTCACGAAGGGCAATTTGAAGATGGCGCTCATGATGGAAAAAAAGTTGAAGATCATAGTTTCGAATCTAGCAGGCTTTGTCGATGGCTCTACATCGCGTTTTATTGAAAACATATTTGTTTGCCGGAATATCAAGTTGCAGCTCAATATCTCCAAAAACAACTGATTTATTGAAAAAAGAAAAAGTTGAAGAAATTTCACTTCTTCCAAAGTATTTCGGAAACGCCTCAAGATATTTAAAAACTGTTTGCAACATCTCCATGGGCATGGAATCAGTCATCAATATCCTGATTTACATACGTCCACCGGTTATGGTTCACGATTTACGATTTTTCAACAAATTTTTTCTACTGGACCCTGTATAAAGTGTCTACACGACCGCAGATGGTGGCAACATTTCTTAAATCGAGAAGTAGGGTCTAGTGAATAAGTGTGCCAAATTTCGTCGCTTGTCTCTAAAATGCAAGGTGATTCCTCTTAACAGCCGGACTAAAATGTGGTAGCAGTTCCTATGCTTCAGTTATGCATATAAATCACTTTTGAACCGGAACTCAGTCATTATCGCAATTATTAGTATTAATTACCTACTTTGTTCATGTATTCATACCAAATACAACTATGACACGTAATATCATACAAGTAGTAGATATTTAATAAGACAGTATTACAAAAACAGACACATTTTCAGAGTAACTACAGAGATAAATCAGAAAAGCTCTAACTGTGAAAGAGCTTGAAAATAATCGAAAATTTGGATCTAGACGAGGATCTAGGTGAGAATCACGAAGCGGTAAACGTCACATTATACCTCCAGATGTGGATAATCTGATCGACTGAGAAGATTTTGACGAAAATGGTACTGAACACAATAACGGTTTATACGAAAAATAGCTGAAGCATTCGAGATGCTTGGAGAAGAAGTCGAGAATATTGAACTTGTTCCGGACGTTAGCGGAAGACAAAGAAATATAGCTGGAGAGAAAGTGTGGATATCGTTGAATCAAAAGTTGGACAAATTTGTAATTTGAGAGATAGATTGGAACAAAAAATTCAAAATTGTTCCAAGAAGAAAGTCATTCCAAATTATCTCATGGTGAAAATTGTCAATTAGGGCTTCATTTTGAGCTCCATCATTTGAGTCCGTTCTCGATAAGCAGGTCTTGGATTTTCAGCTGGAGAATTCTCGGGAAAATTGTAGGAAAATGTTCAAGAACCAGTTATTTTTTTTTGAAAAAAATATCAGTGAAAATCTGTTCACGGGATAAAAACTTGAAAATGTGCAGTTTTCTAGGGTGGAAAACTCGAAAACTGTTCGTCCGATTTGAAAAATGTTCTCCTTAAAAATTAATCTAATCTTTTCTCCATTTATGACTCGCAGCAAGTCTGCACCTGAAATAAATATTTCGTGGGGCTTACTCCATGTCGAAGATTGCTGTGCGGTTTTTTTTAATTACATAATGTGCAATTCCATTTTGAAAAAATCACCGCCGGAAAACTGGAAACGCGTTGCATTTGAAAATAGACCTACACGACGCCCAATGCAATCTACTTTCCATATCAGTTTAAATTTTCAGAAAAAAGTCGATCTCCTAGCAGAAAACAGCGTGTCAATAAAAACCTGCATCAAACACGGGTCGTCCTGGCCAAAACATTTGTACATCTCTGTTGTGTTTTGTATTATATCTCTTCAATTTCAATTTTTCATCCTGTTATTGGTCTTCTCTGTTGGATGTTTTCTTGCTTGAAAATCAAATTAAGAAAAAAACCCGGTAAGCGGCCCTCTCGGGTGATAACGGCTTTGAGAAAATTTAAAAATTCATAACGCCCGAGTGTCAAATGATGGAGAACTGCAACTACAGGCCTAATCAGATTCTTTTGTTATGTTGCGTCCTGTCGAATTTGGTTTCAATACAGCTGATAAATTCTGACTAATTGAATGTCAAAGTTTTAAATTTTGAAAATTTTAAATCATTGACAGGTGACAGTTGGAGGAAAACTTCAAACTATTCTGAGTAACATTTTTCAAGGTATTTCAAGTGACTTATATTAAGTCAAGTTTTATGAAATACAGCTTCGATCATTTTTTGATAGCGACACTTCTGTTCGACAGATGACAGCCAAAAACCAATCAGCTCATTTGACAGCAAGGCCCTGTATGTATGCCAAATTTCAATTCGATCGAATCAACGGTTCGGAGTTCCCGTGTCAGAACGTTTTCCTGATCATTCGGCATGAACGCATGTTTTGATTGGAGTTCTGTGATGACTAATGCATAAAGCAGCATCGAATTGTCAGAAACGAGTCCTCACTCGAACAATTTCCGCCAAAATAGTACTGTTTGAACCAAATTTTCGCTATTTTGAAAAAATGACGTCATCTTGAGTCTGACAGAACTGCGCCATCAACGCTGCGGGCCAAATCTTTCTAAATACTCTAAAGAGCAACTGTGCAAAATTGCTTGCTCTTATCACAATTTGCGTCTTTTTTTTGCCTACCACTTCGACTATCACTAGTGCAGTAAAGATAGTCAAAAAAGACCCAAGACCTTGAAAAAATTAATTCATGAAATTTTATAGCAGGTATTGATTCAGAATTTCAGTCTCTACCACATACTCAAAATCCCCGAAAATCCCAGTTGAGCATTCTTCTTGCGGCGCTGTCAAAGTATGTCATGTTTGCTGTAACTAGTCCGAAAATGGTATTCTTGTTTTTGTCACACTAGAGCTACATTGTTGGCTTAGAACTGTTGTTATATATACTGCAGGGCATGACCAGACTTTCGTTTGAACCTCTAACTTGTATTTCCCGAAAAAAAAAAACACGGAAGTCGCTTTAATTTCCAATTAACAGTGTTGATTGAGTATAATCCAAGGGTTAGTAACCAAGGTTAGTTCAATCTGTTTGATTTGTGATAGAGACATGAAATTTGGTATGAGGGGTCTTCATGGTCTTCTTTCCAAATGTAAACATGACGCCTCGCCATATTTTGGTTAGGGGGGCCTAAGGACCCCCTTAAAAATTTGAAGTCTCAGGAACTCTCACAAACCACCGGTAAATATCGTCACACATTTTAGAAAGTAATCATTTGATTCTACACCAAACCTTGACAAGAGACACAACAGTTGTCGCCATGTACGCTTGTTCTCCGTGTAAAAAAAAATTTCTTCAGAGTGTCAAAAAAAAAACAGTTTATGATGATTTTTTAATCTAAGAAACGGTGAGGTCATTTGCTGTGTATCATTTTTCACTAATTTGTATTTGCCGAAGCTATTCATAAAGTCTGTTTTTTGATATTGTCATTCTAGAGATGACAGCTCCCGAAGAAATGAGCCAATTCAAGTGTGAAGTTCAACAGCGTTTTTTAATTGTTCCCAATCAATATGACCGACAATTTATGAATGAATGGATAGCTGGAACTGTTCTGTAACCTAATTTTATATGACTACACGCGAAACCAAGCGCAAAAGCATAGGAAACATTTTTTTCCGCGTCGCTCACCATCATAAAATTTGTGCCCCTAGGGTGTGTTGAAAATATTTCTATACCGTGTATTCACTCGAACTGAGTGCTTTGAAGTATTCCACGCCTCAATCTTCATTCTATGTGCCTTCTACTTGACAACTGCAGATCGTATTGACGTTTGTCTATATTCTTTAGTCTGAATTTGCTGTTGTTTCGTCAAAGTAGCATGAAATTTGGTGCAATTCTAACAGTGATAGGTGGCGGGTAAAAAAAAAATCGGGGCTCTCGCGCATCATTCCTCATCTAGTTATACTCAATAAAATTATAGAACAGTCGAAGCTATCCACCCAATAATAAATTGTCATTCATATCAATTGGTAACATTTGAAAAAACGCTGCTGAACTGAGCACTTGAATTGGCTGGTTTCATCTGGAATTGTTGCTTCTAGATGTCAATATGAAGAAATGGACTTCATCAATGGCTTCGGCAGATACGAATTAGTGGATAATGATATGCGGAAGATAAATTTATTCCTCTATTACATGAGAAAAAATTATAAAAACCTGTTTTTTTTTTGATATTCTGAAAAAAAAATCTTATTATGAAGAACAGTGCGTACATGTTGACAACTGATGTGTCTTTTGTTGAGATTTAACGTAGAGTCGAATGATTACTTTTTGAGATGCGTGACAATTATTTTGATGGTGGTTTGCATGAGTTTCTGCAACTCCAATTTTCAAGGAAGTCCCTAAGCCCCCCCAACCAAAATATGACGAGACGCTATGTCTACATTTGAAAAGGGGACCATCAAGACCACTCATACCAAATTTCATGCCTTTATCACAATAGTAACAGATTTTCTCAAATTTGGTCACTAATCCCCGAACTACACTTGATTATCACTGGTAATTGTAGATTAAAACGAGTTACGTGTTTTCTTTTGCGGGAAATAGGATTTCAGCGGTTCAGATGACGTTCTGGTCATGCCCTTGAGTATATACCAACAGCTCTGAACTAACAATATAGCTCTAATGTAGATACAATTTTCGGACTTGTTGCAGCAAACATGAGATACTTTGACAGCGCCGCAAGAGAAATGCTCGAATGGGATTCTCGGGGATTTTGAGTACATGGTAGAGGATGAAATTCTGAATCGATAACAGCTTTAAAATTTCATGAATTAATTTTTTCAACCCCAAAACCTATCTTTACTGCACTACACCCGAAGGGTCGTCTCGAACCAAGATTTACATACATGTTACATACATACATTTTTGTTGTATTTGGTGTGGTGCTGTTCTTGAAGTCAAGGCAAGTACATCACTGATTTTATCCAAATAAACTGAGCAACAATTGACGTGATTCACTCGAAAATTTTGCCTCACTTCAAATTTGGATATCTCGGGAAAAAATGGACCGATTTTAAAAATCGTTGTTTTGCTGGAAAGCATGTTGTTTTGGCTGTAAGATACTTGGATGATACAGAGGTTCAACGACGTTGAGTTGGCTATACAGGGTGGAAACAAAAGAAGTGCAAAACCGGCCCACGTTATTAAATGCCCCGCTTCTGTGAAAATAATCTCAGATTTTTTCCGAGTGCAGTTTTGGAAAGCACCGGGTGAAAAGCACTGTCAATGTCATGTCATGCTACCGTGCAACTCAAAGCAAAGGATGCGATTCCGTTTGCATGATCCAAACCGTGAGGACGGTGCTTTTTTCCACACTAGTTATGTGATATATTATTCCCACTATCTGTCCGCTCTCATTTTAGCTAGAGCGAAAGTCCCAAATCCTCAATTTTCCTTGTTTACGTCGCCATTCACGATGGCGCTCGCCGCGACCAGGAAAACCTACTTGAAATTTGAAAAAATCGGACATAGTCCAGTCAAATTAGCCCAAAATGGCGGCCAATCGTGCATTAAATCATAGGGTTCCAATTTTTTCAGGAATGTGTAGAGGGTGGTTCCCTGAACAACGCCCAATAAAGTCCCTTTGATTTTAGGCGCCGCGGGGCGGAGGAGGGGGTGACAAATGTCAGTTTTGTCAGTTTTTGCCGTTTATCTCGAAAACGGTGCGTCGCACGGGAATTTCATATCTATCGAAATTGAAGCTGATAAAATTCCCTTCCAAATGGTGTCTCCACATTTCACCTGAGTGTTATCGATTTCGGGATATGAGCCGTTGAATATGAAAATTTTTCAAAAAAGTGGTAGAGCCGTTCAAGTATTTTGTCAAGCTTCCTCTTCTAACTCACTACTCAATAACTTTCGAGATAACTCCGAAATAATTTCACCTTATCCCAATCAAGACCAAGGCCCCTTTGGCACCAGACAGTGTCCTTATTTATGATTCCATTTTTATATTCAGCGGCTCATATCCCAAAATCGGTAACACTTAGGTAAAACGTGAAAACACCATTTTGAAGAAAATTCCATCAGCTTCAATTTAGATTCGTATAAAATTTTTGTGCGGCGCACCGTTTTCGAGGTTGTTATCTGGATTTTCCCCGCTCGCCCGTTGTCTGTGTTGGGGAACTAGAAGCAAGACTAGAAGTGCCGGCTATCCGCTGTCATTCGTTCGTAGTAAACAAAAACAAACATGAGACGTAAGAAAGGGGAAAGGACGCTTCGACGGCTTTTTAGTGAGATTGTAATTATTGTAATTGTACTCAACGCAAGAATATAATATCAGAAAGGTAAGGATAGCCTAAGGCTACTGACAATTACACTTAACACTGATTTTCCTGCTTCGGGCGTAGTGGGTGCTTCGAGGAGTGACTGCCAACTTCCGGAGGAACTGCAAACCGGCCCAATAGGTACCTACCCCAATCACCACAGTCGAGTTCTTATAGCGCGGAAATGGGGGGGAATATTCACACGACGGTATCACCCGACCTAAGAAATGAGCCAGAGATGTGGTATATAATGTAATATTTCAAGTGAAGTCAAATCTTTCATCAATGCTCACTACGAAAAACGTTTCCACACGTTTCAGATTGGTAATGTTGAAAGTGACAGGGACAGGAGTTTGTTTGCCTTTGGAAGAAGGAAAATGTAGCCAAAGACGAAAATGGCAGGACTTGTGAAATAAAATGAGAAAACGACTAAAACGGAGATTTTTGGGTAACAAGGTAGACGGTGAAAACCGAGGTGAAAACTGACCAAAGTAACATTTGTCACCCCCGTCCCTCGCCGGCGGCGCCTAAAATTGGAGGGACTTTATCATATCAGGTGTTGTTCAGGGGACCATCCTCTACACATTCCTGGAAAAATTGTAACCCTATATGATTTTATGCGGGATTAAAACCTAATTTGATTGGACTAACAGGCAAAATTTACCATGCGACAAATTTACGTGCCAACGTATGGTAACGGCTTGAGAAATAAAATCAGCAAAGAAAACGTAATCGAAATAAAACCAACCTGTTATCTCGAATTTTCGGCCCAGACTTGGAACACCGCTGCGTACTGTCAAAATTACCTCTTTCTCTTTTTCTACCCCGACAGTCTTCACCTGATATCTCCATGTTGACGTTTTTCCTTCACGATTTATGACCGTCTACCTAGGCAGCCAACAATTCTTTTCTCGCGCGAATTAAAAGTGAATCTTTTAAAACTCAGTCGCAAAAATGCGATCACTTACACTAATTCTTTTTATGTAAATGGGTTAACTTGGTCCTCTCGCAAGTAGAACCCGGTTGCTAATTGAGGAACGGATTGAATTAATTAGCAGGTAACAAAAGCGTTAGCGTTTTTTTTGTTAGATAAATCACACCTTAGGGAGGGGCCCTGATCGCTACAGTACCTACTCAGACTTTTTTTATAGGTACGAGGAATTCAAGAACATGGAAAAACTCGCCCAGTTTACGGTCTTCTCCATGCCTACTGACGCGTCTATGGCTAAACAGGTAGGACACATGGTGGCGTTGCTTTGGTCCGAAACTGCGGAAGTCGGGTGCGGAGCTGCGGTAGACACAGTGAAAAGCAATGGAAAGTATTGGTGGTATTTTGGCTGTCACTACTTTCCACCGGGCGTTATTATAGGCCGTGCAATTTACAAAATCGGCCCGGCAGCTTCGGCATGTCCGGCGGACAAGCCGGCCGGACAGGAACCCGACTTCAAAGGACTGTGCGGACGTAGCGAGCTGCCACGCCAGCCTCCTCAGGACTTCTTCATCTCCGGACCAATCGGCTGGGACGACCCCAGCGACAGCCCGTCGAAATCAAAACCGTCATTAATTGAGATTTGTCTGCTGTTTTTGATGTATACATGTTTCCAGACGTATTTGTTTGTCTTGAAATAAATTTTGACTTGTTTTCATCTACAATCTGGTCCAAAGAGTTTCTTATAATTATTAGTTCTGCAGTCTGTGGGTTTGCCATAGCAAATTTTGTAGGAGGGGCGGAAGGGCGGGGTCGGTGATATTTTTTGGTGCAAAAATTTGAATCTAATGATCTTGTTGACAGGTACCTAACATTGTTGACAGCAATGCGAAAACCACGGCATAACCTCAGAAATCAACAGGTCTCAGGCACTAGGGCACAGGGACAGGGCTTTTCCGTTATACCTCTGTATAATGGAAAATACGGAATCAAAGTAGAAAGTTGAATGTTGGATGATATTCTTCAGTTTTTTCCAAAATATTTCAGGAACGCTTCAAGATATTCCGAAACGGTTTGTTATGTCTTCACACGCATTGAATGAAGAATCTATTCCTGAATTTCGTTCACTTCATCTATCTTGGTTTTTGAAATAAATAAAAATAAAAATATTTTTCTCTTCCACCCTGTAGGATATAGCTCCGGCATCTATGACGCAGTTGGGTATGGTCCTCAACCAGTTCAGCTGGGTATGATCAACAAATATGCCAATCGGCATCTTTCAATAACAAAACTCAAGGTTTTTGGCGCAATTTTTTCTTCATCATATTGTATGTTGACGGAAAGTCATTTTTCTCGGAACCTGTTCACCCTGTAATAAGTCTTATCAAACATAAGTGACATTTTGAGTTGCTCTTCAATAATCCGTTGAAGTTTTTTTCACAACATTTTTATCACGAATTTCATCGACAAAAAATGATTAAATAGTCAAAAAGGAGCCCCCCAGGCCCCCCACATTGAAAAATCACTTGGCAGCACTTCTCAAATGATAGAGGAAGGCTTTCTGAACATGCCTGCAAAAAATTGTTCCGTAGTCATAAAATGCATAGTTGTAACCCTAGTCCACCGGACTAAAGTAAAAATGTTTTATTGAAATAACCTTGCTGAAGTTATTGCACTTCTTCCATTGCCACCCTGTATATTATTCACGAGGGGTTTTCCACTAGTGGCATTACGTGTAAAAATTTGGTGAGATTACTTGTGATTACCCAAATTACTCATTGAATTACATGCATTATGTCTGCATTACATGCAGATTACGTCGCATTACATGGCAGTATGCCACATCACTTGAGATTATTCTGCATTACTGTGGCATTATCACGCATTATCCTACAATGCGCAGAAATTACCGAAATTTTGTGGTGGGGAATGACCTCGGGGATAACAAATTCGGGATTTATTCCGTCAGTCGTGATTCGCAATAATTTCTGTTACTTTTTTTCTTGCCCTGTATCAACTATTTACTAGGTTATTAGAAGGTTTTTCAGTGGGAGTTTTCCAGTAGGTAACGATAACTGTGATGTACCTAGATTACCACGCATTACTTATATGTAACACTGGTTGCCGTACCGATACTATGTGCGTATATACCGCTGCGCATGCTTTCGAGTAAATGTAACGGACATTAGCAGTCGAGTCGAAAAATATGTCCCTACTCTCTCTTGTGTTCCTGACGTGGAAGAATACACACGTATGTGACAGCAGTTCCGAAGTTTTATTCGAATCTGTTCAAATCCTACTAAACTAACATCCATCGGACATTCGCCATCAGTTATGCATCAAGAACTTTAAATAAAAGCGAGAAAAATTTTTCCACCATAGACAAGGAAGCCTTGGCTATTTATTTCGCGGTAAGAAAATTTTCGCATTATTTGATGGGCCGTAAATTCGTTTTGACGACGGACCACAAGCCACTTATGTACCTATTTGGCGAGAAAAAGGGTATTTCGGCTATGGCAGCAGGGAGACTTCAGAGATGGGCAATCTATTTGTCGGGTTTTGAATTTGAAATCAAGTATGTAAAGGGTGAATTGAACGCGAACGCAGACTGCTTATCTCGACTTCCAATAAACGATTCGGAAAAAAATGAAACTGCAGAGTACAATTATATACATTTCATATACGATAATTGCGATATGATGGTTACGGCAAAGAATATCCAAGAAGCAACAGGGAAAGATGAAGTCCTGATGAAAGTGCGAAAGGCTATTCGAAATGGCTGGCAGGGAAATTTTTCCGACGAGATTTTCAAACCCTTTTATGCGCGAAGGACCGAACTAACACTCGAAAACGATATAATCATGTGGGGTTATAGAGTCGTTATTCCTTCAGAATTCCGGGAAAATTTGTTACGCGAGTTACATGTATCACATCCGGGTGTGGTGAAAATGAAAAGCAACTTTGGAAAACATCCCGAAATCGCCACTTTCCAGAGCCCAAATTGTTTTTTCCTGAAAATTTCTCGTGTTTTGAAAAAAATGGTGGTTTATCAACTCAGAAATTCTAGAAAACCTATTTCAGCTGAGAAATCATGAGTTTTTTTTTGGATTTTAATTTTTAAACCTTTGAAAGTTGTGCTTTTGAGATGTTTTCCAAACCTTCAATCTTAAATATTTCCCAAACAAAGCCTCTAATCAAAATTTTGCAACAGTGATTTTTTCTTCTAAATTGAACGTAAAATTCAAAATTATGAACAGTTTCCAAAAATAACTAGGGGGGGGTGAGAAATAGGGGGGGGGGGGGGTAAAGTAGGGACACCCCGTGATGTCTACGCTCCTGAAACTTTTTTATAAAAGATGTTATGATTGTTTGACAGGGGATGATTTCAGTAAACCTTTAGTTCTATTTTGAATCGAATCGGTTGAACGGTCCAAAAGTCATGCGGAAGAAACGATTATTTATCTCCATCTTTGAAGGGCTGTATCTCTGTTATTAGGCATTTCTCAAATATGTTTTCTGGAGAAAGTCCCCTTCAGTTTTCATTTTCTATCGATCCTTAAATTTATTGACGTAAAAGTCGGACCACCCTGTATATTAGCACTTGCATGATTACAAATGAATAATAAAGCTGTTGAAATTCTCGTTGTTTGGATAGATTTGAAAAGTTAGTGTTTGTGAATTTTATCTTCGATGTTGTCAGTCCATTACGAGGTCCATTACCTATCTATCAAAATTCACAAAATATCGATATTATCAAACTACGTCGATGACATTTGGCGGAAAATTCTCGACGGTAGCCAAAACCGCTAATTTAGTAAATTGGATTGAACATGTTGCAGTTATGAATCGCAATAATGAATTAGCCCTTGTAACTCAACGGGTCCAGCTATGTTCTAAGCTCAAATTTATGTCCGGTTCACAGCCACGTGTGCAGTTCTAATCACAAAATTGGCAGTTTTGGAAGTCGTTGAAAATTTTCCGCTCCCAACTAACTGTACCTATATACTTACCTCATCTATTAGGTCGTGAGAGTTAACCTCGCAGAGCCGGCGCTAGTCACTTCGCCCCCTGCATGTTTGATATGATATGCCCTTACGACAAACAACTAAATAGTATCACCTAATTCGATGAGTCCTTTAGGTATATCTCTATTACATGCCTCCGTCCGGCATTGGCGAGTTTCCTACATACATACATATAAAAATCATTCGGGAACGATTGACGATTGGTACCTATCATCACACACCGTTAAAAATCTTCTCAAAAATCCCACTGAGTGAATTACAAGATTTGTTAAGAGACATATGTTGATCTTTTGAGTGAAAATTGGACTGTGAAAATTGATTAAATTTATAGGGAACTTGATAGATCTGTGTCAAAAATGATAACAAAATGTCAATTTGGGAAACCGAACTAAATTTTGAACAAAATAAATTGAGTCGATTTACTATTTATGATGAGTTTATTTGAACCAGTTTTCAGCAGGCGAAGCAAAGGGGAAAAAGTCCCAAAAAACAGGGCCAATCCAACTGATTAAATAATGTTTAGGCATATTGAAACAATCGGCAGACGTTGACTTATTTTTATTTCCCAAGATTTTTCCTTATCGAGTGATACCCACACACTGTCATACTGTTTCGCGCTGACACCCGGCATACATGGTCCTGCAACAGTGCGTCGGGCTTCCCTACCGTCCTTACCTTGCAAAATGGAGAAAAAGGTGTAGTACATAGAATTATAAGTTTAAAAAGTTCTACCTACCTTGTTAAATTATTTTCAACTATACAGGATGGTCAATTTTTGCGCTATAACAAAAACAAAGACTTTTTTGAATGGAATGCCCCACTTTTAATTTCATTCTCTTGTTCAGCTTTTCAAGCTCTATTACAAGTGTATTTTTGTTTTTTCAATTTGTGGCAGTTCTACCAACTGAAAATGAAAAATTGAATTTTTTTGTAATTTCAAGGTTCACTCTGAAAAATCGTAGAGGCCTCATTTCTTAGAATTAAGGAATGAAATTTTGCATAACGGTAGTCCAACAGAAGTTCAATAACTTCATGATAAAAAACTTGAGGTTCAATTATACAGGGTGTGCAAATTTTTTTTTAGAACTTCGCAAATCTCAAAATGCCGTAAGTCATTTTTTTCAAATAGAATGCCCCATGTTTTATCTCACCATTCGATAGCTTTTTTCGAGGCTTTTTTCTACCTCTTTCATTTTTATTAAGGGTACACTATCCCTAAATTCCATAATTCCAGAGAAAATCGATAATTTTGATAAAAATTGTCGTTTATTTGGATTTTTTATGTTCTTAGTAGGTCCTGATACAGAAAATCATGTGTCAAAATGAACACACCTCCCAATTTGACAGTTTGAAGGTTTTTGGAGTCGAGAAAACCGCTTTACTAAGCTCAATTTGAATTTTCTTTTTTCCATCGGGCAACGAAATTCTTTTTGAGCATTTTCTTCAGATTGGAATTTAGCGCAGCTAATCAATAAGGAAAACTTGTTCTTAGCATCAAACCAAGCAAAATGTGTCAATCAGAGATTTGTTGATGATCACTATGGCCTGCCCGGCGTAAAAATTTTTAATGAATAGCACTTTTTATCAAAATCATCGATTATCTCGGAAATTATCAAATTTAGGGGTAGGGTACTCCTGGTGAAAATGAAAGAGGAGAAAAAAATCTGTCGAATGATTTAATAAAATGGGGGCATTCCATTTGAAAAAAAAGACTTGGCATTTTGAAATTTGCGGAGTTCGAAAAAAAATTCTGAACACCCTGTATCCCTAATTCTGAAGCTTTTTGTCATGAAATGATTCATTTTCTATTCGACTATTGTTGTGACAAATTTCATTCCTTGATTGCAAAAAATTAGGCTCCTACGATTTTTCAAAACGAATCTTGAAATTACAAAAAAATTCAATTTTCAATTTTTAGTTGGTAGCACTGCCACAAATTGAAAAAACAACAATATGCTTGTGATAGAGCTTGAAAAGCTGAACAAGAAAATGAAATCAAAAGTGATTCAAATTTTATTTAAATTTTTTTTGTTTTTATTATAGCGCAAAAATGGAACACCCTGTATAGTTGAAAATAATCTCACTTGTTAGAACTTTCCAAATCAATAATTTTATGTATTACACCTTTGTCTCTATATCGTAAGGAATGGGGGCTTCTGGAAAGACCGACGCACTGTTGCAAGACCCTGTAGGTCAATTTCGCGATTCATGTATCATCATGCTTGACACTGTAAAAGTAGGAGAAGTGGTGTCAAAGTTTACAAGACATTCATGTTCTCATTTATCTAACAAAACGATGACGAACAAAATGCCCGAGACTGAAGCGCTGCGCTGGTAAAGCAACATTTTGGGTTGCTTTACCTAACAACAAAGAATGTATTGCAAAGAAAGTGTGAAATACAGGATAAAATGCTTCGGAAGAAAAAGGTGAAGTATAAGTACATACTGAAATCAGATATTTAGGCCCAGTATTTCAGCTGAAAGTTAACTTTCTTGAATAAAACTTGATTTAGTTGCCATATAGATTCAATAGTTGCAACAAATTGTCTCTCCGCAGTAAATGAACCAAGATTCAATAAACGAAAGTTTATTAACTATCCCAACTGAAATGCTGGGCCTTATCACCTATGGGTAGATATCAATAACTTTGTGGAATGTACCCAAATGGAATGTTTTAAAATAGATATTCCTATTATTTTGAAATTGTATTGATGTTTTTGGTTAGTTTATCAAATTTTTAGCTGTAATGTGGGATTATGTACAAAAAAGCGTAAAAATGCATTACATTTAATTACCTCGCATTACAGCACATCACAATGCATTACTTGAGATAACATGAGATTGCATGGCATTACTTTCGAATTACTGGCATTATCTAGGAATTACCTGAATTATTCCAGCATTCCTTGAGATTACTGAGATCACCAAGAATTACCAAAAGATTACCGTAATTTGGCATTACGTGTATAAATTTTCACCTAGTGGAAGACTCCTCGAATATTCATATAAGGTCGACAATCAAGCGATCTGAGGTGGTGTTTTGTAGTCAAAAAACTACTCTGGCGAGCATTACAAAAATTTCCAAAATTGGGCAATTTTCTGTAGGAACAGATATCCTAATTTCAACCTATGCAGAATTTTGGGGTGGTCCACTTCAATTTTTGACCAGTTTATTGTCCCATTTATCGATTTCATCCCTTATTATGGATGGCGACACCCCACACCCTTTTTTGCCGTTTGAGCTTTTTTTCTGGTGAACAGTGAGCACCATACATAGGTATTATTCACATAATCCTGATTTTATGCCCATGAAGTTATTGTAAATCTCAATCAAGTATCTCAAACCGCTTCTGAAATTTTTTAAATAACTTGAATGATGCAGGAAATCAGGTTTTCTAGCGTTTGACTGGCAGCCTGACGTCAGCCATCGGCGAACGTCTGTGCCCAAGTACCCGGCACCCGCCACAATGAAACTTCAAGCTATTTTGTTTTTAATAATACATTTATTGATGGCAAACAAAAAAAAAGGTACGTGTTCTTCCATGATTGTTTCACGAGATGTCGCATAATTCGAATCACATTACACAGAGGGTATACTCGTCATCCAGTCCATTGCACGAAGTCGTCTTTTACATGACTAAAAGTTGGCAGCATTGTGTGTGAAATACTAAAAGTACAGTAGAGAGCAGCAGCGGTAGTCCTTGAGCGCGGAAGTTATTACAATAAATATTACAAACTAAAAAAGTCGTCGTCTTCTTCTTCTTCGATAGTCCGAGTCATGCCTGAAAAATACCTGTGTGTTTTCAATTAATTCAGGCGAGAAGCAACGGTTCTACCTCTCAGTATTTGTAGCCGTTCCCGTTTCCGTTT
Source organism: Anaspis maculata (assembly GCA_949128115.1). Lineage (NCBI taxonomy): Eukaryota > Metazoa > Arthropoda > Insecta > Coleoptera > Scraptiidae > Anaspis > Anaspis maculata. The sequence continues at coordinate 4,020,397 of OX421964.1, forward strand.
CCGTTCCCGTTCCCGTTTCCTTTTCCATTTCCGTTTCCGTTTCCGCCGTTACCAGCGGCCGGATATCCGTTTCCGTTGCCGCCGCCGGCCGCTTCTTCTTTAGCGTTCTCTTCCAGCGATTTCAGGATCTCGTCCGGGATGGGGGGAGGGGTGGGGAGGTGGTCGCCTTTAGGCACGAATCCGTTCTCGTCGGCGGTGTACTCGACTTTGATTTCCGTGCCGTCGGGCGCCGTGTACGAGTAGGAACCGGACACGGACTGGATGCCTTCTTCGCCGCCTTCTTTCAGCTCGCCCTCTTCTTCGGCCTTGATTCCGTTGCCGGTTTCGTAACTGCATCAAAAATCAAATTATTCTTCTTCATCATCATCACCATCATCATCATATACCAAATAGAGTAATCATGATATTTATTAGGCAGAGTACTGTACTATCTACTGTACAATAATGAGCAGTTTACTGGACAACGACAAAAAATCAACTGGGAACTTTCTTCTTGCAAGACTTGCAGTCTTGCGCAGACGTGAAATGCTATCATATCAGGCCTTTCATGTCTTGGCTCATTATTCCAAAAGTACTGTCACCAACTGCACGTCAGTAGGTAGTATACTACGTGAAATTGAAAACAGTATTTGAAAGCGGCAACAATCAAGGTCTGAGGTCAAATAAGTACAGACTGAAACAGATTCGCATAGTGATATCTTATGGTGACGCCATCTAGTTGTCTCTAACTATTTCAATTTTCAATAATATTTTGACACGGAGCTTCCGGCTTCGAGGTTATCCCAAACGCCAGCATCGACAAAAACGTGAAATTGCTTGTTTTCTCAATTATTTTGACATTTGGAACATGCGATCTGGTGGTGGCTCATTCCTCGAATCATAAATCTGACTTGAAGCACAGGAAGAGGTGAAGAGAGCATAGTAAAATGAATGTTAGAACGAATGAATGAGGGAAAATGATAATGAAATGAGTGAAATAAAAAAAAATGCATGCCTCCATTTGTAGCTGCCATCTCCGTTGTTGACGTTTTCGTACGAAATGATGGGGATCTGTTCGCCGCCCCCTTCTCCGCCTTCACCGCCGCCTCCGCCGCCTCCTCCTGCTCCTGGAGGTCCGTATACAGGCCCTGGTTTACCGTTTCCTGGTGGACATGGAACACAAAAATTATTAGGGAAGAGAATAAACAAAATCGAAAGACCAATGTTGAAACTATGAATAGTTAAGTATAATATTGTCATACAGCTCAATAAGTGACGATCTTTCAAGCACATATGACGAGTTTGATGATAACCACCGCGAGTGGCTGCATCAATTTAAGTTGCCGAGATGAGACTCGATACGAGCCTTTGAATTCTCCTCATAAAACGAGACGAGACTTTTTATTATCTTCGTTTCAAGTCCCGCATGGGAGTCTCGAAGTCAAAGAGATTCTTGCGAGATGGAGATTACACACAAGTACTGGGTGTTGACAAGAAAATTCACCCCGCTCTAGGAGATTCCCCTTTGAGATATTATGAAAAACTAGAAACTTTTCCTTAACGATTTCATCCAGGGATCTTTAGTCGGTCATCTAAGAGTGTTTAATTGATTTTTATCCCAAAGGGAAATCTTCTAGAGCTCGAGTAAGATGAGTTTTATCGTGAACACCCTGTACTTTTTAGTCGTAAGGACTGTTGAAATCAGCTAAAATATGCTAAGTTATCAATATTTTGTTGCTAACCCGGCCGGTAGCGCGGAGGACTCCATCTTTGGCAGCAATTCCAAGGATAGTGGGTTCGAAGCCATTTTCGGCCATGCCAGGTCAAAATTTTCATGCACTCTCTAGTTCTTCCCAGTTTTTCAAAGTTTTTTCTGCGGCGATTATTGAAATATCTCACTTGATACCAAATTGGGAAGTTTTGAAAACTTGCATTTGAGAAAGGTTCCGAGGTTTTCTCGAAAAGTCAAAACCTACACATTTCACTATTGAAATTTCAATATGGCGATCGAGATGACGGTGAAATCGTGGAATCAAGTTCAAGAACAAAACTGTCTGTAGTTACAGAACAAGAGCAAAATCCGAGTTTCGTGCAAATCGTTCAATTGAAAGCTTCCAATATGGCAGCCAAGATAACAACGTTAGCATGGAGTTCACTGCGAAAATAGCAAAAGCTTTATACGAGCAAGAGTCGTTTCCAAGTTTTATGACAATTCTCTCACTGCACGATACTTTGAATGTTGAAATCTAGGTTAAAATCTACTGATATTGTCAAGAATTGTTTATAGTCAACCGATCGTCCTCGAAGGTGACAGCTGTCGAGCCGAAATAGATAAGATGCGGTTAGTGGAAGAACGAAGTTGGTATGTTAAATCATTTTGGATGATCCGGGGCTTCGTTCCGATACTTGCTGGAGACTCTGATAGAGGGATAAGCCACAAACGCGTACAATTGGTGGAGGAGCCGCTCGAAAGCTTGCTGGATTCATTAGTAAAGCGTTGAATGAAAATATAAGTACCGCCATGGACCTTTTGGGATGAACCGGTAAGTGAAACCACGGTACAGGCAACTTTTGAAACCAGCTCCAGCTTTGCAGCATCGGTTTCTTAATATAAATGGTAAAGTACTGGATAGAATGTGAATGGGAGTCTCGGACCATCAGACCGATCGATCGAGCAACAACTATCGAATCCTAGCAGACACGTGTTTTGACCTGTTTAAGTCTCATCAGTGTTGAGACTGTTGAGGCATTCTAGGCGGAAGATCAATGATTCAACGGTCCAAGACTTTCCTATACCTATGTGCAGTCTCAGGGTACTCATAGGTGAGACACCCGTGAAAGAGTGAAAGAGCATCGAAATTCTCCAGAAAAAAAAACAAACTTCTCATTATCTATAAAAGCTTCGCAACAGTTCAGAAATTTGTACATTTTCATTCGCTAAATTCGTGCAAGTGAAAGAGAATTTCAAAAGAAATTTCATCTACAGGAAAAAATTGTTTCAGGTCAATGCTGAACTAAATCCAGAAAAGTCCGCCTATAGTTCGTATCATTGGTTCATTGTTATTGAAAGCTCGAAAGAGTGCTAAGAAAATCAGGTATGGGCAGAGGAGGATATGAAGTGGAAAAAGCACCCGTTGGGGAAATTCTGCATGCGTTGAATCGAGACGTGGAACGGGCTGTAGAAAAATTTTGAGCGAATATCTAGAGAAAAATTACTTGAAACTCCATACGAAGTCGGAGGTAGGTATAGATGCTTACTCTGTTCTACGGCCTAAGGAGTAAATGAGTGATTCATAATTCACGAACATGGAGTCCAGAGCAGTTTGCTGAAATGCTTCAGAAATGCCTCCACTTGCACCAAGAATTATTGCAATGAAGCTTTTTGTGAACGCAATGTGGAACGACTGAAGGTGCACACGTCCAAGTAGATACATGTCCAACTAATTTGCGGAACGCCAGCCTCGATAACAAAATGCTCAACTTTTAATTTTATTTTTTTTTTTTGAAAAAAAATTCCATCTGCTAATGTCATCATCCCGTACGCTGTGACGAAAACAATTGAGCGGTTTTCCGAAACAGGCGATGCGACCTCTCGTCATGATCGTCTATTGAGAACAATTTGCTACGATATTGCAGGTCACATACCGGCACGCTCTTGATGTGTTCAATTTATGTACACGCCGCGTATACCATTAAACCAGTTCTTACAAAACGAATGGATGTTTAGTGCCATCCTCATTGATATATCTCTTCGGCGATCGATGGGCACTTCTTTGCTAAATAGACAAGAGCATAACCTATCACGAGCTCGACACAAGAGTGCTCTAGTTTATGGCTTCTGTGTAACCGGAGGCTCTGTCTGTTTAAGAGGTAGGCTCTGCTCGAGCTTTGATATGACTGAATTAAGCCGTGAGTAATTATGTCAGCTTCGAGAAAAGTGATTGGATCGAGTTGTTTTTTGAGTAAGTAAGTAACTCCGAGCTGTAAGTAAATAGGTAACTTATTTTTGAATATATCGTCTTACCATTTCCGTTACCACCTGGAGGCCTCAAACCATTTCCGCCGCCTGAACCTCTTCCATTTCCATTTGGAGGTAAATACGAGCTGTCTAGCTTGGCCGCCGAACAGATTCCTAATAAAATTGCCAGACACACCTGGAAAATAGTCTGGAATAAACAACTGTCCGGGAAGATTTCCAGAAAAAGCTTATCTTTCTCGTAAGTTTGAACAAATAGATGGTATGTTCAAAACAATTTTTGGGCATAAAGGGCATAAGATTCTTATAATGCCGTATTCATAGCTTAGCTCTTCATATATATTGAGTTTATTGTTTTCTTTCTCTGCATAACTACATTAAAGTACGTTCCCCAGCTTCAGACGTGAATTTGTCATTCAATTTTCAGGCTATACAAGGTATCACACTCAGGGTAAAAAATTAAACCGTAGATCGGAGAATCATTCGGAAGTGCCAAAATAATCTAGACAATTTTTGACTTTGTTTTTGCAAAAATTATGAGTCAAAGGGTGGTCCTTTGAGCTCTTCTATTCTCGCGTTTTAAAACAATTTGGATAAACCCTTCCAAAGACACTAAAATTCGATTTTTTGCACATCTGAATGTATTTTTGAACTGGTTTCACGCAGGAATCATACCCTGAGAACCCGACTTTCTCCAACAATGCATGCAGGAAAGTTTGTTCAGGAATGAATTGTAGTGTGGGCTACTCAACATTAGTTCAAAAATCCTGGAATTTCACCGTTATTTTTGAAGAAAATTGCATTCACAAGATTTATGACTCACTCTGCATTATGAATACAAGTTCGAAACACATTCACAATTTGAGAAAATGGCTATTTACACTGTTCAAAGAGTTCACAAAAATCGTTTCAAATAATGGAAAAAGAAGCTCAATTGATCACTTTTGAACTCTCAGCATTTTCAAAGAATTGAAAACGTAATTTTGGCACTTTTGAAGGATTTCTCCAACTGATGCGATTCAGTTTTTCACCTCAAGTTTCCAAACACCTTGTATGTGCCTTTGATATAAAGGGCTATCAATTATTCCACTTGAAGTTCAAATAACCGATTCGCCTGGCAAGCTGGCAACACTACATTGAAGTAAAAATAAATGCCTCATCAGACCGAAAACTGATAAAAAGAGATGTTTCGACAAGAAATTATGAATGCTTGCTACGCCCGAGGTGTACACAAAATATAACGTACGAATAACGACTTCTGCCAATTTCTATGGCAAATTCCTACCCAGAAATTATGCAGAGATACGTATCCAATAATCATTCTTCAATTACAAGAAGCCAATAATAAGGGCGTTATATCAAGCCCTCTGCTGTGCTTAAAAATGACACCTTTTACGCCCTTCAACGACGCGTATCAAGCTCAGACCCGTCGTTGAAAAAATAAATCCATATTTGTAAGAAAAAACTCACCAGCTTTAAACTAAACATTTTTTTGGTCCTTATCACTAAATGAACTACTAATGTAACTGAAGAGCAATTGAAGAAGATGCTCTTTATATAGTTGATTTAAAAGTCCGATGAGACACAACCACCCCACTCTGGGAGGATTAAGCAAAACACACACAGGTACTTACGGTGTACACTCATGGGTACTTAGAGAAACGAGATCATCTCCTTCGTGAAAATAAAAGTGCGAGGATTCTGCAAATCGTAGAATGTACTAAGCACAATAATGTAAGGTAAGTAGATGTACAACAAGGTGCCGTTGAGTTGGCTAACAAAAAACCTTGCATTTTCGCCAATAAGCTTATTAAAAATTATTATGGGATTACTTGGAAAAAAATAACTCATCAATTGGAAATGTTCCTCAATTGAGCAATTAGGTACCAACTCATCAATCATTACATTACAGAAGAAAAGTGGATATTGACGGATGTTTGATCAGAAAATGATTCCGCTTGCATGTCGCATAAACACTGTTCATTAATTAAACGGCGCTATGCAAATTATGGGTAGATTTTATCAAACCACGCATGTCTTCGGTGGCCTGAATGATTTTCGATAAAAACGAGAAAATTGTGAGAGTAAAACTCAATCCTGTACTGTTCAGCTCACCTTGATTGATTGATTGATTAATTCAGGCTTATTAGCACCAGAGTCACAATAATTGTTTCGGAGGCGCATCCGCCAATTGACCACGTGTATCGCTTGTTCAGGTATTAGGGTTTCCGTGGTATTTGGATTCTCGGTGTGCTAATTCCATCCGTAATCACGTGCCTGTTCTTTGGCAAATTGGTTTTTTCACAGTCCAACTCCCATTTTTGTAATCGAGCCTAATGTTGACTTGAAGTCCGTTTAGTAATTGTCACTAGAAAATGAAAGTTCTAAAGTCAACGTATGAATGTACTTGAAGTCGAGTAGGTAAAGTGAATTAATTATGAACATGACAGTAGAACTTCCTCTATAGGGTGTATGGTATACTGCAGGGTAGAGGATATTCCAGTAAGAAGCATCAGTTGAGTCGAAAATGGCGGATACGCAATGCCCCTGTTTTAAGCTAATTTTTCATTGACTCAGAAAAGAAACGTCTGTATTATTTGGACAGCGCATCCGCCAATTGTGCACGTTGATCGCTTGCTCCTACATTGAGGTTCCCAGCATGAACATAGCTCTTCTCCTGTACTTTAATTTTTTAGTGCATTTTTTTATAGTGCAATTTAGAAGGGTGCAGGGTGAACAAAAAGCGAGTTTGCCACAAATGGTGGATGCGCTGAGGCTATTTGCTTCAGTAACTTACCGTTCAAGTGCCAAGTTATCGCCTCTGTTATTAGGACTTTTGAAACCGCTGGTCTATCTGAGGTGGCAAGACGGGTTTTTTAATTTTTGTGGGTTGTGTTCTAGACTTTTTTTTTAACAAATTTACTTGCCCATGTCAAGCTGTCTAGACTTTGACTCAGGAGAAATGTCATGAGATAAATACTGAATTGTTGTCAAGTCAATTACTTTAACTTTAAAGAAATTTACTGCCTGCTTTTGTTGATTTTTCCGAATGAAAAAAAAATCGTGAGTTTTTGATGGAGTTTCGTTTTTGTTACAAAAAAATTATTGTATGTCCAGCTCAGTTGAGTTAGCTTAAATGACTACAAGACGTTACTAAAATTAAGGAAGAATTTGCCATTTAACTTAACACTACTTGTCTACAAAGCTCTGACATATATTTGCTATCCGTAGATACCGATAATGGAGTCAGAAAGACCATTGTCCAGTTTGATTTACATTTACAACAAAATATTTTTCTTAGATCCAAGCAAATTTTTACACTTTTACTTATAGTCCAGGAGCTCATGTAATCCCGTGGGATTTCAAATGAAGAAGCAAGCGACTATGTCCAATACATTCCTCAGATGGTCAGTAATCAGACATCACCGGGTTTTAATTTCTGTCAATTTTGATGTTGACATTTTCTTTTGACACACGACAATCAAAACTAATAGGCTCATTAGGCAGCAAAAGTCCGCATACCTAGACATAGACACACACAGCTCCGTGATCTTCCTCAAAAAAACTTTGCAATTCAATTATTCAAAATCTATTCGATGAATTGAACCCAAATTTGGTACGAAGCAACGAAACAAAATGTCAAATCAATCCCGCAATTGCAGCTTCTCACCAATTTCCAGTTGAACGTTACGTGTTTTTGAACTTTCTTCTGACCGTTACCACCGGAGACGGCCGCTCGCTCGAATTTTGACCAGGACGATCCGTGTTTTGTGCAGGACTCGACTTGACCGTCCTTTTCTGGTGGGGATTGACTTTTTTTTTGAAATTCCAATTGATATTCGAAATAGATTGTATTGTGCTTTGTGTGGGCCCATTTTCAAATTCGACACGGTTTCGGTTCTTCGACGGTGATTTTTTCAGAATAATCAATTTAACTTTCAAGTTTTCTTATTTCCCACCCTACTCACCACGGATGTCAGTTTTTTGAGCAAAACCTTCAGAAGCATTAAGTATCGAGTATCCGCCTGATGATTTCTACCGCTTCACCTTCTATAGTTCGCGGTATTTTTTTTTTCTTTTTTTTTTCGTCTTACACCCTGTATTAATCCCCTTCAAGAAATTCAAGCAATACACCAGGTGAGGTGTGATTGCTGCCCATTTGAGTTATGTATTCCACATGGTCCCTATGCTCCTCCATTCAAAATCTCACGGAAAGCTTTTCAATTACATAGGCTCCTGGATTATAAGATGTCACTTTGTTGTTTTAGATCTAGAAAAAAACGTTCCCAGCAAAACACTTTCGGAGAAACATCCCCGGAATAAAAACCCCCCCGGGAAAAAACGCCCCCGGGAAAAAGCGCCCCCGAAAAAAAAAGCCCATAGCTTTCAGATGTCCAGTAAGACCCCATTTGCAGTCTTGTGTTATCAAGAGCTCCACTGGGGCCCCCTTATTTCATCTTAAACGTAATTTAGGCCCTATCAAGCCCTCTTGCATTTTCATGACTTCCGGAGCAGCAAGCAGCGTTGGCCATCATGTCATGTCTCAAGCCCTATCGGGCCCCATTGTGTCTTCAAGTGTAGTTATGTTTTTCCATGGCTTTCGGAATAGGTACCAGTAAGCCCCCCTTTTGCGTTATTTTGTGATGCAGACCTCCATTGGGCCCCCTTGTGTCTTCAATAAAGTTTGAAGTTCTTTTGATCCCCCTTGCACTTTTCCAAAGCTTTGGGAGCACTAGTAAGACCCTTGTGCATTTATCTTATATTTGGCCCTAAACTGGGCCCCTCGGTGTCTTCAAGTGTAATTTGGAGCTTTACTGAGCCCCTTGTGTGCTTAATGGCTTCCAGAATTCTGCTAAGCCCTCTTTTGCCATCTTGTGTTATATTCATGCGCGACTGGCTCATTTATTGTCTTGTTTTCGTGGCTTTCAGAATTCCATTGAGCCATCCTGTGCGTTCTTGCATTTCTGGAAGCCCTAAAGTAAGTCCCTTGTGCCTTCATGTTTATACGGAGCCCTATCGGACTCCCTGGTATCCGCAAGTGTGGTTTGGAGCCCTAGTGAGTCTCCTTGTGTTTTTTTGGCTATCCAAATTGCAGTAAGTCTCTTTTGCCTTCTTGTGTTATCCAGAGCTCCATTGAGACCCCTTGTTCCTCCAACCTTCAACGTCTTTCGAAGCTCTGTTGAGCCCCCTTACATCGGTTTTTGGGGCAGTAGTAAGCACTTTGTGCTTTAGTGTGATATTCTGGCGCCCTTGTGTCTTCAAGTTAGTGTAGGATGAACTATTCTAGTGTAGTATTCTAATTAGCTCACTCATGTTTTCATTGGCTTCTAGACTACCCTCGAGAATACCACCAAGCCCTCTTCTGCCTTTATTTATCATATCAAGTTCCATTGAGGCCCTTTTTGTCTTAAATATTTCTTGACGCCTTACTGAGCCCCCTTGCATTTTTTCATCGCATTTGGAACTCTGTCGGACCCTCTTGGGTTCGTAAGTGCAGTTTGGAGACCTCGTAAGTCCCCTCATGTTTTTCCTGGCTATCAGAGCTCCAGCAAGCTCCCTGTTGTTTTCTTGTGTGTATCCAGAACTTTATTGGGTCCTCTTGTTTACTTTAACGTCTTTTGAAGCTCTGCAGAGCCCCTTCTCACCTTTTTTCTGGCTTTCAGAGCAGTAGTAAGCATTGAAGCCACCCGCATTTGGCGGGCCGAAAATATTCCGGAGGAAAATAATTCAAAGCCGTGAAATCGAGGTATGAGAATGTGAATATTCAGAGTCAAGGCATCATTAAAAGATGTCGCTAGTTATTTAATTCATTCGTGTAAATCCCGCAAAGCTCTACAACATAATTTACTGGCCCATCATCGACATTCCATAACCGCTCCTGCTTGACGCCCGACGAAATGGTGAATTGGTGCATATGAAGAAAAGCACCCGCACATTGACCCAACTAGTTGCTGCCGTACTCCCGCTGTGTTGACACGTCGTGCCTCCGCCCGCTGCCCGCCACCATCCGATTCACACGTGTTAGCACCGCCGGTCGCATTCTCCAGCGGCCTCTCGGATTACCTGAGCTGTCTATACACCGTTCGCGATCGTTTTGGATGCAATAAAATATTCCGAATTGCTGGGAATGGAGGATATCGCCGGACATTGACCGTGGTACCTGGACCAATCCTCCTGGGCTGCCGTCCGCTCCCGACTTGTCGCGTCCGCTGCCGAGTGCTTCTGCGGGCCTGTTAGCGAAGAGTTTTAGTCCCCTTCGAGGAAGCTGAGTTAGAACCCGTTCATGTTGCGTCGCGACCCTCCTAGAGGCCGAAGCGTCGAAGCCCCAATGATGAGTCCCAGCCCACTTGGAAAATGACGAGTCGATTTCCCCCGGCTGATGTGTCTCAAAGGCCCCCTGGAGAAAGCCGAGTTGGAACCCTTCGGAGTCGTGTTTTGGTCCCCTTGGAGGCACGCTGAGTCGAGAACCCTCCAGGTTGAGTTTTGACCCTCCGAAAGACTGATGAGTTGCTTCCCCCGTTGAGTTGCAACCCGTCTCTAGGATGTCGAGTCAGAGCCCTTGGACGTTGAGTCTTGATCCGCCTCCAGGTGTCGAGTCAGAGCCCTCCGACGATGAGTTCCAGCCCTTTTGCCAGGTCGATGTGCCAAGACCCTTCCGGTGTTGAGTTTCGACCCTTCTCCAAGTCGCAGAGTTGGAACCCGTTGACGAAGAGTTTCGAACCCCCTCCAGGATGCTGAGTCGCGTTCCCTCCACGATGAGTTCTAGCCCACCTCGAGGATGTCGAGTTGAAACCCCTAAATGAACCAGGCCCGATAGAAATGAGGTCTCTCGTTTCGGTATCTCGTGTGGCGGAGTGACGACCTCGACGAGCGGGAGGTTAGTCTTGGTGAGTTGGGATAGTTGCTTACGGTTAGGCTTTGTCGGAAAAATGTATGATGGGGCTCACGCGTGCGTTCTGAATCTGCCTGCACGTGCTGGTATCTGCGCTACTGTCTGCCGTCAGGTACAGCCACTGGCAAGCCTCGTCCTTTGATGGATACCTTCATAGAAAGGTATTCGCGCTCTTGGGCCCTCTGGACTTGGCTTTGTGACTGCGGTACTCAGAGCACCGGACCTAGTGGGTTAGATCTGGAAACTCGCGGGTGAGCTTCCCCTGCGTTTCTGAAGCTCCTAGTTATTCGGAAAATGTAAATTTTGAGAACTACGTGAAAAATCAAGTAATTGGAAAAATAGAATCGCGTTTGTATCGGGGTTCGGACCCTGTCATAGAGTCGCAATTGTTGATCGGATTGATGGACACCCCCCCCCCCTCCTTGAAACTAATAATTTTGTTTTAGCGCCACGACAGTTCCGGATATTTCCATGTAGAGCCTGTCCCGGGAATGAAAACGTTCTTATTCGAAACTGATGAATTCAATCCGGTACCCAACGACGCCATCGTTCAGATAGGGACTTTGTAAAAATGAATTGTTATTAGGGCTCGATCAGGAATAGGGTAGACGGCGATTATTTCGTGTTAGGGTAAAGATTATTTCGACGCCTCTCCGCATCGGCTTTTCGACGAACACCCTGTATAGTAAATTCTCTGCGTTTTGTTTTTCCTGGCTGCGGCCTTCTCTCACAAATTGCTAAACAACAACGAACTAGCGCGTATACGGGGCGTGCTCAAAACGTTCTTCACATTAAATTAGTACCTTGACTTGAGTAATTGGTTCGCGTACACCATCGGTTCGAAAGTTTTTGGAAGGGCGAAATTTGGTTCAATATTTCCGGTTATAGGCACTTTCGATCACGGGAATCTTTCTGAGCGTTGGGGGCAATTCACGGCGAAAACAGGTTTAAAGCCCCCACAAAGGCCAGCCATATCCAATCCCTTCCAAACGGGCAAAAGAGAACCATAGCCCAAAAAAGAGCGTTAGCCTTTGAAAAGAGGCTCCACAAAAAGGGGGCCACCGCACACACCGGCCCACAAATCTTAGATTGCATTCGTGGTCGAAGTCACTCTTCTCTTTGCAGAGTCTAGAAGCCGGGCCTAACCCTAACATAACCCCTAACACTAACATAAATGTTGGATCTGATTTAATCACAAAAAGAACTTTGAACCGCGAAAACCAGTCAGAATTAAATGTCAGTCAAGGTGTAGAGTCAGGTGCTCGTCGGAGGGTTGGGTGCTGGGACGTCTGAGGTAATTAGGGGAAAGTTATCTCTTCGGGAATAGGTTAGATCTTTTAGATAATTTAGCCTGCGATGTGAAGGTAGGACTAGGTATAGGAGCGAGCCATTATTTAAACATTTTGAATTGTACATAGAAGTCAATAGATTGAGGTTATGTTAAAACTTTAACTGTGTCTTATTGCGTTCAAACTCGTAGTCAGACCTGTCTCAACAATCTCGAGAACTCTATAATCGAACAACATGAAGAGAGGCACAACGGGATGTCGTCCTGATACTAGATGATCATCGGCCAAGCGGTTCCAAAAGCGGGAAAAGTGATTTAATTCAAATAAGTTGAATTAAATGCCAGTATAATGGGTTGCCTACCCATTCAGGGGTACAAGACGATAGCTGGGGTCGTTTCAGCATCTTGTGTCTCCGGTGTCTTCATGCGGTATTTGTATGGAGTATGGAGCATGTAAGTATAGTATGGAGCCATAATTAGTTCACTCAGTCTATTATTGGCTTTCAGAGTACCAGTGAGCTCCATCTGCATTCATTTGTTAAATAAAGCTCCATAAGGCTCCCTTGTGTCTTCAATATTGTTTGTAGCCCTGCTGAGCCTCCTTGCATTTTTTCGTGACTTTCAGAATTTTATCGGACCCTTTTGTATTTGCTAATGTTTTTTAGAGCCGTTTATCGAGCCCCCTTGTGGCTTCATGTGTACGAGCCCCGTCTCACATCATAGGTGGTCCAGATGCGAAAACTTCACTTTTCTAATCCAAATAAAAAATACAGGGTGCCTTGGAGTTCAGGATAAAAAAAGTAGTAGATTGATCCCAAAAAAAATATTTCGGAAAAGTAAAATATCGGAGGTGCAGCCCTTCGAATTTGGGCTAGAAAATCGATTTTTTATCATAACTTTCAAACTGCTCCACCGATTTTGCTCAACTCAAGATGAGATATTTCTGGCATAACCTATTATGCCTAGAAACCGAGTTAGCTAGAAAAAACCATTTGAGGGTGGTAGTTCCCCAAGGGACAAAATTCATGTCAACTTTAGGTATATGGTGACACGTACGCATCCGATTGGTCTTCAGAGGTTTTCTATTGATTGGTCTTGGTTACAAGCTCCAATCAAAAATTCAAAAATAAATCATAGAATATAAAATAAAATTGATTTGGCCAAAAATCAAAAAAATGACTCCAAGGGACCGCCAAAAAATTCCCTTGTCCCCAGGGGCAGAATCGAGAAGGAGTCCACTTATAAAAAATTTCCAATAGGACCATCGGGCACATAAATAGCACAATCCCACTTTTGGCAGAAAGTGTCCAGTTCGTCAGAAATATGGCCAAAGAGCTGCTTTACTAAAAACTCAACACTACCTGGGCCATAAAAAACCGTGCTCGGAATTTTTCCTTCTAAAATTTTTATTCCGCCACCGATTTCATCAAACTTTTCGGCATTGGCTAGCCTATTAAATAGGCTATCATTTCCGTGTTTCAAAATGGCCGTCATATCAAAATTCAAGATGGCAGAAACAATTGAAAATAGGCCTTCTTTTGTTCTCGTTGCTTTTTATTAAAAGTCACCAGAAAGTCAAAACCAATAACATATTATAAAGGAATAGACCTTTCTTGTCAATTCAAGACCACAACCAGTGAAATCGGGTCACCTGCTGAGGAGCTATTGCGAGTTGAAGCGAAGCCTACTTTCCATTTTTTTCATTTCCGCATAATTGATCCAAATTTAGGTATCTTGCCCGCCAATCCGCCATTTGCTCATTTCTCAACCGATTTTCTCAAATTTGGTATCAATGGCTAGCCATTTGGACAGGCTATCTGTTCCATCTGAGAAAATGACGTACATGTCAAAAAAAAAGATGGCGGAAGCAATTGAAAATAGAATTTATTCACAACCACTATAGTAATAGACTCATTACTGACTTTCAAAAAGTTGGAAAAAGACGAAATCACGAAATGATGAAATGATGATTTTTTTTTCCGCCTCCGAAATCACTTTCCTCCCTGGTTAGAGGGAGAAAAGTGCATGGCCTCTTAGATTGATTGACAATTGACAGATGGATGACGGAATGACAGGTGTAAAGAGGCTCGAATCGAAGAGTCAAACGCAGTCTGATGTTAAGGGTGCAAATATATGGTATGGTGTTCATGATATACATAATTGATGACTCTAATAGCCTAATTCACTATTTAAACTCCGAATCTTCATTCTAACCAGCTGAAGTGGTATAAAAGTGACATAAACAAGTATACCGGACCGGCCGCTGTGTTTAAATTTGGCTTAGACTGGTCGTGGGCTCCAGAGCTCCAGGAAAATGAGGATGAACATAGAAAAAATAATAATAATAAAATTATTGAAAAATAAATACAATGAAGCCAAACAAATTTTAATTTATCTGCTAGTTAAAGTGTTGAAAATGGTTGTGAATGAAATAGTATACATACTCTCGGCGGTAATTGCTCCATTCCTGTTTCGAGCATAGCTGCGAGCTTTAGCTCGCAACTATCTTGCTCTCAGCAGTAATGAAGCACTTCCCGCCTCGGTATGTAATATACTATTCTCTGGTCTTCATTGCTTTTCAATAAAAACTAGCAGAAAGTCAAAACCAATAATTTTTATGAAAGAATAGACCTTTCTTGACAATTCAAGACCGCAACCAATCAAATCGGATCATCTGCTGAGTAGCTACGGCGAGTTGAAGCGAAGCCTATCTACCGGTTCCTTTTTCCTGTATAAATGACCCAAATTTAGGAATCCTGTCCGCCATAACCTTATTTCCCAACCGATTTTTCCACATTTGTTATGAATGGCTAGCCAATTGGACAAGCTAGCATTTTCATATGAGAAAATGGCCAACATGTCAAAATTCAAGATGGCGGAAACTTTTGAAAATGGGCCTTGTTCGTTCTTGTTGGAATAGAAAAACGGAAAGTAGGCTTCACTTCAACTGGCCGTAGCTTCTCAGCAAATGACCCGATTTGATTGGTTGCAGTCTTGAATTGTCAAGGAAGGTCTATTTCTTTGGAATAATTATTGGTTTTGACTTCCTGCTGATTTTTATTTGTAAGCAATAAGGACAAAATGAATTCTTTTCTTAATTGCTTCCGCCATCTTGGATTTTGACAGATCGGTCATTTTCTCACATGAAAAAAGTAGCTTGTCCAATTGGCTAGCCACTGATAGCAACTTTGAAGAAATCGGTTGAGAAATGAGCATATGGCAGATTGGCGGGCAGGATACCTAAGTTTGGATCAATTATGCAGAAATGAAAAAAAAACTTAAAGTAGGTTTCGCTTCAACTTGCCATAGCTCCTCAGTGGATGACTCGATTTTATTGGTTGTGGTCTTGAATTGACAAGAAAGGTTTATTTCTCCATAATACATTATTGGTTTTGACTTTCTGGTAACTTTTAATAAAAAGCAACGAGAACAAAAGAAGGCCTATTTTCAATCGTTTTTGCCATCTTGAATTTCGATATGTTGGCCATTAAAGAAAAAAAGGAAATGATAACCTATTCAATTCACCATCCAACGCTGGAAAGTTTGATGAAATCGGTTGCGGAATAAAAATTTTAGAAGGAAAAATTCCGAGCACGGTTTTTTATGGCCCACCCGGTATAGCCTGTTGCCTTATTCAGTTGACTCTTGGAAATCTTTAGGTCTCATTTATGTTCGGTGGGGGCACCATCAGAGTCGCTTTAAGCTATGATGAGCCCTATGTGGCCCCGGAAATTTTTGGAAGACTCTTTAGTTCATTGTCGGTACTTGTATGATAGTATGAAGCCCCCATTGGCCCTTGTGAGTGTCATTCTTATTGGAATGCTGACACCAGTACCATCTTGTATGATGTAGAGCCCTATTTGACCTTCGGGAGTCTTTGAGTATTTTCAATTTTCTGCTCAGTGTGAGTACCAACCGGAGTCTTATGTTGTGATGTATACAGCCTTATTCGTCTCCCGGGAGATTTAAAGGCTCCACCAGCATATGGAACAATTGTGAGTTCCACACTTTAGATGAATTGTACCTAAATATACCCGGAGGCCGAATGGAGCTCTGCACCTTACAGGGTGAGACCCTGATACCGCCTGGAATAAAAAGCCACTGACGTAGTGATAGGATATCATACGTGATTTCGGAGAGACTTCAGGTGACATTTATGTTTATTGAGAGTACCAAAACCTTCTCATGCGATAAGGAACCTATAATGACTACCCAAAATCTTTAAGACCTTCTTTTATTTGGAGAGGGTACCAGTGTGAATCTCTAGTTTCCCCAAGAACTCTTGGAGGGTCATTTCTGTTTATTGAGGGTAGAACTGTTTTGTATGACTCAGAACCACATTTGGCCCTCAGGAGTTTCTTGGTGGAATTTCGTGGTGGAATTCGTCATCATTTGTCGAATGATGGGGCCACAAGTCTCGGAGTGGCCTTATGTGATCATCAGAAGCCCCAGTCGTCTGCAAGAGTCCTCAGGGAATCTTTGACGAACAGGTGGAGTTTGATAGGACACCATGCAGTTACCAGAACTTCTTCTCGTACACGCTTTTTCCGGGGACCAGACGATCTTTCAGGGGCATTTTTATTTACGGGATCAACGCAGACTTTTCACTAAGAATAATTTTTTTCTGGGGAAATTTTTCCGTAGACATTATTTTCCAAAAGATCTGCTCCAAAGACGGCAAGTCATCCAACCATGATCGCGTTCATTATTCAACGATTGTTCCTTATTGTTCCTGCACAGTAGTAAAACGCTGTGCTTTGTCCATCTGTATAACGTTGCCATCATAGTAAAATGAAATGTTCATAACCAAATAAGTTTTTTGAATGATGACTCACGCTAATTTTGAGATTTCTTGATTATTTTCGTTTATTCAACGATAATACAAATAAAATGGTTCACTCAACGTGTTTTGGGAATGTTTTATCCTAATTAAAATGAAACATTCATGTTCTAGCCAGAGACGTTTCTTGAATCATCACTAACGTTACGGAAACGTTACGGAATATCACGTATACGCCATTACGCGCTGGACAATCTAACACAAATTGGAGACATCAACAGTGAATCAAGTGACAAGCCCACACAATGGCGGATGCGCTGCCTCATATCTGCCTTGGACTTCTTCCCGTTTCCTGGATAGTTAACGAGTTCCTTTCGTATTCACTCCCTGCCCTGAAGATTAGACTAATAATGGTGCAAAATCTACAGTAGTTCACACTCTGCTAAAGTCTGCAAGTCTACATCCTTCAGTTTCTCACTTCCTTGGATTGTGATTGACTAACAAACGTGTAATCTTGATCACTTCCATGTCAAAGACGAAGTAACGTACCGGAAGACAATGCTACTTTTCAACGTCACTCAGTAGATGAACAGAAAATAGCGTTTTTTTTCACAGCTAACCTTGACTGAAGCCAAGAGCTTTTCGCCCAGTGGATAGTATTGTTTCTCTTGACACTTGAGGTTTAGTTTTGAAATCGTAAAATTGAGTTGTGAGTCACTTTTTCAACAACAAAAAAAGCGCGGCCAACTGCTAATTTCCAAAAAAGAAAATGCGCCAAAAACGATGTAAATGTTTCGAATAAACACCTGTCAGGTCCAAATTTGTATGCTGATGCATCAGTAAAACAAAACACTTGTAAACAAAATTTCCACATCAAAAAAATTCCCAAGCAATCAATCAATATTCAATAAGCGCACTCCGCCTGTGGCCAAAACTCGACGTTTTTCTTATTTCTCTATTTTTCTTCAAACTAATTAGCAGATGCGTAGGTCAGATTCCATATGCGATCTTCGCATCATTTGGAATTATACGTATATAGCGAACAAACGAAAGTGGTCTTGGACTAGACTCTAGAGACAACAAACGGCTGCATGCAGTCGCCAAGAGTAGGAGAGGCGATGATGACCCGCTTGGGTTGCATAACAGTCTCTCATCTTCAGTTTGTCGCGGTAACTGGGACATGGTTATGCTTCGCGCTCTCGTATCGTTTTTCTTCGATACTATATTTTTTTTAGCAGCAATTTCCATCTTCATAAACTGCGATAAATGAGCCCATCAATCTTTCAATCTGCTCCAGTAACAATGCATGAATCCATCAAATCAAGTCTTGGAAATGGCCTTCGCAATCGCTTTAATACTGAAAGTGGCGGAGGACGCAAAAGTCTTCAGATACCTCGGCAAATGACGGAAATATTTCTTTGCATATCATGCCTGTGATGAGTCCGCATATCCCGGATGATTGTTCTATTTATGAAGAATGTTGTGTCTTTGTGGCTGCGACAAAAACATCTTGCAGTGCTCTGATATACTTTTGTAAAGGTCAGATGGGTTCGGAGAGGAATGTTCTCATGAACCTGCAGGTACTACATCAGTCACCCTTGCATAACACTGCAAGCACACGATGTATGTCTGCACTTTACAATGGGATCACTCGAACAATAACGTCTAAAGTCTTTCATGTATCGAAAACCAGCATGGGGCAAACGCTTACTATTTTAAAATTTGCAGAATATACCTGCTTGTAGTGTCAGTGTTGTATAAATAACTTAGTATACTAATTAGTAAGGAGTCGTTCCACTTGTTGACGCTTCAACAATGACCAGTTAACCACCCCTTTCTTCCACTTCTATACATGAGTTCTTTTCCTATAAATGCAGTTACGTTTCCCATGGCGTTTTTTTTTTAATTTTCTCATTCATAGCAAATTGAACAGTTACAGTAACATCACTGTATCCTCGACTGTATCACACTTCTAGTTACTGGATTGGAATCCCTGGTATGCTACCTATTTTGTTGGGAGCCTTATTCCGACAATATATCCACCCCGCACATGCCATCTACGTGGCATAAGGAATGATTCAATTAACGTTTCAAACTCAACTAGAAATGGCAACTTCACAAGAACGGCATTCTCTCATCACTATGAGGTACTGCACTTATTGAGTGCCTATCAACGTCTAACGTCTCGCATAGGAACACACAAAAGTCCCAAAACCGCGCCTTATCTTCCTTGAATTTTTTTTTCACATATCCAGATATACGTATCTTTATCTTGTACGTGATTTGTATTCAATCACGACGTGATCGTCCACGCTTCTTCGACTCAAATTATTTTTAAATACCCGGTTGACATTAACACTAACCTGCCGTATTTGGCGTAATTTTGTAACGCCGCATGAAATACCAATAAAATGTCTGAATGGCCGTGCATCCTCTCCGTTAATGGCCGCAATTGAAACTGTAAATCGACAAGTTTTGTCACAACTATGCGTGGTATATTGGTTAATTGCTGGAGCAGTGATAATTCAATTCGCACTCGCCAGCATTTCATACATGTATTCATTAAGGACGTCGATTGTCCCATGCGAATTGAACGATGCACTTCTTGTCTTGTGCTGATGATTCTTTGCGAAACATCCATAATTCGTACATTTCGAAAACCTTTTGCTAGTCCTGGACGGTTCTGCTCCCATTCGCGGCTCCTACCAAACTTGGTCCCAGCTGAATTTTTCCAGTGATCCTTCAAATTGAGTTGGTATCTAATTTTTGCAAGAGATCTTTCCGAGATAATTTAAAGAGAACGTGAAGTAGAGCAAATTAAATAAAATAATAAAAAAACTCTAGGTCTGAAGTTCTTTCAAATCCTCCTAAAACTGCTCCCTCAGTTAGATACAGGTTCTCAAAAACTGTGGACTTTTGGAAATCAACTCTCTCAATGAAGGATATATTACAAGGAAAATCTGTTGGCGTCTTAACACTAGAGAAACGCTCGCGTTTTCAGTCAAGGCGTTAGCGACGCAATAAAAAGCCTCCTTTTTTCAACCAAATGAGTGGCGTATATTTTTATCATTATCAGCTTCATGCTCACCTACTGAAGTAAGATACTGAAAGGTATAAAAGCATTGTGGATAACACGTACCTACCGAACAGCAGGACTCAAAGATACTATTCAGTGAACAAGATAAGCTGATGGTGGTGGTGAGGCAGCGCATCCGCCATTGTGCGAGCTTGTGGCCTGATGGACTATTGAAGTCGCTCTTCTCTTCCTCTCATGATTTCGCACAATATCTCAATAAAATCGTGGCGTTTAATCAAAGAGCAAAGGGCAATGCTGCTAGAATTGGTGGATGCGTCTCAGTCTAGACATGTTCATTGAAGAAAAGCATTTCTTATGCTTTTCAAGATATTTACCTGTTAGTCCGGGAGACGGACACCCCGATCGAGTTGTGTTTTGAGACTATCATCAATGTATCGAGAACATATGTGCAACCATGGAATGGCAATCCAGCCTAAGTATATAAAACCTGCCGGAAATGCAATTATGATTAAATAATTTAAAAATTGTAGATTAGGTACAACCTTCAAAATTTTTGTCTACAAATGTCAGTCACATTGTTGATGGCACACAACAATCACCCCCTTCACGCTCCAGTGCCAGAGCTTACATGGTGCTGCTAAGCAACTATCGTTACGCATACGCAAAACTACAGTACGTTTTTTAATTGAAAAACTACCAACGTCGCATTCTACCCCCTAAAGAACAACGGCAACGCTGTCTAGTGTGAAAATTTAGCAATATTTTTGACACTGTTGAGAGTGAAGACGGTCTGTAATTATTTAGGTTATTGTCGCACTTCACACTGACACAGGTTTATCTAAAAAAAAAATATGCTGTGTGAAGTTTGTAGATAATTTCACTGACAATCAACATAGTAACGGATTTATTTCAGACTTCTAAGAAGTAGGTAACATATGTGTTCCATCTCTTGGGCAGAAAAACCTAGCCTTCTATGATCGCTGGTCTTTGACGTGATTGCGTGCAAAAATTGCATCCACATGACACTTGGCAGATCGCCGTTTGTTTCGTTCCAGGTTATGTTTTGGCGTGATTTTATTCAAAAAAATTTTTATTAGCCTTTTTAGGTACATCGGCTTGTGATTATTGAGAGGGAAGTGAAGTAGATGACTCACATTTTGAGAGATGCTTGGAGTCTGGGATTGCAAGATGTCAGTTTTGACACTTATTTTCACCGAGCATTCCAGCATGGAATAGGTACACAGAGAAAAATTATTGTTCAATTCCATAAAATATTCTTTCTTTTAAAGAAATTTGTTGTTTCCATACGGGCAAGTGAATGTTTCCTTGAAAGATTGAAAGAATTTATTTGGAACAGTCAAATTTTTTGCTGCAAAAGCAAAGGATATTTCTGTGAAATATATATTTCTTCAATTATTGGCGTTTCCAAATCCTTGGAATAAAAAAAAGTTTATTCAAGATAAATGTAAGATTTTTTGAAGGTAACATAAAATCCTGTCAATTCACTCGTTCGCCTTATTGCATTGAAATAAATATTTTCTTCCTGAAAGTAATTTTTTGTTGTTATGATGAAATAATAATTGTTGGACAAAATAAAACATTTTACTTGGCAAAATATATGGTTTATTCAAAACTGTCACTATAATATCAACATTGTGAACTTAAAACTGAAAATTAACATGAAATAACTACTTTTGCTTTAGAATTAGCCTGGCCACTGCGAGCAGGAAGATTGTAAGCACTACAACACTATCAAATGGTAATATTTAGTATTTAGCTCTCGCCTATTGTAACGAGAGTGTTGGTGATTCGAGAATCATTGTGTGAGCGATAAAATGGATCCCCAAGAATTTCTTGCAGAAACCGAACTGAGACACTTGAGCGAACTGCTTTGTGGTGGGGAAATCTTGTTTCTTCTGCTGACTCGATTGTTTCTGAACATCACTGTTGATCTGCATGCTTGTTGGTGCCGTATACTAACCCACTGTTCAATTAGGTACTATCTTCTGAGGGAAATATAAATCGAATTTTTCTTACCCTCTGTGAAAAACGTTCCGAAACTAACTTTTCTAGGCGATCAAGGGGATGTTCCCACACAAAATCCAGTTGGTTTCATTCATGTACCTCATGACGTAAATTTTTGGTCATTTTTCCGAAAATTGACAGGCTCATACCAGCCTGAAGCCCCCGGTCTAACATGTAAGACAAAGCAATTTTTAACAAACCTTATCAACGCACATTAGACCTAGGGGAAACCCGCCGATGATGGCATGCTGCCGATGATGGCACACTGTAAATATTTTTTGTGTATTTGAATTCATCGGCCAAATGATCTCTTTGGTAGGCACCCATTATCTTCAGCTATGACATACAGACTTGTGTGATAGGCAGACCTATTGAACGATCCATGTAAAAATATATAGATTTTGGTAAACCTTGATGTAATTTCCAGAAAAAGTAAACGTTCAATTACATTCCTGATAAGCTGAATTGAGGGGTCTTCTTTCGCATATACAATCGATATACTATAGTGTAATTCAATTTTAGTTCCATTTTAGTCTATATTCTCATTTGAAAAAAATTAAGGTGATATTTTGGAAATATCAAAATTTCATATGATGGTGTAGGGTTTCGCTCTATTTTATTTTAATATTTAAAGTTTTGCACTTATTTTGTTTGAGTAAATGTAAATTTCTGTGCAATGAGCGTGCACTGATAGAAAGGATTTGTAAAATTCATGAATTATCATGGGTAATTTTGCTGCCCATGATAATTCATGAAAATTACAATTTGAGGTGAAATTTTCAAAAGAGATGCGAATTTACAAAGCGAATGTGGCTGCAATTTTGCTGTATAATAGCATCATTATTGTAAATGTCCATTGGAAGTTTACAAACTTCGTGTATATTTGGTATGTATTATTAACTGACTTATGTAAATTTACATCGCGATTTTGAAGACTTCACGTAAATTTTCATTGTAATTTCATGTTTTTGTGTGTATAATTACATTGCCATTTCAAATGTTTATACCAGGGTGATCCCGAAAGTGCGCACCAGAAGTCCAGTATACACGTAGTAGAGAGGCCATCCAGGGAGTCGTGAAAAAATGTTGGGAAACATTCTTCTTGTATTTCATAACTGGAAGAATTTTCAACAAACATATTTTCCATGTTTTTTTTGCTTACTCCTCAATGACCTCTCGACATCGCTCTGGACTTAGAAAGCGCCATTCCAGGTTCTCCCTGTAAAAGATAGAATGTAAATTTTAAATAAATTTTTGTAAACATGATTTTTGAATAATACAAAGGTTACCAAATATGAGTAAGTGAGTACTGTTTCATTATACTGATAATTATTGTGAATTATCACATTAACATTGTTAATGATGTACAATATCATGTTTTGCTCAGAATAAGAAGAAACTTCTAGAATTCTGTAACAAAAAAAAAACCAACAATTATTCGAGCATTATCTTCATAACAATGTAACGAACTTACATCCTCGGTAGAATATAAGATATCACATGAATTTTGTGAACGAAAAGAGGTAGGTTTTTCTGGTTCGTATGACGATTCTGCAATAAACAGGAAACTATAATCATTCGATGCATTATTGTTGACAATATAATGGACTTACCTCCACACCAGAATTGTAGGTCATAATTATTATCACAAAGAAACATAACATAAAAACTCAAAAACATCTTTGTTTTGATTCTGTAACAAACGATAGAAATTACTAAATGCATAGCATTTTACAACGTAAAAGACTTACCTCCATATCGAAATGGTTGAAATAAAGCTGTAACATTATAACAATGAACAAATATGATCTAAAACACTGGAAAAAGGTTGAGAAAAACTTAACGTTCTGTCTAATCCAGCTCTTTTATTGGAGGTATGATCTCTTTTTGTGGCTTTCTGAATTTTGCCCTTTGGTCCGGAATCCGGATCGATGAATCTCCGAGAAGTACCGTTGGAGCATTTCCAGGAGGAGTGAAATCTCTTTGGGATACACCAAATCCACAATATAGTAGAAGGTTCTATAGTGGAACATAGCTGTCGATAATTGTTGCTCAACTTGGCCGAAATACAGCTGATTTATTGGAAGCAACCACCACTAATATTGAGCTCCAGCGAGCGCCAAGGGAGACTAAGAAATTGCGTCATGCACCCACCATACATGTCGGGACAAGACAAGCGTACCTGATAATTGTCACGTGATAAAATGTATTCTTTCAATTGGTGACTATTTACTAACTCTCTGTGATTATACATAATTTTTGTAATTTCACGGGGTGTTGTTGCAATTTTACTCGCGATTCAAAATTTGCAATGTGAAAATCACACTGTAATGTCAATAGGAAACTCTAAAAATACAACACTTTTTGTAAGATCACAGTAAATTTGTGATTGAGCATTTTTGTCGTGAGTTTCACACAAAATCACTGTAGACTAGGGTCATTTTTTAAAAAGTGGCCTGGAAAGTGGTTCTAGAGGCAAGTCATGTTAAAGTTTGGCAACATGTGTTTTAAGGGTATTTGGACCTCGCTAAATACGAAAACCATTGTTGCCAAGCCGAATTTTGCACCGGAAGCCCACAATGGGGGGGTAAAGGGGGGGGAAGACCAAAAATCACCATTTTCCACCATTTTTGATACCGGGGACTGAGACCTGTCATCAATGTGCAGTAAATTACATCGTATCTTGATTAACTGAGGTCTTATACTATCATCTTGACATGATTACTGTCAAAATTACCATAGGGGGGCGACTGGTGGGGGAATGTTGACTGTGAAGATGATTCTTCTTTTCTCTTGATTTTGAGTGAATATATACATGTTTTTTGGTATCTTTTCCCATCAAGTTTCATATTCTCAGTTCAATTATGGTGTCAAAATGACAATAGGAGCAAGTTTGAACAAGTTTCAGATAATAAAACATGTTTTTTTGTCAACATTTCTTTACCACTTTGAACTGTGTTATTTATTGCAAATCGGCATTTTTTCTCAAAATTCTTGCGCAGTTCGTTAGTCTGGTGTATTTCACACAATTAACTGTGGGTTCCACCAAAATATTTAACCAGCTGATAGCTAACTCGAGATTTCTTTTGATGGATTTTGGCCAAATAATCAATGTAAATTTAGGTTTCATGCTAGGTAAATAACGAAAGGGTGGTATACTTGCGATTCAACGTTTTTTTCATAATAAATTTACCAGCATTGACCAGAAAAGAATCCGTTTAAACTCGGTTTAGCAACCGCTCTCAAATTTTTTGGTGGAACCCGTGGACAATCATGTAACTGATGTCATTGTAATTTTGTAATTTTGTAATTTCCTTCACAAATTGTAACTGATGTGCCTTTAACTTTTAAAATATGAAAAAAATATGTTTTTGTGAAAACTGTTTGGCGCTACTTTTCAACTTTATTTTTTGCTATTATTTTATTGTATGATGAAAAACTGTGGTCCTCCATCTCATAATTATGAAAAAAACTTTAGCTGAGATATTCTAGAATGTACTTTTTTTCAAAAGAAGAGTTTTTCATGTCAGAACCTGATGCCCAGTGGGCAAGAGTCCTCTCAGAGAGGCTTGAGAAGTTCTATTGAGGTCAAGAAACGGTTACCTCTTCCAAACGGCTTTGATATGCCCTATTAAGATACAGAGAAGTTACCTTATCTCAACTTTTTTGTGATGTTCTCTTGAGCTCCAAAAATGTTACCACTTTTGCACTTCTTTGAGATGTTCCATTAAGCTCAAAAGAGGTTACCTTTTTCCAACTTCTCTATGATGTCCCTCAAGCTCCAAAGAAGGTTACCTTTTTGGAACTTATTCTAAATGTTTTATAAAATTACAAAGCTCCAAAGGTTACCCTTGAGGTTACCTTTCTCCAACTTCTCTAAGAAGTTCTATTTCAGCTCAAAAAAAATAAATTATTCGGTATGTTTGATTATGCTTTAAAAAGGTTACTTTTTTTTGGATTTCCGTGAGATGATCTATCAAACCTCCAAGAAAAGTTACCTTTTTCGAACGTCTTAGGCAGGTGTTCTCCACCATCAACCTCTAAAAACAACTCCTCAAAATTTACGTTCATGAGAATAGATGTACCTATATCCAAAAAAGCCGCATTCCTCTAATAATACCCAGGGAAGAGGTAGATAAAGAGATTTTGAAATCGAATGTAATAAATGTGAATGATGAAACCTATGATTTTATTATTTAACTTGAGGTTTAGGGTAATGTACGTATCTGCCTTCGGTTGCACCAAGTTCTCTTCAGTTTAATTAGAGTATTTTTTTTAATTCTATAAATTATGATATCTCCATGCAAATCGGCGTTTTTTTCGACAATTCTTGCGTAATCCGTTAGTCTGGTGTATTTTACACAATACATTCACATACTAAGTGTGTCTTCACTTTCTAAAATATGAAGAACTTGAGTTTTGATCATACATACATCATACAGCAAAAAACAAAGTTGAAAAGTAGGGCCAAACAATTTCCACAAAAAAAAAATTGTTCTTCATATTTAAAAAAGTAGAGGCAAATCAATTGGATGCCTATATCATGGTAAATACATGAGACTAACGGACTATGCAAGAATTTTGAGAAAAAATGCCGATTTGCAGTGAAATAACACAGTTGAATGACGTAAAAAAATATTGACAAAAAATATGTTTTATCATGTAAAACTTGTTCAAACTCGCTTCTATTGCAATTTGAACACCATAGTTGAATGGGGAATATGGAATTTAGTCGGAAACGATACCAAACATGTTTATATTTACTCAAAATCGGGAGAAATGAAGAATCATCTACACAGTCAACATTCCCCCCACCAGTCTTCCCCTTCTAGTAATTTTGACAGTAATTATGTCAATATGGTAGTATCCCAATGAACATTTTTGGTTATATTAAGGTGATCATTACATTTTCTTCACTAGTTTATGAAACTATAGGTTATATTAGTTTGCGTTCGTTACTCCTACATAACTTTTACAAACCATCTATATATCCAAAGTGGAGAACCCTATAAAGGTTACCGTCACGTATCAGAAGTACCCGTTAGTTTTATAGTCTTGGTTATATTATTGTAATCAGCGTATCTTACAAACCTCTTATAAAACCTCTTATATAACTCTGCACAAGTTATTTGTGATCACTATAGGTGATGATATAGTTATTATCAGTTACTAGTAGTGATTATAAACTCAGTTTATAGAAGTTGTTATCATCTTTATATAACTACGTGACTGAGCTACTTCACAAAAAAACTATGCCTCTCTCTTGCTCACAATATTTATTCATAATGTTGTCTTCCTTTCAATCCGGCATAAGATTTTTGCTAAGACAAGTCATGAATCCTGATTATTACAAATCTTTTCATCTACTATTATGATGGTAATGACCAATTTCTTGCCAGTAGACTCGCGAATAACACCTGGGGAGTACAATATATCGAGTAATTTTCTGACCTACCTCGATAAAAATCACGCGCTCCAAATATAATTACTTTTTCATAGAAAATAGTAAAAATTATCATTGACAAATTTGTTTTTTTTTGTTTTCCTTGAATGACATTCGATATTCAGACCTCTTTCCAAGAATAAATCAATTTTCTATGATTTCTTCAATCAAAATATGCATTTTTATGAAATGTTCCAAACAAGCTCCATTATTTGAACAAACAAATATGGCCGAAATTACAAGTCGTCAGCTATCACTCTTAAATAACAATTATATCACATGTATCGCAAATTTTAGACCTATTATACCCATAACAAACATTCAAGGAAGCATTGACACCAGTATATGCCTTCAGGTTATATAGGAGAAGTACAAATGACCGCAATATACCCGAAGATTATAAGTGGTGGCATCT
The DNA here is from genome assembly GCA_949128115.1 of Anaspis maculata. Taxonomy (NCBI): domain Eukaryota; kingdom Metazoa; phylum Arthropoda; class Insecta; order Coleoptera; family Scraptiidae; genus Anaspis; species Anaspis maculata. Next base: position 4,048,232 of record OX421964.1, read on the forward strand.
AATCGTAATAGTAACAGTTTGATGCCTTTAAGTTTTATAGCAGAAGTACAATAAATGACCGTGATATACCCGAAGGTTATATAATGGTGACATCTAGTCGTAATGGTAATAACTGATCTCTTTATGAAACCTGCAGTAGCAACTGGGTTTCTCCCGCGCCAACTGCATTATTTCTTGTGCGACGCAAAATTTTGTGAAAATTCTGGCAATGTCGTTCAAAATTGTACTTGTGAGATGTTGATTGTGGGATGTTCTCGTAAGAATGAGATTCAGGTTTTGTTTCGCTCTACAATGAAACGAACCCCTTCTTTCACTTTCTTGCAATTATTTTTTATTCGCGAATTCACTTTCTCAATCTCTCCCGATCTGTCATTCATTTTGTTTTGACTTCAAACGACAACATATCACTCGACATATTATAGAAAGACCCCACTGTAAAACTCAGTGTTTTGTAATTGAAGTTATAGGTACTTTTGGTTTTCTAACAGTATTAGTCGGCACTAATCTTTTACTTTTGTCACTGGGAAGATTTCAAATTGGTTACTTATATACCATTTATGAGAGTTGTTTTATTGAGGTTACAGTAATTCTGGGAAGATTTATAGTTGTGTGTTGTTACATCGCTATAAAACCAGATTACCCTCAGTTACATAAGGTGGTAAATGGAGACAACTATATATCCACTTTTATAAACCTATTAGGAATTAAACTTGAAGTGATCATGAACATGGTAACAGATACGTTTATGTCACCATTTTAAAAAACTGTAAGGTATATAACACTTCAGGGTTCTTGAAACTCTTAATATAACAACAAGTTGTTCAGAAAACCCTAATATACCTTTTATAAAACCAACATCCCTTTAGGTGACCCGAAATGTTCATTGGGATAAGACCTCAGTGAATCAAGATATGATGTAATTCACTTCACGTGATTGACAGGTCGCAGTCCCGACATCAAAAATGGTGAAAAATAGTGATTTTTGGTCTTCCCTCCCCTTTACCCCCCTATTGCGGGCTTCCGGTACAAAATTCGGCTTGGCAACAATGGTTTTCATATTCAGCGGGGTCCAAATACCCTTAAAACGTATGTTGCCAAACTTTAACATGACTTGCCTCTAGCATTGCTTTTTATCCGAAAAGATCCTAGACTACTGGTAAAATATTTTTTACACATTTTTTTGAGTAATATTGTTGCATTTTCATTGTGATTTATGTGTGAATTTACAAATTTTTCTATCAGTGTGTTTCATTAACCTCCTTCTTCTCTCCCTCCGGGTCGTCTTATCTCCGAGCAAAAGCGAATCGAAGGGTTTTGAACCGCGGGTTTCAACGCGGGCGCAACGAAAACAAAAACGGGCACGACGAAGGGTTCCAAATTTCAGATTTCGGACGATCACAAATAGGCCAAATTAATGTCATGTCAGGAGGGTAGGGGGGGTATATAACAATGGCATACCTCAGCCGTTCCTTTGATGGCATAGGTGTTATGTCATCAGACATGAGTCCTTGACTACGTGGAAATTGTTTTTTTTCTTATATCCTTTTTTGCTCCTACCTCGGCTCCTACTATCGGTTTCTATTCTCTTTTCTCTTATTATAAAATTGTCAGTTTAACCCGTTTGTATTAATTCAAAAGTAGAAACACTTTGAAATGACTCAATTTTTCTACGACATGCCATCATAAGGAGGATAGTGCCTATGATGGAATACTTTCAATTTTTTACATAATTTTTTTCTACGAAAAACTACAAAACTAAGTCAAATTCTCTATCAAAATATTTATCTATAATTGTTCATTGAAATAGCTTATGCAATTGGTAATGAAGCTAAGGATAAAGTGATGACCGAGCTTCATAATTAAGTATGCCATCATCGGCGGGTCTCCCCTAAAGGGTTAAAATCATATTATCATGTACCTACCTATTATGACGTATCTAAGCTTCGAGGCACCAGCTCCCTGTCCATATTGAAATTATTTATTTTGTTGGTAACAAAATTGTCTAGGAAATTTGGTTTTTTGGGAATTGTCCCGGAAATCTGGGAAATGTTCGTTCTTATTCCAGGAAATCTGCGTTTTGGATCCTGGCAACCCTGAATTCGCTCCCTTCTAGAAATGGAGGGTGGTCTCTGGAACCGCTCTTGAAAAGGTATCTACTATACTGCCGTGCTAAGCACAGAGGGGGTATCTACATTTTGATAAATTTGATACAATGCATTTTTATGCTCATATTTCAAGGGCTATCATGATCATGTGGTTATGATGATACATGGATGGCGCAATAATTAGGCTTCTCAAATAACTGCTTCATTCATATTATACTATAACATAGCGTTACAAAAACTTGGCATGAAAATGCAGTGTATCAGATTTATCAAAATGTAGATACCCCCTCTGCGCTTAGCACGGCAGTATAGTGGTCACAGACTCGGTCACAGAGCAGCCTGCTATAATGGCAACATTATACTTAGTAGAGGAAAAATGAGACTCTATTGTGACTTTCGTGTGCACGGAAAGGTAAGAAGCTGGGGTGCATTTTTTATGGTGTAGTATGGCTTGGGGATGAAGAATCCACTTGTCGTCAAAAAATCGTCCAGTGTGGGGGCGGTATGGGGGCGGTTTTGTGAAAAAACAGTTTTTTTTTAAATGTTCTACAGTTTGTCAGCTTTTGGCTGATATCAGCTTGGAACAAATCCGTCAACTGTAAGTTGTCGTAAATAATTTATGAATAAAAAGGTGATCATTTACTTTGCCATAAGAATACATGTAAAACTTGACTGCCTCGTGCGCAAAGAACGTTGAATATCTCAGTAACGTGTTGAATGACATTTTTCATTCCACTCCCACTCGATTATCTCCGTAACCACTAATTCAATCAAAAAAGTTTCTTCTCTAAACCATGTTACCTATTCCATTGCGATTCTTGCGGTTTTTTCAGATTTGATTTATCTTGAATAGTAACTGAGCTAGGGACGGAATTGTAATGTACTGCATGCAGCGGACAAGTGCAGCGCTGAGGCCCTCGCGTACTCCTGCCACCCGCGCATCCCCGCGAAGGCCATGGTGTATTGAGGCGGGAAATCTGCAGACTTATTATTGTGGCTGATGATCGAAACATTGTAAAAGTGTAGTCGGTAAATTTGCAATATAAATAAATATATACCCATTGAATTACGACGTACGTCTTCACATATTATAATAGTCCAGTCAAAATAGCTTTTAACCGGAAATAAATTCGGAAGTTGACGGAATTCGGTGGATCGATGCAGAATTGAACGTGGAATGATATATCGAAATTCCCAAAAGGCTTGACTTTTTTTAGGACCAATAAAAAGCACCATCCTTGAAAATTTCCGTTTTTTTTTCTGAATAACTTGTAAACTATTACCTTTAGAACACAGCACCAACAAAGCAAATGTAGGCCGTTAAATTCCCAAGAGATCAGTATAAAACTCATTACTGTTTAGTCAATAGCCTCTGAGATACCGCGTCTGCAAAAACGCAGTGAAAATTACTTAAAATATATTTCCGAATTTTATGTAGGTAACAATTTGCATAGTGTCAATTCAGGGGCTGTAACGTGGACAGCGAATGTGCGAATTTCAATGTGTTTTTTCTACATTCGGTATCACACTTTTGTTTAGAAGTCACCAACTTTAAAAGGGTACTTTTTCTCGACCTTTGAAATCGATACTTGATGTCCCGAAGAATCCGCAAAAATCGATTTTTTCATAAATAAAATGATCTGCACGCAGTCTTCCTTCAAATTGATTATTTTTATTTCTGACCGGTTTCGCAGGTCTCTGGCCCTTCTTCATCAAAGTGTGGAGTCTAAAATAAAATACATAAAACAAGTAGGTTGGTACCTACATAAAAGGTGAATGATAACACACCGAATCACCGACATTGTATAAATGGTGAAGATAAAGTTTGTGTAAATGATAAGTGAATTGTTTTTAAATTCTTCAGATGTCAGTATAACATTTGTGATGTTGTCATGGAAGAACGGACCAAAGAACTTGATGGAAATGTATGAAATAATAATAGAGCTAATAATAATGGTACAAGGTGGGTGATGAATTAATGAAAGGATGGTTGAATGGAAAGAAAGAAGCCTATTAAAATCAAAGGCGTTGTAAAAATGTTTAAAAAAGAAATCTATACAATCTTTTTGCTTTACAAATTTCAAGAACCTCTATACTATCTAAAAGCCGTCCTTTTTTACAAACATGTGAAATTTCAAAATTAGTTCCAAGGACGAAGTTATGATTTTCTGAGATGATTTTGATGATTAGATGATTATGATTAATAATTCTTTCCAAAATTGCCTAAACGATTGTATAGATTTCCCTTTTAAACATTACAACGCCTTTGATTCAAATAACCTTTTCTCTATCTAAATAGTCAACCATCCTGCTTTCATTGTTCATCACCCACCTTGTACCATTATTGTTAGCTCTATTATTCCATACATTTCCATCAAGTTCTTTTGTCCGTTCTTCCACGACAACATCACAAATGTTATATTGACATCTGAAGAATTTAGAAGCAATCATCAAATGCAAGTACAATATTCAGCAGTTAGTGTCCGGACTACCTTTTTTTTTCTGAATTGGTCGTTTTAGTCTTTCAACCCATACAACTCAGAAACCATCACTATAAGATAAATATTCCGAAACATGTTATTTTTTCTGTATTCAATTCTTCATATTTTCCCTGGATGGTTTTGCTCTACCTAAGTGAAAAATGAGGCAAATAGTATGGTATGAAAAAAATCGATTTTTGGGGATTCTTCGAGACATTAAGTATCGATTTCACAGGTCGAGGAAAAGTACCATTTTGGAGTTGGCGACTTCTTGACTTCTAGACAAAAGTGTGATACCGAATGTTGAATTAGCTTTTCCCGCATGTAAAACACATTGAAATTCGCACATTCGCTGTCCAGGTTACAGCCCTTGAATTGACACCATGCATATTTTTACATAAAATCCGGAAATATATTTTGAGTAATTTTCACTGCGTTTTTGTAGACGCGATATCACAGAGGCTATTGACCAAAAAGTGATGAGTTTTGTACGATCTCTTGGGAATTTAACGGGCTACATTTGCTTTGCTGGTGCTGGTGCTGTGTTCTGAAGAGCCACAGTTCACAAGCCATTCAGAAAAAAAGAAAATTTTCAAGGATGGCGTTTTTTTATTGGTCCTAAAAAAAAACAAGCTTTTTGGGAATTTCAGTATGTTATTCCACGTTCAATTCTGCATCGATCCACCAAATTTCGTCAACTTCCGAATTTATTTCCGGTTAAAAGCTATTTTGACTGGACTATTATAATATGTGAAGACGTACGTCGTAATTCAAGGGGTATATATTTATTTATATTGCAAATTTACCGACTACACTTTTACAATGTTTCGATCATCAGCCACAATAATAAGTCTGCAGATTTCCCGCCTCAATGGCATGGCCTTCGCGGGGATGCGCGGGTGGCAGGGGTACGCGAGGACCTCAGCGCTGCACTTGTCCGCTGCATGCAGTACATTACAATTCCGTCCCTAGCTCAGTTACTATTCAAGATAAATCAAATCTGAAAAAACCGCAAGAATCGCAATGGAATAGGTAACATGGTTTACAGGAGGAACTTTTTTGATTGAACTAGTGGTTACGGAGATAATCGAGTGAGAGTGGAATGAAAAATGTCATTCAACACGTTACTGAGATATTCAACGTTCTTTGCGCACGAGGCAGTCAAGTTTTACATGTATTCTTATGGCAAAGTAAATGATCACCTTTTTATTCATAAATTATTTACGACAACTTACAGTTGACGGATTTGTTCCAAGCTGATATCAGCCAAAAGCTGACAAACTGTAGAACATTTAAAAAAAAAACTGTTTTTTCACAAAACCGCCCCCATACCGCCCCCACACTGGACGATTTTTTGACGACAAGTGGATTCTTCATCCCCAAGCCATACTACACCATAAAAAATGCACCCCAGCTTTTTACCTTTCCGTGCACACGAACTTCTCAAATAAGCACATTTCGCTTCATATTTTCCTCTACTAACTGCCGCTATTGTTGTACAGGGTATTTCAGGGATGATAGCAAAAAATTCAACTGTGGGTAGATCTCGTCAAAATATGACGAAAACCTATATACCTACCATTTTGCAAAGTTCGGCCGAATGACGAAGATACAGCCCTCCAAAGTTCACTTTTTTCGGATTTCAAACTTTGCAAAATGGTATGAAGGTTTCCGTCATATTTTGACGAGATCTACCCACAGTTGAATTTTTTGCTATCATCCCTGAAACTAGGGTTACCATCTTCAAACCACAAGAAAAGAGTACAGTGTGAGCGAAATAGCAAAATAGCGCAGCAGGCGCAAATTTTTCGGGAAAAGGGGCGTGATCAGTTAGTTTTGAATACGATGAAGACTTGAGGCGGATTCCCACTTAGAGATATTCGCAAAAAAATTCAGTGACACTCGTCAAATTCGAATTTTTGAACGATTTACTGACTTTAAATTTGACAATTGATAATCAAAATCTTGCGATATTTCCACATAAGAATCCACCGTTTCGCATGTATTGCATATTGTATAATAATTATGCATGATGTCGTCCCAATGTAGAACACAACGGAAAAGTGAAATATAAACAAAAATATAGTTGATAGAAATTCGAAAATTCCTCATATTCTTGGATTTTGCCCGCCTGCGTGATTGCGTGCGAACGTGACAATAGGTACAGGGAGCTTTGGTTAGTGGTTACATTACTGACAGTATTGACACAGATATCAATATCACCAATATCGCACTGGACAGTAGTCACAGTCACAGCACTGGACTGAGATTATTGGCCCAAGAACATACCTAATTTGTGGGGTCATTGATTATTTAATATTGTATGGTTTATAGCAATAGAAGAAAAAATGGGGAAAATTCGTCCGGATAAACTAAAGAGTACATTTGGCTTCAAAATGGGAAAAGTGAGAGTACGCTACTCTTTTACCTCAAAAAGAGTACCTGTACTCTTTAAAGAGTACGGTTGGTAACCCTACCTGAAACACCTGTATATTGTATATAACCAAGGAGGTTAGAATATAAGGAGGGATCGTAACCCAGCTTGTAGGCGAGGAAATTTGATGTGGAACGGGGTGAGGGGAAATCATGTATTTGAGTATGCAACCCGTAAGTTATGAACCACCCGAAGGCACACGAATCACAGAGGTCTATCCCACAGAATTATACAGCAAAGTGACAGCATATCATTCGTTTTTGTGGTTAAAATTTTTCATTTGTCAGTTTCGCTCTTCAATGTGGCATTTTCAATCGTTTTTGAGATTTTTGAATGTGAAAACCACAGCGATCGCCGTTCAGAGATAGTTTTTCCAAGCAGAAGAAATTAGAATCCAATCCAAATTAGAAAATACTGTTGTACAAGTAAGTGAACCTGGAACAATAAATTTTGAAGTTACGAATATGCCCAATTCAAGATTTGCAGCTCCAAATGATTTGATTGTATCCTCTACGACGTGTGCCCTTGTCCAGTGCCGAATTAAAAAGTACATAACCGCCTTGCAAACTCATGGAAGACCAAACAAATGAAAAGCTCGAGCAAGCCAAAGTATGCCTCCTGCACTGCCCAGTGCACAGCTGCTGTGTACCTACCTATTTAAGTACAGTTACCAATATTGTGCGTACGGACCTACGTGTGTGTTGTACTAGTGTGCACCTACACTGGATAATTCATACTTATAAAATGGAAGCAAGTCAATTAGGTAATTGAGAGTCAAAAATGCCACAAAATTTTGATAATATTGGTTTTATCTTTCCAAATTCAAGGATGCCTATTTTTGGATTTCACATGCACGATCGAAGAGAAGATACTGCCTTTTACTCAAGAAGAAAGTGAACCAAGAAAAAAGTCACTTGACGTATGAGCGCCTCGACCCAGTCAACCTTCAAGTTCTTTTGTGCATGGGTGATGATTTGATGAAATGGATATGATGTGAGGCTTAGCTTTAGGAGGCCTAGATCTTAGTTTAGAGCACCACGATGAAAGGCATTAAAAAACCACAGAATAATGATGAATCAGAAGAACGATACTGCTTGGCCCAAAAATTATTATTGAAACTTGAGTAAATCTCTTTGAAAATTTACAATTGAAAATAACTTTTCCATATTCAGGATCTCTGAACCTCACCAGAACATTCCATAATCAATAAGGAAGGATCGAGCACTACTGGTGGTCTCTGAAGAAGTAATGGAAAGATGGAGTGAATATTTCCAAGAGTTACTGAGTGCACAACCAAGGTAGACTGATGAAGACGACATTAACAAAGAAAATACGATCGAAGACAGAAATGAAGGGACGCTAACAGAAGACCTGAAAGAACAAAAGCATTGCTGAAACTGAAAAACGGCAAAGCTCCTGGACATGATGAATTTACATCAGAGATAATAAATAGCTTTGAGAGAAGAGGGAAAAAGATTGCTGCTGGAAATCTACAATATCAAGCAAAGAAAAGAAAAGGGGGTTCTTAACGAGTGTGCAAACCATAAATGCATCACCTTGCTGAACATGCCAATGAAAATATACAACTACTGGGAAAGAAACTGAAAAAGACAATAGAGCCAACGTTGCTGAACACTTAAAGTGGACTCCGATAAAAAGGTAGCGTGCAAAGCCTCATCTTCACAATACATAAAAAAATTCAGAGAGCAACGAGGAGTGAAAAAGAAACTAACTAGTGCTATAAAAAGTCTGTACAAGAATACCACCAGTAATATGTAGGTACTACTAAGACACTAATAAATAAAAAAGGAGTAACAAAGAAGACCAAGCTGAAAGTACCTATAATACGATTTTCAGATCAGTACTGACTGATGACTCACAGTTGAGACATGGAGGTCTTATCTAAGAGAATGCAGAAGGAGCGTGAAGCAACGGGGATGAAGTATGCGTCTGCGGAGTAAAAAAATACTGAGGAGACACAATTCGTAACCCTGAGTAAGAAAAGAGCTAAGATGAGGTCTGCAACAAAATTTGTAGATAAGAGACAACTAAGTTGCTGAGGACGCCTAGAGAGCATGAACGAGGATAGACCAGTAGAACGATAAGCGAGAATGACAGGAATAAGAAATCAGGAAAGACAAAAAGAAGCATAGGATGCAACAGTAAGATAAATAACAGAAAATTGACTGAGCTGGAATAAAGGAAGAACACTATCGCGGAAGACAAGAGACGATGAGAACTTCATAAATCAAGAAAAATTTGATACTTGATGTCGAAAAAGAACTGAGTTTCATTGTTGATATTTTATGAGAATGTTACATTTTTATTTGTATTATTCACACTACGCCGCAAAATAAAAGGATGTTGATAAATATGAAAGTTGCATCAGTGTTGCACCTCTTCTGTTTTTTTTCAATCTTTGTCATCCATTTCAGCCCCTTTCCGTCATCTCTCAACAATTGCCCCAGAGTCCTGCCCTCCTTCAGCGATTCCTGACATGACCTCAAGTGCTCCATCGTCTCACTCCTTTCCACAACATGATATACCCTGATAGCTTCCAGTAGCTACTCGTCTGTACCCCATCACCACACCACAACCTTGCAAATCGCTGCTTCCAGCCTTCACGTTTGGATTAAGCGTGCATCAAGGCACTTTGCCTTGTAGCTCTTTCTATTCTTGGTTTGGCATATCTAGAGTCTTGTAGCTTGTTCATCTGCACCTGCTCCTGTTCGTCTCTGTTCCTTCTGTTCTGCTTTCCATTTCTGCTACGCTATGCCCTTTTGCTTTTTCTGCTCGAAAAATTTCTTTCTGGGCGGTGACCGCTAGTGGTCTCGGCATCCAAAAGCCATGAAAGCTACTGATTTCGCCATTATGAAAATGAGAAATTGGCAAAGGAAAAACACAAACACAAAAACTGACTGATTCTGTCACTACGCTATTCGCAGTGACAGATTCATGATTCTGTGGGATGGACCTCTGTGACTCGTGGTCGTGTGCCTTCGTGTGGTTCATAACTTACGGGTTGCATACCCAGAACGTGACGTCACACGGCTTCACTTTTTTGAGCTCATGTTCCCTCCTGCTATAATTATAACCTCCTTGTATATAACTTTAGTTTTACTGTACGAAGTGTTCATATGAAGTCATACACAAAACCCTCGACAAAAGCCCTTACAAAGTCCATTTGAAAACACACATGCTGCTGTTGAAGACATCGCGACTAGTTTCGACTCGAGTTCCGATGTGCAAAGTTTTTGTTTCCAGCTCGGTTTCAAGTCATCAAACGAAAGACCTTTCTTCAATCGCTAAATCGCTATAGTAGCCCAGGTACTATCGAGTTTCAGCATGAACTAATTTATGGTCGGCCAAATTTTTCATAAAACGACAATAAAGGGTGTCTGCTATAACATACCAAAAGTCCCCTAAGATCCCGTGTCGGCGTCCCCCTTTTTGGGGCGTTTTTCTGAAATATGACAGTTACGTTATAAGTATAACACACAGATATTGGGACGCGCGCCTGTCACCCGGAATAGCTCAGTGGCAAAGGCTTTGATTTCCGATTGATGGATCGCTGGTTTGAATCTCGTTCAAGACACAATTTGTTTTTTCGTGGAAGTGATTTTTTCCTCTTCCTAAAAATTATCCAAGGGATGAGAGTGCTTATTCTGGAGCATTTTCGACTTTTTTCTCGAGAAAATAAATCTCTTAATACGAGTTCTGGACACATAATAAACAATAAGCTGTAATGCCATCATGGCTTTTTCGTCACATTTTTCAGCTCATAAAATGTAGTTACCTGTCCATTGCGAAATTGTATATAGGTATTTTCAATAATAATGCTGGACGAGCATTTCCACTTGTCCTCTAGCTTGTTATACTGTCCCATTTCTTTGAACCACTTCACACAAGGTGGATTTCCTGGGACATTAAATAGAAGCATGGTCACGCAGAAAAGATCTTATAGGTCGCAGTGCAGAAAGGATCCTCCGAGACCAAACAACCACCTCTAATCTACAATCTACAATCTGAACCACTTCCTTTTTTTATATACGGGTCAAAAAAGATGTCCACACCCATTTTTCTCAATATCCGTTAAAGCTAGCGAGTTGCGATGAAGACCGTTGGATTCAGCTGGTTTTTCTGATCAAATTTGATATGTCAACAAAACTACTTCACCAAAACTCTGAGTACGGAGGCACCCTCGGAGGCACCTCAAAATTTTTGGCGAACGAACGAACGAAGACGAGGATGACTTCTTCAATTAATTCTTGTCATTTACCTATGGGCACAAAAATGTTTCTACAAAGTTAATTTTTGGTTCAAAACTTGCTTTTATTTTTTTAGGCCTTCCTTTCAAAATGTCTATTTTTGTTACTCTTCTTCAATCATTATTGTACATTTCGGATGTCGCGAAAATAGAATATTTTGCACATTTGTACTTGAACGGGTGCCCTTTAGCAACACCCTAGCGATAACCCGACAGTTTGGAATCACCTGTATTTTAAATTGATAATGATAATTGATAATTGATTGACAAGGACAAGTGGAAATGCTCGTCCAGCATTATTATTGAAAATACCTATATACAATTTCGCAATGGACAGGTAACTACATTTTATGAGCTGAAAAATGTGACGAAAAAGCCATGATGGCATTACAGCTTATTGTTTATTATGTGTCCAGAACTCGTATTAATAGATTTATTTTCTCGAGAAAAAAGTCGAAAATGCTCCAGAATAAGCACTCTCATCCCTTGGATAATTTTTAGGAAGAGGAAAAAATCACTTCCACGAAAAAAAAAATTGTGTCTTGAACGAGATTCAAACCAGCGATCCATCAATCGGAAATCAAAGCCTTTGCCACTGAGCTATTCCGGGTGACAGGTGCGCGTCCCAATATCTGTGTGTTATACTTATAACGTAACTGTCATATTTCAGAAAAACGCCCCAAAAAGGGGGACGCCGACACGGGATCTTGGGGGACTTTTGGTATGTTATAGCAGACACTCTTTACAGTCGTTTTATGAAAAATTTGGCCGACCATAAATTAGTTCACGCTTTGACTTGAATAGCACCTAAAATACCTGGGCTATAGATTCTAGTGAACAAATTACACAAAAGTAGGTAGGTAGGTATAGTTAAGTTTTGGAATCGATTTCATTTTTTTTCCTGAATATATTTCCACTTCCCAAAACAGTAGGTGAGTATAGTCATTGGTAAGGAACAGTGAGACAAGAACAGTCAAGACAGTTTCACGAATCCATGCTGCATTTCGAACCACTCACGAATCAAACAGCCGATCGCTCTGCGCTCTCAGTCCAGATGAATACGTCTCATGTGCACCTTCAAATTCGACTTGTGTTTGCTTTTATACGAACACTCTGCGCATTGGAACCAAACGATGTCTTCTGCGGCAGCATGTTTCAACATGTGCCTCTTCAAATAGTCCCTCTGTTTAGTTTTAAACGAACATTCCGTACATCGCGACCAAACGATGTCTTCAGCGACGGCATGCTGCAACATGTGCCTCTTCAAAGGGCCCTTGTGTTTGGCTTTGAACGAACATTCCGCACAATGAAGCCAAAGGATGTCTTCAGCGGCGGCATGCGTCAACGCGTGCGTTTCCAAATTGGTCTTTTGTTTGGCTCTATACGAACACATTGCGCACTGGAACCAATCGATATCTTCTGCGGCGGCATGTTTCGACATGTGCCTTTCCAAATTGGTTTTCCTCTTGGCTTTGAACGAACATTCCGTACATGGAAACCAATCGATATTGTTGTGTCCACACTTAACATCGGGGTTCTTGATCAGGAACGGCGCTACTTTATTAAGTACGAGGTTTTTAATAAAAGACACCATTTAGCAAATCGTGACAGTGGTAGTCGTCATCCCGCGCTGTCAATGCACACCGCGTGAGCGACTGTCATTTATTCAGTTACCGACATTACAGGGCAGCCAGTGGCGTACCAATTAATGACATACATTACATTTCTCCTTCCACTTAAGATTAAGGACTAAGAGCACACGACATCACAAAAGTTATAATATTCAAAACAATACAGAATATAATGCCTATTTTTAGGTCATGGTACAAGGCAACTCGACAATGATTACTAATTAAAAATTCAACAGTAATACAAAATTATTACAGATCCAACCGAACTGGGGGTTTTCTTATACGATCTGAACGTCTTAGTAAATTAGGTTCCGTACTCAACATTTTTGGAGTAACAGCTTTAGGTGTAGTTTCAACAGAAACCATTGGAGGAGAATTTTCACTGCAATTTTCACTGTTGCGATTCGGAGTGTTCAACTGGATATTCGCTGAATTTTGCTTTTCTACGTTCACCTTCGGTATGTACATTGGCATGCTCAGTTGAGGCACTGGCGTCGCCAACTGACATTTTACAATATCCTCGCTAACAACTCTCCGCAAATTATTCCCATGTTTGTATACAATTCTGTCATTTACGCTGACTAAATAAGTAACTGCACTACAATGTTTTACAACCTGACCTTTGGTCCATTTTTCTTTAGAGTAGGGTCCCAGGTTTCCTACTAATACCTGCTCTCCCTCAGAAAACATGGGTGGCTTGATATATTGCTCAAAATCGGTTTTAATGACATTACCTTTCTTTGGTTTTAACAAGTCCAAACGAGTTCTTGGTTTAATTTTGAAAATCATTTCATTAGGACTGAGTCCTGTACTTGCACATGGGCTGTTACGGTAGCTGAACAAAAAATTAGTAATTTGCTGTTCACATGTTAAAGTGGTTTTCTGTATTAAAAATTTCTTCAGTGATTGCTTGACCACTTGAACATGTCGTTCCGCAGCCCCGTTGGATTGAGGGTGATATGGGGGTGATTTTACAACTTGGATTCCGTTGACATTACAGAATTTCACAAAAGCATTGGAGTTAAAAGGGGGGCCATTATCACTTACGATGACTTGGGGCAGTCCCATAACTGAGAATGTACATTTCAGTTTTTCAATTGTCTGTGTCACATCAGATCCCTTTGACATTCGATGAATATCCAACCATTTTGACTTACTGTCCACCAACAGTAAAAACGTACTTCCATCATAGTGAAAGAAATCGATATGGACTCTTTGGAAAATATTCTCTGTCTTAGGCCACGACATAAGATACTTTTCGGAATTATTTTGACTAACTTGACACACAGGACAATTAGCGATCATTCCCTCGATATCATTTTGCATTCCTGGCCACCAGAATACAGATCTTGCCAAAATCTTCGATCTTACGATCCCCATATGATCCTCATGCAACAACTGAAGTACCTCTTTCTGTAAACTCTCTGGAACTACCACTCTTGCTCCAAGCAACACACAATTTTCTTCCACGGACAGTTCGTTCCGTTTCAAAAAATAGGGCTTCAATTCCTCAGAATTTACTTTACTGGGCCAACCTGATTTTACATAATCCATGACTTTTACTAGTGTCGAGTCTTTCTTGGTACAGTTGGCGATATCAACGTATGTCAATGGCAATTCCTCACTCAAACTAAAAGAGTGTATCGAACTATCGATGCCAGTTTCACCTGCCAAAGGTAAACGCGACAACATATCCGCCTCGAACAACTGCGTTCCCTTCCTGTACTCAATTTTATAATCATACGCCGACAAAATGATATTCCAACGGATGATCCTCGACGCTGACATGACCGAAATGTTTTTATCAGGGTTGAAAATGACTTTTAGTGGCTGGTGGTCAGACACCAAAATAAATTTTCGACCAAAAATGTACTTGTGAAACCGTTTCACACAAAATATGATAGCTAAAGCTTCCTTCTCGAGTTGTGAGTAGTTTTGCTCTGCTTTCGACAACGTACTGGACACAAACATGATTGGCTTTTCGATTCCGTTCTCTCTATGGCTTAAAACACCGCCTACTCCATACGAACTACTGTCACACGAAATAACCAACGTCTTGTTTGGATCGTAGTGTGCCAACACGTTACTTTGGGTAATTGATTCTTTACTCAGAAGAAATGCTTTCCGGCATTTTTCGTCAAATTCAAATTTTACACCTTTTTCCAATAGCCTGTACAAAGGTTTCAACTGTGACGATAGCATGGGCACGAATTTACCGTAATAATTCAACAACCCCAAATAAGCGCGTAGCTGCGTCACGTCTTTGGGCTCAGGCGCATCCCTGATTGCACGTACTTTTTCATCTGTTGGATGTATACCTTCCCTGTCTACTCTGTGACCCAGGTATTCTACCTCATCCATGAAAAATTTTGACTTGTCCATGTTAATCTTCACATTGAACTTACTCAACCTTTCCAAAACCAATCTCACGGTCATCTGTGCTTCCTCAACAGTCTCACCTGCGATCAGGATATCATCCAAATAACAACTTACTTTTCCAGGAATTCCACTTAGAATCTGATCCATTACCGACTGAAAAATAGCAGGCGCTGCTGCTATACCGTAAGTTAATCGCGTGAATTGAAACAAACCAACGTGTGTCGATACAGTCAAATACTTCTGGAACTCAGGATGTACTTTCAATTGTTGATACGCACCTGTCAAGTCTAAAACAGTGAATACCTTTCCACCTGCTAAACTCGCAAAAATGTCCTCTGGTTTTGGTATCGGATACTGATCGATCTTTAATGCTTTATTGACAGTCAATCGAAAATCTGAACAAATTCTCACATCGCCATTTTTTTTTGGGACTATTACAATGGGTGCCGCCCATTCACAGTGGTTAACTTTCTTGATAATCCCCACTTTTTCCATTTGTTTCAGTTTTTTCTCTACTTTTGACCTCAATGCAAAAGGCATTCCATAAGGTCTTTTTACCACCGGTACCACCTCATCTTTTACTTGAAATTTTACTTCAAATTCATTGATCGGCTTACACAAATTTGCATCAAAAACATCTGGAAACTCTTTCTTGAGCTCATCAATACCACACAAGTTTTCTTTTACAAAATTGACATGCTTTTCACTCTCGAAGGTATTTTTCCAATTTGGATACAATTGACTCAGCCAATCCCTACCCAACAAAGGCACAAAATCCTTGGATGACTCTATCACCGTCAAAACCAATCGGTACAATTCTCCTTGATGTCGCACCGTGACTTTGCATTCACCAATTGCTTTGATGTTTTGACCAGATACTACATTCAATTTGTAAGCAACTTTTGACAAAGGTACATTAAACAAATTCTTAAATTTATTCACCGAAATTACTGTCTTACATGCTCCTGTGTCAACCTCAAAGTCGCACCATTTGCCATTGACGTTCAGGCAAACTCGATGTGGAAAACTTACAGGAACATTCACATGATGAAGACCGAATAAATCTTCATTTACTTCAGCCGCTGCAGCCTTCTCTTCGGACTCTGCAGACTCTTCGACAGCATCGACGCCACTAGCTGGACAAAGCTTCCGTATATGGCCAAACCTGGAGCAACCATAGCATTTCCATTTAGCTGCAGGACACTGGTCCTTTGGGTGACTCCGGCCACATTGTCCACACTTGACTTCTGCTTTTGTGCTGGTTTTTGCATTTCCATATTTCGACTGCTTCGTGTTCTTGAACTGCTGTTTCTTAGCTTTCCGAACAAAGTGCACATCTTGCTCTTCTGCTGCACCACCTTCTGCAAGCGATTTAGCTTGTCTATTTGCCAATTCCGCTGCTTGTGCTTGTTGACATGCTGTTGCAAACGTTAACGCATCGTCAGCCAACAATTTCTTCTGAATGTTTTCAGACCTAATCCCACAGACAAATCGATCTCTCAGGGCATCGTCCAAGAACTGCCCGAAATTGCAGGTACTGGCAAGTTTACG
This sequence comes from Anaspis maculata, assembly GCA_949128115.1. Lineage (NCBI taxonomy): Eukaryota > Metazoa > Arthropoda > Insecta > Coleoptera > Scraptiidae > Anaspis > Anaspis maculata. The sequence goes on from OX421964.1 coordinate 4,065,079, forward strand.
AATCTCCACTATGTACTGCGCAATCGACTGATCTTTCTTCTGGATACACTGGTTAAAAACAAATCTTTCGTAAATTTCCGAAACTGCTGGGCTGTAGTGTTTTTTTAACAGAGTCGTGACTTCCACAAACGTTAATTGGTTGGGCTTCTGCGGGGCTACCAGATTCTTCAACGTCTTGTAAACTTCTGCTCCCGCCAGCGTGATGAACAACGAGACCTTTTTGTCGTCTTCGACCACATTTACTTCGAAGAGGTGTTCCACACGTTCCAAGTACGATTCGAAGTCCTGCCCATCGAACTGCTCAATATTCCCGATCAAATCCCATCCTCGTCGCCAGAATGTTGTGTCCACACTTAACATCGGGGTTCTTGATCAGGAACGGCGCTACTTTATTAAGTACGAGGTTTTTAATAAAAGACACCATTTAGCAAATCGTGACAGTGGTAGTCGTCATCCCGCGCTGTCAATGCACACCGCGTGAGCGACTGTCATTTATTCAGTTACCGACATTACAGGGCAGCCAGTGGCGTACCAATTAATGACATACATTACAGATATCTTCGGCGGCAGCATGTTTCATCAACATGTGCGTTCTCAAATAGGTCTTTCTTTTGGCTTTGTATGAACACTTTGTACATTGGAACCAATTGATATCTTCAGCGGCAGCGTGTTTCAACATGTGCGTTTCCAAATGGGTTTTCCTTTTGGCTTTATACGAACACTGTGCACATTGAAACCAAACAATGTCTTCAGCGGCAGCGTGTCTAATCATGTGCCTCTTCAAATAGTCCTCAAGTTTGGTTTTGAACGAGCATTTCGCACATTGGGACCAAACAATGTCTTCAGCGGCAGCATGCCTTAGCATGTGCCTATCCAAATTAGTCTTCCGTTTGGCTTTATATGAACACTCTGCACAGTGAAGCCGTTCATCCTTCTTCCTATTGGGTTTGTTATCAAAGTCGACTGCATTAGCGTGTGATGTTGCGAGTGTCGCTGACAATAATTGATGATAGGAATCCGTGTGTTTCACCTGAACCAGAGCGGAATTGGTTTTGAATCTGCAAGGATCACAAGAGAATTCATGAAGGTCTTCATTACAAAACGAGCTTCGTTTGATGTCGTCGTCGGTCCTGCCGTGATGTTGGTTATTGCCTCGGTTTTTGCTGTGTTCGTACAAGTCCCAATTATGGTAATATTCCTCGAATTTGCAGCGAGTGCACGAAAGCTGCTCGGGTTTTACGATGGCGTGGAATAGTTCGGCCGCGTCAACATTATTATCCCACTAAACATGGAACATTGCATAGTATTCGCGCAATATTGATTTAGAATTATTATGTAATATTCCGTACTTAGTTGTCTGTAATATTAGTGGAACATTTCACCTCAAACACTGAACGGTCAAAAGGTTGAGAGAACATCAGAGATCAACATCGCTGCAAAATATTGATTTCAACGTTGCATGGTATTCGCAATTTTGTTTGAAATCCATGTTGAGTTTGGAATAAGCAGGCAACATTGCAGCAATCTAACACATGAATATTTCAAACATAACATTATTTTATAGTTGCAGCAATGTTGAACTGCAATTAAACTGCAATGCATTTGAATTTGCCGCCGCGAATATGGTATATTTTTGTTGATTTTGTTGGTATAAATGCAGAACTAGAGAGTTTCTTGCGTTTTTCTCGATTCCCACTCAACATCAACAAGTCGTTGCTGGCAAGACAAGGACTGTGTTTAGCGTGTGTTTCCTAAATTGTTTTGCTGCAGCTGTCGTCAAGTTGTGAAGTTAAGTTGTCAGTGGAGAACAGTAGTTTGAGAGGCAGATGATGGCTTGGTTTCAACATACAAGGACCCGATACATCAGGAAATAATTGTGAGATGTGGAAGAATTGTGAGAGTGTAGTGAGGAAAGTTAGTTGTCTGCCTTAGTTATCACCTATATTATAGTTAAAGCTTTATACTTGTGTATATGAAAGTTGAATAAGTTGAGGAATAAAAGTTTTAGTTGACCTCGAATGAGTTCCATTTTCAACCTTCCTCCACATCCGGTAACATTAATAATAAATATTGTGAGCAAAAATCTTGGTCGTCAGATAGGTGTGAGGTGTGTATTAAGAGAAAACAAAAATTTGAAGCTGTGAAAAGAAGGAAATGTGAATTGGCATTTCAACACCATGAACTTGATTTCAGTAACCTTCACTTTTCAGTCATCTTACCAATAAGGCTTGTCACATTTCTTCTTGTTTTGTTTTATCACTGACGACTAGAATTTCGAGCTCACCACAGTCAGTATAAAATATAGTGCTTTTCAGTCATTTTTGACAGGTGGTGGAAAGGTATTTGAATAGGTATTTGGAATGTTTTACGAAATCATTTTTTCGAATGAAATTCTTGAAAAAGCTTGAAAAATTATATTGGAATTTCATTGAAATTATACCGAATTCGCAAAATAGATTCCAAATATATCATCAGATGCCTAATCCTCCACCCGCCAAAATACCTAGCTGAAAAGGACTATACTCACCTCACGTTGCGACAACTAATAATTTCTGGGTTCCTGCAACCTACCAAAGCTATTTTGCTTCAATATTTCTGAGCAATGTTGATGCAACGTTGATCTGGGTCACCAGCTCAATATTGCGTTGCAATGCATTTTGGTGGCCGTTTCGACGTTGCCAGAAGCTTTCAGTAATGTTGCTGGTCCGTAAAGTGCAACATTGCAGATTTCAACGGAATGTTACTTCAACTTTCTAGCAATCAAACCATGTTTAGTGGGATGTGACCTTCGAACGTGGTGCTCTAGTTGAAACTTCAGTTCGAAGTCATATGAACATTGTTGACACCGATGCATCTCCTCAGTCTCTTATTGTATTGAAATCTCGTTCTGACTGGCAGCAGCCCTGATGAATATGTAAATATATAAATTATTCATACTTAGGTAGGTAGGTAAGATAGTGTGGTAATTACCTATAAATGATTTTTAGTTTACAAACGTAGCACTAGGTTCTAGTTCCACAACGACACGAGGTGACCATTTTGTAACAACTACAACACATGATTGTGCAGTACAAGTGCGCTAGTGCGCACAGAACCAGACTTGCGCACATCACATTTTAAAGACGGATTTGAATTGGTAAAGTCATCAGCGTTGCGGAATCAATCCCTGTGGATTTATGTTTATTCCTTGACACCATTTAGGTCTCTTTCTACAGCTACAAGGAAGGATGTAGGTCGAGATATAGGTAGGTTCTTATTGGTTTAAGCCCATTGACATTTCCAAAATCCAAAAATCAAAAAAAAATTCGATTTTGAAAATGCCAATACCTAGAATATGATGCACAAGGGACATATTGCTGTTCGAAATTTCAAAGAAGGGTAGAATGAGGACGATAAGGGGTAAGATAAAAATTTGGCAATGCGTGTCTTAGATGCCTCCTTCGAAATAAGAATCGACTTGTTTTTGCTGGAAAATTTATTCTCCAAGAATCGGGAGTTGATAGGGAAAAAACTTCCCTTCAATTAACAAAGAGAATTTTGGGAAGGGTTGGGGGTGACTCGAGAGAAAATGTTTGATTGAAAGCGAATTTAATTACCTTCAATTAATCTTATGTATCGTGTAACACAACAAAGGTGATGCCATTTGAAATCCTAAAGTGGGGTAGGATGGAGGCGAAAAGGTTGAAGATGAGAAATTGGCAATGTGGGTCCTAGATGTCCCCCTCAAAATAAAAATCGAGCTTTTTCGGCGTTTTCCTGGGAAAAATTTTGCGGCGAGAAATGATAAAGCTTGGATGCTTTGGAGACTTCAACGATCCGTCAAAAAAGATCTGCTCAAAGCGCCTCCGCCATTCTGGAACCATCATCTCGAATCTTCCAGTAAAACTTCGCGCTCATAATTTTGTCCTGAATAGGGTTGTGACCACCACCAAAAAATATTAAAAAAAATCATACTAATCGAATGTAGAGCCTTAAACACGACTACGCTTCGTGAAAATTCGAAAAAAAGTTCCAAGTGTCTGAAAATCTGCCTTGAAAGTGGCTACTTTTACGAACGATTTTAAATCTACCGAGCTGTAAGGCGGGCTGTGACGTTTCAATCTTTTGACAGTAGTGGGGATGACCCCACCTCCGTTGCCTGTGTGTCAGTGCGTTGACGTTGACGTTTGCCAGCATAACATAATCATCGAAGTCTGATGTAGTTTTGAAATATTCATAAATCATGAAAGATTTCACCAACTTTCCATATTTTCAAGCAAAACAACTGAACAACACGAATCACCGCACAGATACACAAAGCGTTAACAATATAACAATCAGCTGTTATGAGCGTTGACGGGTTCACGCTGGTGCTTTTTGTAGTAAGTTCTGTAGTGTTGTCAAGCCTGCTTCTCCGTCTATGAAAGATTGTGACGTCATCGCGCCAAAGGACCCCGCACGATTCTTATGGAAAATGGCTCCCGGCGGTTAAATTCTCTGAATTTTTGATATGATGTAGCTCATGAGATACTTATCAAATACCGTGAACCTCAAACTCAAATAATGGACAGTTTTTTACCCACAGGGGATTGAAGTTGGAGGTTTTGACGGCTTAAAAATGATATTCTGACGTAAATAAAAGCTTTCTATTTGGTTTCTCTCCAAGATGTGTTTCATGCTATATGTATTTATTTGACAGAAAAATATCAACCCCCTACTCCACCCCCATCCCCTATCTACCATCACAAAATTCGAGATTACTCTCAAAAGCCATGCAGATGGCTTATGTGATTTAAATTATGAATTTTGACATGAAAATTATTTTCCACCCCTAATGTTGGGGTGCCGATTTTCCAATTTTCCTTGGTTAATTTGGCTGAATTTTTGGTATTGTGTATTTCTAATTCTGCCGAACAAAAAGTTCCCATGCCAAAACTCATTCCTATGGACAGTTTTTGTTCTACAGGGGACTGAAGTTGAAGATTTGAGAGCATAAATATTGAACTTCAGTTCCCTGCAGAACAAAAACTGTTCATAGAAATAAGTTTTGGTATAAGAACTTTTTGTTCAGCAGAATTAGAACTACACAATACCAAAAATTCAGCCAAGTTAACCGAGGAAAATTGGAAAATCGGCACCCCAACATTAGGGGTGGAAAATAATTTTCATGTCAAAATTCATGATTTAAATCACAGAAGCCATCCGCATGGCTTTCGGGAGTAATCTCGAATTTTATGATGGTAGATAGGGGTTGGGGGTGGAGGAGGGGGTTGATATTTTTCTGTCAAATAAATACATTTAGCATGAAACACAACTTGAAGAGAAACCAAATGAAAAGCTTCTATTAACGTCATAATATCATTTTGAAGCCGTCAAAACCTCCAACTTCAACCCCCTGTGGGTAAAAAACTGTCCATTATTTGAGTTTGGAGTTCACGGTATTCGATAAGTATCTCATGAGCTAAAAACATATCAAAAATTCAGAGAATTTAACCGGGAGCCATTTTCCATAAGAATCGTGCGGCGGGTCCTTTGAAATGATCGAAAACTTGTAATTTATAATGCCTATATTTATAATTTGTTTATACTAAGAAAACTTACGAAAAAAAATCTGTTAACTATTTATATAACCTGACTTATCAAGAAGTGAACTTTAAAAAAAAATAATAAAAAAAAACTCGGTCACTACCCTATTGTTCTGCAGGTCAGCCTGATACAAATTTCAGTTCTTCGTAATTCAACGTCACATTTGTGAGATTGCATAATATGTTCGCATCAAAACTGAGCTTGAGATGAATTTTTGATGTTTTTCTCATAATGAATTTTGGATGTGAAAATAAACACCAGCTCACTGCTGATTGCTCTGAACTATCAGTAATATTAACCTAACATTTCCTATAGTGAAAGCATTGGAAGGTGTGTCGCTACAACGACATAAGCGAAGTGCAAAAATGAGGCACAAGGGAAAAGTGTCTTCTACTTTGATTGTTTTCAAAAGCCGCACTACAGAATCGTCAAAATCATCAAGGTGATTTTGAAATTTACTTGTAGCCTTTCATGAAGCCACAATTTAATTAATGCACTCATCTCTTGTATCAGGCTCCTGATTGATCTCGCTCTTCACCAACCGAAGAAAAACGGTTCTCAAATATCACATTATTTATTTCCACATATAGACATTATCAACAACAACCAGGAACGATGATTTAGAGCTCTCCCAGCTTTCTTTGGTACTCCAAAGAACGCAGGATAGCCTCTGGAATGGGCGGTGGGGTCGGTATGTGTGCCCCTACCGGTACGAAACCGTTCTCGTCCGCCGTGTAGTCCACGCGATATACCACGTTGTCCGGTCCTGTGTACTCGAAAAAGCCACTGGCCCGCATGGCCTCGTTCTCGCTTCCTTTGTTTGCCAGTTTCCCTTGTTCTTCGGCCAGAATTTTGTTTTCCGTTTCGTACCTGCAAAAGAGCAATGTTGCAAACAATGAAAACTGCAAGAAAACTGAACAACAAGATAACAGAAAAGGATAGATTTGATCAAAATGGCTTGAAGAGAAGAGTGAGAAGAGCAAGCAATACATCCTTAGAGCAAAATAATTGTTGTTTGGGAAAATTCTGAGCATATTGTCATAATACAGCATAATTTTGTTACGTTTTGTGCAGCCAAAGTAGGTTCGATACAACAGCCTCTTATTCCAAACCCTGCACCTGGTACAGTTTTTGTTTTCATGAGAAATCTACTCCTTAGAAACTTTCTATTTAACTCAGACGTTATAGTCAGTATCATTCTGAAATAAACTCGAATGACATGTATATAAAACCTGTTTTGTTGAGCAGTTTAAGACAATAACTGAAAAGTGATCGAATAAATTTCTCCTCAAAGTAGGCCTCGGTCTTTTTGGTAGCCACGTTTTTAGGCCAGATTTTCAGGAATCATAGGTGACTTGAGGAGAAATTTATTCGATCACTCGTTAGCTCAAAAAGCAAACGTAGTAACTGTTTGTTATAGTTATAGCAACTGATAATCACTTACAAATAATGGTATCCGTCTTGCTCAACTTGTTCAACCTTCCTGATGATGGCATAGTTTCTGTTGTCGTACAGACCAGCTGCAGATCCTTGTTTCAGAGCCACTGGTGGTCCAAATCCTCCAGCACTGCTTATCCCCGAACCTCCACCGCTGCCGGTGCCAAATCTGGAACCGAGAGCTGATCCAGCAGAGCTTCCGAATCTTGATCCCGCAGAACCGCCGCCGGAGGATCCAGCAGCAGAAAAAACTCTGGAGCCTCCAGAACTTGCTCCTCCGGCGCCGCCACCGCCACCGCTGCTCAGTCCACTGTTGATTCCGCTGTTAAATCCTCTGTTGAATCCACTGCTGGATCTGCCGCCAGATTCACCGCCGAAGGCGCCGCCACCTCCTCCGCCACCGCTTCCTCCACCACCGCCGCTTCCTCCGCCACCGCCGCCGCCTCCAGCTCCACCGCCGCCTCCTCCTCCGCCTCCGAAGCCGCCGAACTGATCGGGAGTGTGCTTGTACTTCTCGTACGATCCGCTGTACTGCCCTGCTCCGTCAGGCACGTACTGGCCGCTGTTGTCGGGATGGTACTGGCCGTCGTTGGCGTTGTACGCCCCCGAATTGTCGGGGCGGTACTGGCCCTCGGAGGAGCTGCCGCCACCGATCACTTGGAGGTTGTATCTGGGAGCCGGCCGGCGAAACTGGGCCGAGCAGGCCGCCACCAGCAGTACGGTTGAACAAATCTGCACACAGAAAACAAAGCTTCAGGTTACTTCAATTTTTATCAATTTGAGTTTTCCCACAAAATTAATTGTTCAGAATCAACAAATTGCTGAATCAACAAAACTTGTACCTACGTTTATTGACTCAACTTGAAACCATTGTTTGTCACTTGATTTTGTTTTTCAAGAGTTGTAGCTGAAGCTTTGGATCACTTCTAAGTTACAGCTGTGAACTGAGATGAACACTTGTGTCACTTTAGCGAAATTCTAATGTGTTGGTTTTAAAAATTGAACGCACTGGTAATGAACAAGCTCAGAACTGCAGTTCAAACTGTATCATTTGTACTTTAACGCAAATAGATCGATTCAAACAAGCTTTCATATAATTTCAGCTAAATTTTAAACAACGATACAAACTCAATCTTCAACCAACACCTCAACCAACACTAAACCAATGGTCAAGTAGCAAGAGGATAGTAATGCACCTATTTAAAACTTGACATAAAATTCTGGTTTCTAAAGCGATGAAATCACGGTAGTGCATGAAGCTCTAGTGTTCTTCAGCTGAATCCAGATGGGTTGAACAAATGAAACTCAATGTTGAACCAATGTTGGACAAGTCAGTAATTGGTATTCTCCAAAAATCTTGTTCTGTCTGAATTTTTTGAGATTTTCAAGTAGGATAAGACGATCAGTTTTTTTCTTCAAAGAATTCGATCTATAAGATTGTTGAGATTTACCTCTTTTTTATCTAAATATGAACAATTAGCGGTATATGACTGTACTTATACATATGTATTGTGCTGCCTTCGAGGCGTCCTTTTTGAAGCCTTATGCTCATTCTCAGTTTTAGTATTTCATTCCGATAAAAAAATCACCAAAAAAAAAACACCAACTTTGGAAATGGTAACTTCTTGTACCTTCGACCTCCCACAGAAAAAAGCGTGGGACAGATGGGGATTTTTAATATGTTGTTCCTCATCAGATTCTGATGGGATCCTCAAATTTTCAGAGTTTCGTTATTTTATTCCGGATTCCATCGAAATTTTGCGTTTCTTCCCTGGACTACTAGTTATACGAACTGAAAACTGGACAAATACTATACCATTGTTGAGTTAGCAGCTAGTCTAGCACAGTTGAATAAATTATTGTTACAAAACTTCCATATTCCTTCGGCTGGACTCAAATGCTGAATTCGTATTTTCCAATCTGACCAAACTGTCCTAGTGACGCTTCAATTTTGCTCCAGCTCAATCCAACCTTCAAAGTTTTTGAATCAAAGGAACTTTGAAGACGTTGGCTCAACAGTGAGTTCACTTGCTTCAACAACTTCAAAGTCAAATGAACTCAAGCAACATAAAAACGTTGCCAGAAAAATTTGGTCGCGTTGAGCAACAATCAATACAGCCTTTTGTGAGTTCACTATGAGTTTTTAGTTAAAAAAAACGTTGGTTTAACAGTGAGTTTCTTTGCTTCAACAACTTCGGAAGTTGGAATGAATTGAAGTGATATGAAACGGCCAAAAGAGTATTTGACTGCGTTGGATCGATAACAAATTTGAATATATGAAACTTCTACGGCTACCTGATTAGTAGTTTTTCACACTTTGAAATTGATTCAACGTCAAGTTTATCTGTTTCAACAACTCTGAAAGCTTAAATCGAGTCTGAGCAATATAAAACCGTCACTAGAAAGATTTGGCAGCACCGAAAAACATGAATCCTAAGTTCAACATTTTTGAGGATTGAACTAAGCAAAAGCAACGCAACTTGAAGGTCACGGGAAGAGTTTGGTGATGTTGAAAGAAAAAAGAATATCAAATGTTTGAAGATCCAATAGCATTTTTGATTTTGTAAACGTCAGTTCAACTACAATTGAACTTTGTTCAAAATTGTTGGTCAACAATTTTGAAGGCGGAATCGAGCCAATAGACCATGAAAGCACCACTAGACCAGAAGTATTCGGTAAGGTTGAAAAAGCGGAATACAGACTCCTTGCTCTTTGGTTGTAGTTCTTGCTTGACTATTTGAACCTTGATTCAACATCAAGTTTTCTTACTTAAACAACTTTAAAAACTGAATTAAGCTGAAGCAACAGGGGAGCGTCAATAAATAAAAGAATTTGGTTGCATTCAAAAACATGAAATTCAAAAGTCATAAAGGAAGTCATGTCTAGCAGTGGCATAGCGGAAATTTTGTCGAACAAAAGGCTACCAAGTTATAAGGTTACAACAATGATAATAATAATATATGGTGTTGACTAAGAGGAACCTTTTATTCGACAATAAAATTCACACAATGTAAAGCTCCAAGAACAGTGTTTTCCATTGTGCAATCGTTGGTTCAAGATCGAGTTGCTTTTGTTTTACAAAGTTAAGGGTAGAATTGAAATAAGCAACATAAAAGCGTCTGTAAAACGATTTGGTCGGGTTGAAAACATCAATTCAGATTTCTCTTGCAACAGTTCTAGCTTTTGATTATTTAAACGTTGGCTTAACAACAGGTTTCTTGGCTTGAACAAATCTGAAGGCTAAAATGAACCAGAGCAACATGCTAGGAAACTTGGCTGTGTTGAAAAATATTAATATCAGATGTTCAGATCTCGAATGATAGTTTTCGATCATTTAAACTTTGATTGATTGTTGATTTAAACAGTACAAACGTTGGCTCAACAGTTATTCTCTTTTGTGCGACCAATTCCCAAAGTAGAATCAAGTTGAAGTGACATAAAAGCCTCACTGGAAGCATTGTCTAAAATGATTTGGTCGCATTAAAAAACATTGTGGTGAACGAGTTGTGATTTCATCCAGGTTTGAGCAGTCATTTACGACCTCGTTCACAACTGTTGGAACGTTAATTCGGTATTAAGTTTTGTTGCTTCAACCACTCCATGTGTTGAATTGTGTTGAAACAAGATTTAGTCGTGATAAGGAACATTTGGACTAGTTGAAAACAACATAAGTTCAGCTCTATAGCATGGCTTTGACGATAGCTTTCATCTCTTCAACAGTTGGCTTAACATTGGTTTTCCTTGCTTGAACAACTCCAAAACTTACAGTGAGTTAAAGCAACTTGATACTTTTCTGGAAGGGTTCGCTTTAACTGAATCGAAGTTAATGCAGATGTCGGGGATTCGAAGTTGTAGTTTTTGAATGCTCCAACTTTGCTTCAACATTGATTTTGACTGTAGTCACATTTGATCAACACGGAGTTTGCTTTATTAGATAACTTCAAACTTCAGTTTCTAAAGGGCCGAGTTGAGCTGAATCAGCATGGCATGATCACTGAAAGAATTTGGTCACGTTTAAAAAACATAAATTGAGATTAGAGAGGCTTCAGTTGTAGTAGCTCTGCTCTAACTGTTCAAACAGCAGTTGAACACTGAATTTACTGCCCAAAAAACTTCGGCATAAAATCGATATCCCGACGAATCCGAAATCCTGACAGACAAAATCCCGACAGCCCCGAAATCCCGGAAGCCGCGAAACCCCCAAAATACTGAGAGCCCCGAAACTCCGACACTCCAAAAGTCTGACGGAGTCAAAAGCTTGTTATCTTGGAAAATTGTGTAGACGGACTCCGCAAAAGGAATGCGTCACAATCTTGAAAGCACAAGCTCTGGACGATATCCTCAACGGGGCGCTGGCTCTAGGAGTCGGCAGCGGGCATCCAATCTTGTACCGGGTGGGCCATAAAAAACTGTGCTCTGAATTTTTCCTTCTAAAATCTTCATTTCGCCACCGATTGTAACGAACTTTTCAGCATTGGCCAGTCAATTGAATAAGCTATCATTTCCGTATTTAAAAATTGCCGACATTCTAAAATCCAAGATGACAGAAACAATTGAAAACAGGCCTTCATTTGTTCCCGTTGCTTTTTATTGGAAGTTACCAGAAAGTCAAAACCAATAATGAATTATGAAGGAATAGACGTTTCTTGTCAATTCAAGACCACAACCAGTATAATCGGGTCATCGGCTGAGGAGCTATTACGAGTTGAAGCGAAGCCTACTTCCCGTTTTTTTTTTTTGATTTCGCATAATTGATCAAAATTTAGGTATCCTGTACGCCAATCCGCCATTTGCTCATTTCTCAACCGATATTCTCAAATTTGGTATCAATGGCTAGCCAATTCAACAGGCTATCTTTTTAATATGATAAAATGACGTACATGTCAAAATCCAAGATGGCGGAAGCAATTGAGAATAGAATTTCTTTTGTCCTTATTGCTTTTTGATAAAAATTTGCAAAAAGTCAAAACCAATAATTATTATGAAGGACTAGACCTTCCTTGACAATCCAAGCCCGCAACCAATTAAATCGGGTCATCTGCTAAGAAGCTACGGCGAGTTGAAGCGAAGCCTACCTACCAGTCCCTTTATTCCCGCATAAATGACTCACATTTAGGAGTCCTGCCCGCCATATCCTTATTTTCCAACCGATTTTTTTCAAATTTGGGATCAATGGCTAGCCAATTGAACAGGTTGCCATTCTCATATAAGAAAATGCCAACATGTCAAAATTCAATATGGCGGGAACTAATGAAAATGGGCCTTATTCGTCCTTGTTGGATTGGAATAGAAAAACAGAAAGTAGGCTTCGCTTCAACTGGCCGCAGCTCCTTATCAGATGAACAAATTTGATTGGTTCTGTCTTGAATGATCAAGGAAGGTCCTATTCCTTCATGATAATCATTGCTTTTGAGTTTTCGCTCATTTTTATCAAAAAGCAATGAGGACAAAAAAAATTTATTTCCAATTGCTTCCGCCATCTTGGATTTTGACAGGTTTGTCATTTTGTCATATGAAAAAGGTAGCCTGTCCAATTGGCTAGCCATTGATACCAAATTTGAGAAAATCGGTTGGAAAATGAGCATATGGCGGATTGGCGGGCAGGATACCTAAATTTGGGTCAATTATGCGGAAATGAAAAAAACGGAAAGTAGGCTTCGCCTCAACTTGCAATAGCTCATCAGCAGATGACCCGATTTCATTGGTTGTGGTCTTGAATTGACAAGAAAAGTCTAATCCTCCATAATACATTATTGGTTTTGACTTTCTGGTAACTTTCAATAAAAAGCAACGAGAACAAAAGAAGGCCAATTTTCAAATGTTTCTGCCATCATGAATTTTGGTATGTTGGCCATTTTGAAATGCAGAAATGATAGCCACTTCAATTGGCTATCCAATGCTGAAAAAATCGATGAAATCGGTGGAGGAATAGAAATTACAGAAGGAAAAATTCAGAGCACGGTTTTTTATGGCCCACCCGGTATAACCGCACTTTATAAAAGAAGGATTAGGTACCTCCGGCCCTACCACCGATTTGTGCACATGGACTTTGTCAGGCACGCCCGAAAGGCGGTTACCTATGGTCCTATCACCGATTTTTGATTTTACAACACCTTGGGACATGAAGAAGCTGGGCACATGGACCTCGTCAAGCACGCCCGAACTACCACATGGACCAGTTTTCACAATCTTCCACTTTTTTCTATTTTCTAGGACCAACACGTAGAGGACAATAGTTCGTATCAAAAACCGTTCACAAAATTCCCCATCTGTGCAGGTGTGTTGGAGAAATGTGAATTTTCTATCTTATATCTTCAATAAAAAATCGCGCGCGTTTTGGGGCGTCATACACGAAAAAAAATTGAAGTCTTAAGCCGCACGTCGGATTTCATACCGGTCGTTGTCTTTGAAAATGGGCCGTGATTTTGAGCATTTTGGAGTATCACTTTCAAGTTTTCCGGATTTTTCGGAAAAAAGATACGCCCGGGAAACTGTTTTATACTTTTGTGACTGTAGTATCCTGCTGGGTGGACCTGGAAAAATTGGACGAACACCAAAAATTGGAGTATTTTTCCCCGCTTCCGCCAATACCAAAAAGAGCATGATGACTTCGTTGGTTTCCCCGGAATTAATTTTGGAAGCGAAAAATTTTTCTTGAAAATCCAGATTCACAACGAACAATGTCGATGTTTTGTGAATAGTACTTGGAACAATTGATGAACAGTTCAGAAACTTTTCGAATTTTCTGCGGAAAAACGAAAAATTTAATTTTCCAAATTTTTGAGTGTTGTGTTGAAAACTGACGACAGGCACGGAAAAATTCATGAGAAATAAATAAAATAATAAGGTCTGTCGGTATTTTGGGTCTGTCGAGAGTTCGGGGCTGTCAGGATTTTGTCTGTCGGGATCTTGGCTTTGTCAGGATATCGGACTGTCGGGATTTCGGCCTTGTCGGGATTACGACCCTGTCGGTGTTATAGGGTGTCGGAATTCGAGCTGTCAGGACTTTAAGGTGTCGGGATTACGGCTGTTGGGCTAACATACTAAACCCAAAAAAATACCTGAGATATAAAGCCTTAGTTCTTTCTAGTTTTTCAGTATTTAAACATCGGTGCAACATTGAGTTCCTTTGCTTCAACTATAACACAAATGTTAAACTGAGCTGAGCTTTTATAATATTGTCACTGTGAAAATTAGGTATTGTTGAACAATAATAGAAATCACGTTTTTGAAGGCTGAAATGGTTAATACTTGCATAGCGTTGCTGATGCAAGATTTGAAACTCCTACTTAAATATTCTTCATAGCAATTGAATCAAACTTTTGAACGCTTTCTTGTTCAATTTACAAGAGCTGGAGGAAATTATCTTCATGTTGAACCAAAGCGGAACGGATCGAACATTGCATTGCTTGAAAATTCAACATTCTCGATAAAATATTTTTAACGTGATCGTATTGATACAGTAGGCTTTTATGATATTTCAGCTCGAGTCAAACGAGTTAAAGAAAGAAAAACTACTGTTGGAGCAGTAGAAACTTAATTTAAAAAACTCTGGCTCAAATTTAAACAAGTAAAAAATCAGTTCCGGTCTCTTGAAGTCGTCAAAGACTCAACTTATTTTTTTCAATTTGACTGAAGGGTTGTGAAGTTTGTTGTCCGGCCAAGTGCACATTGTTGGAGTAAGAAAAGTTCAATGAGCTTATACAACTAGTTGTATGTCTCTTGAAGATCTTTAAAATCTCAACTTGTTCAATTCAACTAGACTGAATAAATTAAGTCTATTTTTTGTTACTGACCTTTGAAGCCTCATGAAAATTGATTGAAATGAGAAAACACCAGTGAAAAGAATGTTCAACTAGCCAATTATTCTAGATCTTTCCAATATGAAAAAAAAATTATCAGTGAGTTGAATCTAGTGTTTCGGACGAGACGAGAAAAATCTCGATCTCGTCTCGATCTCGTCGAGATTTTGAGACGAGATCGAGATCGAGATCACTTGTAACTTTCAAGGTCGAGAACGAGATCTATCATGTCGAGATCTCGTCGAGATCGAGATCTCGGTCGAGATCTCGATAAACCCAAGAGCGCCATCTATAAATAAACTGCGCACCAATTGAAGTGGGCCACCCAAAAATTTCATTCGCATTCAAGGTGTCATTACTCTTGAATTAGTGAACTATTTTGAATAATTTTTTATTTACTGATCAGATCACGTAGTAAACTACAACTTGTCGTAGGCCATTTTTGGTGCAGGTTTTTCGTATCAATTATACGCGGACATGGCGCTCAATCAGGTACAGGGTGTTCACGATAGAATTCACCCCCCTCCAGTAGATTCCCCTTCAAGATTTTTCGAAGAACTAAAAACTTTTACTTCACGATTTTTCCCAGGGACCCTCAATCGATCCTCTGAAAGTTTCTAATTGGTACCGTATAAAGGGTGTGGAACTTTTTTATTTTAAATGCAACACCCTATATTTTATTTTGTTATTTGGTGGAGCTTTTTTTCTGATTACAAATATATATGACACTTACGATTTATTTTGACAAGTAAGTTGTCGGAAAGATGATAAAAAAGGTAGTCAAATAATTTTGTTTCGCGGCAAGATGGCTTTGGTTTCTACAGCTCACTTGAAATAAAGTTATTCTCGTAGCACTTCGTCTGCAGAATTCAACTCTGCATGGATAAATGATCTAATTCGTTCCTAATACAGGTGTCCCGTAATTTTTAATTTTTAATTTATATTTGACCACCTATTTTATTATTTTTTTAACAGCTTCCTTGTCAAAATAAATCATAAATGTTATATATCTTTGTAATCAGAAAGAAAGGCTTCATCAAATGACGTAATAAAATATAGGGTGTTGCGTTTGAAATAAGAAAGTTACACGTCACACTCTGTATACGGTACCAATTAAAAACTTTTGGACGATCGATTCAAGATCTCTGGGAAGAATCGTTGAGAAAAAGTGTTTAGTTTTCCAAAATATTTCAAAGGTGAATCTCCTTGAGGGGGGGGGGGGTGAATTTTATCGTGAACACCCTGTACTTCAAAAATCGAAAAGTTTGAATAGCCTTCTATCCACGAAAAATGGTTTTTGTTTTTATTTCAAGTGTTTCAGGGGAGATATGGTCCCATACCGCGAGACGGTTTTTGAAATTTTGGGTCTATCGCCTCCAATAACAGGGTGATCTCAAATATGTAACCTTTTGATTTCGCGGTAATAACTTTATTCGTTATTGACCGATTTTGGAAAATGAGGGCTCCTGATTAAGCTAAAGGTTCAGGTTAGAAGGATCACGAATCGGTATTGAGTTTGGATAGTATAAATTCTGGAAAAAGGATTGGACCAAAAGTGACTCAAATGACAAGCTTCCTAGAAATATTGTTAAAGGATGGTAAAACAAAAATCAATTTGTCTTCAAACAAACCTTCTTGTTTTATCTTTCTTTAATAATCTCGTCGAGATCTCGGCGAGATCGAGATCGAGATCGAGATCTTATACTCGAGATTCTCGGAAAATCGAGACGAGATCGTTACTTTCGAGATTTTCCGAGATCGAGATCGAGATCATCAAAATCTCGTTTCGTCTCGTCTCGTCCGAAACACTAGTTGAATCTAAAACTCTTCCAGAAAATCAACGTTCAACTGATCAAGAATTAGTTTCTTGAACATTTCAAAGTCTCAACTCACTTCCTTCAACTAATTCAGCTGAATTAAGTTATTACCATATTATGTTGATGTTCTATTAGCTGAATCTTGACCAAATCGTTGGAACAAGTGAACTCGATCGATGTTGAATCATTGTCCATGAACCAGTTTCTTTTCTTGAAGACACAAATATTTGAATACTTGAATCTCGACTTGAACCAAAACAATGATATGAGCTGTTCTCCGGGTTTTGGGGAAAAATGAATTTGAATACTAAAGCCTTCGTAGAGCTCATATATTTTTCATTTGATATTTGTTGCGTTTATTTGGGCCCCGAAAATGAATAAAGAAAATTTCGCGTGACGTCACGCATCATAAGACCAAGGTACGTTAACAGGTGGCGCCAGGTAAAGCTGGATTTTCAGATGCAAATGATATTTGAACAGAAAATGCGAAATTTCATGTCTAAGTCCTCATACTACAATCAGAGCCCTCGGATTCAAAATTTGACAGACAAAATCGCATTTTTTGTCCGAATAATCGCATCTGGAAATCAAGTTTCACCTGATGCCATTTGTTGACGTACGTATGCGTGAAGTCTCAGGATGCGTGACTTCATGCAAAATTCTACTTATTTTTTCTCGGGGCCCAAATGAACGAAAAATATTAATTAAAAATATGTGAGCTTTACGAAGGCTCCAGTATTTGAATTCATTTCTCCCCAAAACCCGTGGACTCAATGCCACTTTTAGTATTTGGAAAGAATTGGAAGCAAAAAACTCAATGTTAAACCAATAAGAAACCAATTTCGCATCGCTTGAAAACTCTAGACCTTCAGATAGCGTTATCAGCACGATTCATCATCGATTAATGATTTAAAAGTTCCTTCTAGAAAGATTTTTAAGTTAGACATTTTGATGTTATCTCAGCTAAATGAAAACAACGTTCAACATGTCACGGATTGCTTCAGCTCTGTTGGAGGCACACATGTTTGGAAAAAAGTAACCGAAGTGATTCATCGTTGGCAAAATTGAGAAAGAATGGAAGCAAAACTCAATGTTGAACCAGTCGCGAACCAGTTTTGCCTGTCTTTAAGACACATGTACGCTTCAATTGGATTATGGTTACTCTCTTTGGATTGTGTTACTCATAACTCAACTCGTTAGATCTGTAATGTACTTCAGCAAAACTATTGAACTGGAATATTGCTACTATCTTTGCATTGTGGAAACCGATTGTATATTAAGTGAGACTCTGAGGTAATTTCAGATTTCAGCTAAATTCAAATGAGCTTCAGGTCATGCATGGACTAGGTAGTTAAGTACCTGTTGAATACACACTGTCTTTTTGGACCAGATCGATTCAATACCAGGTACTTCCAGCACAACTGGAGAAACTGAAGCAAAAATCACAAATCTAAACCAGCAAATACCAATTTTGCCTCCCTCGACGACAAGGAACCATCAAGTCATGTTACAACGAGACTCAATCCATTGATTATCAAGCGATTTTATAGAAGCCAAAAAAAAAAACGAAGTGTGGAAATTACTCTTCACTTGAGATCAACCAATTGAATCCAGTGACATCTGATGTTATTTTGGCTCCAATTCGAATTAGTTGAAACAAGTGAACTCATTATCCAACCGGTCACAAACTAATCAGTATCCTGTTTGAATGCATAAAATATTTGAATAAGTGAACCGAATCGATATAGTCGCACTTCAGCAAAGTTCAAAGCGATTTGAATGAAAAAATCTATGGTGGACATGTTAAAAGAAAGTATAGGGTCTCTTACAGACTCAAAGCCCTCGAATTACTTATACCTACAGATTGTTCAACTACCTAATATATAATTCCAATTCAGCCTAACTCGGATCAGTTGAAAGTCAAATAAAACCATTAACCAAAATGATGAGTGACTTTGAGGGGTCTCCGATGCCAGTAAAAAAATGGATCAGTAGAAAATTTTTGGAACATATTGATTTTTTTTTTAATCTAATAGCATTGTCCATACATTTCTTTCCAATCAAGTCGCATGCTACTTGAATTTTCTATTTTCAAAATAGAGGTGAGTACCGAGAGCGATTTTAACTAATCTACTTTCCAATGGCATCACAAACCACTTTCAAGTGAAGAAAGTGATTAGAATGAATAATTATGAATTAAAACTAAATCAATAAGAAATGTGGAAATAGTAAAAAACAAATAAACTTACAACAAGTTTCATTGCCACAAAATATCTGCGGCAGGGGCGGTCGTTCTTTCTGCTTATATACAGGGGCGGGGGAAGGCACCTTCCAGTTTTTATGCTTATCGTGATATTTCCATCGTTCTTCTTCAAACAATTTAATTGTTCCCCTCTTCATCAAACAAGTTTTTTTTATTATGAACCATTTATACAATAATTTACAACAGGTGTCTGGCGATAGTTGTGTGTGAGAGCATTATGGAAATTTAAATAGGTATGTGTAATATCGGTATCGTCCATGCATATTGAGACGACCTTTCGGCCGAGAACTGTCGCAAAATGTCACACAAACAGCCCGGATATTACCCCACTCGGACATTTCATTTGTTTTTTTTATATGATTTCTACCTAATTTTCCACCTAGGTAGTTTTTTTGTTTTTTGTTACAGTTATATGTTTTTTGAGGCATTCAATTTTGGATTTTATAATTTTTTTGGTATTCTAAAGCGCGCAAGATGGCAAGGGGAACTGGAGGCGGTGTGGGCAGATGAGCTCCTACCGGTACGAAACCCTCTTTACCGGCCCTGTAGTCTACGCGGTACACTACATTGTCCGGTCCTGTGTATTGGTAGTAACCTTGTGAGGCTTCGCTCTCATTTGGGCTGCTCACGGGTGTTCTTCGTTCTTCACCGCAAATTCTGTTTTCGGTTTTGTATCTGCGAATTGAAAATAAAGAATCACATTTACGCTCCTCAACTGGTTCCTAAGATTCCTGATTTTTTTCTCTTCATTTTTCTCAACTTTAAAGCAGTTCCTTCTGAACCGCGTAAGTACTCACTCGAAATGGTACCCTCCTCCGCCTTCAAGCTCTTGCACTTTTCTCAGTATCGCCGAATCCTTATCGCCATACCCTTCTCCAGATGAACCAAAGTTTTCTTCAGAACAAGTCATTTTATCTGAAGACTTCGATTCCTTGTTCCGGATTGAAGTTTCGTCTGGCTTCCAAGGAGGTTGCAATTCCAGACTCAGTTCGTACTTCTGCTCTCCACTCCCAGAGCTATCAAATCTATTCGTGATGTATTTTCGTGCCTGCTTATATCTTTTCGATGAATCTTCTATCTGCCCTGAAAAACTTGACTCTCGACTTGACTCAATTACTCCTGGATGACCTTCTGATTTGATTCTCCTACCATTGGTTTTGGTAGTATCTTCAACTTCGTCTGAAAGCTTCAGTGTAATGGGATAACTCTCTTTGTATTGCTCATAGCTTTTTTGTCGGTACTGCACATTACCTTCCAATATTGGAATTACATTGTTGCTTCTATAGGAACCAGCTTGATGACTTCTACTCGGACTTTTGTCAAGGTTCCAGTTTCGGCTGTTCTTCAAGCGAGGCCCTGAACCTTTGTGCTGATTACCATCTTCAAGATGAGAATCAACAAGTCTGTATTTGTCTTGCGCCCCTGTGCCTTGAAGCTTGTACCGTACCCTTTGATTGTACTTTCCATCTTTGTAGACACCGGGACGATGATTTCCTCTACGTCTGATTACTACGCGTAGCTTTTTCCGTGCAGTTGCAGCTGGCCTGTTAGATAACCAAAATATTGACACTTATATGAATATGTTGAGGTACCTATCGGTACTTACTTGGGAGTGGTGCCAGTTCTGATACTTGATCTACGAATCAAGTTCAAGTTTTCAAGGTTGTAAGTGTTTTGAACCCGTTCCAAAGGAGGGTTGCTGCCCGTGTAGGCGACCGAGTTTCTAGGTCGCTGGTTGGTCAACTTGGGCGGGTTTTTTCCGAAATAGTATCGACCATCGTTGATTCTGCTTCTTCGGTGTTGAGCCCAGCATGCGGTCAAAGCCAAGCAGAATATTACCTGAAAACAAGATGGGTTTTTGTAATTGAGCTAAAAATAGAAACCTCCGCCAATATTTCGACAAATCAAGCCAGCGATCGCATCTAAAGCATGCATTTCAACCTCAATTTCAACCAATCACTGCTCGACTTGATGTAGAGTACTTAGTGCCTTCTTCGTTTTTAAAAGCAAGGCTTCCGTTGAGTGATATCTTGGATAGTTTGTGTTATGTATAGAACAAGGTATAGAATCATGTTTAGCTGCAAATTTTTAGAACTCGTTCAAGATAGTCCAGAAAAGACAATTCGAAATTCGAGCCGACAAAATTCCAAGGTCTTTTGTCTACCCGTTCAGCTTGTTCTAAGCAAATTTGTTTTAATAAAAAAAGGAGCTTAGGATGCTCTAGATATTTATTTGCTAGTTGTCGAGTAATGATTGGACAAAAATATACAGGGTATCCCAGATTCTTCTTCAGACAATGCATGTTGATAGTGGTTGTGAAGTTTTCTTCTGGAAAATGGACTCAGTTTCTTCTTTATATGGTTTTTAAGAAATTATTGGACAGATTCATACAGAGTGTCTCAGATTTCTATGCAAGAAAGATCAACCATAGGATCTTCAGACAATGTTAAGAGGGGTTGTGAAATTCTTTCTCAAAAAATAGACTCCATTTCTTTCTTCTGTTTTTTTTTAGTAATGATAAGACAGATTTATGTAGGATGTCCCACGTTCTGTTGCAAGGAGAATCAACCTTAGAGTCCCCAAACAATTTTAAGAGCTGTTCTGCAGTTTTTTTCAATCGGCTTTATTTCTCCTCTTGTGGTTTTTGAGTAGAAATTGGGCAGATTCTTACAGAATGTCCGAAGTTGTTGTGCAAGAAAAATCGATCATAGAGTCTTCAGACAATTTTAAGAGCAGTTGTGAGTTTCTCTCTACAAAAAATTCATTTCTTCCGATGTTAGGGTAGTTTGGGTAGGGTAGGGTAGTTTTTGAATAATCATTGGACAGATTTGTGGAGGATATCCAGGTTTCTATGCAAGAATCAAGTCTATGTTTTTTGAGTAACGGCTGGACAGATTCATACAGGATGTTTCGAGGGATGTCCTAGGTCTCGATGCAAAGAAATCAATGATAAAACTTCCAGCAAAAGCGATTGTGAAGTTCTTTTGTTTAAAAATGGACACCATTTCTTTTTTTGACGTTTTTGCGTGATGATTGGGTAGACTAATACAAAATGTCCCAGATTTCTATGCAACAAGAATCAAGTCTGTGGTTTTTAGCAACAATTTTGAACATATTTATACAGGGTGTCGCAGGTTTTTCTGCAATAAAAATCAACCATAGATTTCTCAGACCATGCTGAAAAAGATTGTGGAACGATCTTCTGGAAACTGGACTTCATTTCTTGTTTCTATGGTTTTTGAATAATGATCGGAGGAATTTCGAGGAATTTATACAGGATGTTCCCAGTTTTTGTCCAAAGACTAACGATTGTACAGATTTATACAGTGTGTCACAGGTTTATTTGCAAGAAAAATGAATCGTAGGTTTTTCAGACAATGTTAAAAAAGGTTGTGGAGTTCTCTCTTGGAATAATGGGGTCCATTTTTTTTTTGTGATTCTTGGGGAATTATTGGACACTTTTATACAGGGTATCCCGGTGCGACGACAAAATATCCTAGCCAAAAATATCCCACCACAAATATCACGGCAATAATATTCCAGACAAAAATTTACCCGCCAAAAATATCCCCGCGACAAAATATCCCAGGCCAAAAATATCTTAGCCAAAAATTTCTCCGCAAAAAATATCTCCTCCAATAATGTCCCGGGCATAAATATACATGATACTATCGAGGATATTATTATCTACAAATTAAATATGGAGAAAGAGACAAGGAGGCTTATCAGAGCTTAAAACGAGCATAAGTATCCCGAACATTCCTGCTAGTACACCGAATTTCAGGCGCACTTGTGAGAGTAAGCCCCTTTTTTACCTCCATGTAATATTTGGCCCCTATCGGACCCCTCATTCCTCTAATTTAATTTTTGGGACCATATGAGTCCCTCTATGTTTCTTATAGCGTTCAGACTTCCAGCAAGGCTCCTCTTGCAGTCATGTGTTATCAAGAGTCTACTGGGCTTCCTTATTCTGTCTTCAATTTAGTTGAAAGCCCTGCTGAGTCCCTTCGCATTTTTCATGATTTCCGAAGCAGCAAGCAGTGGTGTGCCATCATGTCATGTTGGGAGCCCTATCTGGCCCTTATTGTGTATTCAAGTGTAGTTGGAACCCTATTGTGTCCTATTATGTTTTCTCATGGTTTTCGGAATAGGTACCAGTGAGTTCAATTTCAAGTTATTTTGCTACACAGAGCTCCATTGGGCCCCCTTGTGTCTTCAATACCGTTCGAAACTCTGTTGAGCTCCTTTGCACTTTTCCGCGGCTTTCCGAGCACTAGTAAGCCCCTCGTGCATTTATATGATATTCGGCCCCAAATTATTGGGTCCCCTTGTATCTTCAAGTATAATTTGTAGCCCTGATGAGCTCTATTATGTTTTTCATGGCTATCAAAATTCCCCCCTTCGCATTCTTTTGACCTCCTTTATTGTTTTTTCATGGCTTTCAGAGCTCTATCGGACCCCTTGTGTCTGAAGTGTAGTTTGGAACCCTAGTTAGCCCCCTTATGTTTTTTTCATGGCTACTAGAAAAAAGAGAATTCCAGTAAGCCCCGTGTTGCCTACTTGTTATCCAGAGCTCCATTGAGTCCTCTTTTTTTCAATGTCTTTTGAAGCCCCGCTGAACCCCCTTACATCTTTCCGAGACTTTCGGAGCATGAGTAAGCGCCTTGTGCCTTGATAAGATATTCGAAGCCCTATCGGGCCCCCTTGTGTCCCCAAGTGTAGTGCAGAGCCCAAGATGGGGCCTAATTGGCCCACTTATGTTTTTATTATCTTCCAGAGTACCAGTAATCCCCCTTTTTCATTCATTGTCATGTGAAGCTCCATTGGGCTCCCTTGTGTCTTCAGTATCATTTGAAGCCGTACTGCCTTGCATTTTTCCGTAGCATTCGGATCTCCCTCCTGTCCTCATGTGTCGTGAGCTCCCTTCTGCCTTCTTGTGTTACACATGGCTCCATTTGCCCCCCTTGTCTCTTCAACGTCTTTCGAAGCCCTGCTGAGCCCTCTTGGATCTTTTTGAGACTTCCGGAGCATATGAGTAAGCACCGAGGTAAGCACCTTGTGCCATAATGTGATACTCAGAGCCCTATCGGGCCCCCTTGTATCCTCAAGTGTAGTATGGAGTTCCAATTAGCCCACTTAGCCTTTTATTGGCTTTCAGAGTACCAGTAAGCCCCCCCTTTTGCCTTCATGTTATGTCAAGCTATGAAGCTTCACTGGGCCCCCTTGTGTCTTCGATATCGTTTGAAGCCCTGCTGAGCACACACATGAAGGACACAAGAGACAGTCTTCACTGAAGTTTCGGAAGTAATATGACGACACAAAGAAGCTCATCAAAGTAGGTATCCAGAGTAATCCAGAAGGGAGACGTATTTTTCCAGGGACGTCTCTTCCGGGGGACGTTTTTCTCCGGGGACCTATTTTCCTGGGGATGTATTTTCTCTGGGAGGTCTTTTCCTTGGGACGTTTTTTCCCGGATACGTAGTTTCCACGGGACGGGACGTATTGTGGAGGACATTTTTTCCGGGGACGTTTTGCGGAATCTTGAAAAAATAACCTGACAGATCTTGGTGCATTGAGACTCAATTTTTGGCAAATTTCATGTTCTCATATTAGTATTTTGACAAGCTTTATTGGTCTCGAATGGCTTATTTAAGCGCCATCTTGATATAATTTAAAGAAAACTGATGCGCTAAATACAAACTTTAGGATTGTGCAATAGTTTCAAAAACAACTTTGACACATTCTAAATATTGTCTCAGAGTGTTTTTGACGTGGATACGTCTATGTTTTCGATCCATAAGGGAGGTCATTCCATGAACAGGAGTATATACACAAGCACCATCTGTTGGTGCAGTTGTGAACGAAGCCGGTAAGTATGAAATCTACTAAAATAGAGTGGTGTCAAATTGGTTGTATACCTACATACCTTCTTGTTTGTTCCTGTCTATGTAACGAAAGGTGATCTACCTATCGACAATAGTCAATATCAATATAAGTATATGAAAAAAATATTAAAATAAAAATTAAGCAAGTTTCCGGTTTCACCTAAAGAGCGTGTTTTTGAAAACACAAGGGCTAGAAGTTTCGCCTCCCAGAAATTTCTAGAACAGTCCAGAACATTCGAGCGTATTCGAGATCATTCCGCAACATTTCTGAATGTTCCGATATGTTCTGGAATATTCGGGAATAGTCTGAACATCAGTCCAGGGGTACGATTCTCGAGTTATTCGAATAATTTTTCGTTTACGAATCTCCTTGGTTTCGTGTGTATTTGGGCTGTCGGAAAGGAGAATTCGCATACGAAAACTTTTCGAACACGTTCGAGAATCATATCCCAGAACATTCGAGAGTATTCGAGATTATTCCAGAACATTTCGGAATGTTCCGGTATGGTCTGGAATGTTCGGGAATGGTCTGGAACGCGCGGAAACAACCTGAAACGCTCCAGACTATTGTGTAACATTTGAGATCGTTCCACAGCACTTCAGAATGTTCCGGTATGCTCTGGAATGTTCGAGAATAGTCTGGAACGTTCGAAAATATCCCGAAACATTCCAAATCATTGTGAAACATTCGAGATCATTTCACAACATTTCATATTGTTCCGATTTGTTCTGGAATATTTGAGAACAGACCGAACATTTGTCCAATACATTCGATAGTATTCGAGAGTATTTCACAACATTCCAAAATGTTCTGGTATGTTCTGTAATGTTCGGGAATAGTCTGGAACATTTTAAAACATCCCGGAGCATTCGAGATCATTCTATAGCATTTCATAATGTTCCGGTATGTTCTGGAATGTTCGGGAATAATCTGGAACGTTCGGAAGCATTCCGGAACGTTCCAGATTATTGTGTAACATTCGAAATCATTCCACAGCACTCTAGACTGCTCCGGTATGCTCTGGAATGTTCGTGAATAGTCTGGAACGTTGGAAAACATCCCGGAACATTCCAGATCATTGTGGAAAATTCGAGAGCATTTCACAACATCTCAGAATGTTCCGACATGTTCTGGAATATATGGGAACAGTCAACATGCGTCCAGAACATTCAAGAGTATTCGAGATCATTCCACAACATTCCGAAATGTTCCGGTATGTTCTGGAATGTTCAGGAATAGTCTTTGACGTTCGGAAAAATCCCGAAACGTTCCAGATCATTGTGTAACATACGAGCTCATTCTACAGCATTTCAGAATGCTCTGGTATGTTCTAGAATGTTCAAGAATAGTCTGGAACATCCAAAAACATCCCAGAACATTCGAGATCATTCCACAGCATTTCAGAATGTTCTGGAATGTTCGGGAAGTTTCGCTTCCTAGAAATTTCTGGGACAGTCTAGAACATTCAAGAGCATTCGAGATAATTCCACGACATTTCAGAATGTTCCGGTATGTTCTAAAATATTCGGAAATAGTCTGGAACGTTCGAAAATATCCCGGAACATTCAAGATCATTGTGGAACCTTCGAAGTTGCGCCAATACCCTCTTACTCATAGACGTATCCAACTAAAATTTGCAGCTGTATCTAGATACAGCTTTGTCAGCTCTTGTATCACTCTTTTTTGTCAGATTTCTGTACTTATTTTCTAGCGACAGTTTGACAGATTTACCGAATCTGGTGGTTTGAAATCAAATTGTGGCAGACTTTTGGGTTACCTTATATGTGACAAATTACTGGGTTGTGATTGAAAAAAGCTTTATGAGATGAGCTCGTATTTTTAGTATTCGTATTAGAGCTCGTATTACTTATGAGATTCTAATAAGTCATAAAGGTAACACTAGGAAACAATCGACAATAATCGTCCCGAGAATCGTACCTATATTATCTAGATACCGCTTGTGTATACTATTTCAACTGATTTTTTCAACAGATTCCAGTCCCATTTCACTGTTTTTTGAAACTATTTTGCCAGGTCACTGTTCAATCAATAAACCATGAATTCCAATGTTACCACCCATACATTCTACGGTTACTTCATATGCACTCATTTTTGGAACACCCGTATCCTGTATAAATATAATATAAGCGAGAATATAAGTACCTATTTCAAATGATGTACAAAACTGATCAATGCTCAAACTTACTGTTAGCTTCATTTGTATCACAACTTCACTGCTTTAATATCAATTCACAACTAAATATGCCTTTTCGAGAACTAATAATATTTAGTTACCTAACATCTAGTCCCAGAAAAAAGACCAAAACAAACGTGCCTGGACTAGTTTTTCTGCATATTTTGTTCAGTATGGTAATTACTGTTTTTGTGTCTCCAACAATAAATCTCTTCCAAATATCATTCCTAATTGTAGTTTCCCAGCAGAAAAATCGGATGCGTTTTCTATTTTCCTTTGAATATCAGGCAATTTATCTCAAACTTTGTTAAATGTGTGACATTTGTTCTGTTTCCATTGAATAATTAATTGATATGATGATTTATTCGAATCTGATTATATTTTATTCTTTCAGAAGTTGATAGATTTCAACAATATACCGTTCGAGATGACACGACCAAGAATTATTGCTGTTATAAAAACGTTAGCATTTACGTAATCTAGTCGAGAGATTCCTTATTAACATTCAACATTTTATTATTAGAATAGTCTGAAGAATTTCTATGTTCACCGGTTTTACGATGCTGTTTTTTTTATGAATTCAAATTATCACTCACATAATCGGAAACAAAGATATACCTTATACTTATACCTGAAGTACTCACTGCAATTGAAGGCGTTCTATGGTTAGGTGAATAAATATGATATATAATATAATATAAATTATTATATAAATGGTACTTAGATAAAATAGTATTTCAATGAATCCCGATAATCACAATAATAATAAAGCACATTTACAGGAAATATTGAAGAGTTGTAGGTACCTACATGATTATGTCGTAGGATTCCTAGGCATAACGTGATCCCAAGCATTTTGTGAAAAGCCGACAAAACAAGTGCATTTGATTTTCAACGCGTTAGGCTTAGTCAAAATGACAAATTCACGATACTTAAGACACACTGGGACCCAATGGGTTTCTGACTAACACAATAAAGCAAAAGGATGTTTACTGGAGTTTTCAAATCAAGGAAAAACACAAGCTCAGCCTTTCAAACAACAATGAAGAAACAAGGGGGGCAACAAAGCTTTCAACAACCCAAGTAGGCACACAATCATGGCCTTATCAGAATTTTGAAAGCCACGGAAATGTGAAGGGGTTCATCAGGGCTCCACATTCGGCTCCAAATGACCCATAAGGACACAAAGGGGCCCGACAGAGCTCCGAATACCACATCAAGGCATGAGGGTGCTTACCTCGGCGCTTACTAAAGCTCCAATAGTAACGAAATAAAGCAACAGGACTCAGCAGGACTCCAGACGACATTAAAAGGATGAGGGGGCTTGATGAGGTTCTGAATAACACGAAAAGA
The DNA here is from genome assembly GCA_949128115.1 of Anaspis maculata. NCBI lineage: Eukaryota > Metazoa > Arthropoda > Insecta > Coleoptera > Scraptiidae > Anaspis > Anaspis maculata. Next base: position 4,093,396 of record OX421964.1, read on the forward strand.
CGAAAGAGATCTCACTAGAATCTCGATAGGTACGAAAAAAAGCTCAGCGGGGCTTCAAAGAATATTGAAGGAACAAGGGGGTTCAGTACAAGGTTCAGTAGGGCTTCTAACAACACAAGAGGAGACATGGAAAAATCAAAAGAGGCTAGCAGAGCTTTGATAGTTGCCATTTGAAGAAAAAAAGAACTAGCAGGGACGGTTTACTTGAGTGTTGAAAAAAAAGATTAAGATAAAGATGCTTCATTGATATACTTTACTTCAATTTCGCAGCCTTCTCAAGTCAAATAAATAAGTACCTACAACATCAGCCCAATATGTTTTTTTATGGAACGTTTTTTCCTATTTCCATAATATTGGCGCGCTCACGCTTTGCCGAACTGATGGCAGGCACTCGGGCAGGCATGCCTGAGAATTATATATTATCTAAAAATAATTATTTTGAAGTTGTTTATTTATTCATCTATCGAAGCTTCTGTGGTGCTTACATCTTATAATCCATTTTAATTACGTCCATTATGTTACTGATATATCACGTAGGTACTTCAGTTTTATTTATATATTATATAAACTAAATGTACCTATTATTTATTACAATAATAATGTATTGATCTTGCATAAGTTATCATGCTTGTTCACAGTGCTTAAACATCATAACTTTGTTGTTTTATTACAAATTAAACTGCAGGGAGGTTTAAGTAGGTACCAACACCTACATATAATTTCCGATCGGTTATTAAGATATCATGATTTTTATTGCTTTGTGGAACACGGGTGCGGACATATTTCTGTGAAAAAATGTCGAATGAAATTTTTTCTACATATTAATTTAATGTCAAAGTGTGAGATACACACCTACCTACCTGCCAATATACGCACCCATTAACATTGAACTCTGGGCCATTTAAGATACAGATGGACCATTATAATTGTTGCGAAATATCTTTTGTTGGTGTTTAACATTTTGATTTTTGAGTGATTGAGGAAACTTTGAAACAAACAGACATGTGCAAGATCACCGAAAGAGCGACATTTGAATTTCAAATGTGCACGCGGGTTAGCATATCAGTTTCTTATTATGGTAATGTTGAAGGGAACAAAGCTTCAGTTTTGCAATAATATGCTGGCCGTAATTCAAAAAATACTGGCGATGTTTGCGAAATATTGTTCATGGAATCTCTGAAACTTGAAACTTTTATTATTCAGGAGTAGCAAGTTCACTAATAAATTTACCTGCTAGCTCTTATGTGGAACAGGTATGCTCATAGGTAGGTAGTAGGCTAAGTACCTACTTCATTCAGTTTTGTCGGTAGAATTAGGAATCAGAACATTTCAACAATAGTTCCGACCTGTGGATATATACCAATTGATAATTTCTCTCCAAAAACCTAGATCCAAGTTACGTACCTATATTTAACTTCAACAACAAGAAGCAATCAATTTTGAACAAGATTATCTGCTGAGGGTATTGTCTTATACGACCAGCTCAACCGTGTTGTATGATTGGTTGCCTACCACAGTCATCTATAATTTCACTTCCATTTTTGTAAAGCAATAATTTATTTATCCAAAAATCGGTGTGTACGTATGCTCCGCTGTACATACGCTCTACTTCTACTTATCTATACAATCATATATTTTTTTTCTGCTCATCATAAAAAAAAAATCGATGTAGGTACCTACTAAAATTAATGAATGAGTCGAGGAATGAGTCGATGGATGAGATCTGGAAATCTGGAGAAGTACGAACAGTTTTTCACGAGAAAGAAAAGAAATAATAATTTTTTTGTAGGTACTCACCTCACCTACTCTAAATTGAGACATAACAGACTTTTCACCTTTTTCCTCTAGAGAAAAGAAAATTAGGTGAGAAAATATTTTTTAAACCCTACAAATAGGTAGTTACGATACCCAAAAGTCCCAAAACATAGATACCTAGGTAGGTACCTACCTTTATTCACAAAATATCAAAACTAAAATCTGTTCATTATACCCGCTAAAATGAATATAAATCTTTTCATACAAAAATCATCGGCGCAGGCATGGACATTGTCTCACCTGGAAGAAGATTTCTTGAGCTGTTCCCAGAAGAAATAAGAATACGTTCCATTCATAGGAGTAGGTAAGTGGTGGAAAAATCTTGATAGTGTTACGAGAGGCGATTCTAGATAGCACGCGGTCTTTCTAGACTCTTCCCGTTAGATCGCAGTGTACAAGTGCGGAGCGTTCTGGTGTGTTCCAGCGCGCGCGTGTAGGCTTTTCCCCGTTCATCCGTTTGGAGACTTCACCGTTGGGTCAAGCTACATTTGTCCATTTTGACGGAGGTGCCACACATCAGAGAACACGGGAAGCACGCGAAAGGTGTGTGATTATTCGGGAGTCGTCTGGAAACCATATGCCGGGTCACTGTGAAAACTGCTGAAGAATGCATGGAACATTCGAAATGAATCAGTCGGCCGTATAAGGCATCAATCATCGCCTCACGATCAGTAATGAATTGGAAGCGAACTAGTGCAAAACAAGCGAAGTAGTAATCGGTTATATTCCTAAGTAAATAATTGTTGGCGCGTATTTATTGCAGTACGCAGTGGGTAATGAACAGTGCGTGTTTCAAAACGATAGTCTCATGTAATTGAACCAGTACACGAAATACATGACATTTGGTGTCAGAAGTGATATAATTGAGAGTAATTCGGCTTGCGACTACAGGACGTTCGGATCATTCGTGATTATTTGTAAATGCCGGAGACAAGGAGCATCTCGAAGACAGGAGTCGAAGACACTTTGGCGAGCATGATGGCGATGATGCAGCAACAGGAAAGTCTTCAAGAAGAACAGGAGAAGGGGCGTTTGGAAGAAAAAGAAGATTTGAAAACTTTTTTCTGGAACAAGAAAATAAACGCGTCGACGACGAACAAGAATTGAATGATCTTCTAGAAGGACAGGAAAAAGGATTAAAAAATCTGCTTCATGAACAACAGGATCTTCTACAAGAACAGCGTCTAGAAGACAAAGAAGAACTAAGAAACTCCTAGAGGGAAAGTAACGGGAATTGAAAAACCTGCTGGAAAAACAGAAAAGGAAACGCCTGGAGGAGAGGGAAGGGTTATCAGCCGTTGTGGAACAACAAACGCGGTATTTCGACAGCAGCGTGAGCAAGCTAGAAGAAGAAGTGGAAGCGGTGAAGGCCAACATGACAAAGCTGGAGCAACAGGTTCAGAAAACTACCGTCAGTGCTGCGATGGTCAGTTCAGCGGGTGTCCTTCGTGTGAAGTTGCCGAACTTCGATGGGAAAAGCCCATGGACTACCTTGAAGAGGCAGTTCGATGCCGCTGCCGAAGCAAACGGATGGAGCGACGATGAGAGGGCTACAGTTCTAGTCCTGACTCTCAGAAGCCCAGCATTGTGGCTGCTCCAGATAATTCCTGAGAGTGAGCAGAAGGACTTTGCCAAGCTGATCAGGGTTCTGGAGCTTCGATATGAGGACAATCATGTGCGGCAGATCCATCAAACCCAGCTGAAGGCCAGGACACAGAGGAGCGGAGGAAGCCTCCAGGAATTCGACTGAGGCTGGTTCATTTAGCCTTTCCAGCGCATCCAGCGGATGTTTTGGAGGACATCGCAAAAGAGACCTTTGTGGGCGGACTAAGAGATCCAGATCTGCGTCAGATGGTCATAATCAGCAGTCCAGCCAACATCGGCGACGCACTCATCCAAGCTATTTGTATTGAGGCAGCCATCCATTATGTCGCGGTGTAGATACACGTGCAAAATTGGCACTGGGAACCTTCAACGCTCGATCAAGGCACATCTGCTCATTTTTGGCGGAGGCGCCGGTTCAAGAGCACGACAGAATTATGCGGGTAATGTGCAAGAGATTTTTTGGGAGTCGTATGGAGACTTTATGTCAGGTCACTGTGGAAACTACTGGAAAATGCATGGGACATTCGAAATGAACTAGTCGGACTTATATACGGCATCAACCGTCAGCTCACAGGCAGTAGTGAATTCAATTCGAAGTGGTAGCGAGCAGATAAAAGCGGAGTAGCTGCGATATTCCCAAGTAGATAATTGTTGACGTGTATTAATTGTAGTACGCAGTGATGACCAGTGTGTGTTTTAACACGATCGTCTCAATTATATTCGAAGCCGTACGCGAAAAACGTAACAAGATCAATCATTTCCTCTCGTGTAAAGCCGTTTTTTTGTGTTCGACAATGCTTTGACTGACTAACTGATAGCTGCGTACTTTTTGGCCTGTCTGTCATTGGTCACGGCCGATTCGGTTTTTTGAAAAAAGCCAAAAAGAAAAAAGCAAAATCCGTAGAATTTTTTGGTTATCTCGAAAAATATGAAGTTTAAGGGTAGGGTACCGTCGATTAAAAGTTGAGAGAACAAGAAAAGCTATCGGTTGACGTTATGAAATTGAGGGCATGCCATTCGAAAAAATGAGTCATGATACATTAAATATTACAAAATTTGATTTTTTTTTGTGAACGCCCTTGTATACAGGTTGATTCATGACTAATGCGACATGGTTGGACGCCAGGTAGTGGACATCAAGGCAAGTCTAAATCTGTATGAAAATTTTTATTTTGGTCAGCGGTTACGAAGATACAGGGTGTTTTCTTAGTTTGAGCTCAAATTTCAAAGAGAGATATATTTGCAATGGTTTGACGAAATTCGACAAAACTTGGAAGAAATTGTCTTCTACTGAGGCTTTTCAAGGTGACCTATCTCCAAATTGCAAATCCAGGACCGTACTAAAAAAAAAAAATTGTTTGCATTTTTTGACAGACAACCACATTTTCCGATCGATGTTCGGAGAAAACAGCATCGGATTCGGAAAGTACAGAAAAAATGCTATAAAATGAACTTTTTAAATCGCACGGCACACTTCGACCAGTTTCACAGAAACAGTTCAAAGTAAGAGCTTGCACGCATTTTACAATTTTGCCCTACCTTTTTTTTCCGTATTGTTCTTCAAAATTCATCCAAAATTATTTCTTAAGCTCTTCTGCTGCAAATGTACAAAATTGCCTATTGCCAGAATTAAATATCCAGAATCCAGGACCGTACTTGGGAAACTTGTTCGTTCTTTTTTGACGTAAAAGCATTTTTTCCGATTATTTTCAGGAAAAATGACATCGGATTCGGAAAGTGCAGAAAAAATGTTATGAAATTGACTTTCTAAATCGCACGGCACACTTCGACCAGTTTAACAAAAACAGATGAAAGGAATAACTTGCACTACATTTTACAATTTTGCCTATTTTTCTTTCCTAATGTTCGTCAAAGTTAATTCTAAATCATCTCTAAAGGTCCCCTGCTCACAATTCACGAGATGGCCTATTAGACCAGGCATTTTAAGTTTTGACCTGGCAAAGAATAACGTAAGTCTGAAAATTGGTGAAACGCTTCCACTTTAACCCCTCAACAACATACTGGAAGTCCTAAGATATCCTATGTCCGCTTCATCGGTTTTTGGCGGCAAAAAGGTGTAAGTGACATTATTTTAGAAACTATTTATTAAAATACGCGTTGAAGTTTCAATACAGCTGAAAACTTCCGAAAATGACCTTCTCGGTCAGTTTAACAACATATTGAAAGTCCTAAAAAATCTTCCCTTCCCTTCATTGGTTTTTGGCGGCAAAAAGGTTTAAATGTCATTATTTTGGAAACTATTCATTAAAATACGAGTTGGGGTATCAGTACAGCTGAAAATTGCTAAAACTGGTCTTCTTCATCAGTTGAACAACATACTAGAATTCCTCAAAAATCCCATCCCCGTTTCATTGTTTTTTGGCGGCAGAAAGGTATAAGTGACATTTTTTTGTCACTATTTAATAAAATACAGGTTGAAGTTTTGATACAGGTGAAAATATTAGGTCTCTTTGGTCAGTTGAGCAGCATACTGAAAGTCCTAAGAAATCCCATGTCCGCTTCATTGTTTTTTGTCGGCAAAAAGGTGTAAGTGACATTGTTTTGGGAACTGTTCAAACAGACGAGGCGGTCAAGTTTCCATATAGCTGGAATTTCTTGGAAATGGTCTTCTTAATCAGTTGAGCAACATATTGAAAGTCCTAAGGAATCTTCTCTCCGCTTCATTAGTTTCTGGCGGCAGAAAGGTATGAGTAAAATTTTCTTTTACTATTTATTAAAATACGGGTTGAAGTTTCGATACAGCTGAAAATTGCTGAAAATGGTCTCCTTGGTGAGTTGAACAACCCACTAGAAATACTAGGAAAATCCCTGTTTCCTTCATTGTTTTTTGGCGAAAAAAAAAGTATAAGTGACATTGTTTTGGAAACTATTATTTATTGAAATAGGCGTTTGAAATTCCAACTCATCTGGGAATTGCTGGAACTGGTTTCCTCGCTCATGTAAACAACATACTAAAAGTCCCAAAAAATCCTATGTCCGCTTCATAGTGTTTTGGCGGCATTTCTTGAAACTATTGTTCAAAATATGTGTTGAAGCTGCAATACAGTTGAAAATTGTTGAGAATAGTCTACTCGGACTAGTTCAGTAAACTAACAAAGAAGACCATCTTCAGCAATTTTCAGCTGTACTAAAACTTTAGCCCGTATTTCAAAAAAATAGTTTACAATATGTCACTTATACATTTTTGCCGCCAAAAAACATGAAGCGGGCATGGGATTTCTCAGGACTTTTAGTATGTTATTCAACTAACAAAGGATACTATTTTTCAGCAACTTTCAGCTGGGCTGAAACTTCAACTCATGTTTTAATAAAGAGTTTCCAAAATAATGTCACTTGAACCTTTTTGCTGCCAAAAACCGATGAACTGGACAAAGTATTTCTTAGGACTTTCAATATGTAGTTAAGCTGACCGAGAAGACCATTTTCGGCAATTTTCAGCTGTATTAAAACTTGACCGCGTGATTAATTGAATAGTTTTCAAAACAATGTCACTTATACCTTTTTGCCGCTGAAAAAAAACATTTGAAGCGGACATAGAATTTCTTAGGACTTCCAACATGTTGTTCAACTGGCCGAGGAGACCATTTCCAGAAATTTTCAGCTGTATCGAAGCCTCATTGCGTATTCTAATAGATAGTTTCTAAATTATTGTCACTTACACCTTTATGCCGCCAAAAACCGATGAAGCGGACATAGGATTCCTCAGGACTTTTGGTATGTGGTTAAAGGGTTAAAGTGGAAGCGTTCTACCAATTTTCAAACTTACGTTATTTTTTTCTAGGTTTTGGTCAATTTTGATCTAAAATGCCTGGGCTATATCAAGTTTTATCTCTAAGTTTTGAAAAGCAAGGCCGCTACATTGTTTTCAAGCAAATTGCGCTTTTCACAGTTTTTAGTTTTCAGTTGCACTGCCTTATAATTGAAGAACGGAAATACAAACATGAGACAGTTGGGAAAGTTAAACAGCAAAAAATATGTAGGATGTTCCATTGAAAAAAATTACGTTTGGTTTATACAGTCAAAATAGGACACCTGTATAGCTGAACATAATTTCAGGTCATAGGTCTCATCGAACTAAGTATACAGGGTGTTTCAGGGATGATAGCAAAAAATTCAACTATGGGTAGATCCAGTCAAAATATGACGAAAACCTATATACCATTGTGCAAAGTTCGGCCTATTGAAGAAGATACAGCCCTCCAAAATTTTTTTTTTTTTCGGATTTCAAAAATTTGGCTCAGGAACGTTTCGACAAATATTTAGCTTTAATTCAGCGAAAGCTGGTTTGTCATAATTATCTATCAATCAATAAATCAATCAATCAATCAATATTTTATTTGTTCCGTATAAGAAGTACATCCTGTTAACAAGGAGTATCAACCTGTCAAATTTGGCAAAAATCCAACCAGTGGTGTGGGAGTTATGAGGGTCAATAATTCAGAAGCATCCGAAGAAAAGTTGACTCAAGGTGACCTCACATAACTTCTACGCCACTGATTGGATTCTCTCCAAATTTAGCAGGTTGATAGATAATTATGACAAATCAACTCACGCTAAATTTAAGCTGGATTTGTTGTAATGTTCTCGAGTATTCCAAAAAAAAGTGAACTTTTGAGGGCTGTATCTTCGTCAGTAGGCCGTACTTTGCAAAATAGTATATAGGATTCCGTCATATTTTGACGAGATCTACCCACAGTTGAATTTCTTGCTATCATCCCTGAAACACCCTGTATGACCTTTTTTCTACATCTTATTTTCTATCTCAAACGGTAAGGCCGCTATGGGATAATCACGCTAGAATGGACTACTCTGTAAGCAAGGTAAAGGCTGCAGATATTTATCTAGTACCTAATATCTAGGTAATCATTTATGGATTATTTAGAAATCTGAATTACGGTGTAAAACTTAATCGTTGCAATATTTTTTCAACCTTTGCCTCAAATGCTAGTCAGTGGCATTTGATGCAACTGTAAAAGCAAACTTGCATTTTTGTGGTCCAGGAGCCGCTCACAAAAATCCAAAATTATTTGCATAATTTCATGCATACCCCATCCACGTCGTAAATTCAGTAATGCTTTTTTTTAATCTGATCGTGCCTTCTTACGTGGATGGTTGCGATGGCCGCAACTTATTTTCCTGCAAGTGTAGCAAAAAAATGTGTTGGAGGAAACCTGGCCTAATCAAATACTTCATCTCTCAGGTCTCAAGACCGCACAATCAATTATTATCCAACATTTTTGCAACGGTTGTAGGATATAGGTACCTACTTCTGGATATTATTTTCTTGACAGGCAAGACGACACTAGTTACATCACATTCTCTGAATTCAAATACTATGAGGTACAGACAGGCAGGTATTGCACATTTTCGCATTTTTTCAAATTCTGATTTGCCCACGTGCCTAAGCTCCAAATTTGCATACAATGATTGAATCCGAAAATAAAATTTTCCACAGGTACTGAACTTTCGTAACTTCCTCCATCAAGAGAATTGATGCTGAAATGCGGGAATATATAGCTCACTTTCAATGAAATCATTTAGGAATCCATCTTCAATATTGGTGTTTTCGTATAATATGCTTGAAGGTAGAGAAGTAAGAGTAATGAGACAGTTTCGATGGTCAGGAATTTTCCGATACCTGGAAATTTGCTGATGGCAGAGCATCATAGCCCGCACGCAAACGTAATAGGCTGCAACCTACCTTAAAGTTGCGAAAGCGACGGTAATGAGCCAATTTACATTCGTATAATGGCCATCAAGTTCATCGGGATGGGTTCATCACTTTAAAGTTCATGGGACTGGCACTATACCTGCAAAATAACTGCTGGTGTTTATTATCGAACACCTAACTGGTTTAGTTGTGGAATATTGAGTAGAGGACGTATCATCGTCTTTTTTTTTTCATTATAGATCATTTGAATACAAATAGATGTTTCAATTAACCACAGGAATCTACTGTGGTTGGGTATGGGTTTTAGATTTGACCACATCAGGTACACATTCCAGAAATATACTACTCGAGTATTTGGAAGAAACGTGCATGGAAAATCAAAAATTTATGCCCAAAAAAACGCAGTCAGAAGTTTAAATTTCACAAAAGTTACGATAGATCTGTCAAGAGAACTGTAAAAATATTCTCGAATAATCTTTCCGAATTCTCTTAGATTCAGCAGCATATTCGATAAACTGTGGAGGCTGATGTATTCGCATCAGGGTATTAATATTTTTCCCTCAAAAATTAAGTTAGAGAGACAGAGATTTTCCATTGAATGTTTGTTCACCTTATTTCTGTTTGGATTACCCCACATTTTTTTAGAAGCCGAATAGCCCTAGGACACTGATGGAAGAATTTCTAAAACATTGCGGGGACATTTTTTGACAAACGGAAAAATCATGAACTATTTTATAATTTAGAGACGTAGAAAATTCAGTACATACCGTTTATTGAAAAAAGTTGTCATCAAGGAGGAAGAAAATATTTTTCACATAATTATTGAACACACGCTATGTATCTATATATTACATTTTCTAACACACTTAGTACACAGAATAAAAATAAAATGAGTTTTTATCTCCATTTTTGAGGAAGTAATATTGCAAATTGAAGACGCTTTTACCCTAATGTGGATAAAGATTGAACGAGCTACTTCTTGTTTCAAAAACTTGGTAGAAATCTGTTCAGGGGATAAAAAGTTAAAAGCTTGCAGTTTCACAGTGAAGAAACCTTGATAAAATCCGTTGGTTTGATTCCACACATTTTTCCCCAAAAAATAAACTCAATTATTCTCAAACTATGACTCCTAACAACTCCGCATCTGAAAAAAACATTTCGTGAGGCTAACTGCACGTCAAAGTTTTCACTGCAGGTTTTTTTCTTTTCGAATTCACGGAACGCACATTTTTATATTGAAAATTCCAGGTGCAGGCAGACATGTAGCTGTATAGTACCTGAGTAGCTGATGGTTTTAGAAAACATTTTAAGAATTTTTCCTACCAATCATTGTCCGACAGTTTTTCATTTGGAAACGCAATAGTACAGTGGACCGATACATTAAAATAGGGTTCACCTTGCAAAAGGTCGCGGAGATTCGAAAATTTGCAGTCTGGTACAGTTTTGTGTCCTGATTAACATACTGAGTTTTCGAATTCGGCAAGTCGCCGCTCGCTCCTCCACATTGGAAAGATGGTGCCGAAGAACCAAAAAAAGAACCAATTTTTACCAATTCATTGTTTATCGTCGTCTCACCTCCCGCAATGGAACCCTATGACTTTGTTGAAACTATTGATGCATTTGCTGCTACCCCAGTCCCATTCTTCGCGGTTAGAGATGAATAATTCCTTCGAAAAACATCACGTTTTTCTTGATTTTGAAAAGATTTTTCTCTCACGCGGAAATATGACCAGCTGACCTGACTTGGGTGAATTTCGATCAGCTTCTTTCTTCTTGATCTAGTTTTCGTCCCATAGTTTTCATAACATCATTTGTTGAAAAGGTGCACTGCAAGGAATGTTCAATTACCAACACCAAATTCAACGTTATTTTTTCATTATTGCCATCGATCATGGAGCTCAATTTCAACAGGAATTGATAGCTTGGATTGTTTTCTGTTTATTCAGCATGCAATCGAATTTCGAAATTCACTGGGAGTACAAAAAAATCAATTTTTTCTTGAGCGCGCGTGAATCTGCAAAACTGCATCTAAGCACCTGAAAATAGTCGTAACCAACACAACATAAATTTGAACAATAAGTAACCTAAACTGGTTTTTCTGTCACTCATTGTTTTGGGTTTTGTAGTGTTGGTTACGACTATTTTCAGGTGTTCAGAATTCAGATGCAGCTTTGCAGATTTACGCGCACTCTGAAAAGAATTTATTTTTCGCTATTCTTTCGAGCATTTGGTAATTCGGTCCATGCCGTATAAGCAGAAAACAGTCCAACGTATCATTTCCTGTGGAAATTAAAATTTCTGATAGTTGGCAATAATGAAAAAATGACTGTTGATTTGCTGTTGGCAATTTTACACTTCCTGCAATGCACCTTGTCAACAAATGCTGTTAAGAAAATTATGAGACCAGGACGAGCTCAAGAAAAAAGAAGCTGATCGAAATCAACCTGAGTTGAGTCAGTTTGTGATATTTCCGCATGAGAAAAAAATCTTTTCAAAATCAAGAAAAACGTGATGTTTTTCGAAGGAATTATTTGTCTTTAACCGCGAAGAATGGGACTGGGGTAGCAGCAAATGCATCAATAGTTTCAACAAAGTCTTAGGGTTCAAGGGAATTATTTCTTTTTAACCGCAAAGAATCGCACTGGCCTGGCAGTAGATGCTATCAAGGGCTCCACTACAGTCATGTGGTTCCATTGCGGTAAGTCAGACGGCGCCGGCGATGCAAACTAGATTAGTGAAAAGTGGCTCTTTTTGGGTCCTTCGGCACCAACTTTCCGATGTGGAGGACCAAGCGGCGGCTCACCGAATCCGAAAACTCAGTATGTTAATCAGGACACAAAACCGTACCAGACGGCAAATTTTCGACTCTCCGCGACCTTTTGCAAGGTAGAACCTACCTATTGCCTGGACTACAATACCAGTCTAAATTACTAAGATGGCCCTTAAATGATGAAATTTAGAATGAATGTCCCAATGATTATCATGCAAATGCTGCAAAGTTGCTCCAATCTTCAATTTCGGGCAAAAATTTCCATATAGGTTCCTATATACCGAGCGTTCATTAATTAAATGGGTCAAGGGTGCCTGTGACTTCAAAAACATCTGTCGGAACTAGCATCGTTCATTTGATGTCTGTAATTTTTTGGTTATCGTAATTTGTCAAACCAGTCGCAGTTTTCGTTTTCAGAACATTTTGAATGTGGCTTTCATGACAGGGCACAAAACCTACATGATCGAGAAGTATTTTCGAACTTGAAGTATTCTTGTGCACTTATGGCAGATCAGAGATCAATAATATGGGACGTAACTTGTCAAAGTTTGACAAATTTATTACAAAAAGATTACGCTAGTTTCGACAGACGTTTTTGAATTCACAGGCACCCTTGACCCATTTAATTTATGAACTCTCGGTAGTTGTGGAAAAAACATTGTGGTGTTACAATAGATTTTCTTACACGCTTCGTCAAAGATTACATGAATATGTAGAACTGAATTGATGCGGTGATTTCGGGAAGCTTGTTCAGGTAGGTACCTATTGTCATTGTTCTATTGTCTTGGTTGCAATACTTCACTTTTGTATTGCAGGCAGGTGTTTAGTATAGTAGTTAAGGTATAAGTACTTTATTTATAACCCGCGTCCCGCACATTTTACCAACATAAAAAGTATATTTGCCAACTTTTCAAAATGGCGATTTCACTATAAATTATGACAAAATTTCTATTATGACTGAATATTGAAATCCAACAACAAACATGAATTTCAAGTACTTCGCGATCACGCTTTTGGTGATTTTCCAATCAGTGCTTTTTGCATCTGCAGGTAAAATTAATCCCATTCACTGTTATCAAATATATTTTGTGAAAATTTGTCACACTACCCGGATTGATCGATAATTAGACCAAAACATAACTTCTTCCTTCAAAGGTATTCATATTTTTGTTTTGTGGCCTTTTGTTCAAAATTCACAATTTTCTTCTTGAAGCTTGGAACGTAGGTTCAACCGTTCTATTCTCGACCTGTACTTTTCCAATAGGGTGATGGTGCCAGTAATGGACACTCAAGAGAAAACTTTTGATTCAGACGAGTCTGAAAATCCAGAATTTCAACAAAAAATTGAGCTGATGGTCCTGTTTGATTGCTCCATCTATTTACATCAAGACCATAAATTCATGAAAACAGAATATTTGATGACAAATTTATAATAATTTTTGAAGCAAAATAAGTGTAATGCATGAGCCATTAATGGACATATTTAATGGAGTAATGGACATCGTTTTCATCAGTTATGGACACCATAGGAAAGTAACCAGTTTTACTGATATTTTTTTATTCCAGGCGCAGAGAACAGCTCAGAATACAGCCCACTATTATTTTTAAGCTAAGGGTCTCCAATTGTAGAGACAATATCTTCTTTCAGATTATAAAAAACGTCATTCTACGTGTGTGTTGTATCATAACATGAGATGTAATGACTTTTATATAAGTTGTAGATATATGGATATTACAGTTTATGTATTTGAGTTGATACTTGTCAAAATAGCCTCAAAAATTACAAAAAATTCACAATTTTCAATAGAACAAACACGTAAAATGTTGTACAGCACTCGTGGCTTGTTACACAAGATCATTTTCGTCACTCAGCCTCTCACAGAATTTGGGCTGCGCCCTCGTTCTGCAAATTTCGGCTTCGTGTCTCAAAACCACTTATGTAACAGCCAACTAGTATCGTAAACCATTATTACAAGGACTACTCCCAATAAAATCCGGACTTTTCCATCGACTTGACATCAGCCCCTTCATCGACAATTTTTAGTTTATTAGCCCTATCAAGAACAGTTGAAATTAGCCATGATCGTGAATAACCTCGTGAATAACAGAAAAAATGATTGAACAAAAGGATATGGACTTTGAATCTATCCTATTCGTGAAAAGTACCTACTGGTCCTTATTTTAGAGGATCAACATTTGAATCATTAGAACGAGCATCAGAAACAACATCGACTTACCAGGGTGATATCCTTGTTCATATTTTACAATGAGAGGCTTTCCAACTTCGAGACAATCATCAGTTTCTTGTTCACTTAGGTCTCAGATCCATATTATCTTCGTTATCACATGGTTCATCTTCTGAATCTGAATAATTCATGACATAATCAGTGGCTAATGTTTCGATATTCTTTTTTGATTTTAGTGTTGCTCTGCTCAAATTTTGTTGTTCATAAAATTTCCTCTACTTTGAGCTTGATACAAGTGATGGAAAAAGTGCAACTCTATGTTTTGGGGTTGTCTCTTCCGGAGTTTTCAAGAACATCCAGGTGGTCCATCACTGGTTACGTAACGTGATTCTCTGCCAGTCTCTTAGAGCATTTTTTTGCACAGTTACAGCAAGTTTTCCTTTGTGTAGGTACCGGAAAATCTTTTCGAGCCATAGCAACGATCTAGTTGACCAACATTTCTTCTTCATTTTCGGATAATACTCTGTTTTTGGGGCCATTTTTCTTCGAAGGGGGGACTTGATCAGAAAAATTTCGTATTAGAGTGGACCGTGGAACTCCAAATTGGCGCCCGGTTTTTTTTTATGTCATTTTCCTCAACGGCTTTAATTGCGTTTTGCCGATTCCCATCGTCGTAAGACATAAAAGTTCTTGTTTTTGATTTGGAAGCTTTTCTTCAATTGGTTGTTTAGAGGAGCATCAAGTACATGCTTATAGTTTTAAGTGCCCTTTTTTGGTGACTTTCTCCGTCTCACCTTTTTTTCTTAGACCTGACTGTTCGGTTAGTACATACCAAAGCACTGAAGAGCGTATAGAGAAAAGTCACCAGCCCCGGCGGGATTTGAACTCCGGACCTCTGGGTTTGAAGCCAGAGACGGAGCTCAACGAGCTACCGCTGGGATTGAAGCTTTTTTATTTTTTGCATCATCTGGAAGAATGAAATTTTCCAGATGAAAATTAATTATCTTGGAAATCTTAAAATATTAAAATATCTTGGACTAGAGAAGTTCAGCTTAGCTGAGTGTCCATTACTGAATATGTCTTGTTCAGAGATGGACACCTCCCGTGTTCATTACCAATGCATTTGTCAATTTTTTGTTGCAGTTAATGGTCACCCCCACAAAAAATCTCACAAGGTTGAAACTGAAATGTCTTTTAAGCATTTATTCCGTTAATTTACTCACTTTATCACCGGCTACGCAGAAAACTCAACTTTCAACAACGTGAATACATAAATATTTGAATTATTTTTTGTAGTTGTCTGGCTCAATCTTATCCGGCACTTGATCAGCTGTTGAACGATGTCACCATTTGCAATATTTGCATAATTCTCTACAATTAACATTGGAGTGGAATCATCCCCGCCAATGCGAGAGTGCGTTAAATATATAATACCGTGTAACTTAACGTCCGAAAAATAGGTTATGGGCGTTTTTTTTGAGAGGTATACATTTTTTTGCAACAACGGTGTCCATTACTGGCTCAGTGTCCATTACTGGCACCATCACCCTACAACATAAAAATAAAAACCGCTTGTGTCACCTTAACTGTTCCGACTCGAGTCCCGACTAGTATCCAGGAACCTATGAATATTTTTGTTCGAAACGTCCCTTTGGAGAGAAGTTGGAATCAGGAAGAAAGATTAAAAATAATTTGCAGGAAATTGAAAATTTTGTCAGGAAAATTTGAAGTTCCCGGGAAAACCTCAAATCTTATCCCAAATCATCAATTCATAAAAGCCTGTTTTACATTTTCAACAGGAGAATTCTCGTAAAACTTGAACAAAGTACCGGGTGTTTATAAACGTTTGTTATCATATCGCCTTTGGAATCTCCTATCACTCTTTCAAATCGTGCCTTTCACTGCGACTTTTGGCCTGACCAAAGCCTGCCGCGATCACAGACGTTTATAAACACCCGGTATATTGGAAAATGTTCAAGAGTCAGTTACCTCTTGTTTAAAAAATAATTGTTAAAAATCTGTTCACGTCAGCAGCCGTGAGTCCGATTTTGAAAATTTTACCTCCAAAAATCAGTTCAATCCTCTCTCCAACTTTCACTTTCAGCATGTTGGCACCTTAAATGATCAATGATATTTCGTGAGCCACCGCATGCAAAGTTTGCATTGCAGTTTTTTCAAATTCACGGAATGTGCTTATTTTATTTCGCAAAAATTACTGTCGGGAAACCAGAGCCGTGCCGATATTGAAAATGGGTCTACACGACGCCCAATCCAATATACTTTCGATATCGATTTGAATTTCTCGGAAAAAGTCGATCCCCGGGTAGGAATGGACTTTTGAGTGGAGTCCTGGATCACAGGCGAGTCGTCCTTGTCAAAATACGGGCGAGAGGCCCTGTCGGGTCGCAACGGCTGAGAGAAATTTTGAAAATTTATAACGCCTGACTGGAAAATGGTGACAGATTGCAACCAATAATGCAATAATTTGACTTCTTTGTTTTGTTGCTTCCTGCCAAATTAATTACTTATTCATCGGATAGATTTTAAATAATTGAATGGTAAAATTTAGAACTTTGACATTCTTTATTATTTGACAGATGACAGCAGGGGAAATACTTTAAACTGTTCTGAATACAGTTTTTCATAGGTTTTCAAACGGAATATGGCAAGTCAAGTTTGATTTGATTATTCAAAATCTATCCGATAAATTGGGACAGAATTTGGCAGGAAGCAACACAACAAAAGAGTCAAATTAAGTTTGCTGTTGCAATTTTTCACCATTTTCCAGTCGAGCGTTATGAATTCCAAAAATTTCTTCTAGACGTTGCCACCCGAGAGGGCCTCTCGCCCGTATTTTGACCAAGACGATTTGCTTTCGATGTAGGATTCCGCGCAAAAACTCATTCCTGCTCGGGGATCAACTTTTCCGAAGAAATTTCAACTTATATCAAAAGTCGATTGGATTGGCCGTCGTGTGGACCCATCTTCAAAATCGACATGGTTTCGGTTTTTTGACGGTATTTATTTCAAAAAGAAACTTGCACACTCGGTAGATTCGGAAAAACTGCAGTGCAAACTTTGACATGCAGTGAGCCACACGAAATACTCATTTATTTTAGGTGCAGACATGCAAGGAATGACAGTTGGAGAAAGGATTAAAAATAATTTCTAGAGAAAAGCTTTTTGAAATCTGACCCACGCCACGCCACGGTTTCTGAGTTTTCATTTCTGGAACAACTTGGAATCTTTTTATTCCATGAACAAGTCCTCAACACTTGTTCTCAACTGGTAACTGGTTCTTGAACATTTTCCAACAATTTCTTTTCCTGAACTCAGTTGAGAATGTATAACCGACCTGGTTTTCGAGACCGGACTTGAATGATGGAGCTCAAAGCGAAGCCTTTGTTGAAGATTTTCACAATAAAATCTGGGATAAAATTTTAGGTTCTCTGGGAAATACAAATTTGCCTGACAAAATCCTCAGTTTCCTGCAAACTATTTCCGATCTTTCTTTTTGATTTCAACTTCCCACCCGAAGGGACGTTTCGAACAAAAACTCCATAGGTTCCCTGATACTAGTCGGGAAAGTTCTGGCGTGACACAACCGATGTTTTATAAGCAGGGCTGCTAGTGGGAACAAAAAAAGTCTTATGCTTGTTTGTATTGTCTCCCGGAAAGAAAAGGTTACTGTTAAGGACGGAGTTGAATTGGTAAAATAAGCGTTGCGGAATCAATCCCTGTGGGTTTATTCCTTGACAGAATCTTACCATTTAGGTCTCTTTCAAAAGCTACAAGGATGTACTCTAGAAATAATTTTTTGGATTTTTGGATTTTGGAAATGTCAGTGGGCTCAAACCAAAGTGCATCCTTGTAGCTTTCAAAAGAGACCTAAATGATAAGATTCTTTCAAGGAATAAACCCACAAGGATTGATTCCGCAACGCCCATTTCACCAATATAACTCCGTCCTTGATGTAAACGCTCTTGTTCAAGTACAACGGGGATGATACGGTGAGAAGCAGACATAACGACGATTCTTTCAAAGTCACTCAAATTTTATCGGTCTCATAGAAAATACAACCCACCTTTGATAAAAACTCCATTTTCAGATCGTTTGGTTGTGCTCTCAGCTGCTGAAGGAGATGTTGTGAAAGACAACATGGTTTTGTGTAAGTTTATTGATGTTCAATCAGTTATCCAAATAAATCTGTTTCTTTTTTTCAAATAACCCCCAGCAGCTGAACAAGCCGATGATTCGGCTGGGGCCCCAGGGCAAGCTGATGCTTTGCCACGGTCTCCCTACGCAGGATCAGGAAAAGTGAAGTGTAGGTTGTGTGACGTCACAACATCCAAGCCAAAAATATTCCATCACCAATATCCCCGCCAAGGATATCTCAGTCAATAATATCCCCTCCAATAATGTCCCGGGCAAAAATATAGATGATGGATTATGGAATATTTTATATTCAGCTATAAATATAGAATTGCAGACCCACCCGATAACGAGTCTATAATTGTCATCTCAAGTATCGTCCTTCTTTTTAGACTCACCAGATAAGAAGCTCATTTTTGACTCAAGTACCTATCATCCTTCTTTTCAGACCCAACAGATGAAAAACTGATTTCTGACTCAAGCATTGTCCTTCTTTTTAGACCCACCAGATAAGATAAACATTTTTTACTTAAGTATAGCCTTCTTTTCAGACCCACCAGATAAGTAATTGCGAATCCGGAAAACACATCCCCCACAAAACGTCCTCGAAAAAAGCATCCATCACAAAACGTCCCCAGAAAACTACGTCCCCAAGACATTACGTCTCCTCGAAATTACATTCCTTGGAAATCGCGTCCCTTGGAAATTACATTCCCTACAAATCACGTCTCCTTGAAATTCTGTTCCTTGGAAATTACGTCCCCAGAATAAAAACTACTTTTTATTATTAGAGTTCATCAAAGCTACGAACTGAATTTAAAGAAAAAGACAAGAAGGCGAGCAACAAGGCTTATCAGGGCTCAAAACGAGCATAAGTATCCCGAAGATTTCTGCTAGTACCTACACCGAACTTCAGGAACACTAGTAAGAGTAAGCCCCTTTGACCTTCATGTAATATTTGGCCCCTATCGGACCCCTCCTTCCTCTAGTTCAATTTTTGAGACCTTATGAGTCCTTTTATGTTTTTCATATATTTCTGACTTCCAGTAAAGCCCCTTTTGCAGTCTTCTGTTATCAAGAGCTCTATTGAGCCTCCTTATTCTGTCTTCAATATGATGAAGTCCTGCTGATTCCCTTTGCATTTTCCATAATTTTTGAAGCAGCAAGCAGCGGTGGGCCCCCATTGTGTCTTCAAGTGTAGTTGGAACCTTGTTGTGTCCTATTTTGTTTTATCATGGCTTTCGGAATATAGTCCGGTGGACTAGCGCCAAATATTGCTCAAACTATGCATTTTATGACTACGGAACAATTTTTTGCAGGCATGTTCAGGAACCCTTCCTCTATCATTTGAGAAGTGCTGCCAAGCAATTTTTTAATGTGGGGGGCCAGGGGGGCCCCTTTTTTGACAACTTGAATCGTTTTTTTTTTTTTTTTTTTTTTTTTTGATTTTGTTAGGGTGCATCAACTGCATGGTTATTAGCACCCACGGTTTTGAGTTTCAGTGTCTTTGCTTGATTTCCTGGTTTTCAGGTTTGGAAACTTTGAAGTGTTGTCGGACGGCCCGGCACAAAACTGGTTTGAGCGCTAGCTGTTTGCGCTTCTTCCCTGATCAGGGTTTTACCGGTCTATTCGCCAAAGTCGTCCAACAACACTGGGCGGTAGGTAGATGTTTTCCGGTTGTCCTGGACTTTTATTTCTAATTTCCCAGAAAATGCTAAGACTTGGTAGAAAAAAGTATGAGTGGAAATGTTGGGAGGCTTGAAGATGCTTGGGGAGTCTGCAGTATTAGACTGGTATTAGAGGATGGTCTTGTTTTTAGATCAGGTCAAAAATGCCAGAGTCCTTCAGAAAATCCATCAGCACACCAAAATTGCCATTCTGAGTGACCATCCGAGTAAGGGAAACTTCATTTGAAAACCCTGCCCGTTGTCTTTGTCTCAAAAGTCCCTGACAGTTGAACAAAAGGTGAGGAATAGTGACTCGAACCTCATTGCAGTATAGACATCCTGGGGGTTCTTCTTTTGACAAAATGAAGGAATGTGTCATGAGCGTGTGTCCGATTAGTACACGATTTAGTGTTGTTTCTTCCCTTCGGTTTGGGACGGTTTTAGTTACGATCCTCAGGATGGCTGGGCTGATCTGGATTGTGAGTGGTCTATAGCTGGACATGGATCCGATACATTTTTCACGAATAGCTGTTTTGTAATGATTCTTCAAGTCAAACTCAGTGATTTTGAAATTAGTGTGCTCCGGTAAATTTACCGCCTCACTGGCAGCTTGGTCAGCCTTTTCATTTCCCCGGATTCCGACATGTGACGGACACCAGCTCAGAATTACTTCTTTGTTTTGCTTTATTGCCGATGAAAGAGTATGTTGTATTTGTTGCACTAATGGATTTGTGGAGTATATGATTTGCATGCTTTGGATTGAACTTAAGGAGTCGGTGCAGATTAAAAACTTGGAATGAGGGCTCGCGTGTACTATTTTTGAAGCTCGAAGGATTCCGTACAGTTCTGCTGAGAAAATGCTGGTAGATTTGGGCAGACGGTAGTTGTAGGAGTCGGCTGCGGTCACAATCGCAACTCCGACGCCGTTGTTGCCTTTAGATGCATCTGTATATAGAACTGAGGAACCTTGATTCGAAGCTATGATTTCTTTGTGTAAGTTCTGAAGGATGACAGGGGCAGTGGAGTGTTTGGGGTAGCTGGATAGGCTGGTGTGGTAAGTTGGGAAAGAGAAGGTCCATGGTGCACCCTTATTTGATTGTGGTGAACAAACTTCTGTTGGGATCAAGCTTAGAGAGTTTAGAATGGATTTGAGCTTGTAGTGACATGGGGGAGTGAGTCTTGGTTTCGACTGGAAAATGTGGTGGTATTTTGTGGAGAAGACTGAGTGGTACGCTGCATTGTTTTTCGAGGCTGCTACTCTGGCAGAGTATGTTAACGTTTGAGATTCTCTTCGGATATCAAGAGGGGGTTCATTTGCAAGCTGGAGCAAACATTCTATTGGGCTGGTCCTAAAGGCACCGGTAGCCATTCTGATCGCAGTGTTAGCTATGCAGTTTAATTTCCTCAAGGTTGATTTCGACGCAGATGAGTATACAATCGACCCATAATCAAGTTTCGACCTGATTAGGGCTCTGTAAACAGTCAGAAGAAGAGCTTCTTCTGAACCCCAGTGATGGTGAGAAATAGTCTTCAACAGGTTTAACCTTTGGGCGCATTCGGCTTTTAGTTGTTCAACATAGGGTTTCCAGGTTAGTTTGGTATCCCAGATGAGACCAAGAAATCGCAGTTCTTGGACCTGTTCAATCTCCGTGTTGTATATTTTAATGGGAGGTAGGGGGCTTATTTTGTACTTTCTGGAAAATATCATTACCTTAGATTTCAGAGGAGAAAATCTGAAACCCGACTGCACAGCCCACTCCTCGATCTCATTGATGGCTACCTGTAGCAGAGTTTGTATTTCTCGTCCATTAGTGCCTTTACAAAAGATCACGAGGTCATCGGCGTACAGAGCGCCTCTAACAGGCAGCTTGATTTTCGATAGGACTTCATTTATAGCAACAAGGAATAAAGTGACGCTGACGATTGAACCCTGAGCGATGCCATTTTCCTGGAAGAATTGCTTAGATAGAACATTATTTTTTTTCACTCTGAAAGTTCTGTGTGAGAGGAAGTTTTTTATGAAAGCGACCATGTTACCGTTGATCTTCCACTTCAAAAGTTTCAACAGTATGCCGTGTCTCCATGTTGTGTCGTATGCTTTTTCAATGTCAAAAAACACCGCTCCTAAATTCCTATTGGTAGCAAAGGCTTCTGAGATTTCAGATTGCAGGAGGACCATATTATCGACGGTTGATCGACCTATTCTGAAACCGCTCTGGCGGTTGGACAGTAGATTGTTTACCTCAAGAAACCATTTTAGTCTGTTGTTGATAATTTTTTCGAGTAATTTGCACATAGTGCAGGTCAAAGATATCGGTCTGTAACTCGATGGTTCGATTTTGGGTTTATTGGGTTTGAGAATGGGAATTACAGTGGATTCTCTCCAGCAGTCAGGGAAACATTGTCGCTGCCATATAAAATTGAAGATGTCTAAGAGAGTTTGGACTGCAGCGTCGGATAGGTTTTTTAAGAAAGTGAAGGGGATGGAGTCGGGGCCTGGGACTGAATTTTTGCAGTTTTTGAGGGCTTCATCCAATTCGGATTTCCGCAGTGGAACATTAAGTTCCGAGTTTTCGACGTTGTTCATATTGAGTGGGATCTTCTCTTTTTCTGACTTTATTTTCAGGAATTCATTCGAGTAGAAGTTGTCGCTGGAGTGCTTGTAGAATTGATTTGCTAGTAGATTCACAATATCGTCGTTAGAAGTAATCAGATTGTTACTTTCGTCTTTTAGCGCTGTTATGGAAGAGGGGTTGCAATTGAGGCCCTTTATTCTGTTAATTTTGGACCAGGCTTCCCTCAGGGGAGTGGAACTAGTGAGAGTGGAGACATAATTTTGCCAAGATGACTTTTTGGCATCCTTCAGTACGAACCTGGCTTTTGCTCTATGTTTCTTGAACGCGATCAGATTTTCGACGTCAGGGTGTTTTTTGAATCTGTTAAAGGCAGTTTTGGATTCCCTGACGGCAAGACTGCATTTAGGATTCCACCAGGGCACTGGGTTGTGGTTTGTGATAACAGTTTTTTTCCCGATGCATTGTTCGGCTGCTTCGGTTATGATCTTGGAGAATTTTTGAACGTTATCATTGATGTCATCCTGGAGGGAGAAAGTAGACAATTTCTCGTCAACCATGTTTTGATAAGCCA
Organism: Anaspis maculata; assembly: GCA_949128115.1. Taxonomy (NCBI): domain Eukaryota; kingdom Metazoa; phylum Arthropoda; class Insecta; order Coleoptera; family Scraptiidae; genus Anaspis; species Anaspis maculata. The sequence continues at coordinate 4,116,430 of OX421964.1, forward strand.
GCCAATCAACTCCTTTATCTTTCCATTTTTCAAAAGGTTTATTGGGGTCACTGAAGTTGTTTTTTTGATAAGAAATTGCAATGGGAAAGTGGTCGCTGTCATATAGTTCTGGCAGAACTGTCCAGCACAGGGCGGGGCCACTGCGTGGATCGCTGAAACTAAGGTCTATGCTAGAGAAGCTGCCGGATGATGAATTGAAGTGAGTAGGGTGGCCGTTGTTTAGCAGAAATAAGGACGGATTTCTGAGATATAGGTTTTCAATTTCTCTTCCTCTGAGACTATTGGAGTGTGATCCCCACATAATGTTGTGGGCATTAAAATCGCCGACTATGATGAATGGAGGGGGGATTTGGGTGATTAGGTTGGCCAGTTCGTTGGAGTCGAGATTTGTATTTGGAGGTAAGTATATGTTGCAAATGTTGATTTTGCTGGGACACCAAACCGAGGCAGCAATTGCCTCCAAATTAGTTGAGATAACAACTTCCTCATGATGTAGATTTTTCTTGATTGAAATTGAGACACCACCGCTGGCAATTTGTTGAGTGATTCGGTTTTTTGTGAGAGTATTGTACCCTTTTAATGAAGGGCTGTGGTTGCCTTTGAAGTTTGTTTCTTGTAAACATAGTACTGAGGGGTTGTGATCACTGATCAGGCGTTGGATATGAGTAAATCTGGTGTAAAAACCATTGCAATTCCACTGAATCACAGACGCCATTTTTGTTTGTTGTCAGGTTGAGTGGTGGTTTTCAGTATTCGGATCGCTCAGAATCGCTGGGATCAATAGAAAACTGAGAGAGGTCTGATATTTCAACATTGTCAGCAGACTGGCTCAACTTATTGCAGATTCTTGTGAATCTGCTTTTCGCATGTCGGTTTGTTAGGCAGGGGTAAATGTCATTCATCATATCGATGAGACCAACTATATTGTCAGTGAAGGAAAGACCTGTTTTTAGTGGATCTTTACCATTGGTGCATTGTTCAATAAAGGACTCGAATTGGTCTGAGGTGAGAATGTATTTGCTTGGGTTTTCCTGTATCGTTTGTTTTATTGTTTCTGTGTTTTCTTTGGAAGTTAGTGAAACGTTTTCTATGGAAGAAGATTTTTTGATTTTTTTTGATTTGAGTTTGTGTCTGTTGTTTCTGGAATTCGGTTTAGCAAACTGAAAATCCCCAGTATGGTCGTCGTTTGGTAGTGGGGATCCCTGTGGGGAACTTTCGGTAGATCCGCTGTTGAGGGTAGATGATGCTGGTCTTTTGTTTGGTGGTTTTTCGGTAGAGAAGAGAGGAGTTTTTGAATTTTCAGTTACAATTGTTACCGTAGAATGGTTTGTTTCTGTAATCTGTTGATCGTCAGCATTAATTATTGAGTGTACGTCAGCTATTGTTTCGATTGTGCTTCGGTTTTGCAGTGGAGGAGATTCAGGTTCTGTTTGGGACATATTCAAGTTTGGACATTGGTCGGCTTTGTGGCCCAACTCTTTGCATAAAAAGCAAAGCATTTCACCCGTGCCAATAAAAATTCTATAGTCGGTGTTGTCTTGCGTGATGGTAACAAATGGGGGAAGCTCAAGATCTTCATTAGGCTTGATGTAAATTTGGCGTCTGAAACTTAAAATGTGGGAAAGTTCGTCATCTTCGATGTTGGCTCTGAGAAATGTCATGTTTGACATTGGTTCGCAGCCAACATCTCTCAAAGCGTTCTCGAGGAGCTCGTGGGGAATGTTTGGGCAAACATTGGACAGAATGATTCTCTTAGCCGGTGAAATAAGCCTTCGAATTGATACAATTTTTCCCTCAATCTCAATTTTCCCGTGGTTATTCACGATTTCATCGACATTCTGTTTGGTTGACAAGAATATGCAGATGCGGTTTCTTGAGATTCGCGATGCAAATGTGATTTGTTTTGGACCAACAAGCTTGCTGATTGGTACTACGTAGTCTCTTAACTTTAGTTTATCTACGACATCAAGGACTATGGCCAAGTCCTTGCTTGGAAACATTGTATTTATTGAAGCTACGCTTAGAGTACGATAGGTTTTTATTTGGTGAATTTGAGTTTTGTTGGGAGTTATTTCTGTTTTGGGGTTGTGACATTTTGAGTTTTTTGGCTCCTGTGACCAGGGCCTTAGTTTTGATTGAAGATTTTTGTTCAATCAACAAGAATAGAAAATAGTTTTCGTGTATATAAACAACAACAGTCCATTCCTATAGCGCAAAAAGCACTATAGGAAGAAGCGGCCTTTTTTGTTGTCGGTGCGATAAGATAATAATGTGCCTGCTTATATCAAATTCATGCAAGTTTTGAAAAATAAATTGGACTCAGCCGTTTTTCCGGTAGACCGTGAATGATGGGAAGGCGATCTATCCCTTCAGTGGACCATCCAGGACGTTATCCAAAAAACACTAGGACAAACTCGCGGGCCAAACACCACAATTTTGTCAAAAGGCGAGGACGTTCAAACACGCGAGGCGCACCGTAGCATAATCGAACCGGACTCCTTGAATCGTTTTTTGTCGATAAAATCCGTGATAAAGAGGCTATAAAAAAAACCCTAGGCTATAACCCTAGTCCACCGGACTAATAGGTAGGTGTTACACAAAGCTCCATTGCTCCCCCCCCCTTGAGTTTTAAATACCGTTCGAAGCTCTGTTGAGCCCCTTTGCACTTTTCCGAGGCTTTCCGAGCACTGGTAACCCTTGTGCCTTTATATTGTTACGAGCGGCGATCCCGTGCATTCAAGTAAACACGCGATCTTCCTCGATTCTTCCACCCATCATGTAGCGATGTAGATTACAAGAGCGGTGCTCTGGACGTTCCCAGAAGTACACGAGATGGCTTGGCATTGGGAACCTTCAACGTTCGATCAAGGCACATCTGTCCACTTTGACGGAAGTGCAGACATTCCGGAGCACACGGGATTCACGAGGAAGGTGTATGATTATTGTATGATTATTATTCAAGAGTGGTCTAGAAAACCATATGCCGGGCCACTATGGAAATTGATGGAGGATGATGGAATGCTCGGGAACCCTAATCGGAGGCATATCAAAGCACCGTCCTCAATGCGACAGTCAGTATGGAATTGGGATGCAAAGTGGTAGCGAGCGGATGAAAGCGAAGCACCTGCGATATATTATGAGTGAATAATTGTTTGCGTGTATTTCTTGTAGTACGCAGTAATAAACAGTGTGTGTTTTGAAACGATCGTCTCAATTATATTCGAACCCGTACGCGGAATACGTAACAGTATATTGTGAAACTAGTGTTACAATGACGATTTTTTTAATACTTCTTCCAGAACTTCCCACTCGAAACGACGTCTGCGTGTTGTGGTGCTAAAGCAGATTTTCCATGGACTCCGTTAAATATAACATAATAAGTATTCGTGGATGTGATTGGGTAGTGGTTCATGGAGACCTTGTGCAGGTAGGTACCTGTTCTCATGGGTAAGTACCTATAATGAGATTCGCGAAATTAATTTTACCGAAATCAGTTTTTTGTCCTCATAATAGCTCATAATTTCCAAGTAGGTAGCTATTCTCAATTTTTTTCAGTTGAATATGAAATGTCGAGTTTCACTACTTGTACTCCTACCTACCTAGAACCTCGCCTAGAACTCTATTTATTGACCGCGTCCGTCACACTTTTACGACAACGTCAAAAGTAATAAAGAATAGTGAGTGATAAAGAAATAGTTAAGAATTTAAAAACGGTAATTTCACTATAAATTATGGCGAAACTCCAACTGTAGCTCATATTGAAATTCAACAACAAACATGAATTCCAAGTACTTCGCCATCGCACTTTTGGTGATCTTCCAATCAGTGCTTTTTGCATCTGCAGGTAAAATTAATTCCACTTACTACCTATTATCGATTTTTTTTTTGGCAAAAATTCACTGCATTGCACAGAGTGATCGATAGTAAGACCAAAATTGCTCCAAAAATTTCTACATCATCTGTTTTGTCTTCTACAATCATTTTTGTACTAGCTACGGAGTCGTACGGCGGCCAACCGTAATTATCAATAGGTTGAATCAAATATAAGGTTGATTGTTGCAATTTCAACCAACCGCTTTAAGGCTCCATCTACAGTGTTGTGAGTTCAATCCACAATTGTGAGCTGGATCTACAATTGTAGGCTCGATCTACAATCTCGTGAACCAGAACATACAAAAAATTCAGAAAATTTCAACCAGAAGCCTTTTTCCATAAGAATCGTGCGGGGCCTTATGCGTTTACAATTTTTGAAATGATTATATCATGATAACATAACAGGTATACAACCAATAACATTTCAAATGGCCCTGGTTACCCAGGTGATATTCAAAAATCGACTTGATGATTTCAACTATTTTCAGCTATTTTTTCAACGTCATTTGGATGTTATCGGTTTGATACAACATATACCTCGAGTAAAAACATGATTTTCAGGTAACATGATTCTCCTCTCACCTCTCACCGACATAGATGAATTGACCGAGAACATGGTTTATTGTAAGTTCAATCATGTGATGATCAATGAATTTATGAAAATAAATCTGTTTTTTTAACCTCCAGCTGACCGCCGATGATTCGGTTGGGGCCCCAAGGCAAGCTGATGGTCTGCAACGGCTTCTCTGCGCAGGATTACAGACCTGTAAGTTATATAGCATTCGCCCTCATTTTTCCGAAATAAGCCCGGACAGGTCAACTATGTTTTCAAGGGGGACGTTCAACTGCTAATCATTTAACCGTGGAGTTTCACCCCCGTAGTCAGAGTGGCAGCTCATTTGAAAATTTTGAACGACAACTGGAGTTGAGTCATACATCATTTGGAGCTGGTTCAATTGTCTTCACAGCGGTGTTTTTTTTTTCGATTCGATGCAAATTTTCCAAGTTAATGAGAATTTCAGTGTTTTTGGAAGGTTACAGCCCCTTCTAGGAGGCTAGCTCAAAGTTGCCGGACCCATGACGGGGCTTATGTCCGCCTAGTAAACATATTACAGGTTACAAACAAATGAGGTCAAGTGCCCGAAAATTTGTCTGTTTCGTTTTCGTTGGGCCACCCCGTATACATGCAGGGTGATTCACCACAAAATAGACATAGCTTGAAAGCTTATGTCGTTCACGTTTCAAATTCAGTAGAGTGACGTTTCGGTTCAAAAATAAAGTGACAAGCTGGAGGGCTAGCAGTCATCAGCTGTATCTTCTCAGCGCTCCATCTTGTCACTTTAATTCTGCTTCAAAAAGTCATTTTACTGAAAATGAAAAGTGTACGGGATATAGGTCCATTTTTCGCAAGCAAATCAGGATCTGGCTTTGGAATTTTTCTGACGCTGCTTATTTCGAATCTATAGGGTGATTCATGTATTTTGTAGAATTTTTTGACAAACCGTATCTTCAGAACGACCAAATGGATTCGATTGAAATTTTGTAGGTTATTTCTTCTATTCATAGCTGACACATCGCCTTATGAAACAATTTAAAATTTCCAGGGCCGGTCTTGAAAAAAAAAGACATTCTGTATGCATATTTTTTGAAATTCATTCTCATATTCATTCAGAAGTCACAAGAAACTTGCTATTGACGTCGCAAAAAAAAAGGTTCGCACCATTGAGCTGTCAATGAAATAAAAAGCTTCATCAGAATTTTCAAAAAAAAAATTTTTCGTTCTCAACTTCACTTCTTTTTCAAATTGAGCTGAAATCACTCTGTATACAGTGATATTTATTTAGCTGTCAAAGCATTTGAGAGAAAAGGTGAGGCGATACGTATAGTTTGGACACATAAAGCAGTTCTCTCTCAAAAAACTGTTGACCAACAATTTCTGACCTCCTTCAGGGTGAAAAAAAGTTGACCCACTTTCCAGCTTCGGAAATTTTTCCAGGGTTTCATACTCTTTCAGCCAATTCGCAACCATTGGTTGATGATAATGATGTTCATAAAAGTTGTCAACTACCAATTTTTTTTTCAATCAATCAGATCGCGAAAGAATCACATCTTATACCTACGAATCAATATACCGGGTGTTTATAAACATTTGTCATCATATCGCCTTTGGAATCTCTTATCACTCTTTCAAATTGTGCCTTTCACTGCGACTTTTGGCCTGACCAAAGCCTGCCGCGATCACAGACGTTTATAAACACCCGGTACATAATATTATATTATCTGAAATTCTAAAATAATTTTACTTTTCTTTGCAGGATTTGACTGCAAACTTGGCCAACTAACTTTTCTGTTTCTATTACCTACCTATGCTAACATGATTGTGTACTGTTGCTTTTGCATGTCTGAATCATCTTCATACAAAAAATATACATTCAATTAAATTAATTATTCTTATTTTTACTTTTCTTGGGATGTCTCAAGTATCCTTTGGAAAATAAAGTCCTTTGATTCTACGCAAACCGGCTGAGATAGTTTCGGATTGTGACCAAAGGCCTTGAATCATGCTTTCGTCTGACCTAGACGAGCGGGCTATCCACTGTCAGGACTGAGTTTTGTTGAGTGAATCACACTTGAGCGAGAACCCGACTATATGAGAACGGAGAACGGTATCAGAGAATGCGGTGTAGAACGGGAAAACACCGTAGCTCCATAACAAACTTCTCCAATTTATCAAATTTGATTTTGACCTGACATCTGAATTCACCTGGATCCCCCACGTTGGGTGCCAAATTGTTAAAGTGTTTGGTAAACTGGTGACTTGATGTGACTCACGTCAGGTGTGGGAACTGTCAAAAGTCAAAACTGTCAGCTGCGGAGAACATGAGACTCATGAGAGATCAAATGTGAACAAACCCAGACAGCACATGAACATTTTCAAAATGTTTGTGAAATATTAAAAGCCAAATATTATAATATTTATGAAATATTGGAATTCATTCAGTGAATATTGTATAAATATTTATTGAATGTTTTGATGTCCCGCTTTTTAATATTTGTACAATATTTGCCAAAAATATTTTGAGAACATTTAGCTTATCGGCCTTTTTTGCCCATAGGAGCTCGCCTTTATTTCATATACAACTGATTTAGCTGAAAAATTGCCTTTCAAAGACGACACAACGCCCAAGCTACAGCAGGAATCGAACCCGCAATCTCCGCACCACAGGCAGATACTGACCACCTGTGCTACGGGGCCGTTGAAAAGATTCAGTGGTTCTGGGTAAACTACTATGTGAACACGCAGATGTCCGCTATATGAATTTTGCTAACTATATATCTGAAAGATTCAGCGGCTCATCCACTTTTAGGGATACTCGGCTACCGCCTCGTCCCTAAACACGCGGATTTATCCGCGTACTTGCTACATAAATTACCAATTGGTGTCGAAATAAATTAAAGTGACATATTTGTACGAAACAAATTAACAACGGATGTATTTCACGACATTATGAATCATTTCAACCGTAACATAGAAAAACCTATTGTAAGCCGTTAAAAGGGCAATTTCAGGACCACAAACCGAGTTTTGCTAATTTAAGGCAAAATACACTTGAAGTCAAAGGGATGTAAAACGCTATCTTTCCAACACAACACACAACACAACTAAATATTTCAAAGCTCCGTGCAAATGACCAAAACAAAAACCGGAAACCATATTGCCTAGAATACTATAAATATTAGAGAAACTAGTTCACTTAATATTTCAATAATATTTATTGCTAAATATTCAATAGATGTTCAAAATATTTGCTGAACGTTGCTACAATATTTCACCTTAATATTTTGATAATATTTGTGACGAATATTTTGTAAACATTTATAAAATGTTGTAAATATTCATCAACTACTACCAAATATTTTCAAAACATTTCGTGCTGTCTGGGAATGAGTGGCTCTGACGAAGTGAAAATGAATTTAGCTTGGTCTTCAAGACGGTAGGGACCAGAATTGAATATTTGGGGGAATAAATCGCTGTGCTAGAATGATAGTAAGATAACTTCAAATTTCTGATTTTCGGATTAATTCAAAATCTATAGCTCCAAGCTATTCTCTACCTGGTAAAAAAATCGAATTACTCAGAATCATCATGGAAGTATATAAAAAGTGAATATCTCACTGTTATAATTATCTGTTTTTCAAACAGTTCTGGTCTAATACTCGGACATCTCAAAATGTTTTATTTCTTTTACTGAGAAATAGATCGAATTTGATCTTGCCTTCTGGTATAATACGAAGACATTTCAACATGTCCCAATTTTACAACAAATCTGATTTGGAAATTTATCTCACTCTTATACCAAAAAACCAACTGATTCAATGAAAGTCTTCAGATATTTCATTTTAACTCACTATTGCACAAAACATACCCTCATGCGTTTGTAAGATATCTTACTTTTCTCTAAGTTGTCCCACTATTTGACCAGAAATGTTCCGTGAATTGTTTGAAATGACTTGATAATTTCAACTTATCTCCAATGTACATTGCCATGATTTCGTTATCCACAGGTCAGTTTGTATTGGGTAAAACTGAACCAAAACGATAGATAGATGCGGAGAGAGACGTATATTGGTTATAGCTATGACCAAAACTGCCAAAAGTAAAAGAAATCGTGAAAATCGGTTCACAGGATAAAATGTTTGATGAAAAATCTTGAATAATTGAATGACAAAGCTATGAACTTTGACATTTTTCAATATTTGACACACGACAGTTAGCGAAACACTATCTACTGTTCTGAATACAGTTTTTCAAGGACTTTCAAATGAATTTTCATTTTCTGATAATGACACTTCTATTTGTCAGATGACAGCCAAAAACTAATGGGCTTATTCCATGTCATACAATACTTGAGGATAACTATGAAGAATATGTTGAACCGGGCTATGCTTACTGTGCAATACTCGGACAACTTGAAAAAAAAGAGGGATAAATTTAAAAACGAACTCTACGAATTCCTGATGAATAGTCGGATAACTTACATGAAAAAACGGACAACTTCCAACAGAACCATTATTTCTAGCGATATACAAGGATACGTTCACTTTTTGATTTTTTCTCAGAGAGTAAACGGGATTTTGTAATGAATTCCTCACAGATATATCAGGAGCGATATAATACAACTGGAAATATAAAAAATCTCCAAAATTTCAAGAAGAAGAGGGTTTTTCGTTCTTCTGAAATGTTCAAGTGGCGATTACTCGAAACTATGTTTTTCAAGTTGTCTTACTATTATTCTAGTACAGCGAAATATTGAACTTCAGTCCCCTGTAGAATGGAAACTGTTTATAGGAATGAGCTTTGGTATTAGAACTTTTTTTCAGCTGAATTAGGAGCACAAAATACCAAAAATTGAGTCAAATTAACCGAGAAAATATGGTGAATCGTCACCCCAACATTGGAGGTGGGGAATGATTTTCATATAAAACTTGATCTCAGATCTTATCAAGGGTGAATAGGGGTTGGGTGGAAGAAGAAGTTGATACTTATCTCTCAAATAAATACAATTGGCATAAAACACAACTTGAAAAAGAACCAAATGGAAAACTTTTATTTACGGTAAACTATAATTTTCAAGCTGTCAGAACCTCCAACTTTAACCCCCTGTGGGTGAAAAAATTTCCATCATCTAAATCCATCTACGCTCATTGTCTGAATAGACAGATTGCTGTAATCGTGGAGTTGATAGAAAAAAATCTAAATTTGGGGCTCACGGTATTTGATTGGTGTCTCATGAGCTACAACGTATCAAAAATTCTAAGAATTTTGCTGAAAGCCATTTTTCATGAGAATCGTGCTAGATCCTCCAACATGTACCTATCTGTCACCTGTCTGGAGTTATGAGCTGTCAAAACTCTTCTGGCGTTCCATAACTTGGGAAGTACCGAACGGATTTCAATCAAATTCAGTTATTTATTGCTGATAGGAGTGACAGGTACTGTAATGGGATGCCTTGAATTATAAAATACAAGGGAATTAAATATTTCGGAATAAATTAGCATTATGGGCGATATACGAAAGGAAAAAAAGTGGGGTAAGGAAGAATACTGTGCTCGCGCTGGATTCCTGAGTAGCATGTTTGTGGGCCAGAGGTGTTAGACGTGGGACGGGAGGTGGTAACAGGAAGGGTCCGAGAATAGAGACGAGGGTGGAAGGGATCGGCGTCATAGCAGTCGACAACGGCAGATGTGCGTGAGAAGAAAAATTCATATTTTTTGAGAAGAAATCAAGAAGAGTGCTAAAAACACTGTCAATTAATTGTAGTCGTGCATCAGTGACGAGAAAGGAAAAAATTGAGGCAAGTCTAATTCCTATTGTGATCAAATGCTTATTGTTGGATGGGGTTTGAGGTAATTGTTTTGTTTATCAAATTAATGATAGTAGGTTTTGTTCTTGATATTTCGATCAGCCATAGGAAGCGTCAAATTGATTTAATAGCTGTAGCTGCTTCGAGCTTTTAAATACGACCCCGTGTTTCAGCTACCTACCATCAAGACGCCAGAAAATGGTGAAAGCTTCAGTAACCTTTTCGAAAAGATCTACTTTCCTACAGAGCATGATTTTGTAGACTCTATTAGCTTTCGACAGGCACTACACCATTTCCAACTGTATTTGCGATAATATCAAATGTATTTCAGATTAGCGATATGTATTTGAGAAAACACCAATTGTATTTTGAATATGAGAAATGTAGTTTAGAATTTGCCAAATGTATTTTAATTATGAGAAATGTAGTTTAGAAATTGCCAAATGAATATTAGATTTGGGAAATGTAGTTTAGAACATGCCAGTTGTATAATTGAATATTCAAATGTAGTTGAGAAAGTACCAAATGAATTTTAGAATAAGCATATGTAGTTTAGAAAACGTGAATTGTAAGTGAGAAACCGCCAATTGTAGTTGAGAATTTGAAGCTCGTTTTCCTCAACAACGTTTGCTTTTTCATCACTGTTCTACCCTAAAAAAAAATATCCGAAACTGAAATACATTTCATAATATCTCAAATACATCTCATCTTATCGTAAATACATCTAACGTTTTCGAAAATACAATTGGCAACTTCTCCATCAAACTCCGTGGATCTGGAATGCATTCAATTTTTTCTAAAATACATTTGGTAATATCTCGAATACATTTCGTTAATCTCAAATACATTTCTTATTTTCTAAAGTACATTTGAAGTTTTCTAAAATGCATTGACAAATTCTCAAATACATTTGGTTAATCTTAAATACATTTTATATTTTCTTAAATACATCTGAAGTTTTCTAAACTACAGCTGGAAAAGGTGTAGTAGTATTTATGCAAATCAAATCTGGACGACAATCTCTCACGCAAAATTTTCCCTATACAATAAAATATTTAACCCTTTTCGCACGACAAGGAGTTCATAGACATTGAGGTTGGGTTCCCAAACAGAACCCCTGAACTGTGCCAAGAAAATTCAGTGTCATTTCGAAAATACTCCAAGACCGAAAGGAACATAACATCATTTTTGCAGGCTGTTTGATTAGAGGCTCATCGCAATAAATTGTACGCCTGATTGTAGGAAGATTTGCGTGAACAAGAGCTGCTGTGTAAGTCTGTGAGTTATAAACTACAGCCCCAGCCGGATATAAAAATCAATGGAATGTAAACACTCCATTTTATGTAAATTATTTGATCGATAATTGAAATAATGGCTATGAATTCAAAATACCAAGACAAAACTCAGTGAACAACAATCTCTCTCTAAGTACAAGTGAATAATCGAAATTTCTTTCCGTACAAATAAAAAATGGGCAAGAAGGAAGAAAGGATTGAAATTAAAACTCGACAAAGTATTATTTGATTAGGCAGGGAATTGAAACTCAAGTGGGCAAGGAAACAGGTTCAACAATAGTTCTGAAAAATAGAAAGAATGCAAAACGGAATTAAATTGGAAGGGTTGCACGAATTAGTCGTAGGGTTTTCGCACATAACTAGGGTGTACTCCCTTTCAGAAACCGAATGTAAACTCAACTGATCCCTAACGCTAGCTAATGTCAACACGTCTGGAAATTATGTTATGAATAATCAAGATAAACATGATTTAATTGGCGATGATTGATAATTCCGTAATGAAGATCAGATGTGGTATTAAATGACTGTTTATTTTTCAATATTTATCCAAATCATCCTCTTTCAAAGAACGTGAGGTTACTATAGTTTTGATAGAGGTATCAGGGCATGACTGGGAAATCCAGCTAGGTGTAATTGATTTAAATGACTTAAATTAAGGTAATTGAAATCTACGGAAAACATAACGTAGGGTCACTAAACGTATCACAGCTTATAAATTTGATCATAGGGAAAGCGGGTTTCTAACAGTACCTACATCCAAACTAGTAAATTTTGTAATTACGTTGAAACCAACAGTGCATGGTATAAAAATAATATTACATCATCAACGCAATTTCACAGAAAAATAAAATTATTTCCGACAGGGGCCTATCTACGGAGGAGGGGGGGGGGCAAATGGGCACAAGCTATGGGCACACTTTGATCCTCAGGGCGCAAATGAGAGGAAAAGATGAATATGTAAAAAATGAAAAATTAAGAAATGAAATAATATAGATATTCGAACTGTTGGGCACGAGGTTGGGCATAATTTGTAAGAGCAATAATTGACAAGCGAAATGGGAAGGAGGAAGAGAGAAAAACCAAAACCAATACGACTTTCTGATATGATCCAGATAAAGCCTAATAGGAGGGCATAATTTGTCGCTGGCCCGCCTGAATTCTGACAAAAAAGCCTAATTCAGGGGCACAATTCTCATGTTTTGCCCTGGGCGTAATTTATCCTAGATACGCCACTGATTTTCGAAGACGTTGCAGGAAGGATGCCACGATAGGAAGTCCTGGGATAGATTGGGCGACAATTTTTTTGAAGAATTTGATAAGAGGTGAAAAACCGCCACAAATAGCCTCTGCTACTACTATAATACTGCTACGTTACTACACCTTTTCCAGCTGTAGTTTAGAAAACTTCAGATGTATTTGAGAAAATATGAAATGTATTTAAGATTAACCAAAGGTAGTTCAGAAATCGCCAATGCATTTTAGAAAACATTAGATGTACTTTAGAAAATATGAAATGTATTTTAGAATTACGAAATGTATTCCAGATATTACCAAATGTATTTTAGAAAAAATTAAATGCATTCCAGATCCACGAAGTTCAATGGAGAAATTGCCAATTGTATTTTCGAAAACGTTAGATGTATTTACGATAAGATGAGATGTATTTGAGATATTATGAAATGTATTTCAGATTCAGATATTTTGTTTTAGGGTAGAACAGCGATGAAACAGCAAACGTTGTTGAGAAAAACGAACTCCAAATTCTCAACTACAATTGGCGGTTTCTCACTTACAGTTCACGTTTTCTGAACTACATATCCTTATTCTAAAATTCATTTGGTACTTTCTCAACTACATTTGAATATTCAATTATACAACTGGCACATTCTAAACTACATTTCTCAAATCTAAAATACATTTGGCAATTTCTAAACTACATTTCTTATCATTAAAATACATTTGGCAAATTCTAAACTACATTTCTCATATTCAAAATACAATTGGTGTTTTCTCAAATACATATCGCTAATCTGAAATACATTTGATATTATCGCAAATACAGTTGGAATGGTGTAGTATGGCGAGGGTCCATTTCGTACTTGGGCGAAACTTGAGAATACAGCGTCAACTCACCCCATTTTATGAGGTATTCAACCCCATTGTGGCATTTGTATGGCACTCGGTATCAAAAAGCATTATGTACCAATTATTTCTTATTATAATTACGTATCATACCCCTGTATCTCAATTCTCGAGAGCACACGACTGCCAATTACAAACACAGAGCATTATACCAGCATCGTGATCGTTATCAACCCTCCCATTTCCCCTCTAATGAGCACTAGTGGCACCACCCATGGTTTGACCCCTAAAGGTCAAGCGCCACCCAATCACCTTTTGTCCATACAGGTGTGTCATCCAACTTGTACCGCATAGGAAAATAGAACAGAAGAATAATTACTACTTATTGTGCTCTTAGCGACAATATAAGTTCTATCTATCGTTCACCATAGCTGTTTCAGAAATACAGGGTGACGCAAAAGTATTGCATTCCGACTTCAGAGCGACAGATACATGGAATCCACTCAAGACCATTGATTTTTTTCTTGAAAACTGGCTTATGGGGAAAAGTTTTTGTGATAGACTAATCGGCGAAAACTATGAATCACCATGTGTGCACTGAACTTCTATTCAATATACAGAGTGATTGTAATACTCAAGAATTCTTTTTCTTTCAAAAATGCTACTACAAATATTTCTATGGGAGCAAGAAGAAGAAAAAGTTACCGTTGGAAAACCGGAACCTTGTCGACTTGGAAAACGGGTCTACACGAGGCCCATCCCAATCTACGTTTGATTTCAGTTGTAGTTTTTTCAAAAAAGTCGATCACCGAGCAGGAATGACTTTTTGAGTTGTATCCTGCGATAACTTTTTTTGCACAATTAGGTACAATAATTTTCCTTACATATTGGTGGGGGCCAGGAAAGTGAAAAAACACCCCTTAGTATAACCGGTGCTTATAAAAAAAATACAGAGAGACTCAAATGATGAAAGCGTGTAATGGCACCAAGTTTTCAATAATAATAATTACAACAGGTACAAATAGTGGATCTACGGCTATAGGCAGCGTCTATAACCTAAAACCTTTTGGACGGTTCCGGAGGTTCAGGATGGGTGGCTATCCACGCTAGCGCCCTCTGGATGGCGGCGGGGATGGGCGGCGGAGTGGGTCCCACCGGCAGGTGCGCCCCCTGAGGTTGGAATCCGTTTTCGTTCGCGACATACTGCAGCTGGATGGGCGTCCCGTCGGGCGCCGTGTATTGGAAACTTCCTTGGACCTCTTCGGCCTCGTTGTCGGCGTTGCCGGCGTTTTTCAGCTGGCCCTGCTCCTGGGCCACTATGCCGTTGCCGGTCTCGTACGAAGAGCGGTAGGAGCCGTCAAAGTTGACTTCCTGGTCCTGGCTGACGATCGGGACGACTTCGTTTCCGGTCAGCTGGGCGGGAGCCGTCCGGCAGCCCAGGAAAGTCGACGTGCCGAATAATATCTACATCAAAAATGAAATGTTATTGGAAAATACAAAAAAGTTTTCGCGACGCTATATCGATACTTACGAATAGTAGTGCAACTTTCATGATCACCTGAGCGCAAATGGCAGCGACATTCACTTACAGAGCTTATTTATATTTTATGTCGTGCCGTGGTTATACATAATTGCATTCTGAAAGATGCACTTGAAATGGCACTTGAGTACCTACCTATACGGGGTGTACCAGCTGAAATATACCTAAGTAGCTCGATTTCCTCAGAAAATAGCGAAGCAACATTTTTTTTCAATCCCACGAGGCCCAACTCCCAACGCCTTTTTTTTTAAACCCACAATGGGTCGGGCCAACTTCACGAGCATCACGACAGCCCGACTCAAAATAAAAAAAGGTGATTTTTATATGATAATCGTTTGTTTATTGTTTGTTTACGTTTGTTTAGCTATTTTCGACGTTTGTTCATACACCCTCCCCCCTCTTTTGAAACCTCTTTAATATTTCCAATTTCCTACAAATTACTTTTAATTTTTCTGTGGTACCAGTTCCAGATAGTTCACCTTCATCCATATACCAATGCGTCTGAATGCCTCACTTGCTTTTCTTTCTACATAATTTGGTTCCTTATGAAAAACTGCAAATTTCTAACTTTTTAGCTTGTGAACAGATTTACACCAACTTCTTTTAAACAGAGGGTAAGTGATTCTAGAACATTTTCAGGCAATTTCTCTAAAAAGAATCTAAGTTTCCCGAGAGTTTTCCACTTTGAAATGAGTAATCGGCCAAGCTTATCGAGACCAGACACAAATGGCGGAGCTCAAAATGAACTCTTCATTAGTATTCTCTCAAATTCCAACTTTCAACCCGAAGAGACGTCTTATTTATAATAAAATTTCCATCCATTCATTGCTACTCGTCGGGGATGTTTTGGAGTTACACAACCGATTTTTTTAATTTCTTTGAGAGAATCAACATTTGGAAATGAGGAGGGAATTCAAAAAATAGTAAAATTGGTACTTTATTTGGTTCAATAAAAAAATTATGTTAAAAAAATTGAATGAGTGAAAGGGGTATTAAAATGAAAACCCATCGTCTTCCGCCTGGAAAGCACATACGTCATATTTTTCTTGGTCTTTTCCCAAACTTTGTTTGGTCAAAACTGGGACACCCTATATACAGGTTGGTTTGATGGGATATATGGAGAAACACCTTGCAAACTTTCAATAATGATATAGGTCTTCGACTACTAAAAAATATAGACACATTTGATTACATATTTCCACGATCCAGCAACTAGCAACATTCTAAGGACTGCAGGCAGAAGATGGCGGCTGATGTCAAAACTCATGACGTCAGCTGTCCCAAGAAACTATGGTGCACCAGTGCTTTGTGTGCAAAAACCTCGGCTATATAAACCCGAAATCAACATGTCACAAGTAAAAAACATGTGAATAAGTAAGGTTACCGGCAGCCAGTGGCTCCCGCCAGTCCGCCATCTTCTGTTAGCACAGCCCCCCCCCCCCCGCTTACTCCCACTCTCTTCTCGTCCTCCTATACTTGTTGGCATGTCAACAATGTGTAGTAAAGTATAGGCAATGCGTAGTCTATATCTTTTAGTAGTCAAAGGATATAGGTACAGTTCTTCGTTATCCACGCCATGAAATTGTTGCAACGTCACTGTCAAGATCAAGTTTTATTCGATCTGAGAAAAACTATTGAATTTTATACGTTTTAAAGTTTCTACCATTATTTTTTGGATACAACGTGGATCGCCTACTTGAGGTGTATCAAAGAATCCATTTTTTCCAAGAAATGATCCACAACCAGATGCCGAACTGTCGAGAGAGCCTTGACTTCCCGGCAAGTACATTGAATGGTATCAAAATTTGTCAATTGAACGTCGAAGGCATATAAGTAAATCAAAATGTGAATATATGGGAAGATTTGCGGCAGAAAACGAAGTAAACGTCATTGTTCTGCAAGAGACTCACACTGCCAATGACTCACAATCATACAATCGTGGCACGATCCCTGGATTCCGTTCAACAGCAGCAATAAATCATGAAAAATATGGAATTTCAACCTACACACAAGAAAATTTGAGCAACGTCTGTGTTACATACAATTCTTCTATAAATAACATCTTGGTTCTAGGCATCAAAGTCTCAGACCTGACAATTGTCAATATTTATAAACCACCGAATACTGACTGCCCAGGATCTGTTACCCCAAAATTTGACCATCTGTGTTTATACGTTGGAGACTTCAACAGCCATCACTTCCTATGGGGTTATCGGACGAACTGTGGAAATGGTTCAAAATTGATGGAATGATGTGAAGAGAATAATCTTTAACCTATCTTCAATCCAAAAGACAAGGAGGGGACATTCCATTCAGGTAGATGGAATACCGATTCAAGTTCAGACCTCTGTTTCAGCTCCACTGACAATTTGATGTGTCCTCTACGAGTTTCAAGAAAAGTTCTTGGTAATTTTCCACATTCTCAACACCGCTCAATTGCACTCACAATAGAGAATGAAATCTCTTTTGTTTCTTCTTTGCCTTTACCAAGGTGGAACTTCAGTGAGGCAAATTGATTAAATTTTACAAAGAGAATAGACGACTCTGTTAGATGGATTCCACCCACATGGGAGAACTACGGAAGATTTGTTGGTTTAACCATTTCTGTTGCAAAGAAAACTATACCTAGAGGTTTTAGGAGAAGTTATATTCCATGTTGGAATGATAATTGCAACGCGCTCTATCAAAATTTTAAAAGTAATGAAACACCTGAAACTGCTAATGAACTAATCCAAGGCCTGAAAGAAAACAGGAAAATTAAATGGAGAGAAAGTTTGACTGAAATGAATTTTCAACATTCAAGTCGTTCAGCCTGGTCTCTTCTAAAATGTTTAGATGCAGAGTCTACCAAACCGAAGGCACCACAACCTGAAATCAACCCTTATCTGATTGCAAGCCGAATAGTTAGGATGTCAAAATCATCTGCAGAACAAGAGAACGTTAGAGCAGTCCAGTCTGAATTACGCACTATTAGAAAATCTCCACAACAAAACCTAGGAGTAATGAATAAATTCACAGATGAGGAATCAACTGATGCAATCAAAACCATCCGCTGCAAAAAATCAGCTGGTTTCGATGGGATTTTTCCTGAATTTTTAAAACATATAGGACCAAAATCGAAACTATGGCTCAAATCTGTTTATAACTATATCCCAGAGACAAACAAAATGCCTCGTTTGTTCAAGAAAACTAAAATTTCAGCTATTTCAAAACCTGGCAAAGACCCACTATTCTCTGAAATTTATAGTCCTATTGCACTTCTTAAGGTTTGTTACAAATTATTTGAAAGATTGATCTACAACCGAATATCACCAATAGTCAATGAATATATATTTCACATGAGCAAACAGGTTTCCGACCAAATAGGAACTGCTGCGATCAGATACTAGCATTGATCACACATATTGAACATGGTTTTCAAAAGGAATTGAAAACTTCAGTAGCATTCATAGATCTCACTTCAGCATACGACGCAGTCTGGAAAAAGGACTATTATTAAAAATGTACCGCCTAATCCCATGCAGAGGCTTGATAAATCTACTGAATGAGATAAGCGATAGGGCATTTCGAGTTCATTTAGGCGATAAGAATTCAAAATTTGAAAAACTTTATAACGGTTTACCTCAGGGATCGGTCTCAGCACCACTACTTTCCCTCGTCACCACCCAGGGGTGAAACTTGAAAATTTCAAATGACACTACCCACTTTGCGAATCAAAGAGAAATCAAATCTCTTTCTGGAAAGATGTTTCTCAAATTTTTAACCCCCCTACCCCTCACTTCCTAAAATTCTCGTGAGTATCCAATTATCCAATTTAATCTTGCACAGCATCGAGAAAGAGAGTTTTCTGTGGAAAAGTGCTACTCAAATTCACCCTTTCGCACCCCCCCCTCTTCCCCTCTGTGAAATCTGAAATGACATTACCTACTTTGTGATACATCAAATTCTAAAAACCAATCATAAAAAATTCTCAAAACCCCATTTCCCTCCTAAAATACTTCTAATGTCTAATTCAATGGGAGAGGGGCTGGGAGTTTTCGAAAAATTGTTTTCAGAAAGAGAAATAAATTTCCTTGAATTTGATGTAGGTATCAGAAAGTAGGTGCTTTCATGTCAAATTTTAGGTATTTTTCTTTCAGACTTTCCAGTGCGCTTTTTTCCATAGCTTGCTACTGCTTTTAGAAACTTGACATTTTCAGCCTTATTGCTTTGGATATTCATTATTTAATTGGGCTATTTGTTTTTGATGTTTTCCTTTCGGAAATTTTGGACATTTTGATTTGGTCACAACAATAAAATAATCTCTCGTAACTCTGATGTTTCTTCTCGTGCATCTCAACTATTTTGGTTGACTATTTCATTTCAGATGCGTCATTTGATTCAGATTTTGTTCCTTATTCGATTTATGTTGAGTCTTGTTTAGAGAAACTGCCCAAAAATGGCTTAGGTACCTCAGTTATGTCTGCACAATTTCATACGGAATTTTCGTGCTTTTTGTGTTTTTTTTCTTCAATTTCCAATTACCGGCCGATAAGATTTTGTATTTCAACTTCCTTAGACTTCTTTTATTTGGGGCTTGTGAAGTATCTGGCTTTCCTGAATTAGTCCTGAACTGTCCATGGTCTTATGGACAATATCGTTGGCCGTATTAGTTAGATAGAGCCTGATCCTTGCCAAGAAGCTACTCGAAATTGAACCTGTCTAAATTGGAATTTAAAATAATAATTTCGAGCTGCCGTGCGATTGTGCGTGAGTATGAGCAAATGGCAAGTTTTAATGAATATTCAGATGAAAAAATGACAGCAAACTCTTCCCAAGCACCAACGCTATCACTGATTAAAGTTCTATAGGTACCTCTAAAAAAAAAACACTTCACACTTCAATAGAATAGAAGCTTTTCTCTGTAACAACTGAATAACTGGATTTTCTGCAACACCGAGAACGGTATCATTGGTGATATGGTAGTTAAATGAAAAAAGTTCGTGACATTCGCAAATTGTACCACCTTTATTGATGGAGGTACCTTCGCGCCATTGACCTGAATTTTAACAAATTTATTAGAAGAGCCATCAGGAAATAGACTATGGTTTTGAAATGCGGCGAGAAACCGATAATACACCAAACCACCTTTCTGCTGAAGTTAAATCATTGAAATAATGATTACGAGGATGCGAGGAAGAGGAACTTGTGTGACCTTCACCTCTAAAAAATGCCACATAACTCGTCTCTCATCACCAAGCTCGCAGCTTCTCTTTACATCCATTAAGAGTTTAATAAAACTATTACCAGATCAACTTAACGATCGTAATTATTTTCCAAGTACCTAGTGTTGAACAGCCCTAGGACAAGCACCCTGATTGGTTTAATTCTCTTTTTAATGAAGCAGAACGATGCAAACAAGGAACTTGATTTTTCGGTTACCTTCGACCGTAAGCATGACGCCACCTTGGTCAGTGTCATCTCAAAATAAAAATAAAATTTATAATCGTGAAAATTTAGGAAGGAGGATACTACTTATTCATCTATAGACAGCCTTGTGGCTGCAAGTCAGTTTAGTTTTATAGTGACAGTGATAGTGATCTGCGGATTCGCAAATCATGATTAAAATAGTTCTGGTGAGTTTTTTGAGGAAATGTTTGAATTTCCCTCTAGCAAATACTTTCCAGATCCATTTCCTGGCGGTTTTCGGAACCGTTCTGAGTGCCACATATACGCCAAGTAGAATTTCCCAGCTGCAACCTCCTGGTGGGGATGTCGCAGACAGTTCATTTCGATGGAGGTAATAACGCCCAAATTTTACTATTTTGCTTGATATGCTTTAATTTAGCTCTATATTATACAGAGTGTTTCAGGGATGATAGCAAAAAAATTAACTGTGGATAGATCTTGTCAAAATATGTCGAAAACCTAGATACAATTTTGCAAAGTTCGGCCTAATGACGAAGATACAGCCCTCCAAAGTTCACTTTTTTCGGATTTCAAAAATTTGTAACTCAGGAACGTTTCAACAAATTCAGCTTTGATTTAGCATAAGCAGGTTTGTCATGATTATCTATCAACCTGCCAAGTTTGGAAATAATCTAACCAGTGGTGTAGGAGTTATAAGGGTCAATAATTTAGAAGCATCCGAAGAAAAGTTGACTTGAGGTGACCCCTTATAACTTCTACGCCACTGATTGGATTCTTTCCAAATCTGGCAGGTTGATAGATAATTATGACGAACCAGCTAATGCTGAATTGGAGCTAAGCTTGTCGGAACGTTCCAGAGTTACAAATTTTTGAAATCCGAAAAAAGTGAACTTTGGGGGGCTGTATCTTTGTCATCAGGCCGAACTTTGCAAAATGGTATGGAGGTTTATGTCATATTTTGACGAGGTCTACACACAGTTTAATTTTTTGCTATCATCCCTGAAACACCCTGTATTGCCTACTGATTCCTGAGATCATTATCGATTAAAAATCATCGACCAGAGAGCCTTTGAAATTTCCTGGGGAGGCGATTTCTTCTGTGACCATACGTACTGCACTGTTCTCATATTAATTGTCCGTACCCAATGCAAACTTCTAGAACTCGTTTCAACAAGTATGCAGCATTCCAATTTCACAATAATAAGTACACATAGGACGGAGTGATCAAATACCAGAAAAATGCTAGTGTTTGTTGAACCGAGTAATTGTTGTATCAGTTGTTGTATCAAGAAAAACTTTTGTCTCAAGAAAATCTCAGAAAAGATATTTTCGTCGCTTTTTTACTACCCTTTATACTTCTGCTGCCAACTGATTCAGCAGTATTATCCAATGACTCTCTTTTTAAGTGGCATTTCACATACTATGGTAGAAGCTACGACGCTTCTTTTTCACTATCCACTAAGTGCACTTTGCATATTTACAGATTTGCACCAGACGACGATCTGGCCAGAGACTCGACCCAAAGCAGAGGAAGAGAAGGCGCCCTGGACGTGAAAGGCCTATACAAAAGAGTGCTCTTCGATCTGGGCAAAGATAGAGTACTTTTAGAAACTGAAGCTGGCTGTGCTAACTGCCAGACGCAATTCGATACGCGAGGGCTCGCTGGAATCGACGGTCCGATTCTCCCAGACAGATTCCAAGACACCGGACTCGATACTCGCTCAAGAATCACAACGATTGACGAATCATCCCGGACCATTTCCTCCAACGAAGCCGGACTGAGACACGTACCATTCCCGCCGTATTCTCTAAACGTCGGCGAGGTCAGAACTGTGAAGCTTCCAAACGGCGACAGAATCAGAGTGACAGCCAGCAAACCAAACCAGCAAGCACCTCCCAAACCTTTCCTGCCCCAGCCAAGCCAAAACTTCCCGTCTAGATCAGGCCCGGTGCCCAGTTTTTCACCAAAAGTCTCGGGACCACCCACGAAGAAAGGCTTGATCCAAATCGGCCCGAAAATGTACATCCGCGTAACCGCAAACAAAGCTCCCGCTCCTCCACCAGCTGCCCCTGCTTTCCAGACGAGATTCCAACAGCCGGGCATACAACAGTCTGAGCTCGAACGATATTATGGAACTCGACGATCTGGAACACAACAATCTGCAGCCCAAGAAGCCGGCATCCAACAATATGAAACCCAACAAAACGGACTCATAGGAACGATCCGAGTGTCAGCGCCTCTCCCTCCCGTAACTCGTCCGCCGTTAACCGCAGGCGTTGACACCTTTTACGCCACCACCGAACAGCCTTGTTCAGTAGAAGAAAACGAGCTGCCCTTGAGCCCTGGGCATGCAACGGGCTCAAGACTTTCTGAACTCATCAAGACGGATGTCGAAACACGAGCGAACTTCAATCAAGCTGGCGGCTCCCAGCTGCCCGTTAGTCCCTTCGCTACGCATCCCTCGTCCAGAACAACATCCCGAATTACGGAAACGTCCGATAGCTTTAGTTCGAGAACGGAAGGGTCGCAACAGAACGCACCATCAGGGCTTCCGGTCAGTCCTTTCCCCACGCACCCTTCATCGAGAACCACGTCTAGACTTTCGGAAGAAACGCCGGATAGCTTCACGTCGAAATCACAGGTTCCGCAAGGAAACAGACCGACAGGCCTTCCGGTGAGCCCGTTTGCTAACAATCAGCTTCCTGTTGCGCCCAGCCCGAAGGTCACGTCGAGGGTTCCGGAAACATCGGATGACTTCGAACCGAGGTCTGGGGGGTCGCAGACATCCGGGAGGCTGCAGGAAACGGGTCTTCCTGTTAGCCCTTTTCCGCGAGATGGCCCCAGCGGCAAGCAAAACGTTGTAGAATCGAATGCAGTAGGATATCCATCGAGGGGCTACATACCTCCGTATGGGAGTCTGGCGCCCCCAACGCGGCCACCTTTGACGCAAGGAGTTGCTGATCAGTATTCGCAGAATTCGCAAGGATCTCCAGTCAATAGAAATGCGGGTGGCGGTTCAGCGTCAGATCCCAATAAGAAACTGATTCAAGTCGGTCCTGGGCAGTACATCCGAGTGACTGCCAATAAAGACCAGCCAAAGCCATGATAGGTGTAGCCATGTATTTAAATTATTATTTATAATTATTGCGTTTTATGTAATTGTCCTCGAATAAAGTTTTGTTGTCGAAGCTTGTTTTCAAATCAAAACACTACCAAGGGTAAAACGGCGATTTGAATTGATTTTTCCTGCCACAAGATGAATGCCAAATGCGAATTGGAATAAGTAGTGACAACCAAATTGCCAATGACAGTGAAGTAACATAACAGTGACAACTAATCCTAATCAACGCATTTCGCTTTCGACACCCATCTTGTGGCGGGAAAAAATAATTGGAATCGCGAATAGCAAAGCAACGTTCAACGTCAATTCAGAAAATCATTGTGAAGTGGAAATTGGTGGATATTGGTCTCCGGACCTCTCTCTCGACAACTCAAGACACACTGGTCACCATAAGTGTCACAAACTTCAAGATCTAGAACACCCTCAGAGCTCCTACAGGCTTATGAGAGTCTCATTTGAAACTAAAAATTCTCTAAACTCAAATAAGCTCCTATGACCCTCATCTAAATTCCTCTTCATTTGCGCTTTTTGAAGCTCTGAAAACGTGACATTCCATCAAGCCACACAATTAAACTCTCCCGAAAATTCCACTGAGAGTTCACTTCAGTGATGGTAGCTTACGCGTAATCTATATTGTCTACTTGACATACGTAGACAACGAGTAGACAACGTAGACTATGTAAACTATGTCGACTATGGTAGACAACGTAGACTATGCAGTTACTTTTCATTTTCCCCTAGGGTTGCACGATGTCAATTGACCGGTCAAATGAGCCGTCAATTGACCGGTCATTTGACCGTGTCAAATACTCTGGTCAATTGACCGGTCAAATACAAGCCCCGGGCCTCGTTTGGCACGATTTGTGTACATGACGCAACATAACTTACTTTAAGAAAGCTCTTTCCTGCTTCAAGGACGGCATTCCCTAGCATAGTAAATGGCTGAAACAGACTGCGGATTAGCTGCAGAGCGAAAGAGAAACAGATAGATTCTTGTGGCGTGAGTTTCTGTCAAATCTGAGCAGCTAAAAATCTAACAAAAAAATGAGTTATTCAATTCTGGGCTGGCAAGAGAATGAGGAACTTTTTTTTGGAAAAGAATATAAAAATTTTGAATTTTTTTTCGAGTTTTTCTAATTTTGAAATTTATGAATACCTACTTAATAATTTTCCTTCTAGATTTTGGATTACCCTTCTTCTTTTCAAGTCTCTTACTCCACTGATTCTCATGAAGCTCACGTTTAAAGAAAAAATACTAGGAAATGCCGTCCCTAAGACAAAGTCAAGTAGTCAACTCAATCTCATCAGTACAACCATAGAAGTACAACTTCTTCTGCTCTTAAGACAAAGACAAAAAGAAGTCAAAAAAATAAGTTACCTGAGGTAGTTACAAGCGTTTGCATACCTACCCGTAAATACTTGATATAAAATAATGAAATAATAATTTGAATTTGATGAAAGTCTAAAAATAGAACCAAATATTAGTTTTATATTTGGAATATGTTATACCATACCATGCATATTTGTATGAGTACCCGAACTTAGTTAGTTAGAGGCGTTCGCGTACCCACCTAACTATAATTATCAAAAACTAAACTCTCGACTAAACTTGAAATCTATTTTTATTCAAATTTATTTGATTTGAAAAATAATAAAAAATCGAGTAAAATATAATACTTACTTAACGAAATATTCAAATTGTTGTCTAATTTCAATAAATAATGTTGAATGATAGTAACACCTGTTTTCAGCGTATTTTTTCAATATTTGACCGATTTGACCTTCAATTGACCGTCAATTGACCGGTCAATTGACCAAATCTCATTTGACCGGTCAAAATGCAACCCTATTTTCCCCCATTTTTATGTCAACCGCAACGTCAGAAGTCGGATTGTTATAATTTCTAAATGTTCAAAACAATGTCGGTTGCTGGTTTTTTGTGTGAGTTTTGGGAGGTTTGGAGTTGAAACCAGATCATTTCGCTGGTTTAATAAACCGAAACTCCCGAAATCTATTTCAAGTTTGATTTCTATGCAAAAATGTCTATTCATGTGTACCTACAATAACCTATTGACAATAACTGGCTGGCTTGAAAGTTCAATACCTAATAGTTTTTCTTGTCCACATGTCACTTTGACGTACGTAATGGACATTCGACAGTTGATTTTGAGGTGATTTTGTGTAGTCTACATAGTTGACATAGTTTACTTCAAAAAAGTCATGTTCTCTACGTATAGTTTACGCGTGAACAACGACGTAGTCCACGCAAGGTAGATTACGTCTCCATCACTGGTTCACTCGAACCTCTCATAGTTCCCCCTTCCACTTAAAGCCCCCAAGCATGAGCTTTTCTATATAAACCAGCTATCTACGACCACACCCGGCGAATGTTCAAGACGAGAAGAAAAATCCAATCAATGTCAGGCCAAATATGTTAATAATTGTCCAGCTGTTGTGCCATCTATGAAGACCATCAGGTACCAACATAGGTAAAGACGAGGGTAACGAATTGGCAGCTGAGATGACGATGGTTTCGGAATTCCAGCTATAATAATATTATTATTAAATGTCTTTATCGAAATATATTCCATGTAGAGCGAGGTTCAGGTGGGCAGGACTAAACCTTGCTCTCTGCTCTTCCACTTAACCCTACATAGGAGCCTAAAAATAAACAATAAATATAATCCGCAAAAAGAAATATCGTGGGGTCATTTTGAATAACGTGAGATGCCATTTTGACAAAAAACAGCTCCATCATAATTCGTAATTTTGGAAGGGCTTGCGAAGAATTGTACCATTCTCACCCCTAAATACGTGCAAGAAATGGTGCCCTGTGACATCGGAAGGATGATGTCTCTTCGGTATGTGCCATTTTGGCCTTGCAAGAATACTAAATGGTACCATTTAGACATTCGAATGACATCTGGATGACACTTGGACTTGGAAAGATAATGCGAAAGATAGAACTAAGGATATCACGAGGTATCAAAATGACTTTTAGCAAAATAGCACCTTCCTTTCCACATTCTACGAAGGTGAAACTGACAATAATTTTCGCCAGCATACTTTGAATGCTATGATGGCGCTATTCTTTGTCAAAATGGCGTAACACTTTTTTTAAAATGACCTCACGATATAAATAGTCTTATTTTATATCAAGGACGCACTTAAAGTCCTGTCTCGGATTAGTAAGTATCGCTGAGAATAGTGCTGTTTTGACATCCAAGGGATAGGCCTGCAGCTCAGACCGTGAAAGTAGCTTAGAAACCGAAAAACCGGCAAGTTCATTCTAATTTTTTCTGATCAATTTTATCCAAAAGAACATCATGTGAGAGCATTCCAGCCAGAAGTTCTCCAAAATTCTCTTTGCGGAATATCCTCAAAAGGCCTCTTGAAGACGACCAGAAATCAAATTTATCGTGCGCCGCGGCCTTTTTTTCTGTTTTCCGGGTAAACTATGATAGGTAGAAGGAAGTTTTAAGACACGAAGTTTTAGAGAATGAAATTATCTACAAAAATGTCTGCGGTAGCATGGGCCTTCCTTCTTTAGTTTAGCCGTCAGAGCGTCTCAAAGTTGAACGACATGAATTGCTGCTACAAGAATACGACTTAGGGATGAAACATCGGAAAGGAACTGAGATGTCACATGTCGACGCTTTGTCGAGAAGTCCTGTGGGAGAAGCGCGTGACGCATTAGATGAAATTCACGAGAGACTCGAAGTCCTAATGATGATCGATGAAGATGATTATATCATGATGATACAATTATGGAGATCCCGAGATAAAGGAACTTATCGATATTTTCCAAAAAGAAGAAGGTGAAAGAAGTGCCCATGAAGTTCAAAAAGTTGCTGGGTATGTTTTTGACAAATCGAGAGTACGGAAAGTTCTGAATGAGAATGGCAAGGAACGAAAGCTTTATGTGATTCCCAAAACTGCTCGAAAAAGTATTGTGGTCAAAAGTCACGATTTACATGGTCATTTTGGTATTGATCGGACAGTGGCGAAAATACGGGAAAGGTACTGGTTTCCAAAAATGCGTAATTATGTGAAGGGTCACATACACGCTTGTAATGAATGTTTGATGTGTAAAGTCCCTGGAGGCAAAAGGCCTGGAGAATTACATCCGTACCAAGTACCTAGAAGACCGTTCGAGAGAATACACGTGGACCATGTTGGACCGTTCCAGAAGAGTCAGTTGGAAAACATGTACGTGATGGTAGTCATTTGTCCTTTGACAAAGTTTGTCAAATTGTATCCTGTGAAGACTACAAGAGCTTCAGAAGTTGTTGAAAAGATGCAGAGCTTTGTGAACAGTCATGGTGTACCCCGAGTAATAATCAGTGACAGAGGAACTGGTTTCACGTCACAGCTATTCGAAACCTATTGTGAAGAAATTGGTTCGAAGCAGGTTTTGATTTCGTCCCGATGGCTCCAGAGCAACGGACAAGTCGAAATCGTCATGAAGTCATTGGTGCCAACTATCATGACATGTATAGATGCTGAAGATGAATGGAATTCGAAGATGGCAGACGTTGAAAGAAGCCTGAATACTGTGGTTAATAAAACCACTGGCAAAATTCCTTTTGAGGTGTTACATGGATACCTACCCGTGTTCAAGGATGGTGTTGTCGTGCAAGCTGCAGATCGAGACAAAAAGTGGACCCCACCAGAGGAAGTTTAACGCGAGGTGAGAGCAACAATTCAACAAGAGCAAGCCAAGATGAAACGGAGATACGACGCCAGGCATTACAAGGGATGTAAATATAATGTTGGTGATATTGTTGTACTGCGCAATTATATTGCAGGAGGTTTGGGTCTACCGACCAAGTTGCAAATGCGGTATCGAGGTCCATTGGTGAATGCAGAGTGTCTGCCAGGCGATACTTACCGTGTTACGAGTATTGGAGACGAAGGTCGTAAATTCACCACAACGGCTAACGTAGCGCAGCTTAAGCTCTACAGGCCGCAGACGGACGATCTCGAAGACAGCAGTGACTCACAGTCTGGATCAGATCAAGAAACCGCAATCGCTCCTGAACGAGTAGCAGACGAACACAGTGTCGAAGTGAGACAGAACACCACAGACAATCTTGAGTCAAGTCAAAGAAGAGCAAGAAAGAAGCCAGCTCATTTGGCTGATTACGTGGAATAGTGAACTATGTTAGTTGTGTACAATTAAGTTCATTGATTATCAGATTGTTAACTAGGATAAGAATTAGAATCTTTTGTTTTGTACTATATGCTAACGAGGGCGTTAGAGTGTCAGGAGTGCCCGAATGTAATCATTTGAATTAAAAAATTTACCGCCAGCGCGCAGGAAGTTTGACATAAGAATGACAGTTGAAGTTGGAGGGAAGAGGTTGTTGATTGACGGTCGGCGATGCGTTGTTATTGTTTACTTTTCCTAAATATATCATTTTTGTTGAAAACCAGAGAGTTTCACTGGAAAATACAATAGGGAAACATCCTGATAGCTAACACATGTTTCTCCTATCTATATCTCTCCCCTGGTTTTTTCTGTTTGTAACTAACAACACAGATGAATCTTGTGAAAATAAAATGGCCACAAAATCTTACGGAAGTCCCAGATAATGACATATGCATAGAGGGTGATTCCAACCTACCATCTTTGGACCAGCTCTAATGCCTCTACTCTAGTCTTCAGTTGAATATCTCAAACTTTTTTTGATAAAGAGCTGCTTAGCTTGATCATTGAAAGGATAACAGATATGCTCAATAAAGAAACGACAACTTGGACACGACTCTAAATGAGTTATATGTATTTTTAGGAATTCTCCTTCTATCGGGGTATGTGAAATATCCAAACAGAAGGCTGTTTTGGTCCAGCGAAGATGACGTGCCGAGAATAGTGCAGAACAGCATACGGCTAAAAATATTTGATTTTTTTTTAATATATTCATTTCAATTCAGAGAATTGGCTTCACAAAATTAGGCCCCTCATCGAGAAGCTCAACAAGAATTCTAGAGAACATGAGAGGTTTGAGCAGTTGCACCCCAAGCAGTGCTTCAAGGATAATAAAGGATCAAATAGATTATTGCTATTACCCCATATACAGGTGGTCCTCGTTTTATGTCATTAAATTAAAAGATCAATAGAAAATGAAAAATGAAGGGGACTTTCTCCAGAAAACATATTCGAGAAATGCTTAGTAACAGAGATACTGCCCTTCAAAGTTGAAAATGAATAATCGTTTCTTTCGCATAACTTTTGAACCGTTCAACCGATTCCATTTAAAATAGAACCAAAGGTTTACTGAAGTTGTCCCCTGTCGAACAATTATAACATGTTCCATAAAAAAGTTTCAGGAGCGTAGATATCAGGGGGTGTTCCTACTCTCTCTCCCCCTATTTCTCACCCATCAGTTATTTTTGAAAACTGTTCAAAATTTTGAATTCTACGTTCAATTTGGAAGAAAAAGTTACTTTGCAAAATTTTGATTAGAGGCTTTGTTTAGGAGATAATCGAGTTTGAAACTTTGGAAAACATCCCGAAATCGCCACTTTCCAGAACCCAAATTGTTTTTTTCCTGAAAATTTCCCGTGTTTTGGAAAATAATGGTGGTTTATCAACTTGGAAATTCTAGAAAACCTATTTCAGCTGAGAAATCATGAGTTTCTTTGGATTTTAATTTTTAGACCTTTGAAAGTGGCGATTTCGGAATGTTTCCCCAAGTTTCAAACCCAAATATCTCCTAAACAAAGCCTCTAATCAAAATTTTGCAACAGTGATTTTTTCTTCAAAATTGAACGTAGAATTCAAAATTATGAACAGTTTCCAAAAATAACTAGGGGGTGAAAAATAGGGGGGGGGGGGGAAGTACAGTCACCCCCTAATGTTTAAGCCCCTGAATTTTTTTTTGAACATATTATTATTGTTCGACAGGGGATAATTTTAGTGAACCTTTGGTTCTATTTATAATCAAATCGGTTGAGCGGTTCAAAAGTTATGCGAAAAAAACGATTATTTATTTCCAACTTTGAAGGGCTGTATCTCTGTTATTAGGCATTTCTCGAATATGTTTTCTGGAGAAAGTCCCCTTCATTTTTTATTCTCTATCGATCCTTAAATTCAATGACATAAAAGTCGGACCACCCTGTATTATAATTGATATCATTCAATAAATATTCTTCTACATTCTTCTTCTTCAGTTGTATTTTTTTACTTGCCACTTACTTGATCCACAATGAGCAGCGTCCCTTATAAGGGACGCCCAATATACAAGGAACCTATAAATTGATTTTCAAAATTTTGCCCCTGCTGTATTTCTTCAAGACTCTTTTACTTAAATATGATAGGAAAACATATAATAATTGGAAAAAATAACTTTGCCCACTACCTAATAGGTTTCAAATGAAGAGTGAAAATGATCTAGCTATTGAGCTCAAATTCGTGAACTCTAACAAAGAGTCTGTCTCTTATCGCAAACTTCTTACTGTGTAGTTATAGTGTTGATCTTTTATCTAAGAGTTGTGACCAAAGTTGGCTGTATTTGGATTTTCAGATTTTTTGTGAACAAAAATGCTTAAGGTATGTCATTTTAGGCAGATCTTCCCTATTCATTATTATTGCCAACTTCTACCTGTATGTTTAGGTATCCAAAGCTGAATAAAAATATTGCAATTTGCTCATGCGGTGATATTTTCATAGACCGTAATACCCTGATGCCTCTCCCATTATAATTTATACCCAGCTCAAATCGATATCGATAAAAATGTTCCAACTTCAAGAAATTGCCGTTTGCCATGTACCCAGAGAGAGAGATGATCGTGATATTTATGGTGGCATGGGAGCATTCTAGCACGATTCCAAATACCAGAAGATGTACGTGTTGGATTTCTGTAGGCTATCAGTGAACTATCAGCATGAAGGACAACGCTTATTTTATATCATGATCATCATTACCGTTATTATTATATTATAATAATCATTAAAAGGATTTTTGCGGTTAAAATGTATCAAGCGAGGTATCAAGGAAATGTCAAGTGGATACATCAGTTTATATGCATGAGATTATCGAATTTGGTGATCACCTCAGTTCGCTAATAAATATGCAGATTGTTGAAGAAGAACCTCGTCAAGCTGTCCTTGCGCTTGAATTCCAACCTCCAGGGCTATCCTTAGGTAGTGGATAGACTCGCAAAGGCGGATTATCGTGTGTGAATATTTGTAAAAAATGCGTATATTCGCATGTTTTTATCTAAACTGTAACAGGTGGCAGGTGAGTAGGGGTCGGTTAAGAGGCAGGTAGGTAGGTACTGATATGTTGAAGATGATTGTCGAAAAAAGTAAAAGTGAAGTTCCACCTTCACGAAGCGATGCAGTAATGATTGAAAAGCATAAAAATCTGCAACGACCACACCTTTGGGACTTGACCTCTAACCTACCTGTGCAGCTAGGTACCTGATGCCTGAATGTTATGTGCACGTTTCATAATCATCCCATTTACCTAACGCGTGCACACGAAGAAAATCGATCTGCAATTCCGATTATTGCCGCGAGAGATGAAGTCATCGCAATTTTTTCTAACCTTTCTTTTGGAAGTGAAGATATCAAATTTCTTGACATTTTGGCTGTGCTGAGCAGCGAGCTACGACGTGATATTTGAACGTTTTTCCAACATTTACCTACCATCATTATTTTTGATGGACAGCATTGCGCCGAAACATATACCTAGATTATATTCGTGCAGCTTTCGTCCAATTTGATCATCGTTTCCCAAGCTCTTCTGTGGGTGCCAACCAGAATGAGATGTATTATTGGTTGAATACGTTTCTTCCTTTGCTTGCCTCTTGGCTCTGCTATTATTCCATTTTTTGTTTGTTTTGTAGTTTATCTATTCTACTCCCCCCCCCCCCCGCATTTCATTTATTCCCCTACGTGCAAAAGAGATAGATAATAATGGAATTGAACACAAACAATGGAATATCTTGTAGTCATTTTGCAAAATTTTCAAGCTTTTCCAGCCGATTGATAACAATGTGACTGAGTTGTCATACCTTGTGCATGCGATAATTCAAGAAGAGGTCTAGTCAACCGTGCAAAAATGTAATGCCTCGTCTTGAGACTTCCGAAAAAAATTAAATTTTTATTGGAGGAGAAACCAAGGGAACAAAACTCTACTTTTCTTCCCTCAAAAGGGAAGGGCCCTCGGGCATCAAAGTTCACCTGCGTGAATGAAAACTGTTTGCAGGCACTTGCAAGAAAAAATTATTTCCGAGATTCATGGCTCACCCTGTATACAAAACAGGAATACATTACAGATTCAGAGGTTGATTCTTTGTGCTAATTGTTTATCCATAAACAGTTCACTAGAATCTTTTGAAACAACGAAAATAGAAGCGATCCAAGGACCAACTTTGGTTCCTTCATAAGTAAAAAATTGAAAGAGATACAGTTTTTTTGACAATTTTCCATTACTCTACTACATCTCCATATGACGCAGCTTCAAGGTGGCTGGACACTTTTGAATCACCTGTATGTTCCGATATTCAAATCAGTCGACCAATCGGTTGATCCATTTTTAAGTGGATGACTTCTGATACCAGAGCTACAGTTAGTTGACAGCTGAAACCCTCAGAGACCCATAGAAAATCTCAAAGCTCTCTCCATGGGTAATATACAGCTAGTTTTAGGTGGCCACTAGGATGCGTGTTTGCGACTCCTCTTGGCGTGCAAATAAATGAGCTTTTGCTCGTCTGTTCACCTTTAGTTACCTACATACTGCCATATACTCTCCCAATTATGTTCATGCCGCTTTTTTTTACCACAAATAAATCATCTCCATTAAAACTACAATCCTCCTGATGATTTATTCCAGTGACATTTATGCTGAGATAATGGACTGTGGACGTAATCGCTCGGCCTGATAAAATATTTAAGAAAACCATCAATCACTGTCCCCGCAGCAACTTTTGCATTGAATTCACTATCACTTCGTCTATGGCGTAAATCTCCTAGGGTACATAGTAGTACCCATGTGCATTGTATAGTGTAAGACATCCGCCTACCAGACACACCTTGGATGAATCTCTGCTAGCCTTCAAGTGGTGTGATGAAAAAATATCAATTCTCTCTGCCCTGCTGTCACCAAGACTGATCCTAGTTGTGAGAGAATCTCCTGGGGTAGGTAGGCAAGCAGAATGAATTCGATTTGTACCATGAACAATAGGTACCTAACGCTTATCTTCATACCGGCAATAAATAGTAATGAATAATAATTACTGGATGATGGGCAGGTGAAATGATGGTACTAGACCGAGACTTCATTGATGGATTTAAGATGCGCTTCCAAGAATGGACTATGATGGTGGTGATGGTAAGGTATAGGTAATGCGTACCGCAAATTTGCCCCTTGGCCTCTCGGCTGTGGTATAAATTAGATTCGTGACCTGGTACCTGTGTACAGTGTTTAAGTAGTGATCACCAAGAACCACCATCATGAACTCTTTGGTGAGTGCACTCATTATTTACCTATACGATTCGGAGTTTACGGAGCTACCCCACTAAGATTATCACCAAGTTTCAATAAAAAATTATGGTTTCTTTCTCAGTTTATTACATTAGAAATGCTCGTTATACCTTACGACTCGATATCGGAAGTGGGACCTCTTACCGCGGATATTTGTTTCCCTTGCCAACAACTTTGGATTTTGCTCATTTTTTTTCTAAGATGATGCCCATCTTCAATAATCCAAGGAGTTGTTATTCATGTATTCTATAATAATTATGTACTGACAGAAAGTCTCTACACTTCAATTTTCTTGAAAAAAATTGGAAAAACTTCGAAGTAGAACGACTTCATATTCCAGAGGGATGATGATGGTTATAAAATAAATGTTCCTGCTGCAATCCCTGACTCGGGGGGATCATTCTTTCAAGAAAATTAAGTAAGTCGAGTGATAAGTACATCATTTTGAGCAAAAATCCTTTTGATTTTTGGTTCAAAAAGAAACAAAATCTTACCACCTGTTGCCAGTTACGATTTTTTATTTATCCGAAAATGTGAAAGAGCGAATACGTGGCTTGTGTTTTCCCATAAAATTCAATCTTTCGGCTAGTATCTGCCGTGAATCTTATCGAGTGCAACTAAAGCTATATTTAAGTTCGACTATTCAACTATTATATTGGGTGTCATTTTTGCCGATAATTGTTGTTGGCTTCTGTTCAGTACTTCATGGGGCTCACATCAGCAGGTGTGCTACTCTTAGGTAGATATAAAGTTCTTCCTTTGTCAAGCCTCGCCTCATAAGAAAGGCCTATGCAACTATAAAATCGCTTTTGAATTCAGTTCCATCATAGTTGATTTCTGCATATGCCAATGTTGTTCAAACAAAAATCGCTTGAGCTCGAATGCCATCACATCAATATGTGAATGTGATAGAATAATTACTAGTGTTTTTTCCAATACATATTATTATGGAACAGAAAAAAAGTGCTCATCAACGAAAATGGTTCAGTTCTCGGTTTGGTTTTATTTGCGAGGTGATATAGACTCTTTGTAGGGAAGCTTATTTCATTCAATTCTGAAAGATTTGTCAAGAAACATTCAGTGATTTTTTCGATGATAAAATTTGAGACCGAAAACTAATTACCTACTTTATGTGAGTGGAAATTTCCTGAAGCTTCTTAGTTCTTCAGCTTGTGTGGCTGCTATTAAGTTGCTTAAATCATTTGATTCTAAGATTGCTATTCAACCGGTGATTGTGCCGTACCTATCGTGTATCTGTCAATCTTGTTAAATTTCCCATGTTTCCCAGGCAATGCTCCTTGAAATATCCCACTTGTTAATCTTTCTGCTTCTGCTACCTGTTTTTCTTCGCTTGTTACTCATCCTTTTTCTATTTATCCCATTTTCTCCTTGTGCGTATACAGGGTGTTTGAAAACTTGGGGTAGAAAATTGAACCGCAGTTAGAAAAATGCTCCAAAAGTGTCGGCAAAATGTTGAAAGAAATGTATGATTTTTTTTGGGAAATATGGGGGTCAAAAGATGGTCCTTCGACCCCTTATATTTTCGTTATTTTGAAAGATTCCAGGGAGCTCTTCCCATCAGACCAAGAAGTAAATTTTTTCAACCTTTGAATGTGTTTCTTCAATTCTATTCGTGTACAGGGTAAGTCATCGATCGTAAAGATCTATTTTTTTGTCGAAAATGCCAGTGAAAAATTCTAGATGTTATAAAACTGATGTAGAGAAACAAATAACACGAATAGTTCTTATATGAAATTCTTTGTATACATTTTTAAAGAAAACTGGATTTTAAGGATTGATGACTCACCTTCTCACCTTGTATAGTGAATACAATTACAAAGCACATTCAAAATGTTTAACAATATTGCTTTTTGGTCTGTTGGAAAGAGTTTACTGAAATCTTCCATGATAACCAACAGGGAGTCGAAAGACCGACCACCTTTTGACCCTCCATATTCTCAAAAATAAGAACCCTAAATTTTTTCAAATATTTTTCTGATACTTTTGGAGCATTTCTGTGACTGCGGTTCACGCGAGAAACACCCTGTATTTTCTTCACCATACCTGCGCTTTTCTTGATCATCCTTTCCCATTCTTTCGATATCATCCTAGAATCAATTTTGCCTTCCCTTTTACTTTCTTCTACTGCTCCGATTTTCTTTTCTCGTTTTTCTCTAAAGCATTTTTTGATTCTATAAGTATTTTGCAAGCTTTTGAAATCAAGCCCCAATCCCTTTCCCGGAAGGTAGCCTCGAACGAAAACCTTTCTTTGCCCCTGGATACTCGCTGGAAAACCATTGTGGTGCCACAAGAGATATTTCACCATATTTTTTGCACCAAGCCTTGCATGAACTCTTCTTTCTTGCATGCTATTCTAAAGTATGTAGATTGTTCCAGTATGCTGTCAGCACATTTTAGCATGTTTCACTGATGGATCTTGACTCTTTAATCTGCTCCATTATTCCTTGCCTCTTCACATCTTTGTATCTCATTTTCAATTCTTTTATCCGTAGTCAACCATTCTCTCTTATACTCTCGGGGACTTCTTCACCAACATGAGCACCAGTTTTCTTGAAGTGTTTTTCGCCTTTCTCTTTCTCATCTATTTCCATTTTTTTTTCCAGCATTCATGCGGTATTTTGCACGCGCCTAGATACATTATTTTCTGTCCGTTCTTCACCTCTATTCTGTCAGTTTCAATCTTCAACTGTTAGTTTCAAACTTCAACTCACACCTACTTGTTTTCTCTCTAGTTATATAACCTGGAAACCTGGTACATCTATGTCTAGTTCTAGCAACGCCTGACAGTCATACCGCCTTTGCACTCTTCCAACTTTGTCAAACTTCTTTCATCTCTGAATTTTTGCCGTATACCATCAAGATGCTGCTTATCAGGCTCATCAGGCCATCAAACATCAAGGTTGTACTGATCAGAGGGAAATAATCATTGTCAGCAGTCTGGTCGTATTTTTGTCCTTATATCACATCTGGATATCGTCTTTGAAGCCTAAACTTTCAAGTTTCTTGCATTTAGAAAGTAGAAATGATGGCCGTTCAACCTAACCTAACCTCCTCTAGTTCCGCCGATACTATCATATTAATTTGTTCGAAACTTCACAAGTACAGGATGATCACGCGAGAATTCACCCCCCTACTGGAGGCTTCCCCTTTGAGGTATTTTGAAAAAAAAAAGTTTTCTTGGACAATGTTTTCTTCAGATTTCAAAATTGGGACGTATGATATTTCACAAGCTATAATAATATACCAGGTGAAGCAGAAATTTTTTTTTTGTTGATGCGACACCCTGTATATTCGAATTTCAATCGATGTAGTTTTTTATTCTGAGAACAAATATATACCACAGTGTTGAGTTATTGTCGAAGGCAAATTCTCAAAAAATTCTCAAAAATCCTGTAATACTGACCTAAATTAACGTTCACTTGGCTAAAAAATTCTGAAATTTCACTCCACAGTTTTTTCTCAGTGCTTGGCTCATATTTGAGTTTCAAAGGAAGATATTTTCCCAAAAAACAATATCAACCGAATTTAAGAAATTTTCTATTGAAATAAACGTTTTAGGCTCATATTACAAGATTTTCGAGAATATTTGAACAATTTGCCTTGAAACATAACTCAGCACTGTGGTATATATTTATATTCAGAATAAAGAGCTACATCGATTACATTTTGGATAAACAGGGTGTCGCATCATTAAAAAAAAATTTCTGCAGCACCTTGTATATTATAGCTTGTAAAATATAATAGGTCCCAATTTTGAAATCTACAGAAAAAAATTGTCTAAGGAAAGTTTTTTCCCTTTCAAATTATCTCAAAGGGGAAGCCTCCAGTAGGAGGGTGAATTCTCGCGTGATCACTTGATCAATGATCACCCTGTACATTTTTGCACCATAAAAAAATTCTCCTATACCAAATGTGATGTTTCTAGCTTTAAAAGCTTTTGGGAAAAAAGTAAAAAATGCTGTCTTACTATGTAGCTTTGAGGATCTTACTCATAGCTCTCTTGAGAAGATCTGTAGAGAAATGTTACTCCTACTCTTTGATTTTTTTGAAAAACACAAGATCACTGAAATACCTACCTGTTTACCTGCCTTTTTTTCTGAAAATGTGTTAGGTTCAAAGTTTCTAGTCGCTTCATTGGCTTTGCGAATATTCGGGCAAGCTCTCGATGCACGGCTCCTCCACCAGATGGGACAGGTGTGTGTCCTATTGACGTGTCGTGGTCTCCGGCGAATTTCGTGGATAGTTGCCTGAAAAGCTATCGGTAGATCACTAGGTCCCTGAAAGCCCAATACAGGGACCCATTGATATATTGGCTTGAACATTTAAAATGTTTCAGCTTAGTTGATGCAAACTGGTGTCAATGATGATCAAGTTTATTGAAATGTCCTTGCATCGACTCACAAATTGAGAAAAAGTGTAGACTACTTATAATCTTGTGAAACCTCGTAAGTACAAACAGAGACTTACAGCTACCTGTTAAAAAAAATGACTGTTCTATTGTCAATTACTTGAATAATTGATTTCTTTTTCAGGTGATTTTCATGATAACCATTGGCTATGTCATGGCTCAAGGACGGTTTCGTCCTTCTGGAGGCTCACAAACAGCCGACGGTAATGCACAAATAGTCCGGCAAGCTTCAGAGCTCAATCCCGATGGCTCATATCAATGGAGGTAATTTTTCATCACAATCACATTCTTTTTATTCACTAATCAAATCATATTATTGTTATCCAATAATAACAATAATTGCAATCGCAATCGATTTTAGAGGAGAAAAAAATCTTTCAATATTTTTATTCCGAATGGCTCTCCTTTCTATATTTTTGCACAAAATATCTGTTCGTATGAGCAAACATCTCGAAATTGGGTTGATTGTTAATTGTCTGGAGCCTTACTTCTTACTTGGAAATTGTCATCAACTTATCAGTCACTAAGGGGTTTTGAACCGTGAACGGAGCTAAAATTCCACATTTGATATATAGGTGTATACCAAAACTGGACCACAATATTTGACAAGCTTATTCTACATCACTGGATAGGGAGAAAAATTCTGAATTAAATGAGTCAAATTCTAACTGTGAAAAAGGCTAGAGCTGAAGCTCTTCTTCAGAAGACCTGATGTGTCTTTTTTGCAAATATCTTCAAAACTTGCCAAAATAAAATGAAAAAATTTGGCAAACAAAAGACTCCTGTACCATTCTAATTCAATGCACCGTTTCCGAGATAAATCACTTCAAAGATCACTTTACTACCAGAGATTTTCTTAAAATTTCCTAGTCCCGGGTACAAAAATCAGAGCAATATTATATCAACTTTGCTCCTTGGACCACAAACAGGGGTTGAAAAGTGCTCCTTAGGGAACCTAGGACAAGTCCCCTTCCAAAAAGCCTTAGGTTCCCTAAGGAGCATTTCCAATCCACTTTCTTACTTCATTGGAACGTTCCGTCCTGTTTTTGGCCTTAGAAGACATACTCGTAGTTGAGGTTATCCCTCTGATTTCTGTACTCGGAATGTGGAAATCTCAGGAGGATCTCAGGTAAAGTTTTCTTTGAAGTGATTTATCTTGAAAAGGGTGCGTCGAATCCAAATGATACAAGAAAACTTTCCTCTTATAAAAAAACTCCGATTTTCCAGATTTTCATCAAAATTCAGAAGAAGTAATGGGAAAAAACAATGGTGCTTAATGTATTCCCTGTACTCCATTTGTTGAACGTTCCTGATAAAAATGTGGGAATCCTATCCACAGCATTTTTTTGAACTAGTAACATGTAGAGGTTGAATCACGTTTTGTCATTTTATCTCGGTAAGTTTCGGAGATATTTGCAAAAACCCATCATCAGCCTTTCCCTATTATTAGGGGCTCTTGGTCCCTCCAGGGGCATAATTCGATCCATGTTTTTGATGAAATGGACTTTAGACCCGCAATTCTCATACCTCTCTGTTCAATATGCTCCAGCTTCGAGGCCGACAACGGAATAGCAGCGCAGGAATCCGGCCAGCTGAAAAACGCCAACTCCCAGGACCCCATCATGGACGCCGCCGGATCGTTCCAGTACACCGCCCCCGACGGAACCCCCATCCAGGTCCAGTACACGGCCAACGAAAACGGATTCGTGCCCACGGGCGCCCACCTGCCCACGGCCCCTCCGATTCCGGAAGCCATCCTGAGGGCCCTGGCCTGGAACGAGGCCCACCCCGAAGAGGACGACGGCGGTCAAGGTCAACCGCCGGCCAGGAGAATAGGATAGATTCGATGAAGATGAAACTGAGATTACGGGCATTATAGAAAGAGTACCTGCGTCACTGTTTCGTGTATTATACTGTGTATATTTTTTGCATGTTGTGATTGATAAGAATTATTTCATTAAGTAGTAATTTATTGTAACGTTCGAATAAAGCGGACACCTCACGTTTGCTGCGTATTCATGCAAATCCACATCATGCATCCCACAACTGGACAGGAAATACTTAATTAGTGAGGACATGAATTCAAATATCATTTGCAGTAAAAGGAAAGCTCTATCAGGCGGCATCAGCTCATTCTAAATCGGATATCTTTCCTCAGAGATATTCTTACTTGAAATTTGAGCAAACTTTGATCCGTTATCAACTTTTGACAAGCAGTTTGATCACTCAATTCAGAATTTTTGATGACGGTAGACAAATCGCTGCGCAGTGCGATCTCGTATCTGTCATCGCAAGCATCTGACTCTGCCGATTTTTTTATGAGGATGGCTACCTATTTTTTCACAAATCTTCATCGAGCAGGTGGAGAAGAAACAGGGCCGATTCTGAGTGGTGTGCTGGGCGTGCCCCTGCACAGGGGCGGCCAAAATTCAAGGGCGGCAAAAAGTCGCCAATTTTTTCTAATGAACAATTGAATGTCGAAAAAGGAACTGATGTTATGATTTTCGAGACCGACGGCAGCCGCCCTGCGTAAATTGTGATTTTTTTAGTGCCGAAAAAATACAACAGGTTGTCAAGAATGGAGGCGAGGCGGCCGCCCTGCGTCAACTATTATAGATATTAGACTTCTTTCTTAGATAAGTATCTGAGGAAGGGCAAGAATTTTCATCTCTTGGTAACATTTCGGATAGTCTGTTTGAAATCGGATCGGCGTGAAAAAATGCGGTGTAGTACAAAAAAAAAATCAGAACTTTCAAAAAAACCGCACTACGATCAAAATTCGAAAACCGTTTAGAGATATTGATATGTGCTTTTCAGAACTGCACTCAGGAAAAATCTGGGATCTTTTTCACAGAAGCGGGGCATTGAATAATGTGGACCGGTTTTGCACTTCTTCTGTTTTCACCCTGTATAGCTCACTCAACGTCGTTGAACCTTTGCACCATCCAAGTATCTTACAGCCAAAAGAACACGCTATCCCGCATGACCACGATTTCCAAAATCGATCCATTTTTACCTGAGATATTCACATTTGAAGTGAGGCAAAATTTTCTAGTGAATCAGTTCAATTGTTGCCCAGTTTATTTGAACAGCTTTATCTGATTCCATTCAACTACAAAATCAATATACTTACCAATGAATTAGTATAAGTGCCTAAAAACTCATCTATAGGTCGCGGGAACATAACCGTCACCTTGGCACCCGCTATGGCAACGTTGCAAGTATGCCTGACGTGGCAACTGCGCAATGCGCATTCTTTTCGTCGTTGAATTGATATGAAACGCTCGCGCAAGCGCAGACAGGGTGCCAAGGTACCGCTGTAGAGACTCGTTTGTTTTTAACATTTCTCAGACAAATCTGAGTATTGAGTACACAATTATTTTTTTGATCAAGTGGCAATTGTTCAATAAATCATCTATATAATTTATTACAACTAAAGAAAACGGTATTCACAAGTACTGGTGAAAATAACATTATACCATATATCCATCTTTAGCACGGGATTTTTGCTCCCGCGACCTATTGGGTGTGCCGAGGGATATGCTGAAGTGAGGTGGCCATGGACGCACCTTGATCCTCAGCGGAAAATAGATTATAATTGTTTATAATTTTGTTTAAAATGAGGAGGGCTTTGGCACTTTTAGGCTCGCAAAAGTGAAAAAAATCGCCTGCGGTGCAATTTCTAGAGAGCCCAGACGCCCCCGCTAGAAAATTGCTGCGGGGTTACAGCTGGCGGGCAGCAAAATATTTTTCGCACAAGGGCAGCCGACGAGCCAGAATCGGCCCTGAGAAGAAAGAACATCCTAGTGGAGTCTTCAAACAAAAAGACAGCTATTGTAGCTATACAAGGTGTTAGGTACGTAGTGACTATTTGAACCTTGAGGGATAATCCTTCATCAATAATAAAGTCGAAAAAACATATCTCATGATGCTGAAGTTCTCCAAAATGATACGAGATGTCGAAGCTGACTTTTTCATAAGAAAAATGTCTCGAAAAATGTAGTGCCGTAGTTTTGAGCCGCTGAACTCAATTTGATCAAATATCAAACAAAGTTTGAACAAGTCCTTTTGCACTACCTATATTAAATGCGTTATTCAACGACCTCAAAACAGGGCCTAACCTAAAGTGACTCTTTTTAGTCCTTGGGCAAAAAAGTCGTCATGGCAACGAGCGCTCTTTGAAATTTGATCAGTCAGAGGAGACGTCACCTTCTATTTTGACGTAACTCCTTGATGCGATGTAAAATGGACTTCATTGGTAAGGAACACGAAAGACTACAAGAACAACAGAATTAGCACGTTTACCAAAACTAATAAATGCCTGTTTTATTCATAAACTACCATGCGATCTAGTAGGCTATGACCTGGTTAAATTTCAGGATGTCAAGCTGCTTTCTTGGGGCACAGCCTACCGCAATTCCGAATTTTGTTGATCGCATGGTAGATCGTGCGACGTACCGTCAAACGGGGCTAAGTGAATCATAGTGGGTAAAAAGGATCATTCGCGCTCTTTTTCAAATCTGACAGTTTAAAACAGACAGCAAACCATGCAGGGGGATGCGCAATTCACTTTTGGGCACAAAAATGGCGCCAGCTTCTAGGCAGATGGGTTTGAGAGTTGGAACGTTGATAGGTTGTTTTCTAAAAATTATAGAATAAGTTGGTAAAAATCAATGGTTTTGCGGTAACTCGGCAACAAACTGTTG
Organism: Anaspis maculata; assembly: GCA_949128115.1. Taxonomy (NCBI): domain Eukaryota; kingdom Metazoa; phylum Arthropoda; class Insecta; order Coleoptera; family Scraptiidae; genus Anaspis; species Anaspis maculata. Next base: position 4,159,744 of record OX421964.1, read on the forward strand.
TGCAGGAGAAACTGTATGAAGTGAATGTTCAAATGCACTTCATTCACAGTACATGTACGTCCAAGACAACATGACTTTTGGCGGTTTCTTTTTAAGGTTATAATGTGACTAGATATAAGCAAATTATGTAAAGGTCAGCTTTTGCGGAGTAAAATGGATCAACACTAAATTCATATCGAAATTCAAAATAAAGCAATGTAACTTATCATGGTGCTCTATTTTGTTGGCTCCAATTATTGTATTTTCTATGAAACCAGTTTTCTGTTCTCAGGAAAAATGCCACGGGTATACAAAAAAAAAACTCGGTGCATATGGGAAGTGGGAAGCGAAATTATGAGAGAGTTTACCTCGAAAGGGCCGTGGCTGCTGTGGAAAGCGGCCGACTGAGCATGCGTCAAGCCTCTGAACAGTATGCGTTTCCCTATACTACCGTGAATAGGCGCGTACACGGACAGAACCCTTTGAAGTATGGAAGGCAGCCGGCCTTACAGGTAAAAGAAGAACGTTTATTGTTTCAAGCTCTGGTGACCTGTGCGGAGTGGGGTTTTCCCCTAAAAAGTTATGATGTCAGATACATCACTCAACAATCTCTGAATAAGGCTGGAGTGAATGAAAAAAGATTCACTGATAACATGCCAGGCATAGAATAGTTCAAATCGTTTGTTACGCCATAAAAAGCGTTTTTTCCCATTATTAATGAGAATAATGAGTTTTTACAGTTATTGCTTCACTTTTTTTTATCGGAATTTTTTTTTAAAAAGTCAATTACTGATCCACTTTACCCCTGAATGAGTTTAAGATAGTTTTGGTGCATAAATAAGTAGGTGATCCATTTTACCCTTTTCGTGGGTTAAAAGCTTTCAAACTAAAAAAAAAGAGAACAGTTGACTTGTCATTTCTCAAATTCAAATTCAAATTCAAATTCATTTATTTTCTCAACCAACAAGGTTTTTCAATCGTCAACAATAATACAAGATAATTTTCTCGTAAAATTTTTTAATTCTTCTCATTTTTATTCCATTCGATAAAACAGATATTAAGTGCCCTTACTTAATTTTTTCAATTTTTTTACTTACTTTTCAAGCCAAAATCCGAAGAAAACGTCATTTCTTGATCCACTTAACCCTGTTTGACGGTATACAACCAAGTGATCAGCGCTGGCATGACAATTTTTCAACGACTGAATAACTCAAAATTTTGTGACAATCGGTAGCTGTAAGACCTGTATGTAAATTTGAAAAATGCACTCAGGATCAAGAACTTTAAGGACCCATGTGTATCATTTCACTACTATAATAACTAGCCATTGGAATTCGGATCTTACGAAACAAGCTTTCGGAGCATCAAAGCACAACAAATTCCGGAAGCCCCAAACTCAAAAAGCCGCAGAGAGTGGTATAGTTTTTTGTTTGATTGAAGAAAATGCTTGAAATTGTTTCGTTATTACCGTGATCTTTGAGCTTGCTCAAAAATAAAATTTGAGGATCGAGTAAATCAAAGATTGGGTACTTGCCAAGCCCATAAGAAAATAAGAAGATGCCATGTTTAAATGTCACCTTTATTTAAAAACAAAATACAAAAGATCAATGCAAAATTTTGCATATTTATCCAATATTGGGAGGGACACGCACCTGGGCGGCTATAAATTGAATTGGCAAAAGTTGCATCTTTGGCAATTCCAAAAGTGCACCATCTACAAACATGCAGTCTTTAGTGAGTATTGTAAATATATTCGATTATATTGATTTTCCACATATTCAGCACCTTGCTAATGGATGTTTTTTTTTTAATTTAAGGTAGTTTTTGTTACCATTGTCGGTTTGGCATCAGCCAGGTCACCTCCAGTATATCGTCCTTCAACGTACAGCTCTGATGACAAATCGGCCGAAGTCCTCAAGTCCTTTGCTGACGTCAGTCCTGATGGCGGATATCAATGGAGGTGATTAGTAGTGATTACTGGAACAAATCCAATATCTATTTATTTTGCATTGATCTATTTGATACTCATTCATCAACTATCGTGTGATCAATTGGATTCCTAATTCAGGCAGGCTGTGCTCTAGCTAAATACAGTTCCGCACCCCTGATTTCGACCAGGCCACAGCTCGCCTCAATTAGGAATTCAATTGATCACACCGATAGATGTCTGATCAGAAAACAGGCCAGTTCAATACAATTTCCTTTTTATTGTGGTTTCTCTGAAAAAAAAAACAGCATCAACATTCAATTTTCCGTAGATTAGCTGGGTAGATATCCAAGTTCTCCATATTTTAGCAATTTATCTGGTAAAAGTTGGCTACATTTTATTCCTGTATGCAATGGGAACTGAGGGAGTAACGTGTAGTTCCAACATATATTAAAAAAAGGCTCAGAAAAAAAACGAACACAAAAATATGTGAAGTTTATGAAAAAATATGCAAAACTACAACATCCTACTTGCTGAACTGCAGAAAGTTGAATTTGTATCTTCCTCCCCTAGGAAAGCTGCCAAAAACAGGGAAAATTGTATAACTGGTTGCCTGCTTACTGGTGATCGCTGAAACCGAATCAAAACTTTGCTCTATTCTATCACTTTTGATTTTTCCTGAACTTTAACTTTGGTATCGCATTCCACATCCATAGTTACGAAACTTCGAATGGAATCTCAGCCGACGAGCAAGGACACCTGACGGGAAACGCGAAAGAACCGTCCCTCCAAGCACAAGGATCTTACCGTTACACCGCTCCCGACGGTACTCCGATCCAGGTGACGTACGTGGCCGATGAAAACGGCTTCCAACCTTCAGGAGCTCACCTTCCCGTCCCACCGCCGATCCCGGAAGCCATCCTCAGGAGTCTGGCTTGGAACGAGAAACATCCGGAACAACAGCAATCGCTCGCTGGAGGACGAAAAGTGTTTTACTAGGACCGAGCGAGACTAGAATGTTTCCGGAAAACAACACTCCTGGTTTTAAAGAGAATTGAAGCAGTACCATTAGGCATATAAATAAACAAATAAATTCTGAACAGTTCTTTGTGGGAGCATTTTTTATCCTGTTAGGCGAGAGTAGAAGCGTTGACAATTTGTTGGAAACGCGACGTGTGCTCAGTTGTGTTTTGCTTGTGAGTACGTAATTTTGCTTTTCCTAATTACACGTTAATTTACGTTAATTACACGCCCTCTCCATCCCTTTTTGAAAAATGCTGGTTTTTGTATTCATTTCCAATCAGTTTAGTCTTCGGTTTTCATTTTTTCCTGATGGATTGGAAGTATGATTTCTTGTGCGCTATTTTTGAGCACGCGCAAAAGCGCAGAAAAAGTGTATATAATCACAGAAGTGGTGCCGTGACCAGGATTTCTCTAGCAGGAAGGCGCTGTGAGAAAAAACAAGGGTTGTTCAAGGAGAGAAGTGCTGTGGGAGCAAGTTGTTTTTTGTGAGCCATTTGAACCAGGATTGTTCAAGGACGGAGGCGCTGTGGAAACAATTCGGTTTTTTTTTGTGTGAGCGATATACAGGGTGTCCCAGCTTAAACGCAAGTCGCGAGGGGGCCCATTGTCAGCTCTCTCAGGCTTTACAATCATCTCCCTTAGGAATATGAAAGCATAGTCGCGTATCATACCTCCAGAAGAGCCGTGAAGACCATGTTGATTGAAAAATGTTTTTATTCTGTCAATGAATTTTTAAATTTTGTATTTTGACTCTATCTTGTGCAATGACTTCACCTTTTTTAAAGTACATGTGAATTTATTATCCATTGTTTGTTGTAGTGTTCTACTTGTACATACTTGAGTGTTACAAAGTGTGTCTTATCGTACTCATGTATTTTGTTTGAAATGACTTAGCGATATACCTTGAAAGGTCCTCTTGCGCTGAATAAAGATTGTATTATATTGTATTGTAAACAATCCAGCGCGATTGTCTCAGAAAATATCAAGGCAACAAAAAAACATGACTACCAGGTGACTACTACATACTAGGTGCCCTGATTTCCAAGAAAATGCAATTTGATTCTAACCAGGCACAAGAATTCGACAATTCATGGCCGACAAAACAAAACACTGGAACCCCCCCAACTCTTTAGCTTTTGCGCCTGGATAGTTGGGCAACCCAACATCCTACAATTTAATAGGGTAGTGACCACCATCCAAAAATATAGAAAAAAATCATACTAATCGAATGTAGAGCCTTAATAACAAGACTACGTTTCGTGAATATTCGAAAAAAAAAGTTCCAAGTGTCTCAAAATCTGCCTTGAAAGTGGCTACTTTTGCGAACGATTTCAAATCTACCGAGCTGTAAGGCGGGCTGTGACGTTTCAATCTTTTGGCAGTAGTGGGGATGACCACACCTCCGTTGCCTGTGTGTCAGTGTTGACGTTGACGTTTGCCAGCATAACATAACCATTGAAGTCTGATGTAGTCTTGAAATATTCATAAATCATGAAAGATTTTACCAACTTTCCATATTTTCAAGCAAAACAACTAAACAACACGAATCACCGCACAGATACACAAAGCGTTAACAATATAACAATCAGCTGTTATGAGCGTTGACGGGTTGACGCTAGTGCTTTTTGTAGTAAGTTCTGTATAATGTTGTCAAGCCTGCTTCTACGCCTATGAAAGATTGCGACGTCATCGCGCCAAATTTGAAATGATCGAAAACTTTCATGAATTTTTTTTATCAAGAAAACTTACGAAAAAAAATCTGTTAACTATATAGCGTCACTTATCAAGAAGTGAACTTTAAAAAAAAATAATAAAAAAAAAATCGGTCACTACCCTATTCCACTTATTTGAACTAAACCACTTTTCCCGCTCTTGGGACTGCTTTGGCCAGTGATCGTCTAGTCTCAGGACACCATCCTGTTATGCTTATTTCTTGTGGTTTGAGGATAGAGATCCTGAGCGTGTTGAGATCGAATTAACCTCTAGTGTGAACGCAGTAAGACACAAAAATTAGATGTGATATAGAATTGTGATTCTACACCTGGACCAACATTTGAACTTTGCTTGAGAAGCGTGGTTTGAGATTCTTATAGTGGATTCCGAGGTGGATTCATTAGATTCATCATTTAAGATAGTGTTATAGGTAATGTTAGGGTTAGGCCCAGCGTTTAGACACCGAAAAAGAGGGTGAATAAATTTTTGCGAGCGATGGGGACGTTTCCTTCTCTTTTCTGTTTATTCCCCTGTTCCCTACAATCTAAGTTCGTGGGCCGGCGTGTGCGGGGCTCCTCCTATTATGAATCTCTTTTCAAAGGCTACGTCTCTTATATTTGGACTATTCTTTTTGCGTTGCTCTTTTTAGGCTATGGTTATCTTTTGGAAGAGATGACCATTGTGGAAGAGATTAGATATGGCCGGTGCCTTTGTGGATAACTGGACCTATTTTCACCTCTAATTGCCCTTGAAGCTTAGAAGGATATCACCACCGCGAGTGTCTATAGCCGGGAATGTGAAACCCAATTTCACCCTTCCAAAAACTTCGGAACCAACGATGTACGCGAATAATTACTCAAGTCAAAGTACAAACTCTTCTGTGGAGACCCTTTGAGATAACCCCGTTCTGTTTTGTGTGAAGTGAAACCCATGGTTGCTAAAAACCTACAAAGGTGCTCACCGACGAACTGACGCAAGAAGGCTTCGAAACAACCATTGTTTGGAACTATTGCGCCGAACTAGATGCACTGAGATCGGTTCTTTTCGATGCATCGATTCATTTCATACGATTTTTCAATGGAATCAAACTATTGATTACGATTCGATTCGATTAGCACTGATCGATTCACCGACAACATTTTGACATTCCTACTCGAAGCGCGGAACGTACGTACAACGCTCGGTCTTGGGAGTGGGAGTAATGAAAGAATACACCTGAACCGTCTCATACTACCTCTAGAACCTACTACGTGTAAATTTCACCGTCAGCGACATCTTTTAACCATGTGGTGAATTTACATCACACGCCCGATTCCCAATACACTTATTGATTTTTCATCCGCGTGTTTTCGACCCGTACAAGCGGTGCGCTTCAATACTCCAGATGAAAAAAATCCTCTTTCTCTGAGCTTCCCATTGATGTGTTGCCGATGTCTGTACCTGGCCCAGTAAGCCAAAAATTCTGCCTCAAATCCGGCCAAACACAATAATCGGAATTCATAACAACAGCAATTCAAGTTTGCTGGACTTTGAGGCAGAATTTTCTGCTTGTTGGGCCAGGTACAGACATCCGCGATAAATCAATGGAAAGCCCGGAGAAAGAGGATTTTTTTCTCATCTGAAGTATTTTGTTTTGTTGGTCATGAATTTTCGAATTCTTGTGACTCGCCCAATTCAAGTTGCATTTTCTTGGAAACTAGAGCACCTACAAGCATCGGCGCCCCCTCAAAATAAAGCAAAAAGATCAGGCTTCACCCTAATTGAAAAAATTCTATTTGTTGCCTTGATATTTTCTCAGAAAATTGCGCATTTCGATAGAAGCATGGTCACGCAGAAAAGATCTTATAGGTCGCAGTGCAGAAAGGATCCTCCGAGACCAAACGACCACCTCTAATCTACAAATCTACAAAATCTTGACATTTTCTCAGAAAATTGCGCTAAATTGTTTTGGCTGGGTCACTCAGTACTGCCTTGAAGAAATCTTTTGTTTCTTGACAAACGGCTTCAATTATGTAGACGATTCTAGTTGGGATTGGAAATTAAAATGTCTACTGGATAAGGATTGCTTCCGCAACTCGACGAGATCAGAGATATGCCTGCTTCTAACACTGAGAAAAATCCAGGAACACTTATTGGATGACTGCTACCGTTCTACCCAATCAGAAAGCCTATTTCATGGTTGAAGAGACGTCTAATATGTCGCACCCACACAACAATGATGAAGCAACAACCCCTTGTTATCGAATTGTCACACCGAATGTCACACCATCTTACAAAACATCACTACTGTATAGCACGTCTCCACCAACATCTTGGACAACACCACTGGCATCTTGCCATGGAACAAAGAAATATCTGGTGTGATGAGACGTAAACAACACAAAAAGCTCCACCGCAACCTGCAAAGGGAACAGCTCCTGGACCAAAACGATCATTGTCATCTTGTCTCACGATAAAGCATCCGAAGTCAACATCACCACTCAACAAAATTTTTGGTTCCACCTCTCTCAGGTTCTACTGGAGCGTCTTTTTTGGAGAAGAAATCAACAATTGCTGCATGTCCATGAATCCCGGTTGTCAGCAGGATCTCCATATCTTTGGACGCCATTGCACTACATCCGTCTCTTGTCTGGGTTCCAAAGAAGTGGCTTGTCTCAAAAACCAACACCGTTTCCACCAACATCTGGACAATTGCTGAACTTTTGTTGCCTGAGGGGCGCTCACCCCTCCCTTTGACACACTGTCACTTGCTTGACCTACCAAGTTTCATCTGCTTTACCTTATAGCCCAGGAATTTTAGGTGAAATTTTGGTCAAACCCTGAAATAAATATGTCCCTTCTAAAAATTTGTACAAATGGCTCCCAAGCAATGCTTAACAACATACTAAAAGCTCCCGTCTAGCAAGTGTGCGGAAGATGGATGTTTTGAGCAAGAAAGGAATAAGTGCCACCAAATCTCGTAGCGTCTGATTGAGAGATGATGGAAAACCCTAACTGCAGACTTGATTTGACTCTTTTATTCTGTTGCTGTCTACTGAATTTGGTTCCAATCCATCCAATAGATTTTGGATAATCAAATTGCAAAGTCTTGAATTTGGATATTTTTAAATATTTGACATAATCATGACAGGTAAAGAAGTACTTATAATTGTTCTGAATACAGTTTTTCAAAGGCTTCCAAACGACATATTGCATTTTAAGTTTTGTGAAATAAAGATCCTGTCATGTTTTGACAGTGACTTTTATCTTTGACAGATGACAGTCAAAAATTGACTGGCTCATTCTACAGCAAAACTATGTTTGCATACCAAATGTCAATTTGATCAAATCAACCGTTTGGTAGTTATCGTGAAATATTACAGACAGACAAAAACACAGCCAGGCACACACAAAGTCAGACACACAGACAGACAAACTTTCATCTGGAAATGGTCCTGATCGTCTCAAGGGGGCTCAAAATGGATATTTCCGGGTTCATCTCAAAAAATGTTTGTTAGCGCCATCACAATACTTTCCCTCCTTTTTGGTTGGTCGGGAGGAGAGAAATCACAGAATTCTGTTTCAAAATGTGAATCAGCTTGATTGAAAGGCAGTCAGACCAACCTGGGTCCTTCAAAATTTTAAGGAAATCAAATTTTACCGAGTTACCACTGTCGCGGAACTTACACCCTTCTTGCTCATCAAAAACTATGACGCTCACATTTTAAGGCCTGGAGCTTCCAGGACGTGGATCAGCATTGCTTGAGGGACACGTTGGTCAACGTTGAGACTTACAATAGGTACCCTTATCTTCTGAGTTACAGCAAGAGTTTGTCTGATTTTGTGGCACTCACTCCTTTCTTGCCCAAAAAAACTATGTTCCGCACGCTTGTTGGGCCGGAGCTTCTAATATGTTGTTCAGCATTGGTCAAAGGCCGTTTGTGCAAAATTTCAAAAGAGACATGTTTATTTCAGGGTCAAACCCTGAAATGCCTGGGCTATCAAGTTACCTTGGCCGAAGAAGAAGGAAAAGACAAAGAAGAAGAAGCTCTGTCAAATAAACTGTCTGGGTTTGTTGAAGAGCCTCCGTTATCATCTTCCGTCCTCTTTCATTGCTTCTTCAAGGGGCGTTCCCTGGGAAACCTTTTCTTTATGATTTCTTTGAGCCGTCTATTGGATTTCTTTCAGACTAGCCTGATAGGCAAGCTCCCGTGTCATCAGAGTATGGGACCTTGCACTGCCACTTTCACACACCGAGAGCGCCACAGCCGTTGGGGACAAATTTGACAATTTTGACGGCGTTGACGCTTCAGCGACCGACGTCCGTCATTTTATGTCTTGATTTGAAATTTGGATAACCTCTGTTTCTTGCTTGACGTCTCCAGTCACTGTCAGTTACTGGTCAAACTACTCAAACTCCCTTGTTTTTCCCGTCGTTACAGCCGCTTCATCGAAGTAGGCGCCACTGGAGCCGCTACAGTAGTGGCGACCTCACGTTGAGTTTTTCAACTGCAAGGCCCCATTGTCACGATATGGGCTACACGATAGAGTTAAAGGTCTACTAGGTTGGGGGCGTACGTAGCTTCAGATGAAGATGCAAAGGTTGATATCGACGTGGTTTATTCACATATAATCCATTCCAAGCTTAAAAAATCCACAGCTGGCCATGAAAAATTCGAGTTCTGTTGGTGTCCGTGATTTTTGATGTTCAATGTCATCTTGATACAAGGGAGGTTACGTTCAAATTTGTGCCCGTTTGACATGAAACCTTCACCTGAACTACGCTGTGTTGTCAAATTGTCATTCTGGGGACTGCGTCGCCGGCAGGTCACAGGTTTGGCCACTGATCTCAGCCGCTTTCTTTCGGCCAGGATCACAGTTCATGATCCTGGAAGAGAGGGTGAATTAACGTACCTAAGTTCTTACAGGGCTCGACGAGCTCATGTCACGAGGTCACTTGGCGACTAAATCACACTACGGCGGTAGAACTGAGTTCGCCTCGACCACTTTTTAAACTGTATACTCTTACTGTTGCACTTCCCAATACTTTTACTATTGAAATAACGTGAATAACGGCGTTTTCAAGACGAAAACTAATGAAAATATCGTGTCAGTGTCAAAATTTGACCTAACAATTGAATTAAAACGGCAATCCAGCAGAGCAAACATCACTTTGACAAATTTGATTAAATCATTTTGACTTTTCCAATCCATCAACGTATCAGGTTGTCCAACTTGAAGAAAAAATATCATAGGCAACTGTGGTTTTTTTAAGCTTGGAATGGATAATATTATGTACAATAATCTTTATTCTAGTCCTACCTACACACTCGTACTATAAGGTGCTAGGTCGGGGCTGGGCCCTGGACCCTAACACCTTAACTCTGCACTCTCTGATGACCACTCACCAACTATTCAACGACCCGACTACCAACTCCCTGTCGGTGTTCTGTCCCGTCCACTTATACCTACAACTCTTATACCTTCCCTCAACCACGGATTTGGAGAGCATATTTATGAATAATGAAGGCTCTGACTGCGTTACGGGTGTCGAGGCGATCTTATGGGTTTTGGGACTACTGAGGGCGAGAGCGCTCGGAAAATGGAAAAAGGTGCCAACCTGCTAGAAGCGAAACGTGTATTCGATTGTTTTTCTCAAGTAGGTGAGTACGTAATTTTGCTTGTTTCACTTACACAATTATGCCCTTTTCGTCCCTTCTTGAGCATTGCTGATTTCTGTATTCAGTTCGAATCGTTCCATTAATTGATTTTTTCTTGACTTTGATCTTTGATGTGGAAAACTGAGAAAGTCGAGGAACCGATGGACATAGACGCAAGGTTGAATTGATGTTGCTTCGTCTAGTTCGCTATGGTCCAATATGTACAACTGGATTTGATTTGGGAATGCGGAACCCTGGAGCCTCACCTGATTGGAGACCTCGACTTGACTTGACATTCTGTGACTTGTTCACTTAAAGGGGGGCTTGCTGGAGTCAGGTCGTTTTTGCACTTCTCGAATCTTTCATTGCCATTGTGTCCATAATATCGCATGTAGGGTCAACAATCGGGTGCTCTAAAATGTTACCTTGAAGTTAAAAGAGCAACATAATTTTGATTTTGAACCAGCCTTTTTTGAGATAGGTATATCTCCGTTTCAACTAGGTACTACAGTAAAATTTCGGGGTGGTCCACTTCATTCTTGACTCAGTTTATTTTCAATGATCAGACCTCGGCCACCAACGGATCACTATCAGTGATTTGTTGTAAAATGTATCAGGTATCCGTCGGCATAATAATGTTCAGTTTCAAACGGTTATATCATTCTAGATTTACCCATATACAAAAATACACTGCTCGCCAATTGAAATTGATATTCTGAATTTTCTCTATGAAAAAAAATTTGTTACCTGGTTTTATGTTTTTTTTTTGTTAGATTGTCAAGCGCGACAATACAGGTTAGGGCATGTGACGGTTACACAAGGGAGTTTCCTGTCAATCAAGGGGTTTTACAGGGCGAGCCTTTGAGTCCACTTCTTTTTTCACTCTTTGTTTCCGATATTGAAAGCTACTTTCGCGATCGTGGACTGAGTGGGATAGGACTGGACGGGGTTAATGATCTAATTATGTTACTGTACGCAGATGACCTGGTTCTTCTGGCCGACTCTTCCGTTGACTTAAAACGCAAACTTCGCGCTCTGGAAACATATGCAGAATGCAACCATTTGGAAGTCAACATCCCAAAGACAAAAATTGTGTGCTTTAGAAGAGGCGGATATATGCACTCCAATGCGGATCGTTTTCTATACAAGGATCTCCCACTTGAGGTGGTCGGTAAATTCACCTACTTGGGCATTAACTTCACCTCTTCTTCTCTCTTCTCTGACGCAGCAAAAAATGCGGTGACTGCGGGTAAATCTGCGGTGGGTGCCGTTCTGGGTATAATGGCAAAGTCTAAAGTAAACTCGTGGCAGTCGCGCATTACACTATACAACACACTGATTCTTAACTCACTGACGCATTGCCTGCCTATTTGGGGACCGCGTTACGCTGAGCTTGTTGAGAGAGTGCAAGTAACGTTTTTTAAAAGGTTGTTGTGTTTGTCCAGGAACACTCCGGATTATTTGGTGAGACTCGAGACCGGCACAGTCAAGTTAAAATGGCTTATCTTTAAATCGTGCTTAAATTTTTTGATCAGTATCGTTGCCATGCCAGATTATCGTTTGCCAAGGGTCTGCTTCAACAGACTGTTCGCACTTGAGTCTTGGCCGCAGAATGACGTTCGATACAACTGGGTTTCACAGGTAGGGGAAATTATTGGGGAGGTGGGTTTCTCTCGGTTGTGGACCAAGGTGGGACTGCGGTCTGTTGCGCTTTACAAAAATGTCATGTTAGATAAGTATCGCGAAATTTTATTTCAACAGGATCTTGACGCTCTAGCCAACTCCAGCTTTGCCATGTTCTACAGATCTTTTGGCGTGGACAGAAGTGCTTGTGGATATCTGCAGTGTAGCAGACCCATTCACATCATTCGCTTTGTATCACAGTTGCGCCTCGCATCAAGGACTTTCGTACGGTTGCGGTTTCAAACAGTTTCTTACACTTTCAACCAGGACGAGAACTGCACACTTTGCAACATGGCTGAATCTGAGTCTGTTTCACACATCATGTTCCGTTGTCCGATGTACCGGCCTTTCAGGGGGGAGTTCATTAGGGGTTTAAATGACATCGATGGCCTCGCCTCCCTTCTAGAGCAAATCACATATCCTACAGCCAAAAAATTGTATACTGTCTTTGAGGGTATATTTAGGATGCGTTCATTTCTCATGAACGAGTAATTTTCTATTCTTTTTCTTTTCAATTTCCCTCTCTGTTGACCTGTTCTGTGAAATACCTATGTATCAATGAAACTCCTGAAAATGTATGTATAACCTGATAATGTTATTTAATTTCTTGTATTAGAACCATTTATTTGTTTATTTATTTTGTCAACGTACATTTTTTGTACACAAGACAATAAATATTTATTATTATTATTATTATTATTATTATTTTTGTTAGATTGTGGTGGAATTAGTAATTCTATTTGAAGAACGTCCAGCGAGGCCTTGAAAGATAAAAAATATAGGTATAAATTATAAACCAATCAAAATTTGAGAAATTGTATCAGAAGCTGGGCTCTCACCGCTGTGAAAATTGACGGTTTCTTGGTCCACCTCTGACCTTTCTTATTGCTCTAATCCTCTTTGACTGACGGTAAAATACGTATAGCTGGAAAATTTGAGACTGATCCAGACATTCCACCTTTGGTGCAATTGCCTCTCAAGAATTTACAAAAGTTTTTCTTTGTCATGAAAATTGATGCTGCAGCTCATCCCACACGTGTTTGGGAGGAATGCAGTCCGCAGAATGTGCTGGCCAATCCCAATCCATGAGATGAATATATAGTTCTACGTTAAGCAGCTCGGGGGGCATGACATCATTATTCATAAAAACGAAGTTCTCGCAGATTTCTTCCCGACATCTGAGCCTGAATAAAAAAACAACATTGTCTGGGTTCCCCTACGTATTCATAGTCTTCCAACAAAATCCAGTATCTTGGTCGGGGACCGCAAATGATGCCTCTCCAAATTTCAACAGATCCGTTACTGAAGTTTCTGCTGTCATTCCAGCATCCTCTTTTGAACTCGTCACCGTTCATGAATTTTTTTGCTGACGAAGCACAATAATCATCTTATGGATTGGCCAGCACGTTGTCCGGACTACAGTCATGTTGAATACCTATGGGGTAGGCTGCAGCATAAGCCTTGTGCCAAGAAAAAAAAGTCGGAAAGTCTTGAGGGTCCTGAACGGAAGGAATGTCTGGCTCAACCTTGAATTTTTACCCAAGAGACGTATTTTATTGACAGCTAAAGAGGATGAGGGCAATAAAAAGAGATAAGAACTGAACAAGAGATCATCAGCCTCCACCGCCTAAGCCGACAGGTTGAGTTAGGTATAATTTTCCAAATTTTCGTAACATTGAAATCGAGATTGGAATATTCAGGTAGTTGGGTACATACTTCTGGTTTTTTCTCATGCCGTAGTGGACAGGGAGCTGGTACCTCAAAACTTACGTCATAAAGTACATGATTTTAATCCTGTAGGTCTAATGTGCGTTGATAAGGTTGTTGAAAACTTCTTTATCTTACATGTAAGACCGGAGGCTTTAGGCTGGTGGCTTGTCAATTTTCGAAAAATGTCAAAAATTTATATCATAAGGTACATGAATGAACAAAACAGACTTTTGTGTGGGAGCATCCCCTTAATCAAAAATCGGGTCATAAGACCAAATTTTTAGGGGCTCTCGGTCCATAAGACAAGTTTGAAATTTAAAAAAAGGCCAAAATTTGCCTCCTCCTTTGGCATGATTCCAGGAATGGAAAACGATTATTACACGATTTTTACGCAGGTTTCGAATCTGTCCTTGAAAATTTTCAATGATACATCGCTTACAGGGTGCAACATCGAAATTTTTTCTCAAATCGTACACCCTGTATTTTAACATGGAGATCGATTCAGTTTTTCATCCTGATTACAAATATATATATTACACTTGGTGGATGGATCCACAAAAGACCTGTGTGAAAAAATTGATGAATTTTGTTTTTTTTTTTTAAATTTCAAACTTGACTTATGGACCAAGAGTCCCCGAAAATTAATTCTAACGACCAGATTTTCGATCAAGGGGATGTTCCCACACAAAATCCAGTTGGTTTCATTCATTTACCTTATGACGTAAATTTTTGGACATTTATTCGAAAATTGACAGGCTCACACCAGCCTAAAGCCCCCGGTCTGACATGTAAGACAAAGCAATTTTTAACAACATCATCAACGCACATCAGACCTACAGGGTTGAAATCATGAACCTTATGACGTAAGTTTTGAGGCACCAGCTCCCTGTCCATAGTGGATGTTTTTCAAATTGGTTCTCGGTTTCTTCCGTGAGAAATTGAATAATTCATCACATGTTCACGGAACACAAGCCTCAAGCGCACACGACTTTTTTATAGGAAACACTCAGAATATATCTGTTTCGATTGATTAGAAGTGTAAGAATAACCGGGAGAAAATTACTCGAAAGCGTTAGACGGGGCAAAATTCAATCAAATAAAAAGAGGACTGGTATTCTGAAATCGAAGTGTGAGTGTTGTCAACTGAATAATTAACTTATTAAGTAGCTAGTTGAAAATTAGATTATCAGCACGATATTTGCCAACTTCTTAATTTGCGAAACAATCATTTAATTTATTAATATTGAAAAAACTGGAACCGGGTCTCTTCACAAAATTAATTGATAAACGCCTCGGGGTCAAGATTACTTGAAATCGAGACAACTCCATATTATGGGTCGGTTCAGCCAAGCCGCCAAAACTTGTTATAATCTGTACCAATTAGTGGAAAAAAGTGTGAAAGAACAACAAGAGCAAATAATGATCCCTGAATTGAAGGTAATAGTACCCAAAATCAAAAGAGACAGAGACTAAAGCCTTGTTTTCCATTCCTTTGCCATTTTGATTAACCACTCCAATAAAACTCAATAAAAGTAACAAGATTTTACTAGCATCATTCGTTGAGCAATCGATTGCGGTTCGAGGTAGGCATGCACCAGGTATAAGAATCACCAGAAAAATTATTCTTGTAACCACCACTTAGCGTAGTCCTTGCCGTTCACTGCGTAATTACATGACAAGAAAAAATTTAAGAACAAATCTTTATTGCTCATGATGTCTTCCAGAGTGTTTCATGTGTTTGTGTTAACACTGTTGATTATTTCAGCTAATTCAGTGGTCAATTCGCAAGAGCCAGTTCAAGACAAAGATGCCGTGATCCTGGAGCAAGAATACATATCAAACGAAAACGGATATACCTTCAGGTGGGTAATAAATGGGTAATAAATCACTTAAGTTCATACCTAGTAGTTTTGTTTATATTTACATAATATAAACATAAGTATCGGTGGGTGTGTATAATCCATTCCATCTCTTTTCGGATCGCAGCAAGCCATGATTTTCTGAATGGGGTGTTATATTGGAAAAAGTAGTTGTTTTTATTGAGTATTCCTATTGTTTCTCATCTAATTAAGCCTTTCATGTAACACGGACGTTAATTCTGGCTCTAATTATCAAGAAATTTTTTTTTTTCCACTAATCTGTGACGTCACGTGGTGAACTTGGTGAACCATGCGGCAAACCAAACGTGACCCACTTTGCCAACATTTTGGCGTCTTCGAATCTGAATCATCTGAATCACGTTTTGTCAATTTTGACGTGCAATTCAAAACTTCAAATTACATGACATTTGTTGTCAGAATGGAGTATTATACTAAAAAAAATTTTTGATTAAAATGGAAACTACATTGAAAAATAATTGACCCGTGTTTTTTTATTCAGTCAAAAGCCGTACCGTTTGGGCGCAATAAATAAATAACATCAACTAGTTCTGACGTCACAGCGAGTCACCGCCTATACTGCCTGTGTAAATGACGTCAGAAATAGGCAGAATATAGGAATGTCATTTATTTATTGCGGCCAAACGATACGATTTTTGGCCGAATAAAAAAATACGGATTAGTTATTTTTCAATATAGTTTCTGATTCCATCGAAAACAAAATATTTTTTCAAAAGTATAATACTCTATTAGAAACGACTGCACTAGCAAGAACAATTTTAGACAAAAAAAACGTCCTTTGAGTGGCTTCGACTCGGGCTTCGAGGAAGGCAACCATGACGGCCACCAAGCTAGGTTAGCGCCGCAGATCAGTGAGAGAGCTTCTGGTAGCATTCCTGAATTTTTCTGTAGGCATCCCAGCAGGGTTTGTGTCTTGATAAATCGGTTTTCTTGGATCAAATCACGTTGATATTGGCCTAAGGGAACTTTATCCGGTGTAAATAAATAATAGGTAGATAGTTATATCTTTCACTACATTACTCACTTATTTCCAGAACAGCGAACTCGGCAAGGCCGCTGCACACCGGCCCTAAGCGGTAAACTCTCGAGTGAAATGAATTTGTTTTTGATTTATGCATGCAAACACCTCAGTCTTTCTAACTCCACCTCCTGCTCCAGGGGTACACGATAGGGGGGTATTGGGAATATTCGAATGCTTTTCAAGTAATTTCAACGTGATTGTAATCAGAAAATTGCACTCACATTGGAACACAAAACACTCCAAAATTGACACAAAAGTTCCCTTATTTTCGCAAATTTTATTTTTATTATCACCATCTGTGACGGGCTAACTCTAGCCCCAGCGTGGCTGATGTTGCCGTGTTGCTGAATGCTGCTAATGCTTGCTTGCGGTAACACTTCACTTTTTTTCTTGGCATTTTAACTGTTTGTCAGGTTGACAGGCTAACACGCTGGGATGTTCGAAGTTCACCGCGTTCCCGATTTCGTACGATATCTAGCGAGAAATTGTACCGCGTCATTTGGCGCCATCTGTTACGCACTCTGGTACCAGTAAGCGCGTGACGTCACACGAAATTATCTTTATTTTTTTTTTCGGGGCCTGAATGAACGCAACAAAATATAATAAAAACAAGTGAGCTCTACGAAGGCTCTAGTATTTGAATTCATTTTTTCTCAAAATCCGTCGAACACCCCATTGTTGAATATTCTGGTGTGGTCAGTGGTAATTTGTACAGCTTGCTGTGATCCAGAAAGAGATGGAATGGATCATAGCTGGCATTTACATCTTTGTTTATCCACACAAGTAATTTACAAGATCATCATCTTGATTTATGATCATTTGACTAATAATTTTATTATTATTAAAAAAAACAAAGTTTCGCATTCTGCATTTTTTTTAGGTACCGCACCAGTAATGGAATCGAACGCTCCGAGCAAGGAACGTTTGAAGAACCGGACAGGATCCTGAGAGTCAAGGGGCAATATCGGTATGCAATAGGCAATCAGGTTTACGAAGTTGCTTACAAGGCTGACGAAAACGGCTACGTGGCCAAGCAGGCGGCAAAGAAAGCCGAGCAAAAGCAAGGGCTTGAGGGGAAAAAGCAAACTGCATTGATCGCCGATGACTTCACCGAAAAGCAACCTGAAGCTGCACTTCCAATAACCCCAAAAATACCATCAACATTGAGAATCGCCGGTGCAGCCATAGCCAGCTTAGCTGGCGGCGGAATCGGTTGAATTACATTTTCGATATGGTTCAATGTATTTTATGTTTACCTATTTTTTTTTTTCAATTCTCCATCAAGTGACAATAAAAACGATTCTTATCATCATTATTTTTCATTGAAAACACAACATGTTGGAATGTGAATAAAACAAATTTGGAATAGGCTTTCTTCCAGCTCTTCGGCCGCCCCTTGTGCGGGTAGCGGTCCTATAATCTACCCTGGACACACTATAGAAACCTTAATGATCATTAACGATGGATCGTTCTTTACCTTTCCTTCCTCTCTTGGTGACAGCAAGGGAAACGTAATTACGTTCGTGCTTAATGATTGATGATCTTCATTGTTTTTCCTCTTGCTGTCACCAAGACAGCAAGGAAAGTTGAATGACGATCCGTTAATGATCATTAGGCTTGCTAGTGTGTTTAGGGTGTTAAGAGGAGTTTTCTATCACCACAATACCATTTTTTTTTGTGGAATTAGGTACACGTAGTTGAGACTCTGTATCAGTGGAAGCATAATCATTAAATACTGATTGATGTAACAAACCTCCGCAACGTTTGAAATTTTGGAAAATTCCTCGCAAGCCAACAGTACATAGGCGGATTTCAAAAAATCGTGGACAAAATCAAATTTCAATTTTTTTTGAATTTTTTTGCGGGAATTCGCTTAAAAATAGCTAGATACAATGCAGCTTATTAGAAATCATTCCAAAAAATCTTCTTTCGTCGACAAATACAAAATAAATGTTTTAGGAACGTCGCGTAGACCTCATGCAAAAATTATTTCGTATAAAATGGTTTTTTGACACGTAGATTTGGTTGAAAATTCAGTATATTGTAGAATATCATTAAAGAATGAATTATTATTCATTAAGAATAAATTCCATTTAATTGATTCCGAGTTTAGCTAGTAGGGCGGAAAGAAGGTGTATTTCCAGCTATTCGGCGAAAATTTTGTAATTTACATAACTGGTCCAATACAAGCTTCAGGTTACAGGAAAAATAGTGGAAAAAAAGTCTGCTTGGGTTGATGAGGGTGGTGAGTGAGGTTTCAAAATTTATTGACTTCACATCCCCCAAAACAACTCTGTCAAAATGAGGAGATTTTCTCGCCTGTAGTGTTGCCGTCTAGACAAGACAAGACAAGAGTTACCCTATACTCTTGTCTTGTCTTGAAATATCAAGATAATTTCAAAATTTCAAGACAAGACTAACTCTTAATGGAAATTTTCCATGAGTCTAGATAGACTCTTGAAATTAAATTGCTATAAAACTTCTTCCAAGAAAAATACGTGACAGAAATATAAATGTCTTTCAGCAAGAAAAACAGAGAAACTGTTAGGAGCAAAGAGACCCTTCGAATAGAGACCGCGCTTCAATGAAATATTCTACTTAGGTATACTTAAGTTCACAATTCAAAACAAAGACCCATTTTTATTAACACTGAAAATCACTGGTGTGAATGCTGAAAGAAAAGGTTGCCACCGCCATCCCCGACCGATTAGTAAGCGTATTTCTGCGATGGGGTCTTGTATAAAATGACAAGATACGATTTTATAGCCGTAGGTTGATGCCTGGATAGATATAGTGAACTACTGTTCATTTGAAAAAGTACTCGAAAAATCTGGCTTCGGGAAAGGATGTAGAGATTCAACTAACCGCAGTCCATCGGCTCGAATCGAGTAAATAAGCAAGCCAAGAATAATACCAGGTTATCACATGAACGTCAAGAAAGATTCAACAAAAGACTCACAGTCAAAAAAAAAGTTAAACAATCAACTTTAATATTATTTTGCTGTTTGGTGATTGGAACATTGCTGCTGGACAAAGAAATGTGAATAATTGGCTTTAAGTAGGACCAAGAGTTCCCAGATATCGTGGTCCAATATTTTTGTCGAAAATATACCGATTATTCGCAGACCTGTGTCAGGTTCCCGCTTGTGCCAACCTGACGCGGGCAAGAAGACTTACTTCACTCAAGTTGTAAAAAGAACACCTGCTTAATCGGTGTTTTGCCTTGGTACATCGGAAGTATATCTGGCTGCAGCATGTTGTTTGAATCATTTTCCTTTTATGGGCAAGAAACACTCTGTTTTGCAGCTATTGACCGAAAGCCTCATTGAGCTGCCTAATTTCTCAGGAGTTGCGATCTGAGAAGGCGCAGCTATTTTTTGGAGAAGTAGTAATGAAGATGTTGGAGCAGCCTTTGAAAAAAAAATCACTTGGACGAAACTTCCGCCTGAGAACCGGAAAAAACAGTAGAGACATACAGAGTCTGGAGGAGATATCATGTGAACATATAATCACATACAACATGTGAACATACAAGATATTAACATAATTCGGCATGGCATGCCTCTGCCAACGCTTTCCCGTTCTCTGATGCAAAATTGATATATTTATAGTGAACTGCCACCACAAACCAAAAATCAAATTGTCTTCTGATATATAAAAATCACAATATACAGAAAGATGCTTCTATGTGTTGTTTGGTTTTTCCTAATTTTTAATCATAACTAGTGAATATTTATGGACTGTAGACTGCCTATCAGACACAGCCTGACAACAACGGCCAATGCATAATGACATGATGGCCTTCCTAGTGCGCAAGCGCAGAACAGGTTCATTCCTTCATTATTCTCCCAATTTGAGCTCCCAAATTCCCAGATTTTTTTCTGAAAAAAGTGGGAACTTTTTAGACGAGATATTTTATATCGTCTGTAGTGATCTCGGTACTTTGATTTCAACAAATAAAAAAAAAAATAGTATAGGAACCCATTGCAATCATTTTCATTTCAAGTAGATATAGTTTTGAATAGCATATTGTCATCTCATTTACCCTTATTTATGTTATTTTATGTTGTCAATAAACTTTGTGAGGAATCACACATTCAGCAGAAAATAAAAACCATCAACGGAGAGAAATACATATATCTGATTTTTTTTTCTTTTTCAAGAGTCTAATCAAGACTCTTGATCATGACAGCTCTACTCTTGTCTTGTCTAGAAATTTCAAGACAAGAGTTTCGAGAGGTTATGTCTTAGTCTTGACGCCTTTTCAAGACAAGAGTCTAGAAAGTCTAACTCTAGACGGCAACACTACTCGCCTATACGCCTATCTTTTTTATACCTCCTTTACAGCTTGTATATTGGACCAGTTCCACTACTTTTGAGAATCATTCACATCGTTTTTTTGGTTTCCGATGACAAGTCCTGGTCGTCACATCCGGTAACTTGTTTGATTTGGCTTACATATTCATGATGTAAGGAGCTTGACAAAATTGTAAGATACGAACTAGCTTATTTTTGCTGCGGTAATGAACTCTGATCGGGGATCTAAAATTGAAGTATCGGTTGAAAAATTCCAAATTGAGGTACACATACAGGGTGTTACACTTTTTTTGTCAATATTTTAGGAGATAGAGTATCAAAAAATATGTGGACTTAATCGAAAAAACAAAAAAAAAACGGAGATAGAGGTTTCCAAAGTTGATTTTTAAAAATGTTTTCTTGTTATAACTTTAAATTCAATCACTGAATTTTTGATAAAATTTGGTACACATCGTGAGTCCCACGAGCTGGTCATACTGGTTTTTGTCACATCTCGAAAACTGTAACTTTTTATTTCTCATTTTTCTTAAGTTTTTTGCGGAAGTACTAATTTTTCGATGCTCAACCATCTTCTAAAGTATCGACAAAAAAAATGGAACACTCTGTATAGAAGAAGCGGTTCAAGAGGACCAAGTTTTGAAATTTGGTTAAAATTTGAGTGATGCGTTATTTTGCGATTTTATGTACTCCAGAGTCAACAAAAAAAAATAGTTTCTCGTAATATAGCAAGTTATAGCAAAAGATGTTGCCTAGAACATGTACAGTATACTTTTTGGCTTATAAAAATATGAAAATCGCTGGTCGAACGTGGTCGATAGGATACTTTTTGTCTACAAGTAAACAAAAATTCACTTTCTTCAAAGATTGAAAACTATACTTCAAATATTATTTTTTGGGGATAACCAGTGGATATTCTCCAATGGAATATCAAAATATACCGTCCGTTTTTTATTTTAGGCCCCAGCCCGTAGCATCTTTATTATGAATTTCACACCCAATATATTATATATTTTTGAAATCAGAAAAACAAGATCTATCCAGTGATGATATGTCAAATTATGTTTGACAGATGTCATTTTTTGACAAATGACAGAATAGTACTTGTGATATATCATTTTAAAGCCTATTAAATTCTGAGGAGAACTGTGTTTTTATTTTTGAAATAGGATGTCTTTTACAGCTTCTAGGGGTCTTTCAATAGGAAAAAATGTCAATTTCAGAAATAGCCACTCAATAAGTAATAGGTATTTTTAAAATTAACTAATGGTGATGATCCGATTTTTCAATTGTCCAAATTATTGGGGAACTTTATAAACACCTTATCTTTCGGGTAGGCTCATAAAAACTCGAGGGGGTCATTTCTGGCAAGTTCGGATGTCATCACGTTGGGCCGGTGGTAGTTCTAATTCACTGATCGTCGAATCTTTCATTCAAGGAACAAGGAGACGGTCATTCAAGCCATTTCTTTAGGACATTTTTTGTTTCATTGTGATTAATTAATCATTATTATCATTAGTTTACATTGAAAATAGGTACCTGCTTTACCTATTTACTTATTATGTATTTTTGAAATTCAACATTTTTTTCCTATTGAAAGACCCCTAGAAGCTGTAAAAGACACCCTATCACAAAAATAAAAACACAGTTCTCCTCAGAATTTTATGGGCTTTAAAATGATGTATCACAAGTGATATTCTGTCATTTGTCAAAAAACGACATCTGTCAAAAATAATTTGACATATCATCAGTCGAAAGATCTTGTTTTTGTGATTTCAAAAATATATAATATATTGGGTGTGAAACCCATAATAAAGATGCTATGGGCTGGGGCCTAAAATAAAAAACGGACGGTATATAATATGTTGGGTGTGGAACCCATAATAAAGGCGCTACGCGCTGGGGCCTAGAAAAAAAACGGACGGTATAGGTATGTGAATGTAATACAGACCTCCTGCTATAGACTCCATATTCCATACCTTTGGATTGAATGAATTCACACCGCAATGTGTCAAGGGCCATTCGAAACGAGTGATAAAAAGTCCAAAACTGATAACTGGTGAAAGCTTTTTTTCAGTATGAACTTCATATCGCTGTATCTTTTGAATCCTTGCACCTGTTGAGCTGAGGGTTCCTACCTGATAATTATACCTAGACTATCCAAGAATATTTTAAAGTGGATAGTTCCTGATCAACTCAATATTTTTATTTTTGGTTTTTGTCCACGATTTTTTGAAATTACGCCTGTGTGCGCCGGCGGTATTTTCCTCCTGAGAAATCAACAACACAAACGAATATGTTTCACAATGAGAACTTCATTCAACTCCAAAGATTTACAACTGCGAATTTTTTCGAAATAAGTCGAGCCCGTCGTAAGTTAAGGTTATCTACGATGAGGATTAATCGATCCTGGTCCTCCTTCAACTTCATATTCTCTTATCTTGGGAATGATCTCGAGAGATCGCTTGGGAGTTTCTGTAGTAGTTCCAGGATCCGATGGTCGAGATGAAATTGAGCTAATTGTTGTCGTCACGGGAATTGCCTCGCTAGGTTTTCCGGGAGTTTCCGTTCCCACCTTGGACGACTGTTCCATAGGTGACATTGTGACGGAAGCGATCTCAAGAGATTGCTTGGGAGTTTCTGTAGTAGTTCCAGGATCCGATGGTCGAGATGAAATTGAGCTAATTGTTGTCGTCACGGGAATTGCCTCGCTAGGTTTTCCGGGAGTTTCCGTTCCCACCTTGGACGACTGTTCCATAGGTGACATTGTGACGGAAGCGATCTCAAGAGATTGCTTGGGAGTTTCTGTAGTAGTTCCAGGATCCGATGGTCGAGATGAAATTGAGCTAATTGTTGTCGTCACGGGAATTGCCTCGCTAGGTTTTCCGGGAGTTTCCGTTCCCACCTTGGACGACTGTTCCATAGGTGACATTGTGACGGAAGCGATCTCAAGAGATTGCTTGGGAGTTTCTGTAGTAGTTCCAGGATCCGATGGTCGAGATGAAATTGAGCTAATTGTTGTCGTCACGGGAATTGCCTCGCTAGGTTTTCCGGGAGTTTCCGTTCCCACCTTGGACGACTGTTCCATAGGTGACATTGTGACGGAAGCGATCTCAAGAGATTGCTTGGGAGTTTCTGTAGTAGTTCCAGGATCCGATGGCCGAGATGAAATTGAGCTAATTGTTGTCGTCACGGGAATTGCCTCGCTAGGTTTTCCGCGAGTTTCCGTTCCCACCTTGGACGACTGTTCCATAGGTGACATTGTGACGGAAGCGATCTCAAGAGATTGCTTGGGAGTTTCTGTAGTAGTTCCAGGATCCGATGGTCGAGATGAAATTGAGCTAATTGTTGTCGTCACGGGAATTGCCTCGCTAGGTTTTCCGGGAGTTTCCGTTCCCACCTTGGACGACTGTTCCATAGGTGACATTGTGACGGAAGCGATCTCAAGAGATTGCTTGGGAGTTTCTGTAGTAGTTCCAGGATCCGATGGTCGAGATGAAATTGAGCTAATTGTTGTCGTCACGGGAATTGCCTCGCTAGGTTTTCCGGGAGTTTCCGTTCCCACCTTGGACGACTGTTCCATAGGTGACATTGTGACGGAAGCGATCTCAAGAGATTGCTTGGGAGTTTCTGTAGTAGTTCCAGGATCCGATGGTCGAGATGAAATTGAGCTAATTGTTGTCGTCACGGGAATTGCCTCGCTAGGTTTTCCGGGAGTTTCCGTTCCCACCTTGGACGACTGTTCCATAGGTGACATTGTGACGGAAGCGATCTCAAGAGATTGCTTGGGAGTTTCTGTAGTAGTTCCAGGATCCGATGGTCGAGATGAAATTGAGCTAATTGTTGTCGTCACGGGAATTGCCTCGCTAAGTTTTCCGGGAGTTTCCGTTCCCACCTTGGACGACTGTTCCATAGGTGACATTGTGACGATCCTGACGGAAGCGATCTCAAGCGATTGCTTGGGAATTTCTGTAGTAGCTACAAGGTCCGATGGTCGATATGCAATTGGGCTAATTGTTGTCGTCACGGGAATTGCCTCGCTAGGTTTTTCGGAAGTTTCCGTTTCCTTTTTGGACGACTGTTCCACAGGTGAAATTGTAACGGTCTTGAGGGAATCGATCTCAAGAGATTGCTTGGGAGTTTCTGTAGTAGCCACAAGGTCCGATGGTCGGGATGCAATTGGGCTAATCGTTGTTGTCACGAGAGTTTCCTTGCTAGTTCCTCCGAGAGTTCCCGTTTTCTCCGTGGATGACTGTTCTACAGGTGACATTGTGACGGTCCCGACCGGAAGGATCTTGAGAGTTCGCTTGGGAGTTTCTGCAGTATCTCCAAGTTCCGATGATCGGAATGCAGTTCCAGGTTGCAGTTTGACGACCCAGGAATGTATCCTCGCGGGAGGTTTTTTGTCCAACTGGATCCACGGACCGTATGCTGTTTCTTTCTTCGCTTGAGGAGCCGTATAATCGTTAATTTTACTGTCGCCAATACCGTTGATCCTGCTCCGTGATGGGAGTACAATCACAGGGTGCTTGTGATTGTCAAACCCGGGAATTCTCAACAGCATTTTTCCATTGCCATTACCAGCCGCATTATAGTTTTTGCTTGGCACCTTGAAAGAAACCTCGTAGCTGCGCTCTGATGGTGAGTCAGTCTTCCTGGCGGTCTCCTTGATCGAGGAATTGCCTGATGCCCCAACTGTTTTCTGCACAGTGCTTTCAACCCCATTTTTAACGGTGCGGATTCTGAAATTACAGAACATAGGTTGAAGATTTGTTTATCATGTACAATATTCATGTGAAACATTTATGAATAATCATGGAATACCTGATCAATGTAATAATTTTGTGAAAGAAAAAAAAAGTGTTTCTACCAACAGCTAGGTTATTTTAAATAGACAAGGCGGAGAAAAACCCCAGGAAGATAGAAAACACAATTATTTTGTTTGGTTGATTATCGCGATAGTTCAAAAATTTTTCTTCAAAGTTGATGAATAAAGTAATATTTGATGTATCTGATCACTTGGAGCAATTGGATTGTCTTTTTGATTTCATTTCCAAGGTTGATTTTTTTTTCAGATTTTTGGGTTTTTTCTCAATTTTATTACCTGATTTGATAACCTTCTTGTCTGT
Organism: Anaspis maculata; assembly: GCA_949128115.1. Taxonomy (NCBI): domain Eukaryota; kingdom Metazoa; phylum Arthropoda; class Insecta; order Coleoptera; family Scraptiidae; genus Anaspis; species Anaspis maculata. The sequence continues at coordinate 4,185,780 of OX421964.1, forward strand.
TCGGTACTATATCCTGTTCTGAGAGTGCTTGACACAGATCCTTCACAGCCTTTGGAGCACTCCCACAGCTCTCGCGATGTCCTAGAACAATTAAAACTGGTAACAAAATAGTCATATCATTTTCATATTGTAGAGATAGGCACCCTAACCACCTACATCGTGTATGTAAACCCGTTTGTTCCCTGTTCTTTTGTTGACAAACCAAGCTTCATCCACGAGAGGACCAACTTGACCCATTTTCCGCATAGAAACAAACAATTCACAATGACCTTCATTTCATTTTATTGAAGATAGACAAACATCGGTGTTGCTTTTGGCGGTGATTCTTATTGTCCGAATACTCATTTCACCGTTAAGTCAAGCTGGGTCAGTGACCAACACAACATAATGTCTGTAATGAATAATTGATCTGATTCTTCTTTATGTTTTTCGCAGCCTGTTAAAATTCTGTAACATAAAATATCGCTGGATTTACTTCAACAAAAAACCTTTTTGCAGAACATGCTGCCCGTTGACCAGTTGTCAAAGACAAAAAGGTCTTTTGTTGAGAATTCTTATGTGTTTAAACAAAAAATGAGTGGAGCAAATGGTACGAAACCGTGACGGGAGACACTCAAGAATTCTATTCTACTCTACTCTATCCTACTAACAACTGTAGGAGTGGGGTTGTTGACCCTCTTTTGGTTTCTTTTCTTTGACCTTCTTCTTTACGCGTCTAAATCCAACTTCTTGTCATTTCTGAGCTCACACATCAACGCACTGACTATTGCTTAGCTAATCTGAAACGATCAACCGCATAGAGAAGGAAGACAAAGCCAACCTGAAGCATTTTTACAGGTAGGAAAAACCGTTGTAAGTTTTTTCGTGAAATTGGATTATGTCTGACATTAGCTTGTGATTGGATCACAACATCTGACCATTTATGATGAAGATCGTACAGCATTCAATTGAAGTGCAACTCGGATTTCACAATAGTTTGTGCCAATAAATTTCTGAACACATTCCACCTCAATTATTGGTATCAAATCAGTGATTCACTTGCCTTTGACTTTAAAAGAGAGCTCCACACCATATATGAAATCACTGAACCATAAACACTTTGTTCGACCAAATGTAACAATAATAACAGGAATGCTGAACAAGGCGTCGTCTCTATATGGCATTCTTACACCAACCATCCTCGCGTGCTTCCTCACTCTTCGCTCAAGTCCTGCATCCCCACTTTTCAATTCTCACCAAATTCGGACCATTTGCTTCTATGCTTGAGTACTAATTTGATTTCAAACTAGTCCAATCGTCACAATATTCAGAGCATAAGAAGTAAACCGAACTCCAGGAAGCTGTTTTCGCAATACCGGGACAAGAAGTACACTTGTTCAAGATCTCTAGTTTTCCAAAATCTTGTAAAAATATTCAGAGATTCCTAGGAATCCCATAAGAGCGCTCAAGATTTCTTTTCTATGAATTCCCACGAATCCCTGATAATCTTGTGAAAATCTTTGGAAGAATTTAAAAGTTTCCTAGGAATCCTGAATAAATTTTCAAAAATTCTATAAAAATTTTGAATGTTTACTATGAATTCTTAGAAATTGATAAAATATCTACAGTTCAAAAATCTCTTGAAATCTTCACAAACACCGTAACAAACTTGAAAACACTTGAAGTACCATAGAAATCTTCACTCGAGCCCATAGATTTGTTGAAATTGCCAATTCCAGTACTGCATGAAAAATTTAATGAGATCTTGATGATCTCTAGAGATCCCGTGGAAATCTTCAGAGAAATCCAGAGATCTTCCAGAAATCTCTTATAATTGTAACAGAAACCCTAAAATACCTCGTGAATACCTTTGGGAAGTATGCAGAAATCTTCAAAAATGCCTAAAAATTCCTCAAAAATCTCGTAGAAGTCTTCAGAAATCCCTAGAACTCTCATACAAATCCTCATGAATCCTTAGAAATCCCACAGAACTCTCAAAAAATCCATAGATATTTCTGGAATTCCAAAATCTCAAGAAATCTCTCTGGAATCTTCAAGAAATGTTCTGGAAATTTGGCAGAAGCCTGTAAAAATTGATGGAGATTTCTGAAAATACTTAACAACTCTCAGGAATCTCATACTAATCATCAGGAATCCCTTGACAGATCCAGCGTGAATCTTCAAAAATCTCAAGGAGTATTCAAGGAATCTTTGAAAAATTCCGTACAAAGCTTTGAGAGCCCCTGAATTCTTGAAAATGAATTTAGTCAAAGGAGGAAATAGAGTTTGAAGTGAGAAGAAAATCCTCAGAGATCTGGTAGAAATTTCTAGAGTATCTCAAAAATCTTGCAGAAAAGTTCGGAAATCTGTAATAAATCGTGAAACCTTCAAAACCTCCAAGAATATCGTACAAATTTCAGAACTACCTAGATATTTCCTCAATTTTCAGGAGCCTCGTAGAAATTTCTAGAGATCTGAAAAAAAAATTCAAATTTCCATAGTAATCTTGAAAACTCTAGAAATTCCATTCAAGTCTCTATTCTGCCTGTAGATAGAGGAGATTTTTTTTTATATAATTCAGTTTTTTGTTTTTTATATTCTCTTTTATATAATGAACATGTATATTTCAAACTTTCTATAATAAATTCTTCACTTATGCATTTCTTGAAAATTTTTCACAGAATCTCGTAGAAATTTTTGAAGATCCCTGGAAATTCTGTGAAAATTATCAAATCTTGTAGAAGTATATATCTAGAAATTCCACACAAATCTCCAGAAATTCCGTAGAATCTTTAAAATTGCTTACGAATTCTCAGAAATCATCGGAAATCTCATAGAAACATTTGTGTAATCCCTAGGGTCCTTGGAAATTATTGGTGATCTTCAGAAATTATCAAAATCTCTAGAATTCCTGTAGAAATCCCTGGAAATCTCAGAAAATTATAGAGCTCCTCAGAAATCCTCAAAAATCCGCGGAAATATCGTGAAATTTTCAAATGAAAATTCCGTAAAAGTCTTTGAGAATCTCTACAGATTTCACAGGAATCTTTCTGGATCCCTATTAGAAATCACGTAGAAATTTTTTGAAGTCCCTAGAAGTTTTCAGAATTATCTAGGAATCCGATACAAATGTCCCGAAATCCATAGATTAGAATTACCGTTGGAACTTCTAGAAATCCTTGGAAATTCTTGTGTGTTTGTTATCTCAGAAGGAACTTTGGGAACTTTGGAAGGTGTTTTGTAAAGTTCGAGATATTTAAAATTGAAATAACTTGAATTATTACATAGTACTGTTACGTTTGTGACTTACGTGAATAACATACATTTTGTCCGTTATTAACGTAAATTTCACAATTTCGAGTAGACTGCGTAGCTCACGGTGACAAATCACGTGATTTACCAAATCATTGCATTTTCTAAGAGATTGTGAATTCCACAGGTAATTTGAAAAATGTAAAATAACGTTATTTTGGAGTAGTTTATGGGAGTTACAAATTGTAAGTTTGCCATCTCTATCACTATTTTCTGTGAGTTCTCAGGAAGTTGAATGGATTTCAGCCCTTTCATTGGTGACTAGTACCTAAACGGCAAGGTGTTGTTCATTCATCTCTCATGATCGATGGATAAAATAATTTGAAAAGAAATTACGATGAATATATACCATTTCTTCTTACCCTTTTTTACTTTTTCGCGTGTTCACGCCCGACCACTATGTCATACAAAACTGGGATTATTATTGTTCAGTTAGGTACACAGTTGTAGTTGTAGCAACAACGTTGGCGTAGGCGTAGCAACGCCAACTGCGAAACCGGTAGCGAGTTGTTCATTGAATAAAGTGGAGAAAGGACGAAGTTTAAATTTTCTCATCAGGAATAACCAGGAGATAGTTCAACCTATCCATTCCTAATAAAATTGATATTTATATCGATTAAGAACTCCAGAAAATCCGCTGTTAAATACTGCTGTCAAATGGCACATTTCTTTGCTTGTCTTGTGAGAAAGCAAGGGGTGTTTCCCATAAGACAAAGATTTTATGGAAGCCCATCATAATCTCTACATGCCCCAGAAGTCAAACCGCATTTTGCTTATGAGGTAAATAAAACGTTGCTAGCTCTTGGTCTATTAGATGCTATCTAGGATGACGCTGATCAAACTGAAGAGAATTGAAGGATCGAGAATAGAAAATGAGACAGTCAGAGAAATTTAGGAAGATGGGAGTGGGGTTAAAAATTCTGGGAATATTTTTTCAAAAAGGTAATTTGATTCTCTTTGATTTGATGTATCGCAAAGAAAATGGTGTCATTTGAAATTCTGAAGTTGAGGTGGGTATAGTGTATGGGTATAGGGGTGAGGGGGCTGGAGATAAAAATTTGCCAATGCATGTATCAGATGTCCCTCTCGATATAAAAATCGACCTGTCTAAGCTTTTTTCAAAAAAATTAGGTGAAATATCCGAAAACTCCTCTGTTCGGTTTTCGTTGGGCCCCTGTATACTCGTAGCTTGAAGAAACAAACTTCTGTGCAACTCTTGAAAATTTGAACTATGCTAAGCCAACCAGCAGCAGAGTCAGAACAATTTTGTATATCCCAATAAATCAATCATGCAAACGGATCTGTTTCACAATGGAAACTTTATTCAACTACAAGAGTTCAGAGCAATGAATTTTCCAAATTCAGCCGAGCCCGTCGCCTATTAAAATTCTATCTCTTCTGGTGGAATCGATCCTGGTCCTCCGTCCAATTCATGGTATACAAGCTTGGGAATTTCATCAAAAGATTGCTTGGCAGTTTCCGCAGTATTTCCAAGGCCCGGTGATCGAAATCCAGCTTCAGGTTTCAGCTGGATGACCCAGGATTGTATTCCTGCGGGAGATTTTCCTCTCAATGGGATCCACCGATCATGTGCGGCTTTTTTCTCCGCTTGAAGAGCCATATAATCGTTCATTTCACGGTCGCCAATATCGTTGATCCTGCTCCGTGATGGGAGTGCGATTATTACAGGTTGCTCGTGAGTGGCAAACTTGGGAATTTCCAAGGGTAGTTCTTCGTTGGCATCACCGGCCGCATTATCGTTTTTGTTTGACACCTTGTAAAACACTTCGTAGCTGTAGCCTGATGGAGAGTCAGTCTCCTGGACGGTCTCCTTGACCGAGGGCTCGCCCGACGCTCCAAACGTTTTTTGCACCGTGCGTTCGACTCCATTTTTAACGGTGCGGATTCTGAAATGCAAAATATAGGTGAAGCTTGTTCATTATGTAGAGTGCTTATGCGGAATTTCCATTAATGATCATGAAACAATCGATGTGATGATTTTGTGAAAGTGATGGCCAGTGCCGGATCTAGGCTTTTCCTCATGGGGTGCAAAATCCAATTTTGCCCCTCCTCTCCTATCGATACGCGAGAAACAAAGGGGGCTCTAGAGAGCTGAGACCTCCCGTAGCGTCGCAGGCCGTTTGAGCAAAATACCTCCCTTCTCCAAAAATTTTTACAATATGAAAACATACAAATTGCTGGAGGATTGCAGAAAATTTTTTGTTGCCTCTCTTCCAAGTGGGTATTTTACTTATTATTAGTATTACGTACTTTTTTCTCCATTTTAAATAGTAGGTCAGAAACTTTTCATAATTTTTTTCTTATGGAAATGAAATTGGACCATATTTTGCCGCCCCTTTATTCTGCCGCCATGCCAGGTGCATATGCCCCGGTCCCCCCCCCCTAGATCCGGCGCTGGTGATGGCGTGCTTCCACCAACGGACAAGCAATTTTAAGCAGACAAGGCAAGTCATTTCAAATAGAGAACACGATTTCGATTATTTTGTTTGGTTGGTTATCTGGATACAACACGGTATTTGCGTTTTTTTTTCAAGTAGAGTCAGCGTCGGCCACGATTTTGGAAAAAAAGGCGAAAACGCTGATTCCAAATGAGTAACCGCAAAAATATCGCTTGCCGTCAGTTCCACAAACAAGATGATCAACGATCAAGGCTGATTGCAGATTAACTGAACTTTTTTCTGCTATAAATAATGCTAGGCGATCAACCACAAAAATTGCCTGAAATCTGTACTAGACCCATCATCTTTGCATTATTGACAGATAAACCAGCATTTCCATTGATCAGTAAGCCACAAATCGACGAACAAAAATCACGAATCAACTGATCTCGTATTTTCTTTACTGTGAAACCCACGGTTAGTATCAACTTTGGAGTCAAGTAAGATTATCTAGACTGAATAAGCTGAGAACCGTCGATGAATGGCTTCTAGTTTCAAAATTATGGCTCCAACATGAAGTGATATTTGATGTATTTGACTCCTTGCAACAAGTGAGTTGATATTTTGGTTCTATATTCAAGAATGACTCTTTTAGATTTCTGAGATTTTTCCACAATTGTATTACCTGATTTGATAACTCTGTCGTCCGTTCGGTACTGTATCCCGTTTTATGATTGCTTGACACAGTTCCTTCAAAGCATGTGGAACATGCAAACAGTTCTTGCGACGTTCTAAAACAATGAAAATTGTTATTAGAAGTTATAATATTCAAGTACAGAGGGCGTGATCAGTGGACTTTGGAAAGCTGTTTCAATCTAGGACCAGGAAATTTCTCAAACTCCGACGCTGATGACTTTGAATGTGCTAGTGCTACATCTGCATCTACATATGGACTAAAGTGAATTCTCAATCCCGTGGGTGGAGTTTGTTGCTCGGAGGCCCCTTGGGCCCAAGGGCAATAATCGCCGAAGGGATTGAAGAACTTTGGTCCCATGGTGTATAAATGGCTTTCCGCAATACCGAAATACCTTTTTCAACTGGAAATAGTTTCACAGAAGAGAAACTTTGAACGATCTGGCATGCTGTCTTGCAAGGGACAGCCTTTGTAAACGCGATCACTCAGCTGTATTTGCTTGTATCGATGCCAAGATTCACCACTATCATGGTTTTAACATTGAATGATTAAACCACATGCTCAAAGATCTCACGTTCTTCGATTTGTCACCAAACTTATTAAAAATAACAAATTTAGTGGCACAAAACTGGGCCCGAGCTCAGAAGGAGATTGGGAGGGTTTTAGAAATTACTCTTTTCACAAAAATTAAGGGCGCCACCTGCAATAGTACCTTAAAGAAAAATTCGTAACAATGTCGCAGGCCACTATCACGGAAGGCAACAGTTGAGTTCTATTCGCACACACAAAGGATAAATCACTCACACAGATAAAGAAAATGGCAATACATAAGATAAAACAAATTTAATAGAATTGATGAAATCGTGAGACAAATATTGTTTGAGTAAGCAATGTAGGATTAACGCGTATATATCCCTAAAATAATCAAAGTTATGCAAGCATACCACCCATGAGAAATATACCCAAAATATATCTGAACGTAAATACGTAGAATTTCGTGAAAATATTTAGAACTAGGTACTGATCAGTCTCAAGTTCGACGACTACAACGAAATAGTAAGGGTAGTACACAATACCGCGATATTAATGGTTAAATGGCAGTAGATACTTGTAAAACGACGATACGTATTCAAAAGGATATTGGCGATAACTTCTTCTTTGTTCTGCTTCTTAACAAACTTGCATCGGTAGTTCGATTGTGATTATATCGATCTTCTGTGATTGGTAGAGGTCTCTTTGATGGAAGGCAGCGTATACAGATCGATACAGTCACGATACAGGTGAGAATGTTGCACTCCAGACGCTCAATGGTTTCGATAACGAATTTCAGAAAATAATTTCGGTTTGCTGAGTCCAACACACAGTAGGTAGGTACAAATCGCACACTCAGACGACGGTAGGCGTAATTACAACTCGCAGGTTTCGGTTACATCCGAAAAAGAATACAAAAGAGGATTCGAACGGCCAGCGATTCTCTGGGTCAGTTTTCCAAAAATAATTATTATATACAGTATATGTACAATATTTCGGTAATTCGGAAAACTATGGCAATCGATTAGGCGTTATTTGGAAATATCCACATAGCACGCAGCTATCTTGCCTCTTTCAATTTTTACCAAAGAATGCGTTTTCTTTATTCGACAAAAATTATCTTCCGTCTTATCGCGCTCCTACAAAACCGTTCGACCGATGTTTTGCTTCGTTTTTCCGCCGTTTTACGCGAGCCGGATTGATAACATTTCCCTTTGGGCGAGTACGTCCCAACCGAAAATTTTAACCGTAATAGATTCCTCGAGGAAGTAAGCAGACAAAATAGCTTCAGTGCATTTCTGAGTACCTTTCAAGTTGCACCATTTCGGGAAATCATCATACTGCTTTTTTTACAGCTTTCTGGACTTCCTCGGTAAGCACTGGTACGTGGCCTCTCTTGCCGTTTCTTCTAAAGCAAGAGGATGTGAACAACCAGCGTCTGCTGAATCGTCCAATTCAAATATAGCCCAGTCAATGATAACATAATTTAGAAGAATAGCGGAAATGAACAGTGTAGTTCTAAAAATTGTTAGCGACATTCTCGAAAGCTTGCTGATTACTGTGTAGAAAGTCGTCGATTATTGGTACATTTGGAATATTTTTGCTATTATCTCGATTGAAGGCGATCCCATCAAAAAACGGCTTGGTTCAAGTGGAAGGCCATCAAATTGTCTCCAAAAAAGTTGCGCATCACTCTCACGTATCTGTCATAACTTTGGAGAAATTGGACTTTGAGCGTCAGGTGTCAGTCGTGGAGAAGACATCAATTTTTTCTCACGGTGTTTTTGAAGAGTCACGGAAAACTACAATGCAGTGCTGTTCAGTAAATCTTCGTTGATAAATAATAAAATGAAATGAAAATTTTTGGCCTTCACTTCAAAACATATGGAAGGGGGGTCAAGGGGAAAAAATTGAACCACTTATATTTCGGTTATTTGAGAAAATTTTGGAAACATTTTTGAGTGAAATAATCAGTGATCCAATTATGATGAGAGGTGCAAAAGACAGACCAATCATTGTACAGGGTGAGTCTGTACCCTGGATTTTTTCAGGCCGCGCATAAATCTGTAAAGCAGCATTTAAACATCTGGAAATAATCGTGACCAACACTACCAAAATCAAAACAATGAGTGACAGAAAAACCAGTTTGGGTTACCCATTGCTCTGACTCTTGTAGTGTTGGTTATACGGACATTTTCAGGTGTTGAGATGTGCTTTGCAGGTTTACGCGCGGTCTGGAAAAATCCGGGATACAGACTCACCCTGTACAATGATTGGTTTGTCTTCTGCACCTTCTAGCATGAAAAGATCGCTCATCATTTCCGCCAAACATTTTTTCCCATTTTTTTCAAATAATCGAAATATGCGTGTTCAAATTTTTTCCCTTCGACCACCCCCCAATATTTTTTGAAATGAAGACCAAAAATGTTTTTCAAATTTAGTTATCCATTAACGAAGATAAACTGAAAAGCATTGCATTGTAGGTTTGCGTGATTCTTCAAAAACACCGTGAAAAATGGAATATCTCCTCCACGACTCACACCTGATACTCACAGGCCAATTTCTCTGAAGTTATGACTAGAGAGCGGATTTATATGCGGTAAAAAAGTCCAAAATATGCAGTTTATATGCACCTAAGTAGTATCAAAATATGCGGTAAAAATGTTCGAATAGAGGAACATATGCGAGTAAATATGTGATATAAGCTGCAAGAATAGTAAAAATTTTAACATTCACATGTAAAACCAACCAACCAACCAACTTTGATCACTGAAGTGTAAAAAAATTTTTTTTTCAAAAATTTCCAATTATTTTTTCCTTGGAATCAAAATATCGTGATTTTCTAGCACTTATAGAAAAAATGGCCAAAATATTGACAAATATTCAGTTATATGCAAAAATATGGACTAAATATGCGGCTATATGCGATTATATGGACCATCAATTTGTATGCGGTGAAAAGTCAAAATTATAAATTATATGCGAAATAGAACTTGGTATTTAGGTTCCTTATAGATGGAAACGTCAAGCTGCAAGTCGACAGTTGCATCCGACTCAGCGAATAAAATATGTGAAAAATTATAAATCCGCTCTCTAGTTATGACAGATACGTAAAAGTGATACCCAGCTTTTTTGCAGGCAATTTGATGGCCTTTCATTTGAACCGAACAGCAAATTATAACTGCAAAAAAAAAACTTGAAATGTTCCAATAATCCAAGATGGCGGCGATTCAACACCACCTATCGATAGGGACTTTTTCCACAGTAATCAGCAAGCTTTCGAGAACATCTCTACCAATTTTCAAAACTACACTATTTATTCTCGCAATTTTTTCTCCGTTGACAGGGCTAATAATACACCAGCAAATGTCAATTTGACAATGGTAGTAGTTATTATTCTCTCCTCTGTTCTCTATTTCCTATAGAAAGTCATAGCAACGCGACACTCAGGTACTCTTTATTTCTCTTTGAAAAGCGGGACTTAATTTTGCTTCCGCAAAAGTGGGAGTAAAATTGTTCTTCAGGGTTCGGTATTGCGAAAAATAATTTTTATAATTTCAACTACTGCAACGTGTAGGCACCTACCCGAAGTCCCTGTACGCCAACTCTGAATCACTTGTATACACACCTAATATTAAGAACAGTGGAACATTTCGTGTGGCTAATAAGAATTTTATGCTTGCATGAATAGTGTACTTTCATACTTTTCTTTTTGGTGAAAAATTAAGCTGTGAACGACAGTATACGTTCAGGTGTTTGGAACAAGATTTATTCGGTATCTTCACATTTTGAATAGGCCATTTTTTGAGTGTTATCCCAAGGCACCAAAAAAATTCAAGTAAGTAGCAGTAATTGGTCGATAAGCTAACTAATAACTACAAAAAAGTGACGATCTAAATTCCTGGCAGTTTTTAAGGACGAAGTCCAGAATTTTCTCCATTGTGACACATTTTTGTTCCATCCCCTCTCCAAAAGAGTAGAACGACGGGGGTTGACAAAAATAGTCTTGAAACAATGATGCTTCACTTGAGGAATATTGGTCATTTCTTCTAGGTATTTTCCTTCTTGTTCCTTTGAGAACTCCAAAAATTGTGTAACACGTCATAAATTTGGGTATTGTTCCCCCTGAGAAACCGTGAACACGAAAAATCGTGACAAAGCGCATAATGCAAAGGCGTGTGTCATTTGCACCACAATGGACTTTTATAAAAAAAATGATCTGTAGATCTCCTGGGTTAACCGATAGCCTACCTTTCGGGTGCAGCATTAGAAAAATATGTTATGATTCGAAATATCGGAAATATATTGAACATTATGTGAGCCGGTCAAAACCAGAATGGTGTAAGTCATTAAACATCATTTTGAGATATGGCCCTGAGAAGTTAGAAGATCCCCTTTGAATGTACAGCGAGGCAGAGAAGCGGAGGCGTGTAAATTTTCTGCAAAAAGTGCTGCGTTTTTTATTCTAAGCCTCAAAAATAGAAAAAAGAAAAAAAAGAAAAGGAGATTCTAAATATGTCAAAAATCGAAAAACTCAAAATCGTGACTTACACCACTGTGGTCTCCATGGGCTCATGTATAACTTGTTCTTTGTGATACAAGCAAGAAATTTGGTACACGCGTCCTCTTCGCACCTTTAAAAGTACCCAGAACAGAACTGGGGTCAGTTCTCAATCACATTCCTTTCTTGAAGGGTGAACTAGAGTAGCCATATTGTCCGTGAAACCGTACTGCATTGCCTACGGCATGTCTTGGGACGGTTAGTCGAGCGGTACGGCTAAGGGTTTAGTATGTTAGCCCGACAGCCGTAATCCCGACACTCCGTAACGTCGCCAGGGCCGAAATCCCGAAAAGGCCGTCATCCAGACAGTCTGATATCCCGACAGAGTCAGAATCCGGACAGACGAAATCCCGACAGCCCCGAATTACCGACAGCCGAAAAATCAATGTAAATCCCCGACAGCCCCTAGCCCGATGTTTTTTCTGCGCTTCTGGCTAGGGAGTGCGATGTTCTGGGTACTTGAAGGACAAGGAAAATTTCTAGGAGAATCCAGATACCATTCTTGGCGGCGATCAAATCTACCAAATTGAAAATGGTGCAAAACCTCATGATAACTTATCCTGATGGTCACCAACAAATTCTTTGAGTATGTTCTTCAAAGGTAGACAATCGGTGAACGACAGGTTGAGATAAGTCTCGAGATAAGTTGACACAATCATAATCCATCACGACGGAGTAAAATATATATAGGTACAGGTTCAGCCAGGAAGAGCTTTTACACATGGCGATATCCGAGGCGATATCACTTTTTTTTTTAAGATATGCCGTATAGTTCCAGGGACATTGATATGGTTGATCTGGATAGGCCCTTTTGGCAAAACATTCAACTGGACACCAGTCTTGGTTTATTCGAGGTATTTGAAAGAGTGCGTGCACCAAATTCCTTCCTTGTATCACAAAGGACAAGGTACATACATTCATTGCTCAAGTCCCAAAATCAATTTTTTGTTCAATTTTGCCCCTAAAAGAGGAGAAGGTAGGCAATCGGCAAACAGGAAGCTCATGCAACTTTCTTCCACCAATTCCAAAATGTTGATGGAGTTCCTTGTATCCAGTTACTTGTCATCATTAGGGCAATTTTTGATGCAGGTGATTTTTTTTCCGACCTCTTTATGTCTGAAGCAGATAAAGCTGCCACATTCTTGTCATTTTTGAGTCGTTTTTTTTGTCCTCTCATTCATTATACCGTTACTTCTTATGTGTTCATCTGATTTCATTTATCAAAACACAACGTACTGAATGGGGTAACTCAGTGACGTCAGACTATAATTTAATTACTTTTCATGGAAAATTCACTCAAAAATTGTGCAGGGGCAATTCAAAATTGAACCGATGGATACAAGGAACGATTACGCAAAATCCCAGTTAAAAAAATATATCCGAAGAAATAGCCTGAAAATTGTACATGTGGGATAACCGAGTTACCCAATTCACCCCCGGTAGCACCAAAGAATTTAATCATGGAATAGCTAGCTGAGGATTTTCGCTGGTGCATTCTAGGTCAGTGTAAGTTAATTGCCTACAGGAAATGCATAGAAGCTGTTGTGAACTGAACATTTTCCAATAATTCTTTGTATAATTTAGGTTTTCATTGGGCACTCAGCTGAAATTCACCAAAAAAGTGCTCAATTAACTACTTCATGATCGAGTTTTTTGGTGCAACCAGGGGTCAGTATGTTGAAGGGTAATTCAAATTCGTCTAACATTCTACTTTTTCTCAGTTATTTTGTTCCATTCAATATCTCTCGACTTGTACTCCGACACCAAACACTCTGTTTTGAATGAAATCGAATATCGAATCTACTCTGGTTTATGAATCTACTCTCATTTTGAATTTGTTCACGATGTGGTATTGGTACTTTGATATTTTGGCACGCAACAAAATGAAATTGTCTGTCAAAAAAATTAAAGGAGCTATACCTATCTCACGGAACTTGGATGGCAATAGGTATCTTGTATATATGGAAGCCCTTGAAAAGCTGTATCCAGAACAGTTCAAATTGTTACTTCATACGAGATCTTCAGAATCAATCAAAATTCTGAAATCTTCAAAATTCCACATTAAATAGCTCAAAAACTACCCGAAGCGACGGATTCGAATTAAACTCGGGAGAAAGCAACATTATGGGAGAATCAAATAACTCTGCAGTTGGAGTTCACGTCATTGTCCAGTCGAGCCTTCACCCTGATTTCCCTTTTCCCCTCTACACCCTCCACCTTTCAGAAAACGGGAAATTGTCGAGATCGACAACTGTCGAGTGCTCGTGGTTCCACCACTGGCCTCTGGTCAGACGAGCCGCGTTCGTTGCGGGACTCACCTCAGCCAAAATTCCCGGCTGGGGAATCGACTTTCTTCAAAAACTGCTTACCTATATCGAAAGAAAACTGCATTAGGCGTCGTCTAGGTCTATTTTCAAATGCAATTCGGGAGGTGATTTTTTCAAAACGAAATTTGCAAACTTGACGAATTTCAAAAACTGCAGTGTGAACTTCGGCCGGTGATGGACTCCACGAAATATCTATAAGTGCCCACGCATGCTATACTTGAATCATAAAGTAGTGTTCAAGAAATATGATAATATTGATTGCCGAATCGATGTTAGACGAAAGGTTTCCGAGTTTTCACGCTGAAAAAAGTGCAAATTACTAACTTTTTTCCGCGAATCGATTATCACCGATTTCTTCTGAACAATGGATGATATGTTGAACCTAGCAATAAATTTTGTTTCATAATTTCAAGAAAGTTTCCCAGTGGAAAATTGCATGACATGGCGTATCAAGATCGGGCTTGAACGATGAAGCTGAGAAATAAAGTTGTAGTCGGCAGTCGCGATTTACCACCATTTTTTGTTCGACTGCTACAATATTTTGAAGCTTTTTCCCTCGCTTTTTCTCGATTAGCACTTGGCCAGGAGCGGCTGGATTGCGATGTGGGTAGGGGGGCAGATTTCCGTCCAAGCGATTATTTGCACGCAATTGCAATTTCTTTGGAGAATAGAACATACAATTCGGAATGTACCCCACCAGGATGATAAGTTTCCAAATTTTCTTCTAAAACTTTTTCTGCGATTTTCGGAAATTCACATTTTTGACAACTTGACAGTCTTGGAAACTTGCAGCAGAATTTCCGGCTTGTGACGAGTCATCAGAAGAAATTTTCTCATCTTGTTTTCAAATTTTGAAAGCACGTCAAAAGGACGTCTCGAATATAAATTTCCATATGTTCCAGGATACACTTGTCTAGAAAGTATTGTGATGCTTAAACAGATTTGGTATTGTGCTTCATGAGTCGAGTTGTCCCTGATTTAAATCAGTACTTGTTTTTTTTTTAATGATTAGCACGGACCCAGTATCTCACAAAAAAATCTGCAAGCTTCCAATTTAAAAAATGACCTACACTTGTATTAGGAGGTGCGATGCGCTACCGATTAACGAGTTTTTACCCTAATTGGCTTGAGAACCCATCAAACAGGTTGTTGCCATTCAAATTTTACTACCGAAAACGACCAGCGGTGTATTATGCCGCATTTCTTTTACACCCAACTCTGATATTTCAGCCAAACCTTTCCTAATAAAGGCTACACGCGCTCGCGCGAAACACCATTCAACCTTCACCTGGCCCGATGCATAAAGATCAATGAGTTGAATAATTTTGAGATGTTACCAAAAAAAAAAAAAATTTAACACACAACACATCTCCGATATTATAACATTATGGGTTTGACGATATGAAAACATATTGAGGTGAGGGGGTTTCGGCCGGCGCATAGATGAGTAGGTATAAATTAGATCCGAACCGAAGTCATCTTCACAGTTACTGCAGCATAGTGACCGATACAAGTAAACCATGAGGACCCTGGTGAGTCTGGTCTGAACAAGGGAGTGTTTTGGAAAAATTATAATGTTTTTTTCTTCGACAATCGCAGGCAGTTTTTGTAGCCGTTTTTGGCCTGGCTTTGGCCCAGTACCGTCCCCAAGCATCTGGAGGGTCAGATGCTGCCGCTGAAATCCTCAAGGCAAATTCCGATGTCAACCCTGATGGTTCATACCAATGGAGGTGAGTCAAAAAGTTAGTCAAAAATCGAGCTCCCAAAGCGTGTTTCTACCGAAGGCAGTTTTCAAAAACATTTCTATCTACACTACCCCGACGGGATGGAAAATTGTTATACCTAGTTGGTGTTTCTAGGTTTTTCTTTCAAAAACAATACTTGATGTCCGCTTGGTAAAAACAGACCTTTGCATCTCTAGCTCATTAAAGTACTTGAACAGCTTAGTTTTATTCAATTTTGGACTAGAATCGTAATAAATTTTATCTAGTAGTAAAAATTCGTAATTTGCTTCGCAGTTACGAAACGTCGAACGGCATCCAAGCCCAGGAACAGGGTCAGCTGACCGGAAACCAGCAAGAGCCTGCGGTGGCCGCCCAGGGCTCCTACCAGTACACTGCCCCAGACGGCACCCCCATCCAGACCTCTTACGTGGCCGACGAGAACGGTTTCCAACCCCAAGGCGCCCATTTGCCAGTGCCCCCACCAATCCCAGAAGCCATCCTGAGGGCCATCGCCTGGAACGAGGCCCATCCCGAACCGGAACAGAGACCCGCAGGACGTTTCTAAGCTGGATCTTGCCAACACCAGAAAATAGTTCAAAACTCCAACCTCCAGTGTGATATTTATGCAAAGTGATAGAAAATCCACTCATATAAAATCCACAAAAAAATTGTTGCATCAAACCTTGTAAATAAACTTTGTACATTATAAAGTTATGCAGATATATGTTTTATATTATATTCTGGTGAGATGATTTCGTAAATCCGAAAGCTGAAATGCCACACGCGGTGCATCGAAAAACGCCCATGCTGTTCACAATAAACGATAAATTATGTTTAGGCAAGTATGGACACTGAGCAAAAAAAAGTTTCGTAAACGGATATCTTCTGACATTTCAGCACATCGGTATCGTATTGACGTTCTTATATAAAACAGGCGAGAGAGACCTGGCGTTAAGAAACGTGAATAACGATTCTCTTATTTAATAATAATAAAGGATTCACCCAAGTGATGTGAGGCTAATGGTAAAGTTGAAGGTGATTGCATTAATTTATATAATACCTAACAATATTTCATTCTAATTTTCAAATTTTAAATCCAAATGAGGTTGCGACAACCTTCCCATCTCAATTATTATAATCCTGCAATGATAATTCTCGGAGATTTTATCTAGTTTCGTTATGAAAGTGCTCGAGAGATGGTGATGAAGCGTTTAGCTTCCATTCTTCCCGGTTTGCTTTCAAAGTTGCAGCGCCACACTGAGGACTTGCTACGATGGCCTTTAAACTGGATTGTCTATTCACAATGATTACTAATTTAATTACAAAGAAGTACTGTGCTTGGTTTTTTTTTCTGGAAGGTGGGTAAATTAATACCTGCACAATTTCTCAAAATTTATTATTCACATTTAAATTTCATTGTCTATAACGAAAATAATTACTATGCAGCATTTATGTTGCCATTAAATTTCCATTTCCTGGTCTGACCAATTCTCTCGACGACCCCGCTAAGGACCGAAAGCGAGCTGAAAGCCTGTGACCCGGCCGTTACAGTCAATTTAGAATCGACTCATATTCAACTCAAAGCGTTTCCGTGTATTTGCAATGCTGACAAGGATAGGAAATAACAGAAATTGAATTGAGAAAAAAAACACTTACCTACTGCAAAGATATTCACCAACTTACATAATCGAGCATGGTGATCAACCAAATTTTTCAAACGCATTTGACTTTTCTGTTAACTCGTTCAGTCATTCAGCCAACCCAGTTGCTCCAATTGACAGAAATTGTGTTTCCAAGTTGCCATCCACTAATGACAATTCTTTTTTCAATCACACTGTATCACTGGAGTGATTATCGCTGGAAACTATCCAAGTGATGAGCCGCTGCTCAGTCAAGTAAACGTCAAAGTGAAAATTTCGTTCAATTTTGGAACAAAACTGAAAAAAAAGTTGAAGTTTGGGTGCCGCTTTCTTTCTGTTCTCTTCTCTATGCTGTCTTGCATTGCCGCGCCATCTCTTTGCATGCTATGAAACTTGACGATAAGTCTGGGTATGATACAGCAGTAGTTTCCTTCAACCTGTCGCTTTACTCGACGCGATCAATGGAAATGTGTTCCTTGAAGACAGATCAACGCGCCATTAGCGGCCGCGTTTTAAACTAACAAAGTTGAGGAAGTACTACTGATAGATGGGTAGGTATAGTGAAGTTTTAACCAATACCATAATTTTGTAACGAAAGGACCCCGCACATTTTATGGGTAAAATGGTTCTCGGTCAAATTGGCTGAAATTTGGATATCATGTAGGTTTTGGTCCACAAAAGCAATGCTGTGAAGCATAATCTATTTGTATGACCAGTTTGCCCCCTACAGGGGGCTAAAGGGTGACTCAGTCATGCTTTTGCGGCATTATTCAGGAACAACGCGATAGTTTCCCGGGAAACGCCGAAACAGTTCGATTTTCTATTCGAGGGACGCAGCTTTCTGACATGAATTCACTCATTTCAGGTCAAGCCCCCTAATGCAGTAACTCACCCCCTTAGAACATTATGAGCAACATAGGTCGAGTTGCATATCGTTGAAAAGGTTTTTCGATGCTCTTTGCAACAGTGCTACGCTTTTTCTATTCAAGACTATCGTTCTTGAGATAATGAATTTCAATCTCTCAGGCAGTCGGTCATTTTCAAAAAAAATCAACTGAATTCAGGTTTAGGAATTTTATTAAGTTAGTGTGGGTTCCTAAACTACGAACTAACGATATTTCAACCCATCGTAACAATTTGATTTGATCTGTAACCGACAGTCCAATATACAGAATAAGAAATTACTTTAGCGTTTAGTTGTTGATTTTACCAGGTCCAAGGAGGGGTTTTAGTGGGCATCCCTTCAAAACTGTGAGTCCCACACTACCAGGGTGGGACTCACAGTCAACTCACTCAACCACTACCAGGGTACCACCCCAGCCAGGGTGTGCGTGAGTGCATCTTCCCTTCTCCCAAAAAAAGGTCGCCATCGGTGATTCAAGGTTCATCGGAGACTCCCACATTGACAAAATGAAAATTCTTCAACCTGAATTCGTTCAATTTCTTTGAAATCGATCGACTACCTGAAACGTAGAAATTCATTATCTCAATAAGGATGACTACCTATCTTGATTTGAAAAAGCTGGGCACTGTTGCAAACAGCTTCAGTTCATGTTGAGTTTAGCTCAGCTTTCTCAATTCAAGATAGTCGTTCTTGAGATAATGAATTTTAAAGTTTTAATGTAGAAGGTCATCATGAGGAATTGACCGAATTTAGGTTGAAGAATTTTCATTTTGTCAATGTGGGAGTCTCTGAATCTTCAATCACCGATGGTGGCCTTGTTTTGGGAAGAGGGGCCGGGGAAATGGACTCATGCACACTCTGGCTGAATGGTACCAGGGTAGTGTGAGACTCGCAGTTTCCAAAGGATACCCGCTAAAACCCCTCCTCGGACCTGGTAAGATCCGGACATCCTAACGCCAAAGTAATTTTTTCTTCTGTATAAGAATGTGGGTAACAGACCAAGTAAAGTTGTTAGGATAGTTGAAATGTCAGTAGTTCAAGGTTAAGAAACCCAGACTAGCCCTCGGACTAGCCAAATAAAATCGTTAAACCTAAGTTCAGTTACTTTTTTTTTTAATGATCGACTACCTGTAAGTTTGACAGTTCAAAAACGACTGTCTTGAGTTGGAAAAGCGCAGCACTGTTGCAAAGAGCATTGAAAAACCTTTTCAACGATAATTATACTCGACCTATGTTGCTCATAAAATTCAAAGGGGGTGAGTGACCCCCTTAGGGGGTTGACCTAAAATGAGTGAATTTATGACAGAAAGCTGGACCTTTCAAATAGAAAATCGACCTGTTTCGGCGATTTTCGGAAAAGTATTGTCTTGCTCCTGAATGATTCCACAAAAACATTACTGAGCCACCTATTCGCCCCCTGTAGGGGGCAAACTGGTCATACAAATAGATTATGCTTCACAGCATTTCCTTTGTGGACCAAAAGCTACAAAATATCCAAATTTCAGCCAATTTGACCGAGAACCATATTACCCATAAAATGTGCGGGGTCCTTTGCGTCAAGTACTTCAATAATTGAGACTGAGGGAGAAGCATTTCAACATACACCAGTTATTACTGCCTGCATGGTACTAATTTACCGCGTAATTCATAATCCGCATATAAAATATTCTGTCTCACTAAGGTATCGTTCAATTTCAAATACTATCACCTATTCTGTGATACATCAAACTCAAGGCAATAGAATTCTCTTTGTGCCAAACATATTTAGAATTTTTTTTAAACCACCACTCTGAAGTAAGGTGGGGTGGGGGCGAAAGGATTGAAAGTGGAAATTTGGCTATACGTGTCTTGGATGACCCGCTTGAATTTAAAATCGACCTGTTTTTGTCGGAAAGTTTATTTCTCAAGAATCAAAAGTTTCTAATAGGAGAAAAATTTTCTTTTCATCAGCAAAGAGAGGATTTTTACAGGAGGGGTGGCTTAGTGAAATGAAAAATATGTTTGGCGCGAAGAGAATATCAGGTAACAGTTCACTATCCGGTCAACTAACAAAATCGATTTTTTTTTCAACAATTTTTTTTATATACGTCCAGTCAGGTCCTGAATAGAACAAAACGGTTGTCGGCCGCCAGATTCATAACAAAAAAGAGAAAGGAAATTTGGAAATAAACTCTATTAATTGGTTGACCGGATGGTAAACTGTTACCGCCCCGGTCTCAGTTTACTTTCCGGTCAACTATCCAAACTGCATTTATTCGGGGTAATTTCCATTATACACGTTCAACTACGTCCTAAAAATAAGGAAACTTGGTAACAGTTTACTATCTGGTCAACTTATCAAGAGTCTATTTTCTCAATAAATTCGGATTTTTTCTATAAATCTGACGGCCGACAACAGTTTCCCTTTATTCAATACCTAGCTGATCGCATCCGATGAGAATTTTTCTAAAAAAAATGCGAATTGGATAGTTGACCGGATAGTAAACAATTACCGAATTTTATTGCCTTCAATTTGATGTATCACAAGGGTAGGTTAAGGAAAAAGGGGTTGGAGATGGAAATTTGGGATCGATTCTAGATGTCTCCCTCGAAGAAGAAACCCGGTCTGTTTCGGTATATTTCTGTAGAAAATTTTGGCGGAGAAAAATCAGGGGTGACAACTTTTCAAATGTATCTCGTACTATAGACTGGTACAAAAATTTGGAAAAACGCCTCTAGTTACCTCCTAGGGGCATAACATTTTGGTAACAAGTGTTTCTAGAATAAATAGACCCTTCTAAATCTGAAAATGCCTGTTACAATGGCAAAATATTGACCCAGAAGTAAGATATTCACGATAGTTGAAGATGGCGTCCAATTAGGTAGAGAGGATTGTTTCCTGCTATATCTATTCAACCGCTTCACCGATTAAACGCTTTCTGAAACTCCGACAGTTACTTCTCTCTACTTCTCCCCATTTGACTGGCTAAAATTTATAAAGTCAAGTTTGAGGACTGATAACTTTCAAATAAATCAATTGATCTTGTTTTTTTTTCAGCAATGTAGTAAAAGACGTATTTTCAGCATCAAGCATGCTCCACTACTTTCATTTTTTATTGCTACTTTTTGCTATACGGGGTGGATCTCAACATTTTGATTGATTCTCTTGTACTATATTGGATCACGCACATTAATATGGGGCTCATATACAGTTGCATAACATTTGGACCTCCTGTATATCCTTTGCTGATGTTTTTTGTTTCTAAATGTTACCTCAGAACCGATCGACAATACTTTTGGACTCAGCTATTATTCTTTTAGTTCAATTCATATCGAGCATTCCAGAAACCCGTAAAGGCACAATACTGGTGAAATCTTGTCTTACAATATGCAGATATAAAATTAATTGAAATTTATTGAAACCTCAACTCTGCCCTGTTGAAAATGTCAATTTAAAAAACCAGAACAGCCTTATTTTGGAAAAAATAAATGAAGAAATATTTTCGCATTTTTATTATCTCAACTGTCACGTTCAGCTTTGATGTAAGACGTAAGCTGCCAACATCTTCACAAATTTTAAAGACAATTTCTCTAGCCATAGGCAAAAAATCGTTTATTTCTTCAATTTTTCTTGCTAAGTTAATTTCATTGATATCAACAGATGCAAGGAAAGAATCGCTAGAAACCATTTTTGTGAACGATTTTTGTAGACAATTTTATAACCTTGAGTTTTTATGAAACTTATTCAAATATCCCTGATGATCAGCGCAATATAAGTAGAAAACTGGATTGAAGGACCATTTTTTCAAGATGGCGGCTCGAGCTCAATAGGTAGAGTTGGGGACTCTTAGTATGTTAGTCAGCTCACTCTACCGGACATTACTGTCAAATTTCCAAAACTCCAACAGTTTTTTCCCTCAAACGGAAAAATTTGTTCTAATTTGACTGGCCTATCATAGATAACGGGATAAATGCAAATCTAAACAGAATAGTCAACATATAAAGTGACTATCCTGAAATTTTGCCAGACTTCGAATGGGCGTATCTCAAAAAATAAGTAGCCGATTTCTAAGAAGCTGAGAATCCCTGGAGGACATTATAGACGTTTTAGCTACGAGACATCATGTCGCGGAACGTATTCGCTGATGACATTGTTCCTGATATAAAAAGGGACGACTAAAGTTGTGTCAACAATGTCCATTCTACCCGTGGATAACTTCCGTACAAAAATCAAGATTTTTTCTGCTGTTATCATTGAAAATCATGAAGAAATTGAGACATTGTACGTAAAAAACAAGATTGTAATCACAGAGTGACTCAAGTAGAGCATATCGTAAAGACCCATCGGGACCATATCAGCTCTTTTATTCCGGTATTTTTGTATACAGAGACGTGTTTCATCCAAAGGGCTGTTAGATGATTATCTCGAAAATGAGGGAAATGAAAAAAAAATTTGGACCTACCTAATCAGACATGATGATACATAGGTATCTTGGCATGGAAAGACAAATTCCAAAAACAGCCCTTGATCTGGGGTTGAGAATGACTATGACACTTTGGGTTTTTCCACTGCCTCCAATTTTTCAGCTCTTCCAAAATTCAAACAAAGTTTTAAACTTGGAGTCATATTACTCATAAACAATGAAAAGTTCTATGGTCTAAAGTGCCAAAGCACAGTTACCTCAAATTGAGGGGTTATGTGAAAATTGTTGCATCATGGTGAAATCTGCACCGTTATGCCTAATTGAAAACAACAGGAGACTTCAATTGAGTTATTGGAGAGTTATAACGAGTTATTATCGATTTTTTCTAGAGGGTGATCATCCCGCTTCAATCTCAGAAAAGGAAGGTTCAATTTTTCTTGCACTGGAATAAGAAGAGTTGGAACGCTTTCAAAATGATGTATCACTCGAGCCCTATTCCTATTCAAATTTTCTGGAAGGACGAAGGGCTTGAGGAGATGGAGCGGGAGCATTCAGTTCATGCTGATCATGTCTCCATCGGATACAAAATCGAGCCCTCCCGATATTTCCGAAAAAAAAATCACAGGGCTGAAATTGACGGTGCATGGTAAGTTCTCCAATGAACAGCCTGTATATTGGTGTTTGATTTTGTCACAGTTCAAATTTCAAAATTGTTCGAAATTTGAAGAGAAGGATAATTACGAGGATAATTATGATGAATGATAAAGAATGTTTGGTTGCCTACTTCCATATTATGTACGATGTAAATAGAGCACGGTAGGTTCGAGTCTATGACGTGACAAATGGCAGGAAATAGGAGGTTATAGAATACCGAGCCTAACGAGTATGTAAGAGCCCTCTGATTTATCAAATTGAATAACAAAAAGCTTGTGTTATCAAATAGGTTGTTTGATACATCATAATCATAAGTTATGAACCTCCATCAGCACTCTATAATAGCAAGTAGCCTGGGAGCTCCGTGACGGCCCAGGACTCGGTACAAAAAGAGTTCTGCAAGAGGTGCGGCATCCATAGATGGTACTTGACATTGACACCTGACTTATGAGGTCACTATCTCACTATCGAAATTTCTTGCTATAACCATAGACTATTAATGACGTTATGGTCTTTTACAATCTACACGTAATCTCGCTATTTTCATCATCGCATGACATGTCCTTTCGTTTTGTATTATCAGGTCACGTAGATCTTTGGTGAAAGAATGAGAGAGATGATATAAGGGCGAAAACAAAACCAAAATTATGTATGACATAGTTTCATGAGTTATATGCACCATGCACTTTTATCTATGGAGCTACCTGCCTTATAAGAAATCATCATGGATGAAACCAGAAAAACGTTCCTTTAGGGTCTCAACAGGGGGTATCGATATCAATTTGAAAGTGAAATGAGTCGTGAAAAACTGAATGAAACACGTCAGGGATAACCTAGAAGCATGTTGAACTGGTGACTTATGAATAAAAAACACGAAAATGCCCGGTTTTTTGTCGGCGACGTGGGTGGAGAAGAACAACAAGACTCTTAATAATTATGCATTATGCTAATCCATAACTATTCTTTTTGTCTACCTGTCATGTTAGCGAAAAATCTATTTATTAATCATATATCAACAAATAATAAATAATTATCCTTCGATGCGATGTGATTTCCCTTGTGCAATATCTGTCTCTATTCTTGGAAACGATTCGACAAAAATTTATTGCTTCGGATCTCGTGACGAGTTTCCCATAGCTGAGCTTCCCGTCTCGTCTTGCCCTCAGTTTTAATTTTTTAGACAGGGTGCATCAAAGTCACCGCTTCTTTCAATTGATTCAAAAACTGTAGGTGGGTTTAGTCAGCTTGTTCAGCCGCAAAGCTCGCCGCAAACGCAGCATCACTTATAAGCTCCCATGCTATGCGCTGTGTCACAAGAGCCAATGAGCGATGCTGCGTTTACGGTTGAAACTACGCACATGCCCGTCATTCCTGCTTTGAATATAGCAAATTATTAATCCGCGATGTCTCATAGAGTTGTCCTTGTCCCACCGCATCGTTTTTCTCTTGTTGTTGTATATTATTCATAAATTTGTTACTTTGTTATGAAAAGTGATTTATATATTTTATAATAAAAATCAAATTGCAACGTGACATTTTTCCTACAAGAGAAAAGTGTGAAGCGCAATTCTTTCCTTTGTGCAAGAATAATAAATTATTGCAAACGTTCACAATAATAATACACCTTCGTACGTTATATTGGTCAAGGTCGTGATAATGAGATTTTGCTTGCATGAAATGTCGAAGGTTTTCAGTTTTCAAAGAGCAATAAATACAGATTTTTGTAATCGACCGTTCTGACTTCTGACTCCTTTATTAGTTCCATCAATAATTGATTCCAGTGTTCCTACCGCTCCTAGGTATACCAAAATAGCGAGCTTAAACAAACCAAATTAGTTATGATTGGTGTTTCTGGCATTTTGTAGAGACACATTCGGACTTATTTCGGAATATTTGCTTTCGCCAAGCGCCAAAAGGATGAAGAGTTCATTGTTAGTGGTTGTTAGCAAATTTTCCGTCGGGATTTATGAATGAAAAAATTGCAGATTGTTGACAACCGACCTGACCTTTCCAAGCATTATAATAACTATCAGAAGTTCATCGGGAGCACCATGTTCATTAGGTATTAATTTAAAGAGCTTTCTACTTTATAGATAAGTATTCGTTTTTTTTTCTAGTTTTATATTCTATAGCATTCTCATGAGAACAACATCGACGATTTTGTGTACAGGATGAACCTAATCTGTAGGTATTGAACCTATCAAGTAAAATTTGCAAACTTGATCTCTTAGTTGAAGATCTGAAACGAGGGACAAACCACTGGTCATTTTCCGACAATCTCTCTCAAAATTCTGCGAATTTTCTTAGAGGCTTCCGCCTGAAACTTTAAACTTGTATGTACTGGTTATCGAGACCGGACTCACATGATACAGGTGAAATGGAGCTTGCATTAACAATTCTTACAACGGGATTATTTGGGAACAGTTTTGGAGTTTTCCGGAAAATTCAAATTTTCCCGTCAAATCTTTCACATTTTTTGTTTGTATACATATTATAGAATAAGTATGTTTGATAAAAGTGCTCAATTCTCTCCCCTTATACAGGGTGTTCCAGTGACCTTGCATAATACTTCGGGAGGTGATTCCTTCCAAAAAAAAAAGTAAAATTTTTCCCTCAAGTGCTCCCTGAGGGAGTTACAGCTCCTCAAAAGTACAAAATGCAACAAAGTTTTCAATTATTTGCTCAAGAACTGTGAGAGGTAAGAAGCTTTAACTAAGATTTTTTCGATAGATTCGTTCAATCCAAAACTTTTATTTCCTCAGCATTTTTTTCGTAGGATGCATCATTCTGAAGTAAAAGTGAAAAAACACGGACGTGTCATGAATAATTTTCAACATAATTCCAATCCCCTCTAATTTCGCCGCCACTGACTGGTAAGATTTGTTAGAACTTGGCATGTACATTTGCATAGTTGAAAAACTTCTCTATACCAAATTTGAAGTTCCTACCTTTGACGGTTTTTCAGCAAATAATTAAAAACTTTGTTCAACTTTGTACCTTTGAGGGGCTTCAACTCCCTCAGGAAGCATTTCAGGGAATAATGTTACTCCTACTTTTTGACTTATTTTCTTGAGAAGAATCACCTCCCAAAGTATTATGCAAGGTCACTGGAACACCCTGTATAGTTTATTGAAAGTTTTCGACCGGCTTCTGAGATTGAATTGCATCCTCCATCCCTGTACCTTGTTGAGTTTCCTTATGATGAAACTCAAATTTTGAGTTAAACTTAAGTTTAGCAAGAACTCCTTCAAGAATATCAATCAACAATATCACAGAATAGGTATGCTTGAGATTTCTCTCAATCTTCTTCTCAAATTTCAACTCCCCACCCGGGGAGACATTTCATACAAAAATTTCCATCCCTCACCCTTACTTGCTACTCGTCGCGTCAAAAAAGGTTTGGGTGACCTACTGAATTTTCACCTTGCTTTAATTGATTGATTTTTGAAATTTTGTTTATTTCATATTATAGGGTTGACAATAGAATAAGCACACGTTTACTTCATATAGGCTGTTTTGATACGTGCAGTGAATTATGGGGGGAATGGTTCAATCAATCATCGGCCGGTAAAAAAAAACAACGTAGGTACTTTACGATAATTTGGGCGAGTGAATCTCATTCCTACCTGCGTCAAGTTGACACAGACGAGAATCTGATTTCACGCAAATAAAACACATGTAATTGAAAATGATGTCTGATAATTGACAATTTCTTTGGAAAAATTTTTGTGCTTGATTCCACAATGAATAGGTTATAAGTTATAGTTTTTTGTCTATTTGTGAGTATAATCATTGTGGTGAAATCTGGCGGCAAAATTGCAGATTGTGCGAAAGCTGTGAAGGAATTTGTACCGTTTCATATAGGTAGCAAAACGACGTCCTAACAAAAATGTGACACGAGGTTTTCTGTCCGAATGCAGCTCGAAGTGGCCCATTAAATTGCATCAGGATATTTTGTTATCAGCATTGTGACACAATTTGTTAACAGATATCGTATAACAGAATTGTGACCGCCTAATACTTACGGCCTTGAGGGCTGGGTTCCTGCATGTGTGAATATTATCATAAAATCTGTGAGTTTGAATTATTGCCTGTCAAATTTGAAGGGTCAACAAAACTTAACGATTCAAATTCGACAAATCATCAAATTTTTTGCGAAATATCTGCACATGGGAAACTAGCCTACAGCCAGTTGTACTGAAGTCTTATGGACGAATTATGTTTGCTGCGCTCATGGAAACTATGCAAGTGACCATGCTATTGGCTGTTGCATAGCGAATGCATGCATGCATAGCGGTTAATAAAAACTGTTCGCTCATAAAATTTTGATCAAACTAGCAATTTGAGAGGCAATTTACTAAGTAAAATGTGGTTGTAAAATAGTCGTAATCTAGGCTATAAAAGTCGGAACAATCACTGAAAGAAAAGTGATTGACAAACTGATTTTTCCGATTGTTCTTTGCGGAAATGAAAAATTTCATCCAAATTTCTTAAAAAATTACTGATTTATTTGGAAAATGTCCATTTCCATGGAACCGACCACTAAATTCAAAATATTTCAGAAACAGCTGAAGATATTCAGACGTGGCTTGTTTTAACCTGATAAGAATTGGATTGTGAACCTATTTGCTGATTTCCATAACTGCATCTTTTTTTGGTTCATGAATTGGAGTTTTTGCATTTTGATCACCCTGTACACAGCGTCTGGACGGACCGCCATTTCGGCTCCACCTCTTGAAATCAAGGTATGAGTACATATAACATTCGCACCAAGTGGCATTGCGGAATCATTCCGTGTGAGGTTGCTGGCGCTTACCATCCGGACTATTGTCTTATCTTTGTCAGGAAAGACGCCTGTCATCATAAAAAGTAAAGTTTTCAGAAATCTTCCCCCGAATTTTTTCAAGTGAGGTTCTGTGTACTTCATAAGCTGGGGTCCACACAACTGAGGCGTACTCAAGGCGTGTAAGAACAAAAGACATAATAAAGGATCCGAAAGGTCATGAGGTTGGACATATAATTACATCGACGCAGAATAAACCCAAGTATCCTCAGGGCCAGGAGCCAGGAAATCTACCTCTTCACTGAACTAGGATGATTTCCTTAAAAGACTTATCTCTGATCCCTGATTACTCTGATATCATCTGCAGCTGTCAGTTGCGTTAGAGACTTGATACTTCATTACTTGGAAGACGACCTACTATCTAGTAATCCACAAGTCACGTAAATAATTGCACTACCTGCTCTCTCGCGGTGCCTCTCCCCATACACTGGCGTCTTGTCTTGTCATAGACTAGAATACTCCAGCAGGGCCCAACCGAGGTCTCCCTCAGTGGAGGGGTGTGTATAGACAAAAATGCCGACTGTCTGGTAATGCACCGTAGGCAATTTTTTTCGAGTAACAATAATAATAATGACAATAATAGATACCTTTTTCATGAAAAAATGTTATGAATCGAGACCAAAAAAATAAGAAAAACAAAGAAAACAAGGGAAGAATATACAAAAATCACTGCATACAATCATGAATCATGCTAACAAATGTAGACCACCTAAAAGCGTCAATGGCGTCAATTGACAAAGGTGTCAAAATGTCGTAAAATTTTTCTAATAATACGTATTTCGCGTTTAGTTTCCTTTATAATTAAGACGATCGTTTTAAAACACATCCTGTTGATAACTGCGTACCACAATGAATACACGCCAACAATTACCTACTGCTTGCGCTTGAGAAGATCGCTTTGACTTCTCACTGTTATCGCCCTTGATCAAAAACTGGTCCGTAGGCCGAAGATCGTGCTTATATAGCTCCGACTATTGTTCTGGAATCTTTCATCGGTCCTCCAGCAAATTCCACAATGACTTGGGATATGGTTTCGCGGCGACTCCCGGAAAATCTCACACCTTTCGCGTGCTTCCCGCGTGTTCCGTTATGGCGGCACCTCCGCCATTTCGGCTGATGTTTCCTACTCGGCTGTTGAGTCTCCTATGTAATTTTGATGGTCAAGCCATGCCGTATGTTTCGGAATGTCTTGAGCTTCGAACTTGTACAGTGCAATCTCAAAGGCGGAATGGAACAGTCTAGAAAGATCAGGTGTGCTGGAGACTGCATGCGAGAGTCAGCGTTCGTGACAATATCACTAAGAGAAAGAGGATTTTAGTGGTAGACGCCCGCATGCAGACTTGGCTTAAGCATTCAGATGTTTATTAACTCACCCAAGTTTTTGGGAGCTGATCAGTGATCACAGAAACACATCTCGAAGCATTTAATGAATTGTATTTTAATAAACAGATATTAAATATTGATCGTTCTTTGTTTTAGAAGAGACCATTTCTTTAATATATTGCCGAGATCGACTTACAGTCCAATTTTTAAGTAGGAGAATGCTGGAATATTCAGCTTCACGTGATGTCTCGACAGCTAGACACCGCCTATCTGGTAACACAGCTGTATGCTGAACTAAAAACTATAAATCACACGACTGTAGAGTTACCTGTACATACCTGCCTAAATGAGAGTTGCCGATTCATAATAGAAAATCAGAAAATGCCGAGATTTGCCGACTGATGACGATAAAATGGAAAATGTGGAGATTTGCCGACTTATATTTCGAATGGGGGGGTGTGACACCCCCCCACACCCCTCCATCGGTTGGGCCCTGTACTTCAGAAGTCTTCTGTATACGCCTCAGACGCTCTCGTCGCTTTCATTAATTACTTCCTTTTCCGGTGTACCTATTCTAGAACCTGTTGCTAGTCTAGTCTGTTGACGAGACCTTTTCAAGTCGAATGGGTGCCACTGATGGTGATATTTGCTCTCCTGAGGAAGGCGATGGGACCAGTGCCGGATCTAGGCTTTTCTTCAGGGGGTGCAAAATCCGATTTCGTCGCCCCCCCTCCCATCGATACGCGAGAAACAAAGGGGCTCTAGAGAGACGAAGCCCCCCCCCCCGTAGCGCCGCAGGCCGTTCGAGCAAAAACCCCCCATTCTCAAAAAAATTTTACAATGTGAAAACATATACAAACTGCTGAAGTACTGGAGAACATTTTCTCTTGCCCCTCTTGCCACTGCCGACCGTCTGCCGTCCACCCTGCTTTTTAAAATGTATTGTCGTTTTCGGGAATCCTATCTGAATACTTTCATAAAAAGATAAAATCAGAATGTTATTTTCATAATTTTTTTTATGGAAATGAGATTGGACCCTACTTTGCCGCCCTTTCACTCTGCCGCCCGGTACATATGCCCCGGTTCGCTTCCCCCTAGATCCGGCGCTGGATGAGACTTTGCCCTAGCTGTTCTCCATCACTTCACGGGACTCCAACCTCCAACACACAGCCTTTATTTGTTCCGTTTCACCATTCACTGGAACGAAATAAAAGAAAAAATCGAACGACGGACACAGATTACGCACTTCACACTCCACGCGATGGCAGAACGGAAATGGACACAATCAAACATCCAACGGAAATCACGTTGACGTATACATCATCAGTCAAACTTTGAATCTGAGCCAATCGCGTGGCTTCATTGCTTGCAGCATGCCGATCGGTAAATCGACAATGGCCAACAAAACAGCCATGAAATTACTAGGATTTGAAAACTAGAATGCGACACTAGCGCTATGGTGAATGGGAGGAGCATTTAAAAGCTTAGAATTCTCTTACCTAGCTTACCGTTTTACAAGGTGATTTTTTCAAAAGAACCCACCCTACATTTTTTGTTGTCAAATTTTTCCCAGGAAAACGCTGGAACAGGTCGATTCTATATTTTGATGGGGACATCTAGGACGCACGTCGCACACTGTCAAATTTTTATTTTCAACCCCTTCGCTCCTACCCTACCCTACTTTAGAATTTCAAATAGCACTACCTATGTTGTGAATCATCAAATTGAAGGTATAAGTGATGAAATTCTCTTTCTGTCAAACATACTTTGAATTCGTCTAAACCACCTCAAACCCTCCTCAAAATTGTTTCATTGTTAAATAGAGGGACGTTTTCCCCTTATCAACTGCCGATCCTTGAGAAATGAGAAAAAGGAAATTTCGTTACTTTCAATTTGATGTACTCGTAGCACAAGATAGAGAGTGCTATTTGAAATTCTTGAGTAGGATAGGGTGAAGACGAAGAGGTTGGAGAAAAAATTTGATAAAATATGTACTAGAAGTGTCCCCTCCAAAATAAAAATCGACCTGTTTCGGCGTTTTACCGGGAACATTTTTACGACGAGGAATCCGGAGTGAGTCTCGTTCAAAAAATTACCCTGTATAGTGCTTGTTGTATGTCAAACTCTAAGCAGTCGAAGCTGGCCGTTTGCTAGCTGATCTCCACTGTTGTGTTTTCACAATCACTTGTCACTTGATTCATCGTTATGTTCAAGAGACTGGACTCCTCTAGAAGGTTCCTTCAAGGCTTTGAAAATGCTGGAGATGACCTTTGGCAGAGAACTGACTGTACCTATTCCCTCCGGAGATCCCGAAACGTTCGATTTTACGACGTTCTATTATTTGATGGCGTTGACATGCTGAAGATAATATTTCATAAATGTTTATTAAGCGTCCTGAACACAAATGATTTGGCGATTCAAAGAAATTTTGACAGTGTCTTCAACAATTCAGTCGTTCTTCAATGTTTTTGATTGAGTCATTGCATAAACGTTTTTCAGCTGTTTGACAAAACGATATGCGCTAGTTCGCTTACCATTATTTTTCAGATGAAGTTTGATTTCCTGCTTGTTTCGAGACTTTGATCAACGATGTTTTACTCAATGGGTTCACCATGTGGTGGTCAAACTCACTACGAATCATTCCTGGTTTTCACTCATAAATCATATATATTCAGAAAACTGTCCATGGGGATGATCATTATGCAACTGCAAGGTGTTTTCCAAGGACAAAATAAGTTTAAACAGACGATTCGTGCATAGCTAAACAATTACCTGAGATTCACGAAACTTTCGTTTCAATAGATTTTGAAGCGTCTATTCCAGAAAACTGCTTGACAATTGAACTGCAACACCTGAAAATTAGGTGTGTTTTTGAAGTGAGATAGCTCAAAAAATATTAGACGTATTCCAGAAATTCAGGCATGTGAGGAAAGATCATTTCTTTGACTATTGAGTGCTGGTATTGATGTTTGAATGCACAATTTGTCATATACAAGGTGTCAACGGAGAGCGTGCAGATATGGGCAATCTTTCACCTTGTACAACTTTCGAAAAAAAAAAGTCCGAGATTTTACCTATAACCTGCTTTTGAAAGGCTGTTTTTTTCAAAAAATTGTGCTCAATTTTCTGGAATATGCACTTTCTGATTGAGAAAAAGAAATAGAGACACTGGTTGTTTTCAAACGGCGTCCATATCGAATTTGCTTACGATGATTTTCAATTGAGCCTCCACATCCTCTAAAAACTACTCCTTTTGGGACACTGTCTCACAACAAGATATGCAATGCTTCATTTAAAAGGCCTGAGAAAAGTACTCATCAATAATTGGGTTGAAATAAGGATACTACAATGAACCTACACGTACAGTTCCCTAAAAACCACCCCTTGACTTCAAAGGACAGGGACAGGGTTGGTATGGTAAAACTGCAATACATGAAAAATCCAAAAAACGTCTTTTCCAACTGTTCCACTGAAAAAGTGATGCATGCTCTACGATGACCCTTCGCGTAGGTCATCTCAACAGCTACCCTCTCGAAAAAAGAACCACCCTTCAAAAAACCGGTGATTCCGCAATACCTCATTACCATTTACTGAAAGAGTGATTTCCAGGGGGTAGTTGTAGAGAAGATATTCGTACTCGTATTCGTACTATCATCGTAGAAAACACCATCATTTCAATGAAACGGTTAGTAGGCAGAAGTTTTTTCAACTCGTAAATAACGCATCAAGGTAAAGGCTATGCGATATTGAAGGGGTAGTTGAAAGGGTAGTTTCGGGTAGATATGTGAATGAAATAATCGTAGCTGCAAACTATTGAGACAGATTTTGAAAAAATCACAACAAATGAGGTATTACGGAAGTACTGGTTTTTTAGGGTAGTTGTTTATTCGAGAGGGTAGCTGTTGGAATAACTCCTCACGCAAAGGTCATCGTGTAGCATCACTTTTTTAGTGGAACAGTTGAAAAAGACGTTTTTTGGAATTTTCATGTATAGCATGTCTTGTCATACCAACCCTGTCCCTGTCCCTTGAAGTCAAGGGGTGGTTTTCAGGGAGCTGTACGTGTGGGGTCATCGTAGTATCTTTAATTCAATCCAATTATTGATGGGTATTTTTTCTTAGGCCTTTTAAATGAAGCACTGCATATCTTGTCGTGAGACGGTGTCCCAAAAAGGGTAGTTCCTAGGGGGTGTGGAGGCTCAAATGAAAATCTTCGTGAGCAAATTCAAGATGGACGCCGTTTGAGAACAAACAATGTCTCTATTTCGTTTTCTTGGTCAGAAAGTGCATATTTCAGAAAATTGAGCACAATTATCTGAAAAAAAAAGTTGAGGTCAAAATTCCAAAACCGCTTCAGCATAATGATAAAACATTTCAAAAGCAGGTCTCGGACTTTTTTTCGAAAGTTGTACAAGGTGAAAGATTGCTCATATCTGCACGCTCTCGGTTGGCACCCTGTATATGACAAATTGTGCAATCAAAACTTATCATCAATACCAGCACTCGATAGTCAAAAAAATTATCTTTCCTCACATGCCTGATATCCTGGAATCCGTCAAATATTTTTCGAGCTATCTCAATTTAAAAACGCACCTAATTTTTAGGTGTTGTAGTTCAATTATCAAGCAGGTTACCTACTTTTCCAAGCTCAACGCTATTTTTACTGTTTTGAAAGCATCTTCGCATTCCTTGGACCACAAAAACGTAGTTTTGTTCTCGGTTAGGTTGGAGAACGGTCTGGTAATAACCAAGAACTTTTTCACAAATCTTCTGTAGCAGTAATGCTTAACCCAAAAGAATCCACTGACCTGGTCTTGATTCTCCAATTGTGATTCCTTTGACAGCATTCGATTTTTCAAGAATGATTTCGATACATTTTAACGACAATACGTGTATCAAAAACTTGATCCGCGTCTGAAACAGTGGCTCAGATGTTCCTCCAATGTTCGACCAAAGACGATCACGTCGTTGTGATGAACAAGGCAAATTTTCATTTTCCTTGAGATGCCTCGCAAGACATAATCTATCGAAAGCTTGATCGTAGCCAGTGTATCACAGAGCCCAGAAGGTGAGACAGTGAACTGGTGCAATCCATGCGGTCTACTCTGATTATTCTCGAGAGAGTCAACTGAAACTTTTCAAGTCAAGAGTCGAAAAGTGTTCATGTTCAAAAAGGTCGTCCAAGTGTCACAATTTGTGGTGGAGGATAGCTGTCTTTCTTGATGGCATCGTTGAGTTT
The DNA here is from genome assembly GCA_949128115.1 of Anaspis maculata. Taxonomy (NCBI): domain Eukaryota; kingdom Metazoa; phylum Arthropoda; class Insecta; order Coleoptera; family Scraptiidae; genus Anaspis; species Anaspis maculata. The sequence goes on from OX421964.1 coordinate 4,220,312, forward strand.
CCAGTAGTCCACTCAGAAGCATGCACTGCTGTCCTATTTTTGGTTAACCAAATCCACCAGCTAGTGGGTTCCTTTGTGACATTGTTCTTCAACATCTTCAACCATCAAAAAGGTTGAAGGTTTTTCAGAAAGGGTGAAACATGATAAAAGTATGTTTCCATATTATTTGTATAGCGGAGGGAAGACGGGGTGAGACAACCGACAAATTTTACTGACCATGGTGTGAACAGTCGCAGTATACTACCTAGACATTCGATTGTTGGTCGGTTGAGGAAAAACGGTTAAACATAGCTGATCTTCCAACAGGACAAAGTCATCTACAGGAAAGTCTCAGTGAGGTGTTGCAAGCAACAAATCTTGCGACGAAACAAATTCTGGCTATAGTTATAAAATTGTATAGATCGTTGACTATATAACGCATAGGTAACTAGACTGTGTTTCAGCCAATGAGATGCACGGATTGGGGGTAGCAAGAGGATATCACAGCGATGATAAAAAACAATTGAATTTATCACCGATTTCAGCTTGTTTACCTCCTGTCAGATTGATTTCAATTTGAGGTTAACTTTTATTTTGGATGTAAACTGTTGAAAATACATAGAGAATACTAATGGGATACTAATGAAAGAGTTCAAAACGTGATCACTTACCCCAGAAGGGGCCTCTTGTACAAATATACAGATACAGCATTCGTCTGTGGTGTTGACGTAGACACAGGCATTCAGATCAGAGAAATGTCACATTGGGAGGATTCACAGGGAATCTGCTCGTAACATGGAAAATCATGTCTATGCAATACGCTCCACTAACGATAGACGAATCTTTGAATTGCTATTTTGTAATGCATATAGACACATGATAGGCATAAATAGGTGACCCCTAGATTTGCCTTGCAATGTCTGATGTAAGTATACAATTGAATTTTTTCAATTTGTTATACAGGCTCAACGCTACCGCAGTGCTTCACAGTCGTTGAATCTGCAGGCACGATTTCATTCAAAATTATCCTCGATGATAATCATACCACTTGTTATATCATTACTGATAATTGTCACACATTATCATCAACTCATAAAATTACGACCGCAGAATGATCCACCTTGTAGTTGTATCTTCCTCTGCCCTTTTACAGACATCCATCAAATTTCTGAGCACCGTTACGTAAATACAGTACACACTCCCACACCCACATCTTGGACATTCCCCAAAGGAAATTGCCTCGCCGTGTACGTAAGGCGTAACTTCCTCGCTCGAGGCTTCCAGCTTCTCGATTCAGGATTTCCCCGGCTGAATTTCCTTTCTCATATCGATCATACGGCCGTCAATCGCACCATCGAACGCAAACGGCTTTTTTTTCTGAAAAATCGCAAGACAGCATCATCATGAAAAACAAATGGTGGCAGACACCACACACACACACATGACAATTCGTCTCGGTACTACATAACGCGATATCCTTGCAACATAATCCCATTACTTGTTTACGATCGCCGAGAGATAAGTGTCAAAAGTTTTCAGGAGGCAACAAACAACAATATGAAGTGCGGCTGTTGCAGTTCTTCTGCGTGGTCCCGAGCGTCGCCGTCGAGCATCGACGCGTTATTGTTCTCCTTTTGTTGTTTGCTGTTGGCCGCATCGGTTTCGTGCCAACGGCTGGACGCGGACAGAGATGCACGTATTCTAGAAAGTGAAAACGTCTCCAACGAACGAGGATACAACTACAGGTATTATTTTTCAATTATAATTAAATTTTAACAATGCGGAAATATTTTTTTGTAACCTTGTGCGGAGTCGGATTATGCCTCGCTTATTCGCCTCGGTAGGTAATCCTAGACGAGGTTGAATAATGACCATAACATAGGTACTTGTTTTACTTAATTTTTGCACATACTTGAGTAAGCAAAAGAATAAGGTAAAAGTGTTGAGAACGGCGTAACCCTGATAACACGTTCACTGTTGAAGCGAAGGAGACGAAGAAATACGTTTTGATTTTGAACAAACAATAATCTGTTTTTCCACTTCAAAAATACTTCAAAATCCGAAACTACATGTTACTCACTAGGGTCTACGGGCCGTATTGATACCTCGCTTTTAAGCTAAAAGCGCTATTAGAGCGATGCGCATTTAGGGGCATTTTTTCATATTTCAGTGTTCAAGAATACATTCTTGCGATTGGGAGCGATTGCATGTACTTAATTGCAATTAATTTGCGAGTTAATTTGTATTTTCGAACACTGAAATATGAGGAATGCCCCTAAATGCGCATCGCTCTAATAGCGCTTTTAGCTTAAAAGCGAAGTATGAATACGGCCCAACATCTACAAGTATTCTGTGAATGATGCCGTTTAAATTCCAACAGCGCAGCGGTTGATTTGGAAGCTCAAATTGGCCTTTTGGGTCTGTTTCGGACCATCCGATCTAAACTGAAGAAAACCGTCAAAAACCTCAAATAATTAATGCGATGGAAATAAGAGCCGTCAACTTTAGAAGAAAATAACACGATTTATTGGTATTGGTAGTTTGAACGCTCATCAACATTCAGCAAACCCGAATAGCCTATCGAAACTTCTCATTCAACCCTGTTATGGAATTTCAACGGCATCATTTTCAGAATAGACCCAATTTTCTCGGAAATAATATTTCAGCTTGACGTAATCTTCTTTAGTTATCTGTTCCCTATTCGTTAGCTTATGTAACAAACAGCCAGGTTTCCTATATTCTCAGATTTTATTTCAGGTTGGGAAACTACTACGACTTCAGAATAATTATTGTCTTTAGAAACGTGGAAAGTTATAATAAATTCGAGGAAAATTACCTTTCGAAATCTACCTACTTACGCCCGCAGTGGCAGTTTCGGGAATCTGGACCTACCTTAATTCCTCACTGAAAAAACTACATTCGAATTAACAACATTGTTCTGTTTACTAATTTCAAGGCTTTCATATACTATTGATAGTCCAAGACGGTTCCTGATTCAGATTTTGAATTTCAACTCATTGCGATTTTTATGATGAAACTAAACCAATCGCACATAATTTTGCTGATATTTTGTATCGTCGTTTCCCCAATTCCAATTTTTCTCTACAAATTTGTTTCTTCGAGCTCAACCATAGTAGACAGTTTGCAACTTTATTCACACATTCTTCCACTATGAAAGCTAAGTTCCCCATCAGCGACAATATAACTGCAAATATCTATCGAATGTTTGAAAATACAAATAAGTGAATTTGCTCTCATGGTTGAGTCTCAACAGCGGCTTCTCGTAGTACCAGGGTGTTATTTGAGGGGTGACTGCGCTAAACAATAGTTCTTGAAGACCTTATCTCTCCACTTATTTTTATCATGATTAGTCAAGGACTCAAGGAAGTACGAACTTTAAAGAGCAATTAATTTACGAATAAAAATTCAGATTTTTGTATAAAAAGCTGAGCCACCTTCAGCTTCTGAACGCCGATTGAATTTTATGATCAAGTAAATAACAGTTCAATGAAAATACACAAAATGTTTCTGAAAGTTGGAAGGAATTCAGGACAAATTAGTATCGACCAACTTAATCAATATTTGAAGGGGAACAACACACTAAAAGTCTTTATGTCTTATACAGTGTGTTTCAAAGATATCGCATTCTGAGTCCAGAGCGGTATATGGATTCCACTCAAAAACACGAGAAAGATATTTATAAAAAAGAATCATTTGTCGATGATTTTTTTAAATATGGAAGCTCAAAGGTTGGGAATTCGCCCCTCACTATTTCCGTTATTCAAATTGATTTTATAGGATTGTTTATGATGAGCTAATCAGTAGAAATCACAAGTTTTTGGGTGGATTTTTTACACTGTAGGTGAAGCATTTTTTGGAGAGGATACCTACAGAAGACGTTACCAATTTAAGAGTGATGGAGTGATGTGATAAATTTATGATATACAAGTGTTCATTTGAAAAGTTCCCACTCCTGATTTCTCGCCGCCAAAATTCCCTACAGGAATACGCCGGAGCAGGTCAATTTTTGTTTTGAGAGGAACATCTGAGACACATTCCTGGATTTTTACCTTCAATCCCTTCGCCCTCACCCCACCCTGCGTTAAAATATCAACCAGCATTACCAATGACGTGGTTCATCAAATTGACGGCAATGACATTCTCTTCCTGTTGAACATATTTTAATTTTCTTAAACGACCCTTAAACCCTTTTGAACGTAACAGGAACGAATTTTTCCTGGAAGAATTTCGCCGGAACCAATTTCCCCTGGAAGGAATTTCCCTGGAATGAAGTCTACCGGAATGAACTTCCCTCGGAAATAATTTCCTCCGGAAGAGATTTCCCCAGAATCAGTTCCACCTTCCACCGCAATGAACTTATTTAATCGGAAATGATTTCACTTGGACGGAACAGTACCTATCTCAAAACACAATATCTAATTTTCTTCTCCTCTAGGACGTGACCGGACAATTCATCGCCAAATGATATTTTGCCCTTTGATTTAATACCGTATGATCAAAAACTTTTCTCCTCTAGGCAAGCTGTGGCCTGGCCAAAATCAGCCTTGTGTAGTTTTTCGTTGCTTTTCGAACGTAAGGCCCCTTTTGCAGTCTTCTGTTATCAATAAGAGCTCCACTCGGCCCCCACTGTTCTGTTTTCGATGTAATTTGAAGCCCTGCTGAGCCCCCTTACATTTTCCATGACGGAGCAGCAAGCAACGTTATGCCGTCATTATCATGTTTGGAGCCCTATCGGGCCCTATTGTGTCTTCAAGTATAGCTGGAATCCTGTTGAGCCTCCTTATATCTTTTCATGGCTTCCGGAGTAGGTACCTACCTACCAGTATGCCTCATTTTCCGTTGGGTATTCTGTTTCTACAGAGGTCCATTGGGCCGACCCCTTGGTGTCTTCAATATCGTTTTAAGTTCTGAAGCTCACTAGCACTTTTTTGAGGCTTTTGGAGCATTAGAATGTCCGTTGTGCCTGTATGTGATATTCGGCCTAAAATCGGGCCCCCTTGTTTCTTAAAGGATAATTTTGAGCCCCAATGACTTATGTGCTTCATGGCTTCAAAAATTTCACACAGTCCTCTTTTGCCATCTTGTGTTATCCAGCCTCCAGTGGCCCATTGGGCTCTCAATTTGATTTGAAGCCCTGCTGAGCCCTCTTACATTTTTATTCATTTTCAGAGGCTGGTAATCACCCTTCTGCCATCATAATATTCGGAGTCCTTTGGGGCCCCCTTGGGTCCTTAAATGTAGTTGGATCCCTGATATGAGTCCCCGTGTGTGTTTTTGTGGCACTCAGAATTTCAGTGAGCCCTTTTTCGCCTGCTTTTATTTCACAGAGAGCTTCATTGGGCCTCTTTGTCGTTTTTTCATAACTTTCGGAGCTCTATCGGACCCCTTGTGCCTTCTCCAAACTGAATGTGTAGTTTTGAGCCCCAGTCAGCTCACTTATGACTTTTTTTGCTTTCAGACTACCAGTGAGCCTCGTTACGCCTTCTTTTGTTACATAGAGCCCCTTGGGTTCCTTTGTATTAGTAATATCGTCTGGAGCCCTACTGAACCCCCTTGCATTTTCTTGTGGCGTTCGGATTTCTGTTGGGCCCCCCTTTTGCCGTAATGTGTCATCGTTTGGAGACCTAGGCCAGTCAAATTAGAACAAATTTTTCCGTTTGAGGGAAAAAACTGTTGGAGTTTTGGAAATTTGACAGTAATGTTCGATAAGGTGTACTGTTGAACATACTAAAAGTCCCTAACTCTACCTATTGAGCTCGAGCCGCCATCTTGGAAAAATGGTCCTTCGATCCAGTTTTCTGCTCATATTTCGCTAATCATCAGATATATTCAATTAAGTTTGATAAAAAATCAAGGCTATAAAATTGTCTACAAAAATTGTTCCATATCGACTTTTTCCCGTATCTGTTGAAATTAATTAAATTAAATTAACAAAAAAAATCAAAAAATCAGCGATTTTTTGCCTATGGCTAGAGATATTGTCTTCAAAATTTGTGAAAATGTTGACAGTCTACATCAAAGCTAAACGTGACAGTTGAGATAGAAAAAAAATGCGAAAATATTTTTTTATTTTTTTTTAAATTAAGCAAAAATTTGGTTTTTGAGTTTGACATTTCCAACACGGCGAAGTAAAGGTTTCAATCACACATCAATCAGTTTTGATATTTACATATTGCAAGACAAGATTTCGTCAGTATTGTGCCTTCTTGAGCTTCTGGAATGCTCGATATGAATTAAACTGAAAGAATAATAGCTCAGTCCAAAAAGTGTTGTCGATTAGTACTGAAGGTAACATCTCAAAACAAAAGACATTAGCAAAGGATATACAGGAGGTCCAAAGGTTATTCAACTGTATATAAGCCCCATATTGATGTGCCTTGTCCAAAATAGTACAGAAGAATTAATCAAAATGTTAAAATCCACCCTGTATAATAAGAAGTAACGATACAAAATGGAAGTAGTAGATCATACCTGGTGCCAAAAGTTTGTGACGTCAAAGGATACTAAAGATGAATCATGTTCCCTTCAGTTCCTGGTCAAGACTGCATCAAGATCATTAGAGAAATGTTGTTTGAAACTGATTTGCCAACTCACCAAGTCCTAGACTTGTGTACACTGTTAGGTCTTTCGTTGAGCCAAAATTATTTTAAATTTAATGAGAAAACGTACATTCAAGAGAAAGGTTTATCCATGGGTTCTAATTTGTCTCCCCTATTAGCAGATATCTTCATGAACAAGTTAGAAATGTCACATATAATGAACAACACCAATCCCTATAAACAATTTATTTCCTTTTATACACGTTATGTAGATGACATTTTAGTTATCTTCTCAGGCAACGATGATCAATTAAACGATTTACTGAGTTACATGAACAATATACACCAAAATATCAAATTTACAATTGAAAAAGAAACAAACAACTGTTTGAATTATTTAGACCTACAAATAAAAAGAAATAACGATAAGCTGGACTTTAACATCTACAGAAAAGGTACTACAACAGATCTGATCATTCCTTTTGATTCATGTAGTCCTGCTTCAACCAAAAAAGCGGCATTCAACAGTTATTTCAATAGACTTTTCAAAATACCTTTATCAAAAGAAGATTTTAAGAACGAATATCGAACAATAAAACAAATAGGACTCAATAATGGCTACCCTCGTTCATTTATTGACAAAATATTCAATAAATTCCTTTCAAAATACACAACAAGCAGACAAATAATCTCTACAGAATCAAACAGAACTTACAGGTCTTTAACCTTCTTTGGTTCAACATCTTATAAGATCGCAAGCATTTTTCAAAGAACAAACCCGAACATCATAATTTCCTTCAGAACCAATTCAAAACTACAACAAATTCTCAGTCATCCCAAAGATTTTCTTCCAAGAGAAGAAAAATCAGGTGTTTACGAACTTAGTTGTGGTACTTGTAACGCAAAATATGTGGGCCATACAGGAAGAAAATTTTCGATACGAATTCATGAGCATAACAGAGACATAATAAAATCAAAAAGAATAGGTTATATGGACAGTAAATCGCATTTTGCAAGCCATATCATTTTATCTCAACATAACTTCGACCCAAGTTTAAATGTCAAATTTTTACACTTTTCATCAAATTTTAAACAAAGAACTTTACTAGAATCACTTGAAATTTTAAGACTTAAATCTGATCATAATTTCCACTGTCTTAATGAACAAACAGAAGACTTGGAAGGTGTTGCTACAATGAATATTTTATTAGATGGGGAACAACAATACCTAAATCCATAACATCTGGTACTAATAAAATGTTCATTGTAGCAACACCTTCTAAGTCCACTATCGTTATATTTTTATGCTTATATACATTGTAATCTTGGACCAACTAGTTTCTGATCATAACACCTGAAAAAACATTTGAATTTTATACATAATTATAAATAACAAAATGTCACTTCTCAAGTAAGATCCTTTACTCATTTTAATATACCTACAACAGCTTCATAAAACTTATTACAGCCCTGACGATGCTTAACAGCGAAACCGGTTGGCCAAAGAAGTATCAATAATTATTTATGGTGTAACTACAAGCAAAATAAAAAGTACAAATAATAAGTTATTACCCTCCTAATACTGTGATGATATACTTTACATGATGACGTCGACTGCATTAGAAAGAATAGAGGAGGCGAAAATATTCAATAAGATACTCAAAGAGTTTTAGGAAAATGGGGAACGGGGTTGAAAATTTGAAAAATATTTTTTCAGGGAGAGAATTCAATTCTCTTTAATTCAAGTATCGTAGTGTTGATGGTGCTATTTGAAATTTTGAAGTTGGGGTGGGCGGGAGCGAAGGGGCTGAAAATAGAAATTTCCCATTTCATGTTTCAGATGTCCCCCTCGATATAAAAGTCAACCTGTTTTTGCCCAAAGGAATCTCCATTACAAATCAAAAGTTATTTTGGGAGTGGATAGTTTTCAAATGATCACTCGGTATGTTTTACGCGACTAATTAAGCCCTAAATAACAAAAAAAAGACGTGAAAATATAAAAACTCTCCTCAAAGTAAGATAAAGAAAATTTCGTGTTTATAGTGGCTGAAGAGCTAAGCACTCAAAGCCAACCAAAAAAAAAAAAAAAAAAAAAAAAAAAACGCCACTTATAAGTTTCAAATAGGACTGACTGGAAACCTTTCAATTTCAAGCTTTTGGAAAGAGGGTATTCTTTGAGGTTTTGAGCTTATTCAGCTTTATTTAGCTATTTAGGTTTTAGCTTGTTGGCGGTGGGCAGGTATCTGTGTAGTCACTAGCAGGACCTTCTCAGCACCGCCCTAGTACTCTGGAAGCGGCGCCAGGTGGTACACACACCACCCACCATTTCATTGACGCATCAACAGCAAGGTGATTAGTGCCTTTTTCTCGGTGCTCATCTCGTTTAACTCTTCTATTCTTGACGTGACCGCACGGAAGTACATGCCAAGGTACTAGAGAGCGCAAGATAATTTTCCAGAGTCAAAATCCACAGACTAAATATTCAGATGAAAGGGAGCTCATGCTGCACCGGCTGATTTTCCAGTGACGGGGACCACTTTCAAGCCTTTGAACTGTGAATTTTCGTTTTAAATTTCATTCAGTGAAAGTGACGGATAGCTTGGCTTGTTTCCAATCTTTCGTTGGCAAGATTTCATGACCTTGCCCCGTTATTTGGTAGGACCAATGGTAGATTCCATAGAAGGTTTTTCACTGAGCTTTAGAGCAATGAATAAACTCGAGTAATCCCGACCGTTTTATTGATAAAAAATGCTCGGATCGCTGCGGAATCACGTGTCCAAATATCTGTCTGCTCTATCTGCTTGCTCCTTAAATTGAGTTTTCATCTTCATTTTTGAGAGAGAAATCCTCAATTTGATTTTGGCCTGCTGAAAATAGAGCTTTGAACCGACGGCGACGATCTGGTCATGTCCTGTAGACTGTAGACCAACAACTTTGTTATGAGAGATTGTTTTTGTCGAGGATTATTTCATCGCATTGAAAATTTTCAAGGATTTATTTTTCAATTTTCACCCTGTATACTAAATAGTATATCCCACAGGAATGTATGCTTTTAACTTGGTCAACCGAGGAGTTGATTTTCCCGGAATTCAGTGTACATTTTATTTCGGAATTCCCGGCATTCTTTCGGGAATCAACGGAAATCCCGGAAGCCGTTCGGAAATCACCGAAATTCCCGGAACTCTTTCGGAAATCACAGCGCCAAAATTCCCGGAAGTCTTTCGGAAATCACTGGAATCCCCGGGATTCTTCAGGAAGTCATCGGAATTCCCAGAATTCTTTCTAAAATCACCAGAATCCCAGGAAGTCTTTCGGAAATCACCGGAATTCCCAGAAGTCTTTCAGAAATCACCGGGATTCCCGGAAATTATTGGGAAATCACCGGAATCCCCTTAATTCCCAGAGGTCTTTCAGAAATCACATCACCGAAATTCCCCCAAAAAAAAATCGAAAATCACTGGAATTCGCGGAAGTTCTTCGGAAGTCACCGGAGTTCTTTGGAATATCACCATAATTCCCAAAAGTCACTGTAAATCCTCGGAATTCCGGGAATCAGAATTCTTGTAAACACTTTTTTCTCGCGGAATCAACCCCTCGTGGTCAACATATACGCAGTAAAAAACTGTTTGAGAACTACTTTCCTGGAGCAAGAGATAATTTTCATTTATTATTATTTTTTGTTTCAAGTACATACATGAATTGATATGAACTTTTAATGACTGAATTTGAATGGATAAATAATAAACTGAATTTTATGGATATATATATTCAAGGTTTTTTGTCTCTTTTGACGATTTTTGCTGCACTCTAAGTTGAGCGTAGGTAGGCTTGGCTCAGTTTGAACGATGGAGCTGAAAATATCATATTTTGTGATGATTCGTAAGAGAAAATCTTATCTAAATTAGACAAGGAACTTGATGCCTTAGACATCGAAAATTTGATTAGAGTATTTTTCTCATAAAAAAAGCCCAATGTGCACCTTATTGAGAGACTTCATAAAATTGAGAGATTTTTAGAACAAGTGGCCTCTGATCATGAAAGTATGCATATCAAATTCAGTGTAATTTGCACTGTTTTTATAGCAGATATTATACAGGGTGATTCACAACTTGTGACTTTCCTTTCACGGGTGAGCTCAGGATGTGCCTGAAAAACTATTTCTGAGGGAAAAAAGTTGAAAAAAAAATCCTGAAATATTGACTTATTTGAACTCAACATCGAAGAAAATTTTGGGGATCGCCGATGCAATGCCTCACGTGGATAATTCTAATCTGGTACTATGGAAACAAACATACCCAATAAGGGTTGATCGATAATAAGGTATTATTGTCAAGAATGACGTTAGTTGACCATTATTATTACCTATTCAACTGAAATTTACAAGTAGCGGGTACAAATACAGTTAGATAGGTAACCCAAGTGGATGATTGCGACCATCAACCAAACATAAGGGTCCTCACCTTATGTAATGGACAAAGAGACGAGGAAAGGGAGTAAGTCGAGGCATCATCAGTTGAGGTTGACACTGACAAATTAGGCCAGTCAAATTAGAACAAATTTTTCCGTTTGAGGGAAAAAACTGTTGGAGTTTTGGAAATTTGACAGTAATGTCCGATAAGGTGTACTGTTGAACATACTAAAAGTCCCCGACTCTACCTATTGAGCTCGAGCCGCCATCTTGTAAAAATGGTCCTTCGATCCAGTTTTCTGCTCATATTCCGCTAATTATCAGAGATATTCAATTAAGTTCAGTAAAAAATCAAGGCTATAAAATTGTCTACAAAAATTGTTTCATACTGATTTTTTCCCGTATCTGTTAAAATTAATTAAATTAAATTAACAAAAAAAAAATCAAAAAATGAGCGATTTTTTGCCTACGGCTGGAGATATTGTCTTCAAACTTTGTGAAGATGTTGGCAGTCTACATCAAAGCTAAACGTGACAGTTGAGAAAGAAAAAAAAATTGCGAAAATATTTTTTTATTTTTTTTTAAATTAAGCAAAAATTTGGTTTTTGAGTTTGACATTTCCAACACGGCGGAGTAAAGGTTTCAATCGAACATCAATCAGTTTTGATATTCACATATTGCAAGACAAGATTTCATCAGTATTGTGCCTTCACGAGCTTCTGGAATGCTCGATATGAATTAAACTGAAAGAATAATAGCTAAGTCCAAAAAGTGTTGTCGATTGGTTCTGAAGGTGACATTTCAAAAGAAAAGACATCAGCAAAGGATATACAGGAGGTCCAAAGGTTATTCAACTGTATATAAGCCCCATATTGATGTGCCTTGTCCAAAATAGTACAAAAGAATCAATCAAAATGTTAAAATCCACCCTGTATAACAAAAAGTAACGATACAAAATGGAAGTAGTGGATCATAACTGGGGCCAAAAATACAGCCTTTACATTTCTGGAAAAAAGAACAAAATTGATTGATTTATTTGGAAGTTATTAGTCCTCAAACTTGACTTTACAAATTTCAGCCAGTCAAATGGAGAAAAGTAGAGAGAAGTAACTGTCGGAGTTTCAGAAATTTGACAGGGATGTTCGCCAAGGTATACTAATAAACATACTAAAAGTCCCCGCCTCTACCTGTTGTGCTCGAGCCGCCATCTTGGAAAAATGGTAATAAACTTGATCGAAGGACCATTTTTTCAAGATGGCGGCTCAAGCGCGATAAGTAGAGGCGGGGACTTTTAGAATGTTCATAAGTATACCTTAGCGAACATTCCTGTCAAATTTCTGAAACTCCGACCGTTACTTCTCTCTACTTTTCCCTATTTGACTGGCTGAAATTTGTGAAGTCAAGTTTGAGGACTAATAACTTTCAAATAAATCAAATAATTTTGTTCTTTTTTGTCAGCAATGTAAAAACTTTATTTTTGGCACCAGGTATGATCTACTACTTCCATTTTGTATCGTTACTTTTTGTTATACAGGGTGGATTTTCACATTTTGATTAATTCTTTTGTACTATTTTGGATAAGGCACATCAATATGGGGCTCATATACAGTTGAATAACCTTTGGACCTCCTGTATATCCTTCGCTGATGTCTTTTGTTTCGAAATGTTTCCTTCAGAACCAATCGACAACACTTTTTGGACTTGGCTATTATTCTTTCAGTTTAATTCATATCGAGCATTCCAGAAGCTCGTGAAGGCACAATACTTATGAAATCTTGTCTTACAATATGTAAATATCAAAACTGATTGATGTTCGATTGAAACCTTTACTCCGCCCTGTTGGAAATGTGAAATTCGAAAACCAAATTTTTGCTTAATTATAAAAAAAAATAAAAAAATATCTTCGCAATTTTTTTTTCTATCTCAACTGTCACGTTTAGCTTTGATGTAGACTGCCAACATCTTCACAAATTTTGAAGACAATATCTCTAGCCATAGGCAAAAATCGCTTATTTTTTGATTTCTTTTTGTTAATTTAATTTAATCAATTTCAACAGATTCGAGAAAAAAATTGGTATGAAACAATTTTTGTAGACATTTTTATAGCCTTGATTTTTTATTAAACTAAATTGAATATCTCTGACGATTAGCGGAATATAAACAGAAAACTGTATCGAAGGACCATTTTTCCAAGATGGCGGTTCGAGCTCAATAGGTAGAGTTGGGGACTTTTAGTATGTTCAACAGTACACCTCACCGGACATTACTGTCAAATTTCCAAAACTCCAACAGTTTTTTCCCTCCAGCTTTCCTTATTTGACTGGCCTAAATTATTTATTTTTACCTCCGATTATTGCTAAAGGAGGAGTGTTAACATAGAAACATTTTCGCTTATCGTTAAGCTATTGTTGAATCGTATGTCTCATCAACAGATAGAAAAATAAACCCATTAGTCCCACATATGTTTGGCAAATTTTCATTATTTTTTTCCTCGTAAACCATATAGCTTTTTGAGTCATTTTCAAGCACATGAAGTCAAGTTTTTGGGGCCCCATAACCCCTTGAAAGGAAAGTCATAAGTTGTGAATCACCCTGTATTATGGTGGAGAAATGTGTTTTTTGTGTGCAAACTTCGACATCACCTGGAATAATCATAATGAGGAGAGTATTCTCCTAAAGTCATTAAGTCACCCTGAGGTACATTAGTATAGTCGAATCAAAATTCAACATAAGTAAATTTCGGAAGAAGTGAACTAGCCTGGCATTCTGTAGTAACCTGACCTCTACTGTTATTGATATCGGTGTAATCTTCAAATTTCCATCATCGACTCAAAGCCCATTTTCGTCTTGGGTCGCAACCTTATTCGGAAAATGTCTGAAGGTCCTGACATCATTGCAATTTCAACAAGAGTCCTAGTTAACCTAGTTAGTCGTGGAATTTAAATAAGCTTCCATAACCAAAATCTCATCTTCATTGGGTATACCTACCTAGTAATTGCTGAAAAACTGTGTACCTGTGCTTTTTTTGCTAAGCCCACAACAATAATAATAACAACAGTAATTGAGATGTTAGCATAGCATTGACCTTGTACCTTTTTTTTTCAGATACACAACCAGTAACGGCATCGAAAGATCCGAAACCGGCGTTTACCATCCGACGCCCACCGGCCTCGTACTAAGAGTAAACGGATTTTACCAGTACTTGCTGAACGGAAAAAAATACGGAGTTTCGTATCGGGCCAACGAAAATGGCTACCAAGCGAAGCAATTTGAAGATTTGAGCGAGTTGGACAACATTTGGAGCACTGTCAGTGGGATCAGCACCTCCACCACTTACACCACCACCACAGAGAAGCAAATCAAAGTGAAAACTGCCGAAAATGAAACGGGAGACGAAATAATCGACACCAGGATCGGCACTCCAGTGATAGCAACCCTAGTCGGAGGAGGAGTCGGTTAAAACAGTTGTATCAAATCTGAGTCAAATCAGTGGTATTCAAGAGCTTCATTGAAATCTGTTGATGGTGAAATATATCAGGTTAGCTTTGAGTGAATTTACCTTTGTGATTGTTTTCGAAATAGCTGCACTAAAATTAAATCTGTTTACCTGTTAGTTGTCATTCATACATCAAGCTGTCAATATTTACTGGAGCCAATATTAACTGCTGTGAATAGCACTGAATATTTATTGTTTTATTTATAAAAATTGAATGTATGTACTTAATTTATTGTCTATTTTTTTTTCAATAAACTTACATAAAAAACTCGTTACTTTGATTGGATATGAGGTATCGAGATGGGAGTCAATGGCTCGCAGGAACAGGTTTGCACGGCACACGTCCTTGCGTGGCACAATGTTTCGGTCACTTTGCTTGTGCTCCTGTTTAGTGCTGTTGGTGGACGGTGCAGTTTTGCGGGATACCAACAAAATCACTCCAGAAGCCAAGAACAACTTCGGGTGAGTCTCGTTCCATGTTTCTCCAAAAACTGCTCAAAATCTGGATGAATTTAAGGTGCAAAACTGGCGATGGAAGTGCACGCACGGAGGCCGGAGGTTTGGTTCAAGGTCAGCTGCAAGTGGCCGGGAAGTATCATTACACGGGAACCGACGGCAAAATCTACGCCGTGACCTACAGGGCGGACACAGAATCAGATGGGTACCAAACCGAGCCTCCACCATCATCGTCAGCAGCACCGGAGGAAATGAAGCTGCAAAATTCGGAAGTTGCTCCTCAAATACAGCATCAAAACGGAACCGTCATGCAGACGCAGAAAATATCCGAGACGAATCAGAAAGGGCCTGCCGGTGGGACGAATGAGGAAGATGACGAGCTGGTCGGGGATAAAATTGGGAGCGCTTGTCTGGCGTGCCTGGCAGGCGGTGGTCTAGGCTAATTCTTGTGTCTTATGTAATAGTAAAGTTATTAATGTTAGTAGAACAGAGGTCAAATAATAAGTATTATAGTGGGTCTTGGAGAAAAAACAACAGAAATGTCAATATGTAATTTTTTTCTGATCCAGTGAAGAAAGAATGCCGCTTTGGAAGTCCTTCGATTGAGAAAGAACATTATCTTTATAGATCATAGGTTAACCATGAACTCACTCAAAAATTCAAATGAAGTTCGAATTGCCCTAGCTTTAGGAAGAATAGAGCTACTTGATTCGAAATCTCTTTTTTGCCTTCTGATTGCTTCTGTGTGTATAGCAGGCAGGCGTCCATTTTTGATCAGATCCTCCGTGTTTATTATACAGAGCGTCGCGTAAAATCCTGCAAAAACTAGAAAATTCGGGCGACTTCCAGTTTCGAAAAACAAATTTCAAAATTTTTCCATTTTGCCCAATGTCCAATGTAGTGGATACCTACACCCGTATCACGAAACGGGTTTCCAATTTCCTGATTATTTTTTCAGCTGTAGGATGATTAGAGAGGAACCACTTTTGTTTTGTCTGAGCCTTTAACCTTGTTGGCCGATTTCGGAAATTTTCGTCTCATGTTGATATCAAAGCTTCAGACAATAAGATTCAAAAGTCAAAATTTACTCAAGGCAAACGTTCCATCCAAGGGTTGTATCGTAAAATCCGAAATGCATCGAAATGCAGTCCGCTGATGTACAGAGTCAAGAAAGTACTTCCCTTTGAAATTCTCACTTTTTGATTGATTTTGGTGATGAACAATGACTGATGAAAATGGCGGACTCAGTCGAATATACCGGGTGGGCCATAAAAAACCGTGCTCAGAATTTTTCCTTTTAAAATTTTTATTTCATCACCGATTGCATTGAAATTGCCAGCATTGGCTGGCCAATTGGATAGACTAGGTATCATTTCCTTATTTCAAAATGGCCGACATATCAAAAATCAAGATGGCAGAAACAATTGAAAATAGGCCTTCTTTTGTTCTCGTTGCTTTTTATCGAAAGTTAACAGAAAGTCAAAACCAATAATTTATTATGAAGGAATAGACCTCTCTTGTCAGTTCATGACCACAATCAATGAAATCTGGTCATCTGCTAAGGAGCTATTGCGAGTTGAAGTGAAGCCTCCTTTCCGTTTTTTTTATTTCCACATAATTAATCCAAATTTAGGTATCCTGCCCGCCATGCGCCATATGCTCATTTCTCAACCGATTTTCTCAAATTTGGTTTCAGTGGCTAGTCAATTGAACAGGCTATATTTTTTATATGAGAAAATGACCGACATGTCAAAATCCAAGATGGCGGAAGCAACTGAAAATAGAATTTCTCTTATCCTCATTGCTTCTCAATAGAAATGAGCAGAAAGTCAAAACCAATAATAATTATGAAGAAATAGACCTTTCTCAACAATTCAAGACCGCAACCAATCGAATCGGGTCATTTGCTGAGGAGCCATGGCGATTTGAAGCGAAGCCTACCTACTAGTTCCTTATTCCCGCATAAATGACCCAAATTTAGAAATCCTGCCCGCCACATCCTAATTTTCCAACCGATTTAGTCAAATTTGGTATCAATGGCTAGCCAATTGGAGAGGCTACCGATCTCATATGAGAAAATGGCCAACATGTTAAAATTCAAGATGGCGGAAGCTATTGAAAATGGGCTCGATTCGTTCTTGTTGGAATAAAAAATCGGAGGTACTGGGAGAAGGCTTCGCTTAAACTTGCAGTAGTTCTCCAGCAGATGACCCGATTTGATTGGTTGCGGTCCTTAATTGTCAATGGAGGTCTATTCCTTCATAATAATTATTGGTTTTGACTTTCTGCTTATGTCTAATTAAAAGCAATGTGGACAACAGAAATTCTATTTCCAATTGCTTCCGCAATCTTGGATTTTGACATGTCCGCCAATTTCTCATATGAAGAAGGTAGCCTGTCCAATTGACGAACCACTGATACCACATTTGAGAGAATCGGTTGTGAAATGAGCACATGGCAGAATTGCGGGCAGGATACCTAAATTTGGATCAATTATGCGGAAATGAAAAAACGGAAAGTAAGCTTCACTTCAACTTGCAATAGATCCTCAGCAAATGATTCGATTTCATTGGTTGTAGTCTTGAATTGACAAGTGAGGTTTATTTCTCCATAATACATTATTGGTTTTGACTTTCTGCTAACAAAAAGCAACGAGAACAAGAGAAGACCTATTTTCAATTGTTTCTGCCATCTTGAATTTTGGTATGTCGGCCATTTTGAAATACGGAAATGATAGCCTATTCAATTGGCTAGCTGAAAAGTTCGATGAAATCGGTGGCGAAATAAAAAAATTCAGAAGGGAAAATTCCGAGCACGGTTTTAAATGGCCCATCCGGCACAGTGAGGGGCAATGAAAAATTCGCATTTTTTCCCCAAAAAATTCCATGAACAGGTCGATTTTGTTTCCCAATTTGGCACATTTCAATGTAAAATTTTCATATTCACTGCCATTTATGAGAAAGCTGTGACGTCATCAGCAATTTTTTTTAATTAAGCCCTCTCTCTGTTTTTGCAGATTCGGATAGATTATGAAATTCTGATTTCAGCAATATGCACATTATACTTTTTGGGCTGATAGTTTCGAGTAGGTATATGATAAATGTCAAAGTTTTTGATTTGAGAATTTTTTTTTTGGAGAGTTATCTCTTTATTTTTGTGACAGTTGATTTGGGGAGTCCCTCCATTGGATCAAATGCTCAAACTGCCACCCGTTAGTCTCCTGGCAGTACGCAAGCCTGTCCAAAAATTTTCGGATACCATTTGGATAACTTCCACACTGATCAAGGGACGGACATTCCTTACGAATTTGATCCTCCAAATTTTGTGGTCTGTTTATGTAGACTTTTGATTTAAGCATTCCCATGAGAAATAATCAAGAGGAGTCAAATCCACAGATCTCGCGGGCAACTGAATATATCGGTCCCGTCTGCCAATCAACCTTTCAGCAAAACAGGTGTCCAAAAGAGTAAGGACAGGTCGCACATAGTGACCTGAAAGAAAGACTCGAAAAGTTTGCCTTTTGAGTGAAATATTTCAAGAAATTTTTGATTTTATTATACGGGGTGTTCATGGTTTCAGTGCTCTAACTGTAGGGTTGTATTCTTTGGCCAAATGCAAGAAAAAATTTCTCGAAAAGTTTTTTTTTCGGGTTTCAGTTTCCAAGTTACAGGGTGTCAAAAAAATTTTAAAAGAAATTGTTGACTTATTTTTCAATAAATTATCTTGTAATCAGTGTGAGCAATGGCAATAATTTCTAATAAGTCTTCTTTTCAGTTATTTTAATGCTTTTATTTTAATCATTTTAACCACGCACAAATATATCAATATTTCTGTGGTTGTTTGTAAATTTATTTCAACTTCGTTTTTTTTTGTGAAATTATTGCCTGTATATAATCTACATATTTGGAAAATGAAATAAATTGTATTCTATTCTATCCTATTCTATTCTTTCAATAATACTGCAGTTCACAAAAGTCTCATCAGTCAATCTATTGATATGATCGATTTCCATGGTTCTCAACATAAAATACCGTTTTTCTCGAAAATGGTTGCCTTGACAGCTTCGGACAAAGAGTACCTTTTTTGCTTAGAATTGTTCGAGGAATCAGAAAATGTTAATCAAGATTGATTTTATCTCAGTGGCGTGCAGATAACCCGGGTTAATTGGTGGGTAACCCTAATATCTACGCCACTGGTTTTTTAACAAAGTAATGGTAAACCCTTAATGAAAACTGATTGATAGTCTATCAATAGTACCAAGTTTGGTTTTCGTGAAAATAGTAGTTACTAAGTTATAGCAAAAAAAATTTTCATTTTCTAATTGTTTGACACCCTGTAATTTGGCAACTAAAGCCCGAAAGAAAAAAAAAATATCGATAAAATTCTCTTGTATTTGGCCAAAGAATACAACCCTACAGTAAGAGCACTTGAACCGTGGACAGGGACACCCTATAATTTGAATTTTCAATTTTATAAATTCTATCATTTCTGTAATAAAAACGTTTTTATTTGGTCAATACATCATCAATGAAAAACTATAGGTACAAATTCACCACTTTTGATAATCGTTATCTCGGAAACTATCAGTTAAAAAAGTGTACATGTGCATATTGCTGAAATCAGAATTTCATATTCCATTCGAATCTGCAAAAAAAGAAGGGGGGTTCAAAAAAGGCTGATGACATCACAGCTTTTACAAAAATTGCGGCAAATAATTAAATTTTATCAAAATGTTTGGAACTGGGGAGCAAAATTGACCTGTTTGATGGATTCTTCGAGGAAAGAAATGCTGATTTTCTAGTGAACTTGTTCCATACTTTTGCCCCTCACTGTAGGTAATATATACTACCCAATTTTGATACCGTTCTTTTTTATGAAAAATTATGAAAGTCACAAGTACCTAGCATGATTGAGCAGAGTTGATGTTCTGCTACTATTCAAGACTATAACGAGCTCGTTTGGCTGATTTTTAATAGAGTTACAGCGATCTGGAAAAAGGTCCACTTGGCTTGCTTCAACCAGAGACGTATATTCAGAGTCAGATTTTGTATTCAAGTGGTCTCACGATCATGTTAATTCACACACAGGCTTGAACTAAGATGTGTTTATAGATTGTGGTAATCATTTTGTGAAAACATGGAAAAAATGTATGACAAAAAACTGGAAAGTGGCATTTTTTCAAATGACCCCATACTTGAAGAAGATAATCGGAAAATTGCAAGACCGTTTCGAGATAAGTGCATCCAACCTCTCTTCGCCACGCCAGTTGAAAAAACTACTCAGAAATTTTGTTTTTCGGAATTGAAAGTGGGTAATCCAAACAATTTAGTCTTGCAGGATTTTGTCGCAGGAGGACCGTGAACCGTGGACCGATACTGACTGATGATGAGGAAATTTGGTATCCAGTCTATGATAGACAAAGAGTGCAAGTTCAGGACAATGAAAGGAAACTCTCAAACCACCAAATTCCCAATTTCTTTGGTAGCTGGGGCACTCTGAACTCGATTATAAATTCTTGATGGGCAATAATTTCCATTATTATTCTCAAGTAGTTACTCAATCTACTCAACTGGGAAATTATTATAACGCATTGAAGAGTCATTGTTTCCAACAGAAAAGAATTCAAATACGCGGAATTTTGCTGATTAGTGGAAAGTTGAGAAGAAGGTGAACTGCACAGAAGATGACATATTCCAAAAATGGGTAATAATGAAAATGCAGCCCTTTAGAGTTGGGATGAAAAATCGTTTTGTTATCATAGCTTTGCAGAAAACCGTCAATTCT
The DNA here is from genome assembly GCA_949128115.1 of Anaspis maculata. Taxonomy (NCBI): domain Eukaryota; kingdom Metazoa; phylum Arthropoda; class Insecta; order Coleoptera; family Scraptiidae; genus Anaspis; species Anaspis maculata. Next base: position 4,240,995 of record OX421964.1, read on the forward strand.
CCAATATTTTGATTTTCATATCAGCTTTAGATGTCTGTTAAACGTTTAACTTCAAAATAAATATTTAGAGTGAGAAGCATTTAATCAAAATTCTTCAAATAAAACATTTTTTGACCAATAATTTAAGGGTAATGTTGATTTTGAATCCATGATTTTTATTTGAGCATCACCAGCGGCGCGGCGTAGAGGTTACAGGATATATACCTAATAGCCGCCTTCAATTGTTGCGCCACTGCAATGTTCCGCTTCACCGAATTTGTTATCGGTACTATTATTTTTTTTTGTAATAAAATCTGTGCTTATTCAGAGCAAAACAGGACGGTTACACATTCATGATGGGAAACGATTCTCTTATCTCAACTCTGAAGGGCTGTATCTCCGTTACCTATTATACATTCCTGAAATATGTTTTTTTTTTGTGCAGTCTTAATACTACTCAATTTTTATGAATTGTCAAAGTGTCAGCTCATGAACACTGAATTATGGTACTTTCTGGACACCAAAAATATTTCAAAGGCATTTGAAGAAATCGTTTTGGCAATAGATATAATGGCTTATTAAAAAAAAAACTGTAGTAAATGGACACCAAGATGGACACCAATAACAGTAAATGATCAAAAATGATGATTTTTTGTTGGCAACTTTTCCCAAAGAATAGCTCTGGAATCTGGATTTAATTTCTTATGTCTCCCAAAATTATGATACCGTCGATGATTTTTTCGTTTGTCAAAACATGTCTTAGCAATCATTAAGAAAATTTTCTGGTGTTTCAGGACTATTGGGCTTTCAAAAAAATTGTGAGATAATCCAAACGGAAACAAAGTGGATTGACAATGATGATCCCAAGTGCCTTGGGAATACTAAACTGCTCACAAATTGAAGTGGATATTTTTAAAAAAAGGTTTTTTTAAAATCGCCACAAAATTCTTGAAAATCACTCGATTGTGAAACCGCTTGCACTGTTTTGAAGAAAAATGTCAATATTTTCAAGAACTGCTAAAGTCTTCCACAAAAATCACATGGATATGTCGAATACAGAGTGATGAAAAAAGTCGTTCACTTTTGTTCTTTTTTACTCTTGTGCAGGAGATTGTTCATCCACCCTGTACACCTATATTTACTTGGATCTTATAGTCTGCAGCTTATGTAACTCGTCAGTTTTTAGTTTTTCGCTTTCCGTTGCGTACTTACCGAAATATAGCCTTTTCACTTTTCAAAGTCGTTTTATCGATGAATCTACTAAATCCGGGCGCTACTGGATTTTTTTTGTACTAAGCAATGCCACTTGTACTTTTAGAACGATTTTTTGCGCAGATTTCAAAATTTACGAAGATATGGCGTTTCAACCATCTGATGTATACAGGGTGTCGCAAAAAAAAATCATTTATAAGATTCATTTTATTTCGAAATAATCAGTAGCAAAATGCCGTTGCAAAGATCAACTCCAGGTAAGTTCGATATCGTGACAAATATCTTGCGAAATGGTACAAGGCAAAGAGAAATTGTCAATTTGGTGAACGTATCACAAAGTGTCATCGGTGGGCAAAGAGACGACTCCTTGCCACTGGCAGTGCCCGAATCACACATGGAGAAGGTCGCCCGAGAATAATTCCAGTAATGGACGATCTCTTCTTGTTAGAGATAAAATTGTAAAATTGAAAAGTGAAATTTTCTTCAACCTGTAATAAGGTGTCAGAAACAAATTTCTTCGTTCATGCGACACCCTGTATATTTTTATGTAGTCTTCCATTCGAAATCTGCTCAAAAAATCGTTTTAAAAGTACCAAGTGGCATTGTTTTGTGAGTACCAAAAAATCCAGTAGCCCCCGGATTTATTCATTGACAAAATGACTTTGGAAAGTAAAAAGGCTATATTTTGGTAAGTACGCAGCGGAAAGCGGAAAAATAAAAACTAACGAGTTACATAAGCTACAGAATATAAGATCCTAACAAGTATAGGTGTACAGGGTGGATAAACAATCTCCTGCATGAGATATAAAAAGAACAAAACTGAACGACTTTTTTCATCACCCTGTATTAGACATATCCATGGGATTTTTGTGGAGGACTTCAGTAGTTCTTGGAAATATTGACATTTTTCTTCAAAACAGTGCAAAGGGTTTCACAATCGAATGATTTTCAAGAATTTTCTGGCGATTTTGGAAAAACCTTCTTTTAAAAATATCCACTTCAATTTGTGAGCAGTTTATGTCCGAGTATCACTGGAATAGTTTTTCGTGATGAAATGAAATATCCAATTTCTCTAAAAAGCTCCTTTCCGAAAACATTCTTTGGTACGAAACCTTGTTATTTTTTCTCTCTGGATTGGTTGAATGACCAGCCGAATGGTCTTGAAGCAATATCGGGAAAAAATAATTTTTGAGGGTTCTGACTTATCCTGTATAAAAGGAAGAGAATCAGTAAACGCAGTGATTGATATTTCTATGCCTTAATAATTCTGCCACCAACAGTTCACTAGAATAATTTGAAACAAAGAAAGTGTAAGGTTTCAAAGAGTCACTCATTCGAAATTTGCTTGAAAAATTGTCCGATCTATCACCAGGCAAAGCCCGACCTTGCTCAGTGCTCAGCCTTGTGCAAATCGGTGAGTAAGAGCTCAAAATTTTCTGCAGTTTTTGACTCATAAAAAAGTCACACCAGATAGAGCTTCATTTCGTCCTCTACTGTACAAAATAGGAATACGTAGTAATAGATGGCTGATTTTTCCCTGGATATTTACTCACAAAGTAAACGAAAAGACTCGTGGACTAAGAATAAAGACATTCTCACCAGCCTAGGCAATGGAGTTCCGGAAGGTTCGAGAAAGCCGGAGATCAAGACGCGCGTGTGAGACACATCCGCACAATTGGCGGAGGCGCGATCTTCTCAGAGCCTGCCGCAATATCCGCAAACCTGATAAACGTTTTACCAGAGCCGAAGCGGACGAAAACGCCTGGAATATTCCCGGAGGTAACACTCGAGTATATACGAGGAGACGAGCCGATCGACACTATAGATTTCAGTTCTCAGCGATGAACTCAACGGCGAAGTTGAGCAGTGAGTTCAAGTGCAGTAATTTGATTGACGTGTATTCAGTATACAACGCAGTAATAAACAATGTGTTTGAAAGTTCGTTTCTCAATGACAAAAGTACTCAACGCAAGTTTTTAACAATGCGTTGTCAAACTTGCATGGAAAGGCTATTTACATTCGCTGCTAAAGTGATCTGTTCAAGGTGTCTAACACTGTTTCGTCATTGCAATGAGCCGTGAATTGTTAGGCCAAATGATAGTTTTCTTACTGTACCTACTACAATATCTAGTGCAAAACAGTGGGTGGGTAAATTAGGTTTCAGCAACTGACCAAGTTGCTTAAAAAGAGCAAAAACTTTGACCAGACGCAGGGCTTTAATACCTCACGATGCGATGTTTTGTGTGGAATAGCAAGTGAGGCCTCAAAATTTCTGGAAAGAGTTCTTTCATAATTCTGCAACATAATGGTCAAAAAATTTGTAATGAAATATTCCTGTGATTAGACCTCAGAATGAACTTCCTGGAATGGTCTAAACTGGCGCATAAGAAAGCAATAAGCAGTGTGCAGGAACTCAAGTTTTTTCGAAATTTTGCCCAGACATATATATCTGGTTGGGTATCCGCCAGCTAGCATACTTTTGCCCTGCCCTAATTTGAAACAGCAAGTGAAGAAGCAAGACTCCACATGTTTGCTCAAAAGGAACCAAATTGGGCCTTCACATTCTCTCAGGAGAATCGATGTACTTGCTCACCTGGAAATGCACGTAAGCTATGTTATTATGATGATGCCTCGGATGATGCGAATGAGTGATTATTCACCTTCATAGTTGAACAGCCTTCAACTGTTGCCCCAAAATAAGCACGATCGACTTCAAAGTGTTCATAGTAGATGGTTCTTTGGACGGCAAGTTGAGTTTTGTACAATTTTCCCAATATTACGCCACAAGGCAAAAAAAATTATACCTGTCGACCATCTTGAGTCTTGAGGGGGCTCTGGATTTCATGTGTTATGACGCTGCACTATTATTATGAAAAAACTCATATTCAAAATATTCAGGTGCCTAGTGAGTTAGCGTTTTCTATGGAACGGCGTGAGATCTGGATAAACTAACACCTTGTCAAACAGCCATAGATAGGTACACTGTGAGATTCAGTTGTTCCAGAGGAAAACTATTAAAAGGTAGAAGTGTTCCACGTTCTTGGAAAAAAAAGAAAAAACTCACCAGATCTTCTGCAAGCAACGGAAGCGAAGACGCAGAGCACAACAGCTAAAAATAACAGCTTCATCGGGAACGTTTCGCGATTTGTTGGAATCAAAATATAACTAAGATTTTGCGTATAGCAAAAGCTCCCGAAAAGTCTAGCACGTTATCGTGCAGTACAGGAAAACTACTGAACATGTTTTGCAAAAATTTCGTAATTTTTTTTTATTGTATGACGCTCTACAAACAATAGGTACCTTTAACATGAGTACCTACCCATAATAATAGTTGTTTTTGTTCCAGACTGCCGGAGCTATAACGATTTTATTGCTTTGGGCTTTGGACAATAAGTACTTTCTTGTTTGGAAATAGCAGAAGTCAAAAAATCAAAAAAAAATCTGCAACAGCGACGTCTAAATACTTCTTTATGGAAATGATGCAGGGTGGCCAAACAAGAACAAAAAGACTGGTTTTTAGGCACTTGACTAGTCTGTTCTCTAAGAAAGCTCAGACAGGTCGATTTGGTTCCCTAAAGCCGCGTTTATTTTGTCTCCCGTTCTTTTTGACTTTTTTCTTGACATTTCTCTGAATTTCTTTGAAGATCTCTTCGAACTGACATAGACTAGACTCCGAAGGCTCGGTTTCACGCTTACTGTTCTGTCCAAGAGAAAGTGCGCTACTGAGAGCCAAATTTATAAATGCACAGGTCGGGTAGGAGTGTTGGCTACGGAATTGTAGGTTAGCGGGAATTTGAAGCAATTGTCAGGTATAAAGATGACAAAGGTGTTTTGATCGACAATCTTTGCACAAAAAAACAAAGTTGAAGATTTTGTGACACCGTATTTATTATCAATTGCAATGGACAGATATTCTCAGAAGTTTCACAAACTTTGAAGTTGAAGTTGCGATAATACCTAATCAACTTTTCATCAGCCCAGGCCTCCACCAGCTAGAGTAGCAATCAGCGCAGACGAAGCATATCCACTGGACGATGGTGATTGTGGAAGAAAGAAGCCATTCAAACCATCGTAGGTCTTAGCTGGTTCATCCGGTGAGACTTGTGCATAACCGAGTGGATAACCAAATCCACTCACTGAAGACGATGGTCGGAAGTTCATAAAAGGAGCAGCGAGAGTTTTCTCGTATGATGATGATGGTGGAAAGCTGGTAATAGGAGCACCAAAAGTTTTTTTGGCTGATTCAACCGGTGAGGCATGTGTGAAACCAAATCCGCCCATTGATGACGATGGTGAGTAGCTCGTCACGGGAGCACCAGAAATTTTCTTTGCTGGTTCACCAGGTGAGACTTGTGTAAAACCAAAACCACCCACTGATGACGATGGTGGGTAGCTCGTAACGGGAGCACCAAAAGTTTTCTCTGCTGGTTCACCAGGTGAGACTTGTGTATAACCAAATCCACCCACTGATGACGATGGTGGGTAGCTCATCACGGGAGCACCAAAAGTTTTCTTGACTGGTTCACCCGGTGAGACTTGTGTAAAACCAAATCCACTTACTGAAGACGATGGTGGGTAGCTCGTCACGGGAGCACCAAAAGTTTTCTTTGCTAGTTCATCAGGTGAGACTTGTGTAAAACCAAATTCACCCACTGATGACGATGGTGGGTAGCTCGTCACGGGAGCACCAAAAGTTTTCTTGGCTGGTTCACCTGGTGAGACTTGTGTGAAACCAAATCCACCCATTGATGACGATGGTGAGTAGCTCGTCACGGGAGCACCAAAAGTGTTCTTTGCTGGTTCACCAGGTGAGACTTGTGTAAAACCAAATCCACCCACTGATGACGATGGTGGGTAGCTCATCACGGGAGCACCAAAAGTTTTCTTGGCTGGTTCACTCGGTGAGACTTGTGTAAAACCAAATCCACTTACTGAAGACGATGGCGGGAAGCTCATAAGAGGAGCACCAAAAGTTTTCTTGGCTGGTTCACCCAGTGAGGCTTGTGTAGAACCAAATTCACTCACTGACTGCGATGGGGGAAATTTCATAACAGGAGCACCAACAGTCTTTTCGACTGTCTTTTTGACTGAAGACGAAGATGGAGAGCTTTGACCGGGAGCACCGAAACTTTTCTTGCCTGTGCCACCCAGTGAGAACTTTGATCTGGATCCGTTCTCGTCGGACATGTACACCACTTTGTACAGCCTTCCATCGGGCGCTACGAAGCTGTAGGATCCTTCCACTCTTAAAATTCCAACTTCTCCCGTTTTTCTCGGTTCCACGGATCCTTTTTCTTCCCGTTCGCTGTCCAAAGTTTTGTACCTGCAAGTACACCACTGCTAAAGTCTACGTCACACACACGAAATGCGAGCAACTTTTGGGAACTTCCGCGTCTGTCACTTGGATTTGGTTCCATATTTGATTTCTCGTCGGATCTCGTCATGGATATACCGGAATAACTCTGACATTCATTCGTTCAGCCAAGTGCAGAGACTCAAAACGTGCACTAAGCTTAATAATTAGACCAATTAGTTGTTGAAGACTTTGAGCCAAAACAAAAAGGATAAGAGTGGAAAACAAGCCTAGGACAAAACGAACGTACAAAACGTCTTCGGACAAAACGTTCCTCAAGACCTCGGCGAAAACAGAATTTTCTTACAAGAAAACATCCTCAAGACAAAAAGTTCCCAGTGAGGGAAGAGGTTCGGGTTGAACATTCCATGGATGGAATTGCTCCAGACTAAATGTTCCTGGAGAGAGCGTCTCCAAAGCAAGACGTCGCCGAGCAGATTTTCCGGGAGGAAGTCCCCGAAGACGAAAATGACGAGGTCAATGTGCATACTTGTTTTCACCTCCGGTTTTTGATGTGATCAAAGTTGTTGACTGGTTCACAGGAATTGTTTTTTTGCCCGGGATAGCAGGGAAATATCATCTGCTGCCCAATGCCGTCTCTTGTGAAAATGCGGGACCCCGGGCCCAAGATAATGGGGGCCCTCTATTATGAACGTATACGAAAAAAAAGGACTTGTAAGGATCGCTGGGCCGCAATTGTACTGAACCTTTTGACCAAAAGGGGCCCCAAAACTTGGTCTATGAGGGGCCCCGCATTCCCGCATACAGAAGCCGGAAGAGAAATACTCAGATATATTCAATTTTGTTCTTGCTTTGAGGATTTATCATGAGTACGAAAACCAATTATTGATGGTGATGAGGCTCCTTCCTGTTGACTTTTTAGATTTCTGAAGACGCCACCAGAACAGCGGATAGTGGTTATTCATTAGGTTGAATTTTCAATTGTCTTCGCGCTGAGTTCCTGGGAGTTTTTGATTTCTTTTATTACGCGTTGTCAAAGAGCCACTATAGGGCAAAGGCACACAATTAGCTCAAAAAGTGACATAACTGAGTAAATGAATGTATATGAGAACAATTTTATTTCACAAAAATCGTCATCAGTTTTGTGGATTTGTGGAGATTTGGGGGCCCCCAATAATCCCGGGGCCCTGTGCACAGGCCCTTCAGGCCCACGCCTAAAGACGGCACTGCAAAGCTGCCGTCCGTGGATGGAAACGATTGACATGGCAGCCCTCTAAGTCGCCACGTAAATAACTGAGTATCTTCTGCCTTCTTTGAACAAATGGTAAAAATGCGGTTAGCCTATAAGTATGTGACTACCGGTCAAGGAAGATGAATTATGGAAGCTTGAGCTTTCGCTCTGTGAGCCAAGTCTTTCTAGCAATTCTACTCAATGAAGAAAATAACCACACAATCATGGTGGACCTTGGTATACAATGGTATAGGTGATCATACAGTATACACATTCATTGCAATGAATAACAATTTCTGGGAATTGCCCGAGGGCTTTCAATGCACCAGGGTTGAAGCCAGAAAAGAAAACAATTTTTCTTGTTCCTCTGAGAAGAAACCAGTGCAGATTTTGTTGGAATTTCAAACAAGAATGAATAATTGCATAATAGCTCAATACAGAGATCTGAAAGAGCACCTTTGTCACTTCGAAAACACTCTGTATACTCACTTGAAGTGATATCCATTGTCTTCGATAACATTTTCGTATTCGATAGCACCAGCCGCGTTATCTTCCAAGCACAGATTTGGAGAAATCAACAGAATTATCATGGTTGCTGTCGCTGATGCTGCAAATCGTGACAAAATCATCGTTTCGCTTGGAATTCTGGCAATGCACTGATGAGGTGTAGGGTGTATTGAGAAGTATAAGTTGCCAAACTACTAAATTGGACTTGGTATGGAGATGCACAGATTATAAGAGCTTAAACTAAAAGAATAATTATTGTTGAGAATAATGAAAAAATAATTTTATGATTATAATTAGTCGTGAGCAAGTATAGGTATGCATATCTGGTTAATTAATTACTTTTTTCAAGTTGAAAAGTACTCAGTTTGGGAGCCTGCAGGTGTGTGATGGTACAAGTCTATCTTCAGATAATTAAATCTCAGTGATCGACCTTGGTTCGGATTTAGAATGTGCATGCTTAAAAGGTGTAAGATATAAACAAGGAAATTGAAGCTAGAAGACGCAGGGAATTGGATTTGATTGCTTTGTTTATAGGCGAGAGTTCAAATTTGCTAGAATTCGCTCTAGAACGAATACTCCAGCTAACTTCTGAAGTCGAACAAAAAGAAGTTGTTGACATCGGAAAAATGGTCCAAAAACGATATTGATGATTATGACATGACTTATTGAGTAACTGATACCCAATTATATATGTACAAAAAAGAAAAAGGGTAAACGCACTGTAACTATGCACAACATAGTAACAATTCGAATAATGCTCACATAGGTAGGTACCTGAGTACTCAAAACTGTCATTTTGACAATTTTATTTATCGTGCTTCTTCACTAATAACATAGTCATATTAACAGAGCTATTATGTATGTGGTAATGTGCATGCTGACGCAGATAGACAGCTATAGGGAGAAATATGTATCTTATTCATACAGACGAAGATAGCGTGGACATAACATGTGCTTTGAGAGGTACAGAAGACTTATTCTGATGATTCCATTTAGATACCACGAAGCCTCAACACTAATACAAATAGGTAGGTAGGTATATATGACACTGAACAGAAAAAAATCAAGAACAATCACGTCGTGAATTATAGCTTCTCAGGGAGTTTCTGGTCGAATGGAAAAGTGAGTTAGTTGATCAATTTCAGGGGCCTTTTTGTTGAAAACACGAAATTCCATCACACAACTTCCTGAAACAGAAATGAAGATACGGCTAGACTAACTTTCCAATGTTTCAAAGTTACTAACAATTACTGGATGTTGTTTTTGAAAATTCGAAAATATAGGTAATAGCAACAGGAAAAAGTCTCATGCCAAATTTGCCAATAATAAACGTTCAATTTGAACAAAAAGGACTCAAAAATCGATTTTATACTAACTTAGTTTTTCAGTCGCATTACAAACCCTTTCAAAGAATATCAAGAGGAATATCATAACAGTTATGTGAAATGATAATGACTTATTACCGCTTTATAATATTATGTAATATAACCTATGTAGGTACCTATCATAAATTATAATATCACAAGCATATGAAAATTGAATACTTTCACTCGTCTAGACGAACACAATCCTATGAAAATAGCTTGTCGATTGATTAAATTGTTTTATCTAATTTGGGATGGTAACAGGTTTAAAAAGGTGAACAAGTATTCTTTTATAATACCTATGTTATTTATGCCTTTACAACAATGAATAACCACATACAAAATTAGGCATTTTCAAAATATTTGCAAATAATAAAATGTGGGCCCGAGCCTGGGCCTCCTTCACCCACACAATATTAAAATTTCAGCTGTTGTCATAGATGATGCAAAACACAACCTTTTGCACCCACTTATTTTGTAACCTAATTACGTACATTATACTTGTTCCACGATCTACGTTCATTACGCATAAGTAGGTATGCATAATTTCATTATCTTCGACATAGTCTTTTATCGTCGCTTTTATCACAATGAGAAACATGTAGGTAAGTACCGATGTTTTGTGATTGGCACCGAATTCACTATTATTCACAATTTATCAACCACCGTAAGGAGCTGTTCCACACAAGGATGCGATGACGCACGAATTGATTTTCGGACCAACTTCTAAATCTTCTTCGTCTTCATCCGGAAGCTGCGTTTTTTTTCTCGCTGATGCAGCCGGTAATTGCCGTCGAGGCTGTTGCTCAGCAGCCGACGAAACAACAGCGAAGCCGTTTTCATCAGCTTTGTACTTAACTTCTTCAACTGCACCGTCTTCTCTCAGAAATTTGTAATATCCAACGACGCTCAGGATGACGCTGTCTTCCTTGGTGCCGTCATCTTTGACCAGCGTTCCAGTTTCTTGTCGCTCTATACCGTTGCTGGTTTTGAACCTGTGAAATATTTGATTAGGAGAAGCTTGGGAATGTGGTTTGATAAGCAAAGTTCTTTCATGTGGCAGCTTTAATTTCTATTGTTCACTCAACGCCATACTTGCCTATAGAAATACCCTCCGTCTTCATCCTGAGTAAAATTGTATTCTAAAATTTCATCGACTCCGCCACCGTGAACTGACGAGGTCATCATAGCGAGGAAAACACAAGGAAAGCACAGTCTCACTGCTGCCGGTACCGCCAACATATTACCGATCAACGTTTGGAAATTGACTGGAATTTACATTTGAGCGACTTGCATTATAAGTATAAACAAATTTAAATATTCAAAATAAGGCTTCCACTGCAATGACCTTCATCTTTCCAATATTTGCTAGAATTTATTCAAACGAAGATTCAATGCTCAGGATAATCATTACCTATTCTAAGTATTAAATAATAATCAATCAACGTTGCGGAGATGTTTCAGACACGAAGTAGTTATGCCTAGATACACTCCTGTCGAAGTAAATTTCAGCACAAACCTACATGCAAACATGCGAATCATCCATTAGGTTTAAACTGAGATTCGTACTAAAGAAAAAATGTGGTTGTGAACAACGGATGATTAAAAAGATATACTGAAAATGCTGTCTTTGTAAAATTAGTTCCTGTCGTACCTCAAGTACCTATATGGATAAGTATAAGCACGTAAGTATACTCAAAGTCTTCAATTTGATTCTAAAGAAGAGAAGAGTATCTAGGCATCGTGCAGCATTCAAGTTAGGCGAAACATAATACTCAGATGTTCTTGGATAGCCTATCGTTGAACAGGTGTTCCAGTTATATTCGATGATCTTTACCTTGATCCTTACCTTCACATTTTTCTCATTTTTCACATGATTAGGTACGTTATTCTATCTACAAATACCTTCCTATGAAGAGCTTTGATAATAATAATAATAAGATTAAACGTTTTCATTACTGTTGAGACATAAAATTACAAAAAATTATAAGTAGGTACATTTTTAAACTAAATAGAAAACTTATATCCAACAGTAAATGGCTGGGTTCAGTCCCGAAGAACTGTTCTTCCACCCAACCCAATTGATCTCGATTCTAGTCTTGAAAGTCTGAAATAGGCTACTGTTAATTACGAGGCTACGCAAGAGGCTAACAAATATAAAAACTGGAATGAAATATAGGTAGGTAATGAAAATAACAAGAAAATTGGAAACCAACTGAGCCAAATCTCCAAAATCTCTGATAACGTTGTAAACGATACTCACCTCACTTTGATCCTGAGGAATAATCCTTGTAATGACAAATTTTGACCTAGAACATTTTCAAGAGTTTTTTCCATGAACAGAAACCTCGACAGAAACCTGAACCAATTCTGAAGCATCTGTGTAGATGTCTACTGATGTGCTACTAGGTAAACCTAATGAAGTAATGAATGGTCGCCAGTAGGTACCTATATTATATGGTACTGAAGAGCAAATTTCGAAGCTTGAACTACAAAAATTTGAAATTTTCAAGCCTCACAATATGATTTTGAAGAGTGATTTCTCCACAGTGTAGTCCGGATAGTATGATATTTGTTCGCTCCAAATGAATTAGGCGGGGTGCCCTTAAGTATCACGATTCCTTGCAAAAACACAAGTGAGTCACTTTCGCCAAGGACGTGTCAACCTTTCCCACACAAAAAAGGCGATTTTTAACCGGAGCAATATTCGAGGCAATATCTGTCGCCATGGTAATCACTCTATTCCCTTTTCTCGCTGTTCTTTTTTGTTGACAATTGACGTTTCATTCACAGCTATCAACGTTTGACAGCTAGCCGATAGCTGTCAAACGACATTACTTCTTGGAGGTTATTGTGTCTCTTCAAAGTGTATGCTGTAAAGGAAGAAGCAGGATACATGCCAGATTTCCAAGCTTTTCTGTCATGCACGGATTTTGCCCTGTTTTTTGTTTTATGACGCGTTATTTTCAGCTTCCCTCCACCCAGCAACCCTGTTTTACTTCCTGATCCCGTTGATGTGTTTCATCCTCCGTTTAGTACCATGTGGATCTTCCGCAAAATTTCGTTTGAAGAACTTCCTTGGTCACTGGTTGTAGTCCATTCTCATTTTTGGATTTTGGAATTACCTATCGAAATCGAGGTCTCCGGTCCCCTAATGACAGTCAACCAAAACTCACCTTGAAGCTTTCTCGAAGAGAACTGCTGCTGCTTCTGCTACACTGCTGTCTATTTATACCGATGCCGTGATTATTATTATAACCTGTTGAAGTGTACCGTACTCCAAATTTGCTCTCATTTACCTATTGCACGCACTATCACAGTAATCGGCAATCGCACAATATGGGTAATGTCATTCTGTTAGGGTTTTTCACCCTGGAATTAAATAAACTCAACTTGAAAAATGCAGCTGTGAAGTGGAATCGTGAACTTCATCAATCATCGCTGCATGACGTTGACAGGGAGGCTGCCAGCTGATGTGTTAAACATATGGCGTGTGAAATGTGAAACCGTGTGGGGTAGAGATGGGCGCAATTCAGAAATCAGACTCGAAATTAGACGATTCCATTGAACACGGACTTATGTAAGAGGTTTCGCGATGTCCATTTTGAGTGGAATTTGTGAAGTTCTTGCCTCTCGGCTTGCCTGAAGAGGTCTCTCCGACAACCTAGAATTTTCACGATGTCCATAAAAAGTTGAATTAGTAACTCCTCGAAGCCTCTTCACATAGCTTGCTTTGGGAGGTCCAAGAACCTATGTCCAATTTTTGTCAACATTTCAAGAACCCATGAATGTCGCGAAAGTCGCGAAACGATTTTTATTTGGAATTCACAAAAAAAGAGTTCATTCAGATGTTATTCGTGATCGCACGCGCATTTAGCAGTAACAGTTTTTTCGTGCTGCCATAACCGAAAATGACAATATACGCTCGGTGTCCAGCACTGTAATATCTAGAAAAAGATCTAGAGCGGCAAAGTGAAAAATACACGTGAAAAATAAAGTAACCTCGCAAAATCATCCACAATTCAAGAGAGATCACGTTCCCAATGCTATAGCTTAAAATTTCCGGTTTAAATCAGTAAAAATTATTGATAATTACTTTAAAAATTGACATTTTAGGGTCATTTTTCTAATAACTGTAGGTGCAATTGCAGAATGATTTTTGACGTTTTGTAGCGTGAAGGTTTAAAAGTTATGCCATTCTCTGTGTTTCGTCGTCACACAAGACACTAGAGCTCAGTGATTTCGGGATTTTTGGGAGATGGCTCTTCTAATTGGGGAGGGGGAGGGCGGTTTTAAGCAAGAAAACTCAAACGTAGGACGCAATATTTCAAATTGACACTTGACACACAAAAATCTGCGTCTAGTAGGTATATGCCTCGTGACTGGTGATGAATGGCAGAAGTACCAACTTGAAATGTATTCCAATGATTATAGGCGATTGACCTTATTGGAGAAAATGGCCGTTTCGTCGAGGAAGTTTAAGGGAATAATTGTCAGAATAGGTGTAAGTTGCCGCAGGCAACGGCGGCTGTTACGTCAGTTGGTGGCACGTTAAAACTGTCACTTTGCTGTCTTCTGCAGTCCACTACAAGCAAACTTTTGTTGGTTTTGTTGTTGTTGTTTGTTGGCCGGCAAGAGTCAACCACCACCTACCTTTTTTCCTTGCTTTTTTCTGAAGATTTTCTGCTTGGACTTCAGCTGGAGATCCGCATTTTTCATTTTAATAAGCTCGCCGTAGCTACCTTTGTGTTCGGGACGTAAACTTTGTCTTTTTTTACCGCAATGTAGTGCATTGCTGAAGGGCGTAGTCTTTCAGCTGGGTACCTCTGGAGCTAGATCTACTACAAGACTCTGCTAAATACGCATAACATATGAGAGACATAAATGCAAATGCATTTCACATTATCTTTACTTGTCTTTCCATGTCAATGATGTGCCTATTGCAGGTATCCACTAGTGCCCACCTAGGCTACTAGACGTCGGAATATGTGTTCCTCTCAAAAACGTCCTCTACGATCAAGTACCAAGCTCTATACTAGGAGGCGTTTTTCAAATGTTAATCGCCTATTGCGATATGATCCAATGTATTAAATTTATTTGTAATTGTATCGAAAGCAGCACAAAAACGATGTAGGTATGCTACTCGCGCTGAAAACGGCATAGCATAACTCTCTTACATGCAGCTCTCGGCCTAGCCTAGGGCCTCGAGCTGCATTCACGTTCGTTATGCTATGCCCGGTTCTCGGCGCTAGTAACATAAAATCATAGAGATAAAATGCTATTTTCTAGGCGCCGCGTCGTGTTTTGAGTTTCCCCTTGTCTGAAATTGACACAGCGTACCAACGTAGGTACGACAGTAGCGTACGAACGGGGAGGGAGGGGGGGGGGATGCGGTCCGCACCAGGTATCAACAGTGAGGGGGTGTCAAAGTCGGATTGTTCGCGGTGCAAAGGGGTCTACACTCGGGTCTACAAAACTGGGGCGCAAGGTCTTGGACGGTACAAAACAAGCTGGTGGAGACCTGTCTTCCAAAAAAATTTGTCTGCGGCGCTTTTTTCTCACATTAGTTACTATTCGTAGTATTTTCCGCTTTGTCGAAAAATCGTTTTTCTATGTCCAGAAATACTATGTCTGTCTCTGTGTCATGATTTTATTCTCACGTAAATGTAGTGTGAATGTGACAAATTTTCCTACGTTTGTGTTTGTGACTCCAGCTTTTTTTTGTCACTTTTTATGCTCAGTGGTATTTTTGTCAAAGTATTGATGTATGTAGGTATTTTCCACGATCTCCAACTAACACCGTATTGGGTTTTTGAATTGAGGTCTTTTTTGCTGATTTTATTATACCTTGTTGGATCCATTTTGTGCACTATCTACTGATGTGTTTTACATATTTGTTTACTTATGTTTCTTCGATTTTGTTCCCCTAATAAGTAATCACGTACCTACCCACATCCCACATTGGATACCTGAAATTATCAGTGAGTCGCTTGCCATTTCGTAACATATTTCCGAGTTCTCTTACTTTAGACCCAGTGGTTCCCGAGATGGTTCCTTTTACTGAGTTCCGAGCTGAGTTCTTCCATTGAGTCCCTTTTTTCTGAACCCGTCACGCTCCTTTTTCTTTGACTGACAGTTTGACATATTTTTTTGTTATATTTCAATTACTCTAGTTCATTTTGCTCATTCTGGGTCATTTTGCTACTCTGTCAGTTCTATGACTCCTGTGTTGGGTGTTTCGAGAAAACAATCTTACAAGGATCATTTTGCACTTATTTTGTTTAGGTAAATTCCAATTTCTGTGCAATGAGCGTGTTTTATCAGGCTCCCTCTTCCCCTCCGGGTCGCCTCACTCCAGACCAAAAGCGGACCGAAGGGTTTAAAATCGGGCACAACGAAAAGTTGATCATAGGCCAAATAAATGTAATGTCAGGGGCGAAGAGGACGGTACCATAACAGACCTCCAACCGATGATGTGCCACCTCGTGTGCCACCCTCGCCTCGGTGCCACTTCATCCAGTGTCGCATCATCATTCCCTACCTACGTAAATCTCATCAAAGGATTCTCCTCGGGACTCTCTTTTTGCCATATTGTAGATGATGGGTAGGTGCTTAGGTAAAATTTCCCTACCATCATCAATAATTAGAATCGGAACATTATTTGATATCTGATGCATTTGCCAATGTTAGCCATGAAAATTAGCTCCAAAATGATGCGTCGTCTTTCTGGCTCTGATGCTTATTCATCAAATCTGATTGGCGCCAGGAGCTGAAAAGCCTTTTCATTTTGGCAAAATTACGCCACATTACGGCACAGCAGGTAGGTAGTAGCTAAAAAAGTGTTGAAAGAATTATTATTATTCTACATTAGCGTCACATCCACTCTATATTTTTATGGTTATGCGAGATGACTTTTACGAAATTAGCGCTCATAGGCACCTTCGTCTCGTCTGTGTGTGGTAGGAAAGTGTCTTCGATGGACCGTTTACATAAACAAAATCTCATTTAATAACTAAACAGCTGTAACGAATGAAAGTCTCAAGAAACGACATCATCAGATGAGTGCATCATCGGCAAGCCAATATGAAAGTCATCATTTTTTTTACTGTAAGTACTCATACCCGTACCTTCCTATTATCTCACGCCAAGTGGCGGCATATAAAATTGTATCCATCTAGCTGCAATTAACAATCAAAAATCTAAAACAGTATGTTTTACAGTTGTTGGGAATCTCGCTGGGCCAGATCAAAGACGAATCGTCGGCGAAAACGGTGCGCGAGTTCAACGAGATCAACCCCGACGGCTCTTACAGCTACGCTTACGAAACGGAGAACCAGATATTTGCCGAAGAACAGGGCTTCCTCCGGAAGCCCGACAGTCTAGTGGTCCAAGGTCAGTACCAGTTCACGTCGCCTGAAGGTCAAGTCTTCAGATTGGTTTACACCGCCGACGAGAATGGATTCCATCCTCAGGGAGAGCACTTGCCCACTCCCCCGCCGATCCCTCCTGCCATCCAAAGGGCTTTGGATTACATCAAAAAAATGAATAACCGTGTGTAATTAGCCGGACACCTATACTCCTCTGTACCTGAGCCAAATTAATAAACCGATGAATAATTCATTGTGATGAGTATGAGTATTACATTGTTGCGATTATTGTGTGTTTCGAAACCGCGGCTTCATCAAAAATGCGTGATTTTATTGGATATTGCGTGAATAAAAACTAATGTCACCGTTTTTCTTTTACTCAACCGCATTTCGTTTGAAATTATTGCCTCCGTTTGTAACCTTGGTGAAGACCAAGCTGAGAGAGAATTCTGGAGAAATCGCGCATCTGCGGTGAACTTTTTACTCAAGTCAACACCAATATGAAGTTTTCAGATTCATGATTTTTGTTTTGAGTTCTATGTAGTCTTTCTTGCTCCTGGCAATATTGCAAAATCTATGCAATTATTTGAATAATCATGCTTCCCAGTCCTGGAAATGTGATATGACGCATTTCGAGCACTCTGTATCCTGTATTACATACATTAAATTTTTTGTAACTCCAAAAACTGACACAGCCATGAAGGAGCCCTTACGTAGTACCTACATTCACCATGAAGCCAGGCACCAAGCCTTTTTATTCTGTTGAGCCATAATTTCAAGAAACCAGGACCTTGTCGCTTTTTTTCGAATGACATAAATTTTGATGTACTATGTACTTATGTAATATAATGCTCTTGACGGTACGATTATAGGATTCTATTGACCTCTAATCCTCATCACCCTGTATATGCATATTGCATAGGTACAAGATGTCTAGCTTGAATTGATCCCCCAATCAGTCTTCCCAATCTCAATATTTTATCAATTAGTTTTTTCCACATTTTTTGAATCTCAAGTCAAATTTCTAACATGTTGAAAATATTGATACCGGGTGGTACAAAAAAACCGCACTGTTTTATTTTTCTTCTGAAATATTTATTTCCCAACCGATTTTCACAAATTTTATATAAGCGGATGGTGGCCATGGAAATAGGCTACAAGACTGAATACGAGGATAGCCTCGAGGATAGCAGAACTGTCAAAAATTCAAGATGGCGGGCGCAATTGTGAATATGCATTTTCTGGCCTTGTTTTTGTGGGCTGAAAATCGTTGTATTGACAAATTTCATTACTGACATGGAATTATTGAACCTTCCTCTTACTTCCCACAGTCTAGTAGGTCAATTCGGTTTATCCATTGCGGAAATACAGTTGAAGGAAAACAGGTCATCTTGCCAATTTATTTTTTTAAACGAAGCTGCCGAACCCTCGGCCGAACCATTATTCTGATCGACTTGACATTTGGTTTACAGACAAGGTCTTGCTGTCAAATAAGCTGATCAGTTTTTGGCTGTCATCTGTCAAACGCAACTGTCACTATCAAAAAATGACGAAAGTTATATCTCACAAAACTTGACTTATCTTGCAATATAGAAGCTCTTGAAGAGCTGTATCCGGAACCTTTGAAAGCATTATTCCTTCAACTGTTACTTGTTGATAATTGAAAAAAAGCCGAAGTTCAGAACTTTGGTATTCAATTATTCAAGTTCTATCCAGTGGATTGAAATCAAACTCAGCAGAAACAAACAACAAGGGAATCAAATTAGGTCTGCAGGTGGGGTTTTTCACCATTTTCAAGTCGGGCGTTACCAATTTTGATATCTTCTCCTGGTCATTACCCGAGGGGTTGACCACCTAGTAAATGTGGTGTACAAGTTCGAGTAAATGTTTGTAAATGTTTGGTAAATGTGGTAAATATTTGGTAAATGTTGGTAAATGTTGGTAAATGTTGGTAAATGTTGGTAAATGTTGGCAAATGTTGGTAAATGTGGTAAATATTTGGTAAATGTTAGTAAATGTGGTAAATATTTGGTAAATGTTGGTGAATGTTGGTAAATATTTGGTAAATGTTAGTAAATATTTAGTAAATTTTGGTAAATATTTGGTAAATGTTTGGAAATGTGGTAGATATTTGGTAAATTTCAGTGAATAACGGTCAATTTTAGTAGCTGTTGAGCGGATTTTTGTAGAGGCTTGGTGAAGTGATGAATATTTGTAAGTGTTTGGTCGATGTGATAGTTTTTCAGTTATTTCAAGATAATTTTTTGTAATTTCCTCGGTTTTTCGGTCATCCTGCACTGTTTCAAGTTGAGTTTCATAAAAAAAAGGAAAGTCCTTTAACCTCTTTTAGCAATGATTTTGATTCTTTGCTATCATTGTATAGTTGTTTTTGTTCTACGATCCAAATACCTATGTATTCAAGGCCACTTATGTTTATAATAATATCAAATGCTTGAACTTAGACTTGAAGTCTTTTAGAATACGTAGTCTTTCTATAAGGGAGGGACGAGGGGAGGATCGAAGGGAGAGTGTAAATTTCTAACATTACAAAAAAAAATTTATTGGAACCGTAATGGAAGTAATGAAACTTTTATTCTTTTCCTCAGTTCAACCCTAAGTTTTCCTTCGGACAAAAACTAAAATTCCGCTGGGGCTTTCTCAATAGGTCCAAAATATTCTCCTCTTTTGTCTTCGTCGATAAGTTTAGATACACCTAAAGAGTTCTCGTGAACTCTTGAATTTCATGCAAATTTTCATTTTACTTTCCCGACCCGTCTCCCCACTCGGAATAATATAATAATAATCAGAATAAGGGAAAGTTATGTGATGGTGCATGGAAAACGTTCTGACACGATAGCTGATGCCGAACCGTTGACTTGATCGACTTGAAATTTGGTATACAGGCAGGGTCTTGTCGTCAAATGAGCTGAATAATTTCTGGCTGTCATCTATGAAACGGAAGTGTCATCAAAGAACGACAGAAGTTGTATCTCACGGAACTTGACTATATGTTATATTTGAAAGCCCTGAGTCAGTTGTATCTAGAACAGTTTCAAGTATTTCACTTGTCAGTAATTGGAAGATATGGAAATTCGAAACTTTGACATTCAATAATCTTTCAAAATCTATCCGATGGATGGGAACCAAATTCGACAGGTAGCAACAGCAGGTTTTCCGACAATGATTTTTCCAGAATTGAAATTGCATATTCCGTAATTTCAAAGAAAAAACTGCAGAGCAAACTTCGACATGCGGTAATAAGCCCCACGAAATATTCATTTTAGGTGCAGACTTGCTGCCAGTCTTGGAGAAAATATTGGACTGATTTTTGAGAAGAAAATTTTTGAAAATGGACTAATGGTTTTTGAGTTTTTCACTTTGGAAAAACTGCAAAGTTCTAAACTTCTATACCGTGAACGGATTTTCACAAACAAATTCCAACAAGAGTTCACTTCTCAGGCATTTTATAAGAGTTTCTTTTCTCAATTTCCAAGGTTTCCAGCTAAAAACGAGAAAAACCAACTAATAGCCAAGAGTAGACCTCAATGATGGATTTCAAAATAAAGTCTTAATCGACGACTTTCATAATTAAATGGTTTGGAGAAGGCTTCGAGTGTTTCCGGAAAATTCAAATATTTTCTGAATCAATTGTCAATTTCCTGCAAATGTATTCCAATCTATCTTTCGAACTCCAACCCTTATACCTGAAGAAGCACATCGAACAAAAATTTCCTAGGGTTTCTGGATACTAGTCGGGAAAGTTTTGTGTCGCCCACAACAAACTTTTCAAATTCTCAAACGATACGTTTTGGAGTCGATTCCATGAAATTTGAGAAATTCAGAATGTTTTTGATGAATGTTGGAATTGTTGTGTTCATTTTCTGTTCAATAGATAAGAAAAAGTCAACTATTTATTTATCAGTTTTATCACGTCTGTGGTTTCCATTTTTCTCAGAGAAAATTCTCTGACGAGTTCCAATTTCCAATGATGTGTAGTCAAAAACTCTGCCCTAGACTCTGCGACTCTGCCAAAGATTTGCCGAGCAGCAAAAGATCGAGACATGAACGGAAATGAACGAACGTAGTATTACGAATCAGTTTCTGTGCCCGACCCCGGCCGACCACAAAACCTCCAAGCTAGGCAACACGATTAATTTATTGCTTCCGCTCTTTTTGCACTTTTCTGGAAAATGAAATTTGCAAACGCTTATCGGAATATCTCGAGAAAACACAGTTTTTATCACATACCTAGTACTAAAAATAATAGGTAGGTACCTCAAATGCAAGGTAAAAATAGGGAGAGGTAAGACGGATCGTAAAAATTCCACAGCTATTGCATTCAATTTCCATTTAGATACCTATGATGCGAAAGTGGACCATTCAAAATAATAACAAGTAACGTATAGGTAATACAAAATTACTCGAGAGACAAGTTTATCTAAAGCTGACTTACTCAGTTCGACGATATTCTGCTCGGTATTTTCCAGTTGGTACTTATTTTGGTTCTGTACATTTCAGTAGTTCATCTTATGCTTTTTACTAGTAGACTTTGTTTATAAATAATGAGGTGAATGTTTGGTAAATGTGGTAAATATTGGTAAATGTTGGTAAATGTGGTAAATGTTTGGTAAATATTAGTAAATGTGGTAAATGTTTAGTAAATGTTGGTAAATGTTAGTAAATGTTGGTAAATGTGAGTAAATGTTGGTAAATATTGGTAAATGTTGGTAAATGTAAGTAAATGTTTAGTAAATGTAGTAAATGTTTGGTAAATTTTGTAAATTTTGTAAATGGTGTACACAAATTTCTTAGGTGGTCAACCCCTCGTCATTACCACTGGAGAGGACCACAAACACGGGTTTTGACCAGGACGACCCGCTTTTGGTACAGGACTTAATTCAGACGCTCTTCCCTGCTTGGGGATCTACTTTTTTGGAAAAAATTCTGATTGATATCAAAAGTAAATTGCATTGGGCGTCGTGTAGGAACATTTTCAAATGCGACGCGATTCCAGTTTTCTGGCGATAATTTTTTCAAAATGTAACTTGCACAATCCGTAATTTCGGAAAAAACTACAAAGCAAATTTCGACATGCGGTAAGCCCCACGAAATATTCACTTCAGGTGCAAACTTTTTGCGAATCATAGTTGGTGAATATATTGAATCGATTTTCGTGAAGAGCATTTTCCAAATTGGATTCACCTATTTCGAGCTTTACCCTGGAGAAACTGCTGATTTCCAACTAGATATTCATTTCTTGAAGAGATTTGCACCAATTTTTTTCATAAAGGGTAGGGGAAGTTGGGGGGAATGGTGGCCCCCTAAGCGTTTTTGACTCCATACTTAGCAGTTTTTGACCAATCGTCATGAAATGTCGACAACGGAATGAGGAACATTCACTTTTCAATATTTCATTTTTAAATTTATAAAAAGACAAACAAAACACTCTAACAACGAATTTAAAAAAAAACTACAGGTGGCCATTTCCACCCTTCTATGTAGGGGTAATGGCAACCATATGCCATCATTACCCCATGTGGTAAAAGTTCAAGAGCAATAATCACAAACAAAAATTTTCTTCTCCACAATAGCACAAGTTTCGTGGGTCCAGGATCCGCACATGACACATCGCAGCCATATTCTATTTTTTTTTTCTTCAAATTCACCACAAACGAGACATATGTCTTGGCCATCCACATTCTGATCCTCGTTCTCATCATAATTTGATTCTTCATCTTTGTCGGAACTCACATCCTTATATCTTCTAGACCCACCTCTTCTTGGTAATCTTACTCTTTTCTTTTCACCAACATCGTCTTTGTCATCATTTGGCTCTTCATCCTGGTCGGAACTGGAACTGGTCTCATATTTTTCTGGCAATCTCACTCTCTTCCTTACAGCACGTCTTCGTCATCACCGTACGAAAAGATCTGTTTCTTGACCTCTTTTGCCTTTTTCTTGATTCTCTTCTTTGCTAGCTTTTGATTCAATTTTTATGTTAGGACGTCTTTGTTTGGAGTGGCTCCGAGGGGTAAACCACCTTGGAAATCTGGTGTACACTTCCATGGAAATCATTGGAAACCATTTGGAAATCATTGGAAATCATTTTGGAAATCAGTTGGAAATCATTTGGAAATCTTTGGAAATCAATGGAAATCACCTCAAAAATCATTGGAAATCGGTGTACAAAAATTCCGTGAGTGGTTTACCCCTCGAGTGGCTCTTTCAATTTGAGACGTTTGTTTCGTTGACCGTTTCCGCATAATCGATTGCCCTCGAGACAGTGATGGGCCTGGCAAGGACAAAATGTCTTCGGAAGATGGGTATTTCCTCAATTTTGCTTAGCTCCAGAGTCACCTCCGCTTCTGGTGATGGATCATCCAGATAAGGTTGAGGTTCTGAGATTGAGTGGATTCTTGAAGTTGATTAGGTTTCTGGCGTTAGTTCACGTTGTTGTTGGGGCTCTGGATTCTGGATTTCATTTTGGGGAGTGGGAACACAGTTTCACCTGGCACGTAAGCCTAATTATTGGACCCATTGTATCCCTCTCCCTTGTTGGGGCTCATTGGGAGGACTAATCAGGCTGCTGCGAAGTCTTCTTCGATGAAAACATCGGGGTTATATCATGGCCAAATTCCGGTTAGGTACTTGAAACCCTTTGGCAGCTTTCTCCAAAGTAGCCACCCTCATGTGGGCATTATCAAAAAGTTCTGCGATATCGAATGGAGTTATCTTTTCATGCGGATGGGTTTTCAAATATTCACTGCATTCTGTGTTGTAGGTCGTTTGATGGGGCCCATAAAATAGTAGAGGAAAAATGAGACTCTATTGTGACTTTCGTGTGCACGGAAAGGTAAAAAGCTGGGGTGCATTTTTTATGGTGTAATATGGCTTGGGGATGAAGAATCCACTTGTCGTCAAAAAATCGTCCAGTGTGGGGGCGGTATGGGGGCGGTTTTGTGAAAAAACAGTTTTTTTAAAAAATGTTCTACAGTTTGTCAGCTTTTGGCTGATATCAGCTTGAAACAAATCCGTCATTTGTGAGTTGTCGTAAATAATTTATGAATAAAAAGGTGATCATTTACTTTGCCATAAGAATACATGTAAAACTTGACTGCCTCGTGCGCAAAGAACGTTGAATATCTCAGTAACGTGTTGAATGACATTTTTCATTCCACTCCCACTCGATTATCTCCGTAACCACTAGTTCAATCAAAAAAGTTCCTTCTGTAAACCATGTTACCTATTCCATTGCGATTCTTGCGGTTTTTTCAGATTTGATTTATCTTGAATAGTAACTGAGCTAGGGACGGAATTGTAATGTACTGCATGCAGCGAACAACTGCAGCGCTGAGGCCCTCGCGTACCCCTGCCACCCGCGCATCCCCGCGAAGGCCATGGTGTATTGAGGCGGGAAATCTGCTGACTTATTATTGTGGCTGATGATCGAAACATTGTAAAAGTGTAGTCGGTAAATTTGCAATATAAATAAATATATACCCCTTGAATTACGACGTACGTCTTCACATATTATAATAGTCCAGTCAAAATAGGTTTTAACCGGAAATAAATTCGGAAGTTGACGAAATTTGGTGGATCGATGCAGAATTGAACGTGGAATGATATACTGAAATTCCCAAAAGGCTTGGTTTTTTTTAGGACCAATAAAAAGCACCATCCTTGAAAATTTTTGTTTTTTTTTCTGAATAACTTTTAATAACTAATGCCCGCGGCACACGAGGCATTTTTGCCCGCAATTTTCCAGGCATTTTTGCGTGCAATTTTTCAGGCATTTTTTCACGCAATTTTTCATGTGTGTTTTGGCGGCACACGATGCAGGTTTTCCTGCATGTTTTTAGACTTACGCTGTCAGTTTGAATAGCAAACGTCATCTCATGAGTATGTGGGGCTGAATTAGCTTGCTTGGGGTCTGTTTCACCCTCTTCGAAAGTGATAAGTGCTATTTTTGATTGTGGAAATTGAAACAGCTATGGAATTGTGGAGTTTGTGAGGAGGTCTGATAGAAAAATCATAAACCAGTGCTACATTCTACTGACGCTTCTTTCCCTTGAACCCGGATTTAGCCTTAGAAGTGATCAGGGCTCTCAAATGAATTGTGGGGAGAGAGCTTTGTGAAGCATTTTGTCATCGAAGCATAACCTAAGATTGGTCTGTCAACTTTCTTGCGTGAAAACAAGCCGCATATTTTTGACCCATTCACACGGGGCATTTTTCCGTGCAATTTTTCAGGAATGTTTTCGGGCATGTTTTGTGGCTCGTGGGTTGTCATGGAAATCGAGCTCTCTCTTTCTAGTTTTTCAAATTTTCACGATGAGTTTCAGGCATGTTTTCGCGCAATTTTCTGTGCAATTTTGTGTCAATGTCAAAAGGAATAACGGCTTCTATCTTCTTTATCAAATAGGGGTTGATTTTCCAACATAAGCCTCATCTGTGTACCTCCATGTGAGTACGTTATGCACTGCCAGAATCCAGATTCTTAATAAAATATTTTGACGCTGGTTACTGGAGGACATTCCGGCATGTCGCCGCGGGTCGGCCGATGGAATAGGTTGATCTAGCACTAGCAGACAAACTCATGTGAGCATGGGCGCCCGGAGGGGGGGGCAAGGGGGGGCACTTGCCCCCCCCTGGCTCCGGAGCAGCTGAATAAATTATTCCTTACGAAAAAAAAAAAAAATCGAGAAAGGAAAAAAAAATTCATTTGCGAAAGAAAAAACTTTGAGAAGGATTTTTACATTTTCTTGAATTGTTAGAGCAATTTGACATTTCATTAGGCTTCAACCTAAATTAGATTGCTACCCGTAAAGTCATAAAATAGGTAGATAGGTAGGTAGGTAGGTAACGATCTGCAATTTGTGCATTCCAGCTACCAGCTCCACTGCCCAATATAGGGTGAAATGATTATGTTATTTTTTCCGTTTGGTATAAACACTGTAAAGAGCTTTGGATTAAAAGCAGTTTATTATCAAAACATTTCTAAGGACTAATAAGCCACTAAAAAGCTGCAGACTGGTGGGGGCAGAGGGCATTTTGTTGAGCATTTTTTCAACATAATGAACGAGTGTAACAATGGGGCCTTGCAATTGAAAAACTCAACGTGAGGTCGCCACTACTGTAGGGGGCGCCTACTTTGATGAAGTGGCCGTAACGACGAGAAAAACATGGGAGTTTGAGTAGTTTGACCAGTAACTGACAGTGACTGGAGACGTCAAGCAAGAAACAGAGGTTATCCAAATTTCAAATCAAGACATAAAATGACGGACGTCGGTCGCTGAAGCGTCAACGCCGTCAAAATTGTCGAATTTGCCCCCAACGGTCGTGGCGCCCTCGGTGTGTGAAAGTGGCAGTGCAAGGCCCCATTGACCTACCTATATCAATCATAGCAATACTTGAAATTTTCTGAACCTCTGCCTCTGGTTCAAAACACCAGGGGTTCCTTTTAACATAATGAATGAGTGTTACAATTGACCTCTATATCAATCATGGCAATAATTGAAATTTTCTGAACCTCTGGTTTAAAACACTAGGGGGTTTTTCAAGATAATGAACGAGTGTAACTATTGACCTGGCTATTTTGAAGTAAATTTTTATACATTTTGTACAAAATTACAAATTTTAATAAATTTCTCTAAAGATAAGTTCAATTTTCAAATATATTTCCTTATTTTTCGCACAATAATTATTATCACCATTATTATTATTATTCGAAAAAAATTTCGCCTGCGGCGCTAATCTTCAAGACTTCGCAAATTAAGCCAGGTAGGTATGTGACGTTCTCTAACTAAAGCTATTTGCCCCCCCCTGACAAAAATCCTGCGGGCGCCCATGCATGTGAGAATCAATGTGAAGATGAATGGGATGGGATGCTCTACAATATTCAAACTGTGTACCTACTCCATAAAACTTTTGCTGTAGAATCATGATTAGGCCCTCGATCAGTCCCCCCAAGTGGCAAAACTTTAGGTGCTACGGGACAAATCACTTGCAATGATACAATATGATTTGCTTCAACTTTCATTGCAGTACCTACCACAAAATGCAGAATCTCGTGAGAGTTTTTATTGTACGGACAACTGGTGCTTAGAATGGGCATCCATTCGCTCCTCAAAAGGGCTTTGTTGATGCAGTAGGTAACACAAAGGAATCTGGCCTAGGTCTTTATTGTCCTTGTAAAGAAGGAAAGAAGGGCCTCCATTCGCCCTTCAAGGGGAAAAAACGTTCATGCGGTAGGTATACGGCGATACTGAACTACACATGGCAAGAGTTCTTGCATCTTCAAATCTGGGGAGTCTCCAGTCGTCCCCTATAAGGGACGAGCTTTGGGTGCTGCGGGAAATTGCTTGAAATTGTGCGTGGTTAGCTTGGGCCAGATCTTATTGCAGTAGAATCAAATCAGGGTCATTTCGCTATTGAGCTTTACTACAAAACAATTGTTTGGAGCTCCTTATAGAACCCACATATTGGAGGTTTTGAGAATGTGCAGCGTAGGTTTCTCAAGTTTTTGTCTTTCAGCGGCAAACAAACAAGTGATCTAATGAAACCACCACCTAATAATTATGCCCAAGGCCAAGAAAGCTACAGCTCCCACTCAGAACTTTAATACAGCAGAAAGCCTAAAGCCAACAATCTTTCATCTCCGGAGACACTGTAGGGTGCTAGGACAATTCGTCGCGGACAATTCGTCTCACGGACAATTCGTCCAACGGACAATTCGTCGCAAGTGAAGGCTTTGGAAGGTAAGGGGGTTATATTACACATGAAGACACAAGGGGGGTCAATAAAGGGATCTAAAAATCATAAGCAAATACAAGGGGTTTCGACAGATATCCGTACGCCACGGAAAAATGCAACGGGGCTCAGCAAGGCTTCAAACGATATTGAAAACACAAGGGGGCCTTATGGAGCTTCATATAACAAATGAAGACAAAAGGGAGCTAACTGATACTCTGAAAGCCATTAAAAGCTTAAGTGGACCAATTAGGGTCCCATACTACACCCAAGAGACAAGGAGGCTCGAGAGGGCCCCGAATATCACATAGAGGCACAAGGTGCTTACTACTGCTTCGAAAGCCACGGAAAGGTGTGAGGGGGCTCGACTTGCAGGGCTTCAAAAGACGTTGAAGAAACAAGGGGGCTCACGGGAGCTATAGCACAAGAAGGCAACAGAAGGCTCACTGGAATTCTAATAGTTGCATTGAAAAACATAAGGAGGCTCACTAGGGCTCCAAGCTACACTTGTGGAAACAAGGGGGCTCACTAGGGCTTCAAGCTACACTTATGGACACCAGGGGACTCACCAGGGCTCCAAACTACACTTGCGGGCACAAGGGGGACCAAGAGCGTTCCGTAAGTTTATCACATGAAGGCACAAGGGACTTACACTAGGGCTTTCAGCAATGTAAAAGCGCACAAGATGGCTTACCGGAATTCTGAAAGCCACGGAAACACATAAGGGGGCTCATTAGGGCTCTTAACGACACACAGGGCACAAGATGCCTAACAAGAATCTGGAAATCACGGGAAAATGCAAGGGGGCTCCATAGAACTTCATATAATATTGGTGACACAAGGGGGCCCAAGGAGCTTTTTATAACAAGAAAAAGCAAAAGGGGGCTTACTGTATGGTACTCTAAAAGCCAACACAAGTGGACTGATTGGGGCTCCAAACTACACATAAGGGTACAAAGGGGACCCGATGGAGCTCCTAAAGCCATGGAAATACAACAAGGGGGCCCAATGAAGCTCTGTATAATCAAAAAAGTGAAAGGGGGGTGCTGGGTTTCTGGAAGCCATAAAAAACAAAAGGGTCTCACTAGGACTCCAAACTACACTCCGATAGGGCTCCGCATATCACAAAGGCACAAGGGAGCCCAAAGAGCTTTATATAACAACAGAAGGCAAAAGGGGCTCACTGGAATTCCGAAAGCTACGAAAAAAACACAAGGGGGCTCATTAGGGCTCCATACTACACTTGAAGACACAAGGGGCCCGATAGGGCTCTGAATATCACATAAAGGCACAAGGTACTGCTCCGAAAGCCACGGAAAGATGTAAGGGGGCTCAGCAGGGCTTCAAAAGACGTTGAAGAAACAAGGGAGCCCACTGGAGCTCTGGATAACATAAGAAGGCAACAGGGGGCTTACTGGAATTCTGTCATGGAGAAACACAAGGGGGCTCACTAGGGCTCCAAGCTATACTTCTGGACAAAAGAGGGCTCACTAGGGCTCCAAACTGCACTTGCGGACACAAGGGGGTCCGATATGGCTCCGTATATCACATGAAGGCAGAAGGGACTTACACTAGGGCTTCCAGCAATGCAAAAGCCACAAGATGGCTTACTGGAATTCTGAAAGCCACGAGAACACATAAGGGGGCTCTTTATAACGAGAACTTCTAACGGTATTGAAGACACAAGGGGGCCCCATGGAGGTCTGTATAACAAAATAACGCGAAATGGGGCTTACTGGTACCTACTCCAAAATTCATGAAAAAACATAAGGAGGCTCAACGGGGCTCCAACTACACCTGAAGGCGCAATGGGGCCCGATAGGGCTTCAACATGCCATGACGGCATAACGCGACTTGCTGCTCCGGAATTCATGGAAAATGCAAGGAAACTCAGCAGGGCTTCAAATTACGATGAATATAGAATAAGGGGGCCCAGTGCATGGAGCTCTTAATAACACAAGACTGCAAAAGGGGCCTTATGGAAATCTGAAAGCAATGAAAAACATGAGAGGACTCATTAGAGCTCAAAAATTACACTAGAAAAGATGAGGGACCCGATAGGGGCCAAATATCTCATGAAAGTATACTTAAGGGGCTTACTGGTGCTCCCAAAGCTCGGTGTACTAGCAAAAATTCTCGGAATGATGCAAGAGAACTGAGCAGAGCTCCAAAGACATAAAGAAACCAGGGTGCGCAGTAGGGCTCCAAATACTACAAAAAAGAATAGGGGGCTTACCAAAGTTCGAAAAGCAACGAAAAAAAAAGGGACTTGTTAAAGCTAAGACAAAGGGCAAAACATTATTTTGCGACGAATAGTCCGTGAGACGAATTGTCTGCGGGACGAATTGTCCGCGGGACGAATTGTCCGCTACGAATTGTCCGCGGGACGAATTGTCCGGTCACGCACTGTAGATATCCATGCAACAAACTTTACAAAGGAAATCCAAGCGAGAGGACATCTGGCTGAGTTACAGCACCTTATAGAAAGAATCGGCAGCGTTATGTACGTACATACAACGTTGGACTTCATAATCGCAGACCAGTTCGAGTACATGCAAACCAGGTGAAGACGATGTATGATGGAATAAGAAGCCTAATTAAAGAGGTCCAACAGCCTTTACAACTCTTTCTAAAAGCCTTCTCCGCACCGATCGGGCTCCTACAGCAGACAAACATCACCAAGTCCAATCTTGAGAAAGCCATCACATTTATGGACCCCCCTCGAATACTGTCCAAACCGCAGCGTAGTCGAGCAGTACCCAGACATCTCCAGGACTCTTTATCTTGGACCCAGGATCCTCAAAGCCCCTCAGCGCTGTTTCCATCACCTAAATTTTGTTATCAAAAAAGTGCTAAATCACTGAACCCCTCCTCCCCTACTGTTAAGAATTTGCATGCGGGAAGATACTTCAATAATTCAGAGACAAATGGTCAAAGACTATTTTATTACTGTGTATAGGCACTGTTCATGAAGTAACAGTCCACAAATAATTTGACGGATTGAGAAGGTATTGCTTCTCTTGGCTTCGCTGTCCGCACTGTCGCATGTCGGTCGGTCGGTCGTTCTAAATTCAAATCTGCTCTGGTTTCATGCCGCTCCTTAGATACACGAGCAAGTATTCGCTTCTTTACATGCTCCATAATACTCAGACTTCTGTGACTCCTTCTGGGAAGTATAATATCGTCGATCCTTTTTATCAAGGTGCATGGTCTCTTCAACGACGAATGGAGCCTCGGGGATCTTCTCTTTTTGCATCGAGGTATGCACAGCCACACAAATATGGTCACCAGCTTGAAATCCTTCAGAGCTACGGTTGGAGCCACCTACTGGTTAAGCAGTGCGTATGCTCCTGACCACTTGCTGAAATAATAGTTCCTGACATCTGAAACGTTTCTACTGAGACTACACCTTAAATATACCGGTGTACTCCGTGCCGCTCCGTGTGATTTTGTTTCGCACACGTTTCCCAACATTTTGTTCACTCCAAATGCCCTCCATTAGTGCCATCGTGCACCTTTCTCAAGACCTCCTCCACCACTTGTTTCTATTATTCTTGGCAAGTGTATTTCTTATTCGGGCCTTCCTGTTTTTTTAATATCCCTCCATTCTCAAAATGTTTCATTGGACCAAGACGGCCTTTAGCTCCGGTCCTTAAGATCGCTTTCTGTTTCCAGAGCTGTTTTCTTTACGCAACCGATCCAACAGCAAAGTCTTCCCGTTGCTCTTTTTTCACTGTAGCTATGGTCCATTTTTGTGAAATCTCATTACGGGATTGGCCTGACCTGTCCTTTACTTGACCTGTCCACCTTCTTGCAGTGATCGCAGTTGTCTCTTCATGGTCTTTAGAAAAGAGTGCCTGCATTGCAATAACTTTTCCTGGTCGGTATTGGATTTTGAAATCGTACTGTTGCATTTTATCCGCCCATTTTGTCAGTTGCCCTTCCGGATTCTTCACCTAAAGTAACCATGTCAGTGGACACGGTCTGTTTTCACCAAAAATTCCATTGCTTCAAGAACACCTAGAATTTTATCTCTTTCAAAATTTTTAGGTACCTATGTGTACTATTTTGAATTAGAAGTACTAAAATGCCAAAGGATAAAGTCTTTGCTTACGCTCACTATAGGTTTGAAGAACTACTGTAGCGTTTCATCGAACATGTTCGCCTTTCTGCTTTATAGGTAGGTACAAATCCAAAAAATTGCAGGTAGGTACAAGTATATTTGATTCTTCAAGAGTGAATAATGGCTTCATGGTGTCGAGTTCGACATCCACACAGTTCTTTCAACAATTCTGTCAGGCAGTGGATACTGGTATTCTTGATGGAAGACACTTGTTGCTGTCTGTGGTCCTCTACCAAGTTGGTCTAGCTCCATTATACAGATCAGCAGTTTGAGCTCTCCCAGGCACTTTGAACTGAGCCACAGGTAACACAAATTCACAGTAGTTGTTGTCTCAGTATGATAATGTGATACCACTTCACTGTTGTATATTCCTTCAATGTTTATTGTTTTGCTCGAACTCCTACGCTGCAAGTCAGGAAAGGTGACTCGGAGGTCAGTCTTGAGTCACTTTTGAACATGAAATCGAAAGGAATGCCTTCCTACGATTGGATTTTCTACCGAGTTACCGTGGATCGTAAATGCTGGAAAGCAACTACAGATTAGGCACTACTCCTCGAAACCCACACAAGATAGCAAATAAAAGCACCGATTTATTGACAATTCTCATTGAGTTGTCACATGTGTCAGAAATCCTGCCAGAAAACATGCACGAAAACATGCACGAAAAATTGCGTGAAAAATTGCGCGCAAATTTGCATGCAAAAACCCCGCAAATTCGATTTCTATGACAACCCGCGAGCCTGAAAAATTGCACGCAAAAATGCCAGGGAAATTGCAGGCAAAAATGCCTCGTGTGCCGCGGGCATAACTTAGAATAACTAACTATTACCTTTAGAACACAGCACCAACAAAGCAAATGTAGGCCGTTAAATTCCCAAGAAATCAGTATAAAACTCATTACTGTTCAGTCAATAGCCTCTGAGATACCGCGTCTGCAAAAACGCAGTGAAAATTACTTGAAATATATTTCCGAATTTTATGTAACAATTTGCATAGTGTCAATTCAGGGGCTGTAACGTGGACAGCGAATGTGCGAATTCCAATGTGTTTCTTCTACATTCGGTATCACACTTTTGTTTAGAAGTCACCAACTTCAAAATGGTACTTTTTCTCGACCTTTGAAATCGATACTTGATGTCCCGAAGAATCCGCAAAAATCGATTTTTTTCATAAATAAAATGATCTGCACGCAGTCTCCCTTCAAATTGATTGTTTTTATTTCTGACCGGTTTCGCAGGTCTCTGGCCCTTCTTCATCAAAGTGTGGAGTCTAAAATAAAATACATAAAACAAGTAGGTAGGTACATAAAAGGTGAATGATAACACACCGAATCACCGACATTGTATAAATGGTGAAGATAAAGTTTGTATAAATGATAAGTGAATTGTTTTTAAATTCTTCAGATGTCAGTATAACATTTGTGATGTTGTCATGGAAGAACGGACAAAAGAACTTGATGGAAATGTATGATATAATAATAGAGCTAATAATAATGGTACAAAGTGGTTGATGAATTAATGAAAGGATGGTTGAATGGAAAGAAAGAAGCTTATTAAAATAAAAGGCGTTGTAAAAATGTTTAAAAAAGAAATCTATACAATCTTTTAGGCAATTTCGGACAAAATTATCAGTTGCTTTACAAATTTCAAGAACCTCTATACTATCTAAAAGCCGTCCTTTTTTACAAACATGTAAAATTTCAAAATTAGTTCCAAGGACGAAGTTATGATTTTCTGAGATGATTTTGATGATTAGATGATTATGATTAATAATTCTTTCCAAAATTGCCTGAATGATTGTATAGATTTCCCTTTTAAACATTTTTACAACGCCTTTGATTCAAATAATTTTTTCTCTTAGTCAACCATCCTGCTTTCATTATTTATCACCCACCTTGTACCATTATTATTAGCTCTATTATTCCATACATTTCAATCAAGTTCTTTTGTCCGTTCTTTCACGACAACATCACAAATGTTATATTGACATCTGAAGAATTTAAAAACAATCATCAAATGCAAGTACAATATTCAGCAGTTAGTGTCCGGACTACCTTTTTTTTTCTGAATAGGTCGTTTTAGTCTTTCAACCCATACAACTCAGAAACCATCACTATAGGATAAATATTCCGAAACATGTTATTTTTTCTGTATTCAATTCTTCATATTTTCCCTGGATGGTTTTGCTCTACCTAAGTGAAAAATGAGGCAAATAGTATGGTATGAAAAAAATCGATTTTTGGGGATTCTTCGAGACATCAAGTATCGATTTCACAGGTCGAGGAAAAGTACCATTTTGAAGTTGGCGACTTCTTGACTTCTAGACAAAAGTGTGATACCGAATGTTGAATTACCTTTTCCCGCATGTGAAACACATTGAAATTCGCACATTCGTTGTCCAGGTTACAGCCCCTGAATTGACACCATGCATATTTTTACATAAAATCCGGAAATATATTTTGAGTAATTTTCACTGCGTTTTTGTAGACGCGATATCACAGAGGCTATTGACCAAAAAGTGATGAGTTTTGTACAATCTCTTGGGAATTTAACGGGCTACATTTGCTTTGCTCGTGCTGGTGCTGTGTTCTGAAGAGATAATAGTTCACAAGCCATTCAGAAAAAAAGAAAATTTTCAAGGATGGTGCTTTTTATTGGTCCTAAAAAAAACAAGCCTTTTGGGAATTTCAGTATATCATTCCACGTTCAATTCTGCATCGATCCACCAAATTTCGTCAACTTCCGAATTTATTTCCGGTTAAAACCTATTTTGACTGGACTATTATAATATGTGAAGACGTACGTCGTAATTCAAGGGGTATATATTTATTTTTATTGCAAATTTACTTTATATGTTAGCGCGGTACACATAAAGACGGCAGCCTTCCGATGAAGGCTGCATTAAAACAATAACTCTTGGATTAGGAAAGCAGCAAGCGACAGTCAGAAATAAAATTCACAACAACAATCAAAAACTTTAATGCAAAACAAAGAAAAAAACACAAACAGACAGAATTACAAAACAATAAAAAAAAACAATGTGAATTAAATGAAATGAAAAATCCGAGTGGTTCTGATCGGGGGCAGATTCGCTGGCGCCGAGTGGCGTCCTGAAAACGAGACGAACTGCACTGAAGGTATACACCCCGGCAAACGGGAATAAACGGTAAATGGTAAAAACAATGGAAAATATGGAACTTACGGGATCTTATTCGGTGGCGGCGTCGTCCTGGCGGAGTCCGAAGGCGGCGTCGTGGTGGATGGCCGTTCTGGTGGTGGATTTCCTGGTGAAATGCACGAGTGCCCGTGTTCGTCACCAAAATGGCGGACGAACGACTCGATCCCGTCCGAAACTGGAGCTTTGTGTGCGGCTGGCTGATCCAAGCCGCTCCCCGGTGAAAGCGGTGAAAACTGCCGCTTTCTGGACTTGGAGATGCTGCAGAGCTCCTCCAGGAGTCACTATCGGACGCGATGGGCCTTGGATGGGCTTCTGGTCGAGTACGAATGTACGCCGATGGCACGACAAGATGGCCGCGAGAACGATGACCAAAAAAAGACGGCGTGGCTTCCCGCTCGACGTACGGAGATCAACACCGCTTCGAACGAAGCGGCAAAGGCACGAGCGGAAAGAAAGCCGAAGAATGCCGAAGACGGCCGAAGAAAGTGCTGGAGCTCGTTTACGCTTGCGCCTGACAGCCAAGTGCCAGGCACACCGAACAGGGGGTGAGGGGTGAGGACTTGGACAACACAGGGATATTTTGGGTTGCATACCCTCAGTGCACACGAATGCAGTTTTCAATGAACGGGGCCGAGACATACTCCCCACCAAAATACCACTCGGGGTATTTTCAAAGTTCAAAAATTAATGAAATCAAACATGATACAAAAAGAAAGAGCATAGTGAGAACAATGACGGAAGTGAAAACACAGAATGCTCACTGTCCTGAAGGGAGGGGACAAAGTTTGACCATTGGGCGTCGCAGAACGTCGCGTTGAGTACGGACATCTGCGACACGACAAATGCCATCTTTGCCGGGGAAGAGTTTTGAAATTCTGCCTAACCTCCACTTCAGAGGGGGAGCGTTTTCGTCCTTGATGAGGACTAAAGACCCCACATCTGCGGATTCAAGGTGACGTGACTTGTGCCACTTGCCGCGTTGGTACAGCGTGTGTAGATATTCGTCGCGCCAACGCGCCCAGAAACGCTGTTGCATGGATTGGACCAACTGCCATCGCGACAACCTGCTGATCTTGAGGTGGGACAAATCTGGGTCAGGTGGGGCCGTTAACGGCTCGAGCGTCAAAAAATGACCAGGCGTCAATGGGCACAGATCATTTGGATCCGAGCTCAGCTCCGAAAGTGGCCGTGAGTTGAGCAACGCTTCAACTTGGGTGACCAACGTGGTCAGCTCTTCAAAGGTGAGTATTTGATCACCTATCACGCGAGATAGATGAGTTTTGACAGCTTTTATGCCGCTTTCCCACAGCCCGCCAAAGTGGGGACTGGAGGGAGGAATGAAGCGCCAAGTGATGGCTTCGGATTCCGCGGCGAGTTGCATTGACGTCGTCAATTGCCTATGAGCTCCGACAAAGTTTGTGCCATTGTCGCTATAGATGGTAGAGCAACGACCGCGCCGGGCAATGAATCTGCGCAAGGCGGCAAGGAAAGCATCTGTTGAGAGATCGGAGGCAACCTCGACGTGCAATGCCTTGGTGGCGAAGCACACGAAAAGACAGATGTACGCCTTCGTAGTTCTGACACCGCGAGCGCGTGACATGAGGATTGGAAAAGGGCCACCATAGTCGAGCCCGACGCAGCTAAAAGGTTTTAGCTGAGAAATTCGCGCCGAGGGGAGGTCGCCCATGGTGGGAGAAAAAGTTTGCGGCTTAGTCCGGAAGCACCGGTAACACGATGCAAGATAGTGCCGTACCGCGCGTCGCGTGGACAATATCCAAAAATTTTGCTGCAGGAGATAGCAGGTATTGTTGAGTCCCGGGTGGCAATGTCGGGAATGAACTTGTCGAATGACGAGTCCTGTCAAGACGTGACGAGATGGAAGAAGAGCAGGGTGTCTGGTTGCAAATGGCAACTCATGACAATGCTTCAAACGTCCGCCGACGCGGAGAACATCGTCACGATCGAGAAAGGGTGAAAGTTTTCGAAAGGGTCTTGAACAGGGTTTGCCGTTGCGTAACGACGCGATTTCGACGGCAAATACCTTCTGCTGTACATGTTTGACAATGTACAACAAGGCAAAATGGAGCTCTGTATCCGAGAGAGGTCCTGTGCACTTCTCATCGGACTTGCATTTGCAGAACCGATAGAAATAGGCGACAGCGCCCTGAATCTTCCGTAAGGAGGATATGCGCAAAAAGAGGTCGTCGATGTCAATCGGCGGCGGCTGCGGCACACGCACGACCAAAGCGAGCTTTCGCTCTTCAGACGCAATGTCTGGGGAGGACACGGAGAATTTGTCATCCGGCCATGTGTCATCCGCTGATGACAGAAAAGGTGGGCCAGACCACCAGAGGGAGCACGAAAGCATGTCTTCGGGAAACAATCCGTGCGAAGCTGGGTCGGCGGGATTGTCCGATGTTGAGACAGGTCTCCAACACTGAGGCGGGACACGCTGTTGAATATGCTCAACACGGTGAGCAACAAATGTTTTCCAGCGGTGCGAAGAGGAACGCAGCCAGCTGAGAACAACCGTAGAATCGGTCCACGCAAATATGGCATCGAACTGTACGGTTCCTGCGAGCGCTGCAACGGTGAAGGCAACGAGATTGGAAAGTAGGACCGCGGCACACAATTCGAGACGGGGTACGGTCAGCAATTTGACTGGAGCCACCTTTGATTTGGCGGTTAGGAGACGAATGGTGGGAACACCATTTCGAAGGTAACGAACGTACAACACGCTCGCGTACCCAGATTCAGATGCGTCGCAAAAGGCGTGCAACTGGCACCTGTCTGCAGGCGACGGAAAAGTATGCCGTGGAATTTGCAACCGCGAAAGTTGCGATAGCTCGGATTGAAAACGCAACCACTGCTGACATACGATGTCTGGAGGGGTGTCGTCCCAATCAAGGCCAAGTTTCCATAACCGTTGGATTAAATGTTTGGCGAAAAATGCAACAGGGCACAGAAAGCCGAGCGGATCGTAAATCCGAGCCACCTCCGACAAGATGGACCGTTTGGTGCACGGTAGTTCATTTGGATGAACCGTGAATGAAAAGGTGTCTGTTGCCGCTTGCCACTGGAGGCCAAGAATTTTTACAGTATTGTCAGCAACGTCACTGAAAGTGGACGGCTGAGTTCGAACGTGATCAAGTGGTATGTCTTGCAGCACATCAGGGTGATTGCTTGCCCACTTGCGCAATTCAAAGCAACCCGATTGGAGCAGGTTGATTAGCTGCGTTTGTAATTCCCGTGCTGATTCCACGGAGTTCGCACCGCAAAGTAGATCGTCTACATACAAATTACGGCGAATTGCCTGCGAAGCCAATGGAAACTTCGAGGCGCTTTGTTCTGCCAAGTGAAGCAACGTGCGAACCGCTAGAAACGGTGCCGAAGAAACACCGTATGTAATGGTGTTCAATTGGTACGTTTCAATGGGTCGATCAGGGGAGAAACGAAAGCGAATGAGTTGATACTTGCGATGTTCGGGCGAGATAAGTATCTGCCGATACATCTGACGGATGTCACAAGTAAAAACGATCGGCTCACACCGAAACTGCAGTAGCAAAGCTGCTATGTCCTGTTGTAACTTAGGACCGACGAGAAGCGTCTCGTTGAGAGATAAATGATTCGGCGCTTGCGCCGAAGCATCAAAAACGACGCGAATTTTCGGCTTGTCGTCTTCGATCTTGACGATCGGATGATGAGGGATGTAATACGCCTCAGAATCTGGAGGTTCTGCGTCCAGCAAGGTCATGTGACCTAGGTCGAGGTAGTCGCGCATGAATGCTATGTACAGATCACGGAGTGTGTCCTGACGGACCAGGCGACGTTCGATAGCTAACCAACGGCGGTCAGCCATAGACCTGCAATGTTCAAAGGTGGGGGACTCCCTTTTGAAGGGAAGCGAAACCCCAAAACGACCTGACGGACAACGGTAGACAGAGTCCCGGAAACAAATTTCTGCACGTTCATCATCTGGGGACAAACGTGTTTTGGACGATGGTGACGAGATTTCCTCTACTTCCCAAAATTTGTGCAGAGACTCGTCGATTCCAGTTGGAGTGCAAACCAAAAGGGAATGCAGAGGTTTTGACGGGGTTTGAAAGGGACCGAGAAGAGCCCAGCCAAAAATGGTGTTTATGGCAACAGGCTGTGACGGACCTGACGAGACGATTCCCTCTTTCACGACTGACGGATAAACGTCGGCGCCCAACAACACTTGAATGGGGCCTGGCTTGAACCATGTGGGATCCGCCAGATTCGATAAGTTCAAGTGGAATTGATCCGGGTTCAAAGCGGTGTCTGGCAGGTTACCACAAATCCTGCGCAGGACAATTAACTCCAATTCAGGGATTGGGAGAGACTCATCATCAGCCTTGACCTGGCAAGTGACTGTGCCACACGTCGAATTGGCGGGGGTGAGACCCAAGCCAAAAACGGGCACATTGTGATTTGATGGGGATAGACCCAATTTGCGCACGCAGGAGTCCAAAATAAACGATGCCTGACTGGCAGGGTCTATGAGCGCACGGAGGCTTTGGTAGCCTCCCCACCGGTCACGAACGTGAACGATTGCCGTGGCCAACAAAACATGAGCTGCCTTGAGGCTTGAGGCGAGATTCGTCACCGAATTCGCGACATTTTCTGGAAGACCAGGGGAAACGATTTGCGGTAATTCAACTGGATTCGATAAAGAACTGGGTGACTCATGACCTGCAGTTCTATGTGGCTTGGGGAAGTGCAGCAAGGTGTGATGCCTTGCGTGGCACTGCCGACACGAATACGACGATGGACATTTTGGAGCGCCGTGATTGGTGCTCAAGCAGTTGAGACAGAGCCTTTTCTGTTTGACCGCCAAATATCTGTCATTTGGGGACATTGACAGAAAAGTCTTGCACGCGGTGACTCTATGACTTCTCGCCCCACAATGAGAACATGCTGACTCATGCGACGTCGCTGGGGCAGATGAAGTCTGAGACACCAACGTATGTGAGGCCCACGACTTGCGGCTGACCTCGGGCTTCACGGTAACGGTGTTTGCCCGTGTGGAGCGGGAGTTCGATTGCGTTTTAGAATTTAAGGCAGTTGCCTCGAAAGCCTTGCATTGGTCGAGCACGAAAGACTTGACGTCTTCGTATTTGGGGAAGGGGGTGCCAGCTGACTGCACCTCGAAACGTTTTCGCGTCGACTCATCGAGTTTCTGGAGCAGCATGCTCGACAGGGTGAAATCCCACAGGTCGATATGCGGATACTGCTCGAGCGCCACTAAATTTTCGTTGAACGTGTTCACAAGATGGCGAAGCGCTTGCGCGGAGTCAGATGTGACGGAGGAGGCGTTCATCATCGACTGCCAGTAAAAAGTGACTAGCACGCGGTCGTTCTGGTATCTCTCAACCAACGAGTCGAACGCAATTATGTAATTATCTCCCGTCAATGGCAGGTGTTTAACCATTGAGAGAGGTTCACCAGATAAAGACGAGATCAGATACTGAAACCGTTCAATATCTGAGAGAGACTGGTTTCTGTGTATTAACGCCGTGAATAGATCATAGTATGGTGGCCATGATTTTAACTTTCCGTCGAACAACGGCAACGCGATTTTTGGCAATCGGACATTGCTCCGGCCTGTCTCGAACCAAGTTTGCGAGGCTTGGCGAGAGAGCGAGGAAGTCGGCTCTGAATTCGCAAACGAGGCTTTTACCGCAGCAAGTTTGCCATACAAGCTGTCTGCCCGGAGTGTACGTTCAAGAAATGTAGCCTTCTGCTCCTCGGAGGCACTGGGGAGAGGGGCAGTGTTGACCGTGCTCTTGAAACCGTTGTAAATTTCCGCCGCAATGTCAAACGTGGCTAAAAATGCCGGGTGGAGGCTTGGCTCGGTGGTAGCTGTGACGCCTTGTTCCAGAAGGGGCTCAAGGCGCGCAATAGCTATCGCGATGGACGATAAAGTTGCGTCCATTGTGTACGACACAAAGAAAAATGAAAACAAAGCAACTGACCCTTAGGTTGGCGTACCTGAATGGCGAACCCAACCCAGGTGAAAAAGTGCGAATGAGACGGGCAAAAAACGAATTGATCAACACGCTGGACCAACGCACAAGTGTCACGTGGGTTTGACCCGTGACTTTAAAGTTTCAATAGTGAGGTGAATTAAATTCCTGACTGTACCATGCTTAGCCTGTATCCGGCTCGAAGGACCAATTTATATGTTAGCGCGGTACACATAAAGACGGCAGCCTTCCGATGAAGGCTGCATTAAAACAATAACTCTTGGATTAGGAAAGCAGCAAGCGACAGTCAGAAATAAAATTCACAACAACAATCAAAAACTTTAATGCAAAACAAAGAAAAAAACACAAACAGACAGAATTACAAAACAATAAAAAAAAACAATGTGAATTAAATGAAATGAAAAATCCGAGTGGTTCTGATCGGGGGCAGATTCGCTGGCGCCGAGTGGCGTCCTGAAAACGAGACGAACTGCACTGAAGGTATACACCCCGGCAAACGGGAATAAACGGTAAATGGTAAAAACAATGGAAAATATGGAACTTACGGGATCTTATTCGGTGGCGGCGTCGTCCTGGCGGAGTCCGAAGGCGGCGTCGTGGTGGATGGCCGTTCTGGTGGTGGATTTCCTGGTGAAATGCACGAGTGCCCGTGTTCGTCACCAAAATGGCGGACGAACGACTCGATCCCGTCCGAAACTGGAGCTTTGTGTGCGGCTGGCTGATCCAAGCCGCTCCCCGGTGAAAGCGGTGAAAACTGCCGCTTTCTGGACTTGGAGATGCTGCAGAGCTCCTCCAGGAGTCACTATCGGACGCGATGGGCCTTGGATGGGCTTCTGGTCGAGTACGAATGTACGCCGATGGCACGACAAGATGGCCGCGAGAACGATGACCAAAAAAAGACGGCGTGGCTTCCCGCTCGACGTACGGAGATCAACACCGCTTCGAACGAAGCGGCAAAGGCACGAGCGGAAAGAAAGCCGAAGAATGCCGAAGACGGCCGAAGAAAGTGCTGGAGCTCGTTTACGCTTGCGCCTGACAGCCAAGTGCCAGGCACACCGAACAGGGGGTGAGGGGTGAGGACTTGGACAACACAGGGATATTTTGGGTTGCATACCCTCAGTGCACACGAATGCAGTTTTCAATGAACGGGGCCGAGACATTTACCGACTACACTTTTACAATGTTTCGATCATCAGCCACAATAATAAGTCTGCAGATTTCCCGCCTCAATACACCAGGGCCTTCACGGGGGTGCGCGGGTGGCAGGGGTACGCGAGGGCCACAGCGCTGCAGTTGTCCGCTGCATGCAGTACATCACAATTCCGTCCCTAGCTCAGTTACTATTCAAGATAAATCAAATCTGAAAAAACCGCAAGAATCGCAATGGAATAGGTAACATGGTTTACAGAAGGAACTTTTTTGATTGAACTAGTGGTTACGGCAGTGGCGGCTCGTGAAATTTTTGCAAGAAGGGCTCAAGTTAATATTGTCCGGATGCTAGTTGCATAAAATGGAATGAACCTTGCATTTTTTGATGAGAAGATGCTACTTGGTGGGAATGTTCTTTGCATCATACTCTTCCGATCCAAAAAGGTAGCCATCAGCGCCATCCATGTCGGCGGCGTATACAGGGTGAAACAGAAAAAAAAAAGTTGGAAAATTATATTCAAATAACCGAAGCATGTGGAGACGTGTAATTCACCACATACATCAACTGTTTCATGCTCATGGAGTCACAGTAAACCGTTCTTGGTTACTTTGAACCGTCTTTGAAATGTAGGGTAAAAACAGAAAAAAAAGCAATAACTCTCTTTTATCCATAAATGAGTGATTCTTAGAGATATTGACACAATACTTAGTATTTCTATAAAAAGTAATGTTAGAAATGATATGAGCTGGGCAGCCAATTCCTAAGCCAACTATTTCCAGAAATACGATTGTCAACTTTTTTTTCTCTTGAGCACCATCTTGAATCTGCCCTGTGAGGCATCGTTAAAAGAGTGATTGGTTATCATAATAATGGTAATATGTAATCATTGCATCGTAAAAAAAACCTCCTCATCATAATTTAGTGACCTCTTCGGCGGGAGAGAATCGCCGTTCACGTATTTTCTGGCTCTTCAAAGCTTTAGTGCCCATGATGGCATTAGCAACATCTAGACTGGTGAAATATGTTACGCATTATGAACCTTGATGTACTTTGAGGTAGCCTACCAAGTTTTGCGATCATCAATTGACAGGCTTGTTCTTAAAAGCTGTTTGAACAAAATTTGTTCAATTTTTTTTATGGAAAATACAAAATATTGGATCTTTCACCCTTATTTGATCCCTCGTTGAGGAAAGCCTGAAACCGAAAGTCTCTAAAATTTTCACGCTAATGGTTCACTGAGAACTGCTCTTCAATGTGTAGTTGTCAAAATCTGCATAGTTGCGTTCAGATTCCAGACAGAGAGCGACAAAGAAGTTCATGCAGTGAAAAAAGACACAACTTTCAATGCAACGGAGAAATCCCGGAAATGTCCCATTCAGATAGGCTTCCCGCAATACACAGGTTCTGTAAGACTCTCAAGCGTGGGTGATGAAAGGCTTGAAACATCACTAATTCAAGGCTCTAACAGTGTACCAAATTGCACATTTATGCTATGAAAAGCAAGGTCTCCAGACAGCTTTCAGTCTAGCTCTAGACTAGTTTTTTCTCGACTGTAATTTATGTCTTTTTTTACTGCATGAACTTCTTTGTCGCTCTCTGTCTGGAATCTGAACGCGACTATGCAATTTTTGACAACTGAACATTGAAGAGCACTTCCCACTGAACCAACATCATAAAACATTCGGAGACTTTCGGTTCCAGGCTATCCTCAGTGAGGGATCAAGTAAGGATGGGAGACCCAATATTTTGTATTTTTCATAAAAAAAACGACACAAATTTTGTTCAAACAACTTTTAAGAACAAACCTTTCAATTGATGATGATGAAACTT
The DNA here is from genome assembly GCA_949128115.1 of Anaspis maculata. Classification (NCBI taxonomy): domain Eukaryota; kingdom Metazoa; phylum Arthropoda; class Insecta; order Coleoptera; family Scraptiidae; genus Anaspis; species Anaspis maculata. Next base: position 4,285,006 of record OX421964.1, read on the forward strand.
GGTAGGCTACCTCAAAGTACATCAAGGTTCATAATGCGTAACATATTTCATCATTCTAGATGTTGCAAATGCCATCATGGGCACTAAAGCTTTGAAGAGCCAAAAAATACGTGAATGACAATTCTTTCCCGCCAAAGAGGTCACTAAATTATGATGAGGAGGTTGTTTTTGCGATGCAATGATTTCATGTTACCATTATTATAATAACCAATCACTTTTTCAACGATGCCTCACAGGGCAGATTCAAGAAGGTTCTCAAGAGGAAAAAAAAAGTTGACAATCGTATTTCTGGAAATAGTTGGCTTAGAAATTGGCTTCCAAACTCATATCATTTCTCACATTACTTTTTGTAGAAATACCAAGTATTCCATCAATATCTCGAAGAATTACATATTTATGGAAAAAAGAGTGTTCTTGTTTTTTTTTCTGGTTTTCCCCTACATTTCAAAGACGGTTCAAGGTAATCAAGAACAGATTGCTGTGACTTTATAAGCATAAAATAGTTATTGTATGTGGTGAGTTACACGTCTTCACATGTTTCGGTTAATTAAATATGATTTTTCAACTTTTTTTTTTCTGTATCACCCTGTATACGCTGCCAGCATGGATGGTGCTGATGACTACCTTTTTGGATCGGAAGAGTACGATGCAAAGAACATTTCCACCGAGTGGCATCTTCTCATCAAAAAATGCAAGGTACTTTCAACTAGCATCCGGACTAATAACAAATTCGCGAGCTGAGAACTCTGATATGTTCTATCTGGTATCTGCACTTTTTGTAGAAAATGTTTTTCGAACTTTGAACCAGCAAAACATGAACAAAATGTTTCCTGATATGAACAATTAGATCAGAAACTAGAGAAAGAGGCTTTTCCTTTTCGGTTTCTGATCTAATTGTTCATGTCATGAAATATTTCGTCCATGTTTTGCTGGTTCGAAGTTCGAAAAACATTTCCCACAAAAAGTGCAGTCGGAACAGTTCTCAGCTCGCGAAATGACGAAACTCAAGACAAAAACGTTTTTTTGTCGTATCCGCATCACAACAATGGAGTTTTAGCATTCACTGTTTTGTCGGAATAACGTGTCAATGCACCACGACTTTGATTCTTGCGGGTTCGATTTGCTTTATATTCAGTTGATCAATGCAGGTAGTCGTCCGTTGTTTTTCTGCATTTATTTTTTCTTGCAGGCTTGATGACTTAAATGCACCTTTTTTAGGTCAGCTTTCTTTATGTTTGCAAACTGTTAACTAATCGAAGAGTGCATAAATAATTATATCTATTATTTCAATCTGCTGGGGGCTCGGGTGACGGAGCCCATTACTCCAATATAGAGCGGGAGCCGCGTCTCGCGTTGCCATGGTTACGGCACATGTTTTGCGCGGGTGCACCCCGGCATCACCGTATCGGTGGTGGGCGCTGAATGCGGAGCCCAAGACGGGCAAGATGAACTTCTTCGAACGTGCGATAGCTCAGAATTATTTTGTTGCAATATAATTTGACTAATGACTAAACGTTTTCGCACTAAACCAACTTTTTTGAATAAGTATAATTAATAAAATGGATTCTATGTCTTCCTACCGATAAAAATCTCTTGCCGCCTTTAGCGTTGGGGGGGCGCCGCCCTTGAGCCCTCCCGCACCAGCCGCCACTGGGTTACGGAGATAATCGAGTGGGAGTGGAATGAAAAATGTCATTCAACACGTTACTGAGATATTCAATGTTCTTTGCGCACGAGGCAGTCAAGTTTTACATGTATTCTTATGGCAAAGTAAATGATCACCTTTTTATTCATAAATTATTTACAACAACTTACAAATGACGGATTTGTTCCAAGCTGATATCAGCCAAAAGCTGACAAACTGTAGAACATTTTTTAAAAAAACTGTTTTTTCACAAAACCGCCCCCATACCGCCCCCACACTGGACGATTTTTTGACGACAAGTGGATTCTTCATCCCCAAGCCATACTACACCATAAAAAATGCACCCCAGCTTTTTACCTTTCCGTGCACACGAACTTCTCAAATAAGCACATTTCGCTTCATATTTTCCTCTACTAAAATGTGACATCTAGTGATTGGAGTCGGTGAGAAGTATGTGGGGGTATTGTTAACAAAATGATCCCGTTGGCTTTACAAAACTCATAGTCATAAGCTCCAAGAGTGCAGTGAGTAGGGGAAGGTTATTTAAAAAGGGATACTCACGGTTTGAACCCTTAGAAATAATACCTGAATGAAGCGAACGTCATCTTATCATGTCAAATTATTTTTTGCTCAGTTTTATATCATAACCTCAAAGAGTTTTTGGAATGGAAATGTATTTTCCGGAATATAACTACTTTTCCACAAAATGTGCAAGTATCCTGTTTTAGGGAACCCATACGGTAAAACAGGATACCCTATATCTTTAAAATGAGATAGTAATTAAAATTGATAAATCTAACTAGTCTATTAAAAGTATGATAACGAGGCATTCAAATTCCAAGTTTTTATTATGAAAGCTACTAGGTAGGTATAACAGACATATAAAATATGAAAATAAGCAACCATTCTTAGGTAACAAAACAAGAGCAAAATAAACATTTTTGAATTATGCATTACACAAGAAAAAAATCGGTTGTGTCACCCCAAAATGTTCCCGACTAGAATCCAGGAACCTATGTAAATTTTTGTTCGAAGCGTCCCTTCGGGTGGGAAGTTGGAATAAGAGAAAAAGGTTGAAAATAATTTCCAGTAGATTGAAAATTTTGTCAGGGAAAGTTTAATTTTCCGGGAGAACCACGAATCTTATTCCAAATCATCTTATTATTGTAAAAATCGTAAATTTACTTTTTTCTGCACGATTACAATACTTCCCCTTTCATGTTGGTGGGGGGTCGGGAAAGGCAGAAGTCACAAAGAAAGTCTTCCTTCTTCATCTGCCCTGGGGCAGGCATCCGGGACCCACCTTCTGCACCTCACGCATCTGGGATATCCCGTTTTACAGGATGACAAAAAATCCCGTTTCACCCGAACACTCATATTTGACATTAGAAATTTTTTTCTCACGTAACCTTTGAATAAATAAAGAAACTTGTTCCGCAAATCAATAGTTCATATCTTAGCTTGAGGTAGATGGATAATGAACATGTTCTCCCCAGCACTTCGCACGCAATTCTCACTAATATGAACCCGAGTATGAACCCTTGATATTAGATCAGAAAATCTGAAAACCATAAAACTTACCTGGTACGGCTTGCGATTCAGCTGTCAACTCGAAAATACATTTGACCATTGCATTAGACTAGAGCTTGAGTTCGGTGAATATTGGGTTGGATGGCGATACTTGATTTTGTCAGAACCCTTGGTATCCCGTTTTAGCTGAGTATCCCATTTTGAGTAACCTTCCCCTGCTGTGGTTATCCATAAGGAGCACAACCAGATCCTCTAGGCTTGCTTTGAGAAACTGCTGGACATGCTTCAAATATTGTACGAAAATTTCTTCCGTTATCCAACCTCTTTCAGGGCAACAATACTCAGCCCCAGGTGGACCCCTTTTTTTTCAGCCAAGCACCGGACTCCTTTCTCGAGCAAGCCAGGAAGACGTGCTTTGTCAGATTCTGAAGCGGATGAAAGTAAGTTATCAAACCTGTCCTTCAACAAAGGGAAGTCCCAACCAGGGATCACGGTCGCAACTGCTTTGAGCTCCAGGATTCAGGGGTAAGGGTGTATTGGGTAGCAACGCAGTCCAACGACTATAATTGCCTCCTGCAAATAGTCAACCTCAAATCCACCAAGTGACGGGAAAACAATTGTACTGATGAGGTCGAAAGTGCTGTTTACAGAAGAAATAGAAAAATATTTCATTTTGTATGAAGTTTGAAAGAAAAACTTTTGATATCGAACTCCAGTTTTCGAGATTTCCTCTCTGGCAAAACTGCAAATTTTCCTACTTTTTATCGCGTGAACAGATTTCCACCATCTCTTTTGAACAAGAGGTAACTGGTTCTTGAACATTATCCAACTTTTTTCCAATTTTCCGGGAATTTTCCGGTTGAAAATGTGAAACCGGCCTGGGTTATCGAGACCGGACTTGGATGATGGAGCTTAAAGTGAAGCCTTAATCGACGATTTTAACAATAAGATGATTTGGGAAAAGATTTGAGGTTCTTCATGGAAAGTTCAAATTTTCCTGACAAAATTATCAATTTTCTACAAATTATTCTCAATCTTTATCTCTTATTCCAACTTCTCAACCGAAGAGACGTTTCGAACAAAAATTGCCATAGGTTCCTGGATACTAATCGGGGAAGTGTTGGAGTCACACAAACGTTTTTTCTTTGTTTTTGACAGTGATTGACGACCCACTTACACGTCAAAATCCTATCTACACGTGTTTGTTCTACAGAGTGATCCACCGAGATTCACCCCCTCCCCCCTATTTGAACTTTTTTCTGTTGGAATCAATTGGTGGGGAAGAAATTTCTTCCAGCAATTTCTCTCGCAGAATTCAAGTTTGGGCACCACAGTTTTTCATATCCTATTGTATACAGGTTGTTTCAAAAACCTTCCAAATTTTTTTGGCACCTTGTATCTGAATAGTAGAGATGATGCGGCTTTCCTTTCCAAGTCTAGATATTATTATCTGTTTCACCCTTATTTGCCACACAGCAAGCCATGATATTGTTTTGTTAGGTTTAGCATACCGACGAAACTATCAGTTTATTGACAAATTTTGACAATGTCAGGTCAAATCAGTTTTCAAGATGCCAAATCATCCCGCATCGAACAAAAATACAAGTTTGAGGCATATTTAGCACGTTGAGCGCCTACAGTCAGACATGGTCGAAAACATGACGGTGAATGGGACCGTTTTAGTCTTGGGGCAAGTAAAAACTTACGGTTCTTTTACTCTCAGCTCAAGTTTGACTTGGAGTCAAGCAATTCATGTTCAAGTTTCAAATATTGATTCACCTGTGCTTTTTTCTTGCATTCCTTGAGCCTACACCCCTGGCCCAAATTCTTCTCCACGGCGCAGTGTCATTGCGGTATCATTGTGGCGATTTAAGTGAGCAGTCGGTTTGACAGCTTTGAAAAAATCGATCTTCGGATTATCAATGTCAGAGCTATATAACCTTCACGGCGTGAAACCACGTGTGTGTCTCAAGAATACCAACGTAACTGAAATTTTCCATAGCTTGCTGAGTAGCAAATAAGGGTGAAACGGATAATATGATTCGATATTTGAATAAGATCATGGTATACAGGTGTTCATTTTTACATTTCTCACCCCAGATCAATCCCCGCCAAACTTTTTTCATGAAAAACGCCGGATCAGGTCAGATCGATTTTAATTTTGTGAGGGACATCTAATAGTCCGAACGTTAAGCTACATGAATGGGACCCACCTTGCATTCTCGAGACAAGCGACGAAATTTGGCACACTTGTTCACTAGACCCTACTCTTCGATTTAGGAAATGTTGCCACCATCTGCGGAGATCGTGCAGGCACTTTATACAGGGTTCAGTGAAAAAAATTTGTTGAAAAATCGTAAATCGTGGACCATAACCGGTGGACGTATGTAAATCAGGATATTGATGATTTGTCCCATGCCCATGAAGATGCTACTAACAGTTTTGAAATATCTTGAGGCGTTTCCGAAATACGTTGGAAGAAGTGAAATTTCTTCAACTTCTTTCTTTTTTCAATAAATCAGTTGTTTTTGGAGATATCGAGCTGCAACTTGATATTCCGGCAAACAAATATGTTTTTAATGAAACTCGATGTGGAGCCATCGACAAAGACTGCTAGATTCGAAATTAAGATCTTCAACTTTTTTTCCATCGTGAGCGCCATCTTCAAATTGCTCTTCATGAAATTGTTGAAAAAATAACAGGTAACGACTTTATTGGACACACGCGTTCATTTTATCATGAAAAACCAGGTCTTGAATCGCAGCAATAACCTCTTCGGCCCAGAAACGTTATCAAGTTAGTTTTTCTTGATTTCTTTCAACTTAGGTGATGATCATCACCAAATGGAACTTTGGATCGATTAGATGTTGACCACATTATAATCTACATTATCTTGTGCAGCCAGGCACTGAATTTCATCATCATCAACCAAGTGGTGTTCTTTTGGCAAACAGTTGAACAAAAAGTTTGCTTCGATTTTTGTGATAAAAGCAAAAACGGCAGGGTCACGTCGTCCCTTCAAACCCGATTGAAGCAAATTTGTTACCAAAAATGCTACCAATTGATACTGAAAGAGTTCGGAGGAATGTCTGCTGTAGTTTCAAGTTGAACCGAAATGGATTTTTCCATTCTACTTCTGCAGGAGGGACGTCGAAAGTGTTGCTGAAGCTTGATATTTGGAATGTTTTTTGTTGAATATTGCGAGAAACGCTTCAAATATAATCTGTAACAACGCTTTTCACGTCCCTCCTGCGAACTAAAATGTATCAATCAGTTTGAGCTTGGCTTGCACATTCCTCCGAATCATTTCAGTGTCAGTTGATAGCACTTCTGGGTACATGTTTTCTTTATTCATTGTTTGAGGGCAGAAGGGGACCCTGCATTATTGGCCTTTTTTACAAATATTTAAGTAGACTTTTTTGTTTTATTGTTTGCCAAAAGAACACCACTTGACTGATAATGATGAAATTTGGTGACTGACGTTGCAAAACAATGTTGATTAAAATTTTGGCAAACATTCAATTGATCCAAAGTTTCATTTGGTCATGATTGTCACGTAAGTTGAGGGAAAACAGGAAAAACGAACTTGATAACTTTTCTCGGGCGAAGAGGTCATTGCCACGATTCAGCACCTGGTTTTCCATGATAAAACATCGTTCGTGTCCAATTAAGTCGTAACCTGTTGTTTTTATCAACAATTTCGCAAAGGGCAATTTGAAGATGGCGCTCACGATGGAAAAAAAGTTGAAGATCTTAGTTTAGAATCTAGCAGGCTTTGTCGATGGCTCCACATCGCGTTTCATAAAAAATATATTTGTTTGCCGGAATATTAAGTTGCAGCTCAATATCTTCAAAAACAACTGATTTATTGAAAAAAGAAAAAAGTTGAAGAAATTTCACTTCTTTCAACGTATTTCGGAAACGCCTTGAAATATTCCAAAACTGTTTGCAGCATCTTCATGAGCATGGAATCAGTCATCAATATCCTGATTTACATACGTCCACCGGTTATGATTCACGATTTACGATTTTTAAAAAAAATTTCTACTGAACCCTGTAAAGTGTCTGCACGATTTCCGCAGATGGTGGCAACATCTCTTAAATCGAGGAGTAGGGTCTAGTGAACAAGTGTGCCAAATTTCGTCGCTTGTCTCTGAAATGCAAGGTGGTTCCTCTTACCAGCCGGACATAAAACACGTATTGCCGAATTCTCATCAATAAAAATCGACCTGTTCCAGCGTTTTTCTTAAAAAAATTTGGCCGGGAGAAATCTGCGGGGTGAGAAATATGGGAATAATCACCCTGTTCATGATCCTATTCGAATATTAAATTACATAAATGAACTCAGAAAAAAAAATCGCATCATTTCTGATATTTAGATACAGAGTGTCAAAAAAATTCGAAAGTTTCCCCGAAACCCCCTGTATACTATAATATACAAATAAATTTTGTTTCCAAATTTGATTTCTGGAGAAAAAATGGTTAGAAAATGTTTTTCTTCACCAATTTATTCCAACAGGGAAAATTCTAATTGTGAGGGGGAAGGGAATCTTGGTGGATCACCTTGTACAGGGTGATCACGCGAGATGGGACCACCCCAACTGAACGCTTCCCTTTTGAGATATTTTTCAAAATAAAAAACCAATCCTTGATAATTTTCCCTGTACTTTTTGAGTATATTCATCATAATTTTCTATATCTCGTAATATACAGGGTGTTGGAGAAAAAAAGTTGAACTTTTGCAACACCCTGTATTTACTTATTGTTATCTAGACAGTTTGCTTTGCTGGTTACAAAATTGTATGGCACTTGTCGATTTTCTCTCGAATAACTTGTCAAAAAAATTAATAAAATCTGAATTTCATGGATATTATTCTGATAAGATGGTTGTAATTACAGCACTAAATACCCAAAAAACACTAAAGCTAATTTTTAGGCTACAGATAAACAAAACATTTGATTTCATTGGAAACAAGGCTCACTTCTGAAATTTAGTGCTGTAATCACAGCCATCTTATTAGAATAATATCCACGAAATTGAGATTTTGTCAATTTTTTTGGCAAGTTGTTTGAGAAAAAAATCCACAAGTGTCATCATAATACAATAAGTGAATACAGGGTGTCGCAAAAATTTAACTTATTTTCAACGCCCAGTATACTATGAGGTATAGAAAATTATGATAGATATATCCGAAAACTACAGGAAAAATGACCAAGGATTAGTTTTTTATTTTGAAAAATATCTCAAAGGGGAAGCGTTTAGTTGGAGGGGTCCCATCTCGCGTGATCACCCTGTACAAAGTGTTGAGATAAGTGACCCCTCATACGTTCTTCACGGTATATCTCTCTACAAAGTGATTTTTGAATCACGAAAAAATATATGAATAGTTCGTAACAACTTCTTGTTCTTTATTTATCACAATAGTTCTTCACACTTAATCATTCACAAAAGTCTAAGGATCAGTTAAATCTCCTATCGATTTTCGGTGCGTGATTCGCGATGTATTGCAGCGCCCTTTGGATCGCCGGCGGGATTGGCGGCGGGGTCGGCAAGTGATCGCCCTGGGGCTGGAACCCGTTTTCGTCGGCCGTGTAGGTCAGGTGTATTGTCTGTCCTTCGGGCGACTGGTACTGGAATTGTCCCTGCACCGCCTGCGTCTCGGGACCCTTCGGGAACCCCTGCTGGTCCTCGTAGATCCCGTTGCTCGTTTCGTACGCGTACTCGTGTGTACCGTCCGGCCTTATGTCCAGATTTTGCCTCAGGATTTTATCGTACGGTTCGTATTGAGGCTTCGCTCTCACCAGCACCAACGAGACGGCCAGTAACGAAAAAATTCTCTGGAACAACGGATTTGTGGTAGAAGTGAGATTTCATTAAGCTTGATAAAACTGGAGTTGATATCATATTTTCACGTTTCAGAAGTGAAAGTAGGCAACCAATTATACAATGTCGCAAAATTTTGCAGCTCTTTCTTGAAAAGACAAGGCAGGTGCTGAAAATTTTTCTGCAGGTCAGCGATCTTAGTTATTCATGTTTTGGAATATCTATAGGCTATTGCATAGGCGGGTACAGGAAAAAAATGCAGTAATTACTTCAGTTTTGATTCCATGATAATTATGAGGAAATGCATGGAAAAAAATTGAAAATAGAATTATCTTCACCCTGTTTACTTGCTGAAAATGGAGTTTACATCTTGCTTTTCCAACAAAAACTGTGGAACTATAGGTATACAGCAAGAGACGGCTCTTCGAACCCTTCTAGTTTTGTTAATTTGAAAGATTACAGTTTACTGTAATTATGAGAAAGAAATATCTATAGCACTGGATGTGTATTGATTTTTTTTTATTCACAGGGTGAGTCATAGTGTTGCCGTCTAGAGTTAGACTTTCTAGAGTCTTGTCTTGAAAAGACGTCAAGACTTAGACAAGACCTCTAGAAACTCTTGTCTTGAAATTTCTAGACAAGACAAGAGTAGGGCTGTCAAGATCAAGAGTCTTGATTAGACTCTTGAAAAGAAAAAAGAAAAAAATCAGATATACAGGTGATTCAAAAATGGCGCATTTCCTTTCGGGCACGTTATAGTGGACGTTAACGGAGCGTGGGAAAAATAATAAAAAAAATTAATCGGCTTCGATTTGCAAGTTATTAACAAAAACAAATCTGTTAAATCTGGCAGCATCGCATTAGTACCTACCTCGCACCTTTAGATCAAAGAGGTACATCACAATAGCATTATTGTATTGTTACCCTGAAAACTCCGTAGAACCTGCCAGACCATACTAAACATACTTGCCAAATGTATTTTCACAGCACTTTTGAGGTGGAAGACAAATTTTGAAATTTGAAAATACGACTCAAATCACAATTGCAAGAGAAATTTTCATTCGGAAACTACTAACGACATGTGACTCTTCGCAAGTAACAATGCTTTGCTTTAAAATCATGCAAACTGAAGAAGTTAACTTCTCAACTTCACCTCTTCGTAACTCAAAGGATAAATGAGCCAATTTTTTTTTACTATTTTTTCCGTGCTCCCTCAACGTCTCCCACAACGTACACGGGAGGAAATGCGCCATTTTTGAATCACCCTGTATTCCTCTCTGTTGACGGTTTTTATTGTCTACTGAATTGTGGTGTTTTGCTTGGAGATTCCTAACAGAATTTATTGACAGAATAAAATAACATCAATAAGGGTAAAAGGTATATTATACAGGTGTTTGTAAACTTTGGGGTAGAAAATCGAAACGCAGTTACGGAAATGCTTCAAAAGTATCAGAAAAATATTGAAAAAAATTTAGGGTTCTTATTTTTGGAAATATGGAGGGTCAAAATGTGGTCTTTCGACCCCCTCTATTTTCGTTATTTTGAAAGATTTTAGTGAACTGTTCTCAACAGACCAGGAAGCAATGTTTTTGAACCTTTTAATGTGTTCTGTAATTTTATTTACTATACAGGGTGAGTCGCAAATCCTGAAAATCCAGTTTTCTTTAAAAATGCATGCAGAAAATTTTATATGAGAACTATTTGTTCATAACCTCTAGAACCTTTCACGGCCATTTTCGAGGAAAAATTGATTTTTGCGATTAATGACTCACCCTGTACACTAACTAAAACTACAAGACACATTCAAAGGTTAAAAAAATTTGCTTTTTGGTCAAATGGTGAGAATTTCCTAAAATCTTAAAAAAAAAACGAAAGTAGGAGGAGTCGGAGGACCACCTTTTGGCCCTTCATAATTTCCAAAAATAAAGATCATAGTTTTTTTAAACATTTTTCCGGCACTTTTGGGGCATTTCTTCAACTGCGGCTCTATTTTCTACCTCAAGTTTGCAAACAGTCTGTATATTCACATGACATCTCCTTCAGACCCTATATGTCTCTACTGTTTTTTTCTGGTTCTCATGCGAAAGTTTCCTCCAAGTGATATTTTTTCAAGGGCTGCTCCAACCTGTTCATTTCTACTTCTGCAAAAAATAGCTGCGCCTTTTCAGATGACAACTTTTGGGAAATTAGGTCGCTCAATAAGGCTCTTGAGAAGGTTTTTGGTCAATAGCTACAAAACAAAGTGAGAAACACTTTAAAAGGAGCCAATAAAGCCTTAAAAGCCAATAAAAGGAAAATGATTCAGACAACATGCTGCAGTTAGATATTATTTCAGTGTAGGTACCAAGGCAAATTACCGATCAAGCTGGTATCCTTTTTCAAACTTGAGCAAAGTGAGTCCTCTTGCCCGCGTCAAGTTGACACAAGCGGGAACCTGACACAGGCCTCCAAACAATCGGTATATTTTTGACAAAAATATTGGACCACGTCCGCAGTAGGACATCTGGGAACTCGGGGTCCCGATTAAACCCGGTTATTCACATTTATCCGTGCAGCAGCAATGTTGCGAACACCAAACAGCAAATATTGAAGTTGATTGATCGACTTTTCTTCGACTGTGACTCTTTTTCGTTGACTGTTTCTCGACGTTCATGTGGCAACCTGATACTGTTCTTGGCTTGCTTACTCACTCGATTTGAGCGGATGGACTGCGGTGAGCTGAATTTCTATTTCCTTTCGCGGTGCCAGATTTTTTTAATACTTTTTTAACTGAACAGTAGTTGACTATATTTATTCGGGCATCAACCTACGGCAATAAAATCGTATCGTGTCATTTTATATAAAATTGCAGAAATACGTCTACTAACAGATCAGGGGTGGCGATGGCAACCTTTTCTTTCAGCACTCACACCAATGATAAATTTCAGTGTGAATAAAAGTGGGTCTTTGTTTTGAAATTTCAACGTTAGTATAACCAAGTAGAATATTTTATTGGAGCGCAGTCTCTATTCGAAGGGTGCTCCTTGCTCCTCACAGTTTCTTTATTTTTCTTGCTTAAAGATGTTTATATTCCTGTCACGTATTTTTTTAGGAAGAGGGGGTTTTATAGAATTTTAATTTCAAGAGTCTATCTAGACTCTTGAAAAATTTCCATCAAGAGTTAGAGTCTTGTCTTGAAATTTTGAAAAAATCTTGATATTTCAAGACAAGACAAGAGTAGGGCAACTCTTGTCTTGTCTTGTCTAGACGGCAACACTAGTGAGTCAAAAACTGAAAGAACTAATATTCGAACGACCAGTTTTTGTCCCAAATTTTTTTCAAAAGTGAAAGCCGAAGATTTTTTCAACCATTTTTTCTGGGATTCCCTGAGGGTCCTGCACTACGTGCATGCTGCAGAGCTTTTCCATCATTTTCTGGACACCCTGTATAACTAGTGACCTACTTGCATTTGTCACCAATAAAGTTTATAGGTCCTTGATTTGGAGCAAAAACTTCCCATATTCAACAAAAATTTAGTTCAGGTATTGATAGAAAATGGAACTATACCTACTTGAAGGAACAGTAGGTAGGTACCTGAATCAAATACCGCATTCACCTAATATTGAGTGATGAACATTATTTTGTATTTTGTGTGTAGTAGCTTATAGGTAGGTAAGTACGGATTTGATACTGTTGTACTTACCAAACTCGTCATTTCGCCGCTATTTTCGGGTCTCTGTTCTACTCTACTACTTTACTTGGAAAAGTACTACGACTACCTACCGAAATGTCCTTGTTGAAGTTTTATATCAACCTTATTCCCCCCTTTTGCGATCGAATTATGCAAAAGGTGTGTAAACTTTTGTCTTTTATTGTTAATGTATGTAAATAGTTAGCGCGAATTTGGTTCGAACTGCGATGAGTATTTTGTATAGGTCGGGTTTCCCATGGCGTCTTTGTTGAGATAAAATGCATCAGCGGACTTTCTATCGGGTTTTGGGTTTGAACTCAGTCTGGGAGGTGTCTGGATTGTTGCTAAATGGTGACGTGGTCGGCTTTTTGCATTTCTGCCAATAATCGTTTGGGGGTCATTGCACTACTTGGATGTATGGCAACTAAATACCGGGTGATCATTTGAAAACTATCCACCTGCAATAACTCCTGATTCCTAGTGAAAATGTCTTCGAGCAAAAACAGGTCGATTTTTATATCGAAGGGAACATCTAAAACATACATTAGCGATTTTCTACCTTGAGCCCCCTCGCCCCCACCTACCCCAACTTCAAAATTTCAAATGACACTACCTATTTTGCGGTACATCAAATTCAACAAAATTGAATTCTCTTTCTAAAAAAATATTTCTAAAATTTTTAGTCCCACCCCTCTCCTCCCCTAAATTCTCAGAGTGTCCAGTTAAATATTCTCGACCTCTCAATTCTTTTCAATGCAGTCAACGTCATCCTGCGCAACATCGAAAGAGAAAGTTTTCTATGGAAAAAATGCCACCCAAATTCACCCCTTCGCTCCCCCTTCCTCACCTTAAAAATCTAAAATAACAATACCTACTTTGTGATATATCAAATTGAAGGGAATTGAATTCTCTCCCTGAACACGATTTTTTCGAAATTTTCAAAACCCCCGTTTCCCTACTAAAATCCTCCAAATGTCCAGTTGAATGGGGGAGGGGTTGAAAATTTCGAAAAAATGGTTTTTAGAAAGATAATTTGATTTCCTCTCATTTGATGTATCACAAAGTGGGTGGTATATTGTTGAGTTTGATTGTTGAGGTGGGGGAGAGCAATGGGGTCAATTTGAGTGACACTTTTTCCACCGAAAATTCACTTCTTTGAAGCTATTCTGGAAGATGCTGACTAAACTGAGAAGAATTGAGGGGTCTAGAATATTGAAAGGGACATCCAAAGAATTTTTAGGGAGAAGGGGGGTAGAGTTAAAATTTTTGGAAATATCTTTTTCAAAAAGAGAATTCACTTTTCTCCAATTTGATGTATCGCAAGGTAGGTAGTGTCATTCAGAATTTCATTTTTAGGATGGGTGGGAGCCAGGGGGCTGGAGATAAAAATTTGCCAATGTATGTTTCAAATGTCCCCCTCGATATAAAAATCGACCTGTTTTTGCCCGATGAAATATTGACTAGGAATCAGGAGTTATTGGAGGTGGATAGTTTTCAAATGATCACCCGGTATACCATCGTCCTTTTATGGCGTAGAATACGGGATATCTTCCATAAACGAAACCGGTGGTGATCGAATGCTTCAGATTAGATAGTGCAAGTTAGTATCCAAGTCATCTACTTCACGGGCCCTTCCAAAAAAATTAGGAGGTAATAATTTAGTGCTATTCTAGTATATGTAATGTACCTATATAATATATTATCTACCTACATGATAAAACGGGATTCGGATAACTCACCGACAAGACAACTCACCGACAAGACGACTCGTTGACAAGAACAACTTACCGACAAGACAATTCACCGCCAAGACAACTCGACGAAAAGACAATTCATCAACAGGACAACTCATCGACAATAGAACTTTAACGATAACTCATCACAACTCACTTTCTAGTTTTTGTTTTTTTTTGAAGACCCGGTCAGATCAAGTCAGGCAATGTAGTTGTCTGGTTCGAAAACAACTTGCACATGTTTAATAAAATGAACCTCGTCAGCTCTCAGTATAATTTTTAGGAGTCACGATCAGAGTAAGTCAGGTATATAAGTTCTTTGCTTCGAGAACAACTTGGACAAAGTCAGGTCTTGCTGGAAAATTATCCTGTCGATGAGTTGGATGAGAAAAAAAAAGCTATCTCAGGACCAAATTTTTGTCCCTCCATAACTTCAAAATTGAATGAAATAAAATTTTGGTAAGAACTTTCAAGTACTCTATACTACATCTCCATATTACGCAGCTTGAAGGTGGCTGGACACTTTTGAATCACCCTGAATACCTATATACGTGATGTGGTCCACTAGGAGATATGCTAGTTCACATGGTAAACGCAGGGATGCACCAGTTCATTCGGCAAATCACGAATTACGCTAGTTCTAACCGTGTCTCACGAGTTACGTTAGTCTCATTAAGGGGCATCTCGAAGAAAAGTTTTAGCTTTGGAATACTAGACATTTTTGGCTTGAGTATTAAACCAACCCTCGCCGTATGCAATGTATTATTCCACCATTTAGCATTACCTCACTGTCGTGACGTTCCCATTTTTGTTGTCCTTCTCTTCTTGACTTTTCTGTCGTTCAGCTATCCAGTTAGTACTCACATAACTCGTGAAGTGGGTACTACTCAAACAAACAAGTTTACAAATAGCATCAACTAATCACTAATAACGTATGGTCCGGAAGTTTTTGGAAATTGTTTAAAAGCTGATAACTTTTTCTGGATAGTCCTTATTTTCTTACGTGATTTTTTCTCTCTTCTTTATATTTTTTTATTGCAAAAATAAACATCATATTATATAACAATAACAAATTCGTATTCGACCTATGGATAATGGACCATTATCTTCGATGGATTCTTCGATTCTTCGTTCCATAATATTCTCTGGACAACAGCAGGATCAATTTCTCCAATGCGAAATGCTCTAAGGTTTTTGAAAAATGCAACGCCGTATTGGTCTTCATTTGCAGCTTCCCATTACATCCCTTGTCTGTAGTATTCTGCTCAATACTCACCAAAAATCTTATATTGGTCGAGCTTCCGGTACAGGAGCTTAGAGAAATTGATCTCGCTGTTGTCCAAAGAATAATAGAACATGACAGACGAAAAGTGAGAGCCATCAATTAAGATGATGGCCCATCCTCAATATCTTGAATTCAATTTTGTATTGTTGTAGATAATGTTAGTTCTGTAAATATTAAGTTACAAAATCAGAACTATCCAAAAAAAATTATCAGTTTTTGAGAAAATCCCCAAAACTTTCGGACCATATTATGTTAGCAGTAGCTCTAGAGGTATCTGCCATACCCTCCTATCGTATGACATGAGTACTCTAGACCCACCGATATAGAAAAGTGAACCAAGAATTCGTAAAAAAAAACAAGCATTGGCGGATGAAGTTTGTGAAATAAACTGTTACTAGGACTCGAAGCAGGTGAAGTTTAGTTCTCTATAATTTGTAGGTGCGTGTGATATGGATGTTTCGGAGTTCCTCCGCGTTGGCTCTTCGGTGTACACTATGTATAGTCGGTAATCTATGCTTTGTCTGTTTTAAAACGGCGTTCTCTCACGTATACCTACTGGAAAACAACAAACGATCTTCCGTGTCCACGGCCACGAGGCGTGCTCAAAAAGTTCTTATTATCCAGTTTTTTCTCCACCTTGACTTGAGTAATCATTCCAAGTACAGTATTAGTTCAGAAGTTTGTGAAAACAGATTGGGAGTCTTCCCGAAGGCCAGCCATATCCAGGCACGTTTGAAAGGGCAAAAGAGGATAATAGCGAAAAAAAGAATTCGACTTTAAAAATAGGCTGCACAAAGGTGGGCTACCGCAGGCACCGACCCTTAAATCTCAGATTGTGAGGGACGAAAAAAAAAACAGATGAATAAATCAGAAGATCTAACTCGTTATCAGAGTCATTCTTCCTTTGTCTAGAAGCTAGGCCTGAACTCACATTGAATTTGGTTGAACCGCAAAAAAATAACTTTGAGCATCGACAACTCAACAAATCCCATTTATGTGCAATAATCACATACAAAGGGCTTGTACAAGCTTTGTGGGCTCATTCTTCAGATTAGAGGTGGTCGTTGGGTCTTGGAGGACTGCACTGCCTAACACGCCTGCGCAATCAAATCTTCAAGCCAAATCTTCCCGAATACTCTCAAGAACGATTGTGCAAAAGTAGATTCTGTGAAAGATTGCTGTTTTTTTCTGATACTAGAAGTACATTCAACTCTCATACAAAAGAACTGAATTTTCACCCATTTTCTTGATTCTGTGAAGCCCGTATGCCATACATCATCCAGAGCTTGCGTAATGCCAATAAAAGCGATTGAGCAGAACCACTTTTTTACGTTTTTTAAGTTTCACCCGAAGTTTCACTCATACCTATTTTTTCAAATCCAATGGATTTGCTAGACCGTAAGGTGTTGGTGTTGGACACACAATATTTGAACTGATGATTTAGAATTATGCTGTTCTCCTCCAGCATAGGCTAGATTTTGGATGATAGAATGTTCTTGAACACTTTCGATAACAACGTCTTGGCATGGCAAGAGGCTGATCGATCGATAGGATGATCTACATTGTGCCTGTTTATCAGGCTTAGTGATGAATTTTATCTTCACTCCTTCCCACTGCGACAGAACACTGAATGTGGTGAAAACTCAGGATGACACTTGAGATGATGGTGATGAATCTTGGACCTTCCTGCGGCAACTCTTTCAGTATACTTGCCCCGTGATCAAATCGTAACCCAGATCTTTCTTTAGACTCAGAATACTCAGATGAGATACTCAATATCTGAATATCTTAGTACCACAGATTTGTAATGGCTTGATTGGACGGTGCATCTGAAAATGAGCCGCAAGAGCTTAATGTATGAACTCCTCTGTTTCCAGGTGGACATCCCTTGGGAACGAAACAAAAAATTAGCTAGGGTGTTCCTCAAAAGTACTCGACTTGTTTTTGTCTGCTTTGAACCAGCTACCATTTTGAGTTCTGATGGGTGACTGCAAATTTTGGGGATGTTTCATTTTTCTAGCAACTTTCCGCACAGCTAGTTTTCGGGGGCGGAAGAGTTCCGGAAACCGTTTCCATATCTTTGATCTTCATGAATCATGCCAAGGATATTTCAGCAGATACAGGTGAGCATCACAATTTGAACGCTTGAAAAGGAAGGTAAAGACAACAACCTCATCTGAATCCAAATATCAATAAACGCCAAATTGGTTGAAATGAGCCGCTTTACGCTGAAAATTCCTTAAGACCAGTTGGTTAAGAACTTGAAAGATAGGCAGAAGTGCGGGTTGATACGAAGGCGCAGAGCGGACATGGAAGATTTTTATTTGTAATTGCGACTTTTTCCTGTCAATTGCTACTTTATTCTGGCAATTGCGACTTTTTTCTTTCAATTGACACTGTACTCTGACAATTGCGACTTTTTTCTGTCAATTGCCACTTTATTCTGGCAATTGCGACTTTTTTCTGTCAATTGCCACTTTATTCTTGCAATTGCCACTTTATTCTTGCAATTGCGACTTTTTTCTGTCAATTGACACTTTCCTCTGGCAATCGCAACTTTCTTGTGTCAACTGACACTTTATTCTGGCAATTGCGACTTTTTTCTGTCAATTGCGACTTTTCAGCACATTTCGATCGAAAATTACTTTGATATGGCCGATTTGTCTGTCTGTCTGTCCGTCCGTGTAGAAATTAGGGAGTTGTACTCCTCATCGGGGGAATGAAGCCAGAGCCTTGGAACATTTTCCGATGGAAAGCTTAGGTCCTCAGGGGTGACCAATGGACACACTGGATTTCATGGTGGCGCTGCCATCTTGGTAGCTTTATTCAAATTTCTTATTAGTGGAACGATTTTCCTGGAACTCACCCTTGCTTTTTATGATCCGCTAGGGCGGATTCAGAGCGGATGGATCTAAAGCGGATTCATACGAGACAAGAGTACCTACGTTTCACGTTTCACGATAATCGTTCCAATAATAAGAAATTTCGATGTGGCGGCCAAGATGGCGGCGTAATCATAAAACTGAGCTTGGAAGTAAGAATGTTCATACGAGATCAGAGTAAGTTCCGTTCGAGGTTCCGTTCCACTGATGAGAAATTTCAATATGGCTACCAAGATGACAGCGCCACCATGAAATACAGTCTGCCCATAGGCCACCCTTGAGGGCCTATGCTATTAATCGGAAAAAGTTCTAAGGCTCTAGCTTAATTTCCCGAGAAGGAGTACAACTTCTCAACTTTTACACGGAAAGATAGACAGACGGACGAACAGACAAATAACGGACGGACAGACAGACGGACAAACTGGCCATATAAACATCATTTTCTATCGAAATGTGCTAAAAAGTCGCAATTGACAGGAAGAAGTGGCAATTGCCAGAAAAAAAGTGTCAATTGACAGAAAAAAAGTCGCAATTGCCAGAATAAAGTGGCAATTGACGGAAAAAAAAACGCAATTGCCAGAATGAAGTGGCAATTGACAGAAAAAAGTCGCTATTGCCAGAATAAAGTGGCAATTGACAGAAAAAAGTCGCAATTACAAATAAATATCTTCCATGTCCGCTCTGCGCCTTCGTAGGTTGAACTGTAACTCATACGAATTGCGCCAATTTTTATTACGTGACCATAGTTAGTAGCTGTTTGATCAAAAAATAATAGGAAATTACGAGTAGAAGGATGAATGAATGTCCTGCATGCCTATGATATGAAACTATGATTCTTAGTTCAAAAATACCTCTAGGGTACAAATCAGATTTGGAATGACGCTAATTTATCACCAAGATATTATTAAAGTAGCTTATTGTGTGTATATCTTTTGAAATCATTATCGCGATTCAATGTTAGCTCGTCTTTATAGTCCATAAGTTTCGCTCGATTTCATCATCAATCCGAATCCATTAAAACCCATTGACCGCCATCAGATATAATCGTATTTTTGATCATTATTGTTTTTTTATGTCTACATCTTCATCCATATTTCACAGTAAATTATCAGCTTTTATCAGCTATGCCCATTTACAGAAATGCCAAAAAAACAATGCTATCGTCGTAAATGATTGTGAAATTTAATTTGGAATTAATGAAATACCTGTGACATTTGCTATAGGTACACAACGCAAGCTATCTTTATGTTTTATCGATGCGTGCACCTTTCAGATTTGAATAAATTTCATTATTTCAGTGAGATATATTACCGCAAAGAATTTGGAATCCCAATAATTGGAATTTGATAGGTAACTGAACGTACGTTAACATCTTGCCTGGGTAAACCCCAGAGTTCATAGAGCATCAATTCAGTTTTTGTTCTCTTGATCCAACCGATCTTGACTTTGAGGTTTGTTGATTTCAACGACATTTTACAAAGAAATAAAATTCCACACACCCATCTCCCGATGACCGTTGAAAATTTCTTGAGAGAGGGGATGGACGTATTTATACAAAATTTGGCGTAAAATCCCCAACTGATCCATACAGAATTCCAAGATGAAAGCTTCATTTGTAAGTACTAGAATCTTCGACAGTGTAGTATAAATCAGTACACTTTTCTAATGACAATTTTTCTTTCCAAGATAACAGTTTTTGCAAGCGTTATCCTTGCTTCGTGCCACGCCGGATACGATCAAGTGGTGCCGATCGTGAGGCAGACTAGTGAGATCAACCCAGATGGATCGTACAATTACGCTTACGAGACTGGCGACGGGACGTTCGCGGAACAGCAAGGGTTCCTGAAGGATCCAGAGACTCAGGCCGTTCAGGGACAGTTCCAGTACACTTCGCCCGAAGGACAGGTGATCCGGCTGACGTACGTCGCGGACGAAAACGGATTCCAGCCGCAGGGCGAGCACCTACCTACGCCTCCCCCCATTCCAGAAGCTATCCTGAGGGCACTGAAGTACCTAGAAAAATCGCCGCTTAAAGTGAAGTGATTTGTCGTGTTTACTTATTCTTAGATAAAGAACTGGCAATAAATTATTTGTACCCACAACAAGTGCTTGCATTTTACCACTGAATAATCAAGAAATAGAGCTTTCGTCTGCCAAAATAATAACAAGGTAGGTCATCAGCAAACATTTTTTGCTGACAGTGTCTTTTTGACCTATTCTTCATGTCGGTACCATCTTCTTCATGGTTGATGATATGCAATATAATAATTATAGGGAATGTAATAGACCAAGCCAATTTGCTATATAGGAGTAAGAATATTCTGCTTGGAAGTAGACTATGTATACTTCTGGATAAAAATTGATATAAGAACAGTATTTTTTCAAATTTTTATTGATTTTTGGCATTTTTTCTAGCACGTCTCTCGTGCATTCCAAGAATGATTTCGAATGATGACTCACATGATTTTCATGATGGCTTAACCTATAAAATGTGATGACACTTAACTGTAATGGCAAGATTCCTTAATATCTAAAATGGTATGGTAAATATACAGCTCATTTCTTCTTTCGTGTGGAACAGTGCTAACTGCTACTTCTTTCACCACACTATCGCCTGTTGGGTTCAGGAGTCGAGGGCAGGCTGGCTAGGTAATCCAGGGCTTTCTGTATCGCCGGTGGAATCGGAGGCGGCGTGGGGAGGTGGTCCCCCTGGGGTTGGAAGCCGTTTTCGTCGGCGATGTACGACACGTGGATGACCTGGCCATCGGGAGCTGTGTACTCGTATTGTCCCTGGGCCACTTGAATCTCGTTGTCCTCCTGGCCGGCGTTTTTCAGGAAGCCCTGTTCGTCTGCGCTGATACCGTTTCCGGTCTCGTAACTGGAATTCAATAATCAGGGTGAACGTACAGGGTGGCAAAAGATGTTTTTATAAAAGAGCTTGGCAGCTATCAGAGATACGAAAACGAGTGACACTTTCTGTATCACTTTTTCCGAGACTTTTCTATAAGAAACTTAATGGTTATAACGAAAATTGACAGATATATCAATATTTTTTTGAACAAACTGAATTTATCATACACCCATGACTTTTTTTCTTATTTTTCTCCAACAGGTGTGACATTGTTTGGTATAGTGTTGAGGCATCTGTCATCACTCATTACAATATCAGATGTGAAATAGTTTTTACTTATGGCAATTTCACGGATGTATGAATGTTAGAGTGAAATAATCATAGTCCAGTCAAAATAGGTTTTAACCGGAAATAAATTCGGAAGTTGACCAAATTTGGTGGATCGATGCGGAATTCAACGTGGAATAACATACTGAAATTCCCGAAAATTCCAAGGCTTGGCTTTTTTTCTAGGGCCAATAAAAGAGCGCCATCCTTGGAAATTTTCGGTTTTTTCTGAATAACTTGTAAACTATCACCTTTAGAACACAAAAACCAGCAAAGCAAATGTAGCTGCTAAGGCGCAGTGAAAATTACTCAAAATTTATTTCCGGATTTTACGTAACAATTTGCATAATGTCAGTTCAGGGGCTGTAACGTGGACAGCAAATGTGCGGATTTTATTGTGTTTCACATTTTTGGAAAGCCAATTCAACCTTTGGTATCGCACTTTTGGTCTAGAAGTCGCCAACTCCAAAATGGTACTTTTCCTCGACCTCTGAAATTGATACTTGATTACCCGAAGAATCCCCAAAAATCGATTTGTTTCATAGCATGCCATTTGCCCAATTTTTCAAGTAGAGCAAAATCATCCAGGGAATATATGAAGAATTGAATACCAAAAAAACAACATGTTCCGCAATCTTTTTCCCAGTGATGGTTCCAGAGTTTTATGAGTTGAAAGACTAAAACGACCTATTCGAACAAAAAAACTGGGTGGTCCGACACTAACTGCTGAATATTGTACGGACCTTGCATTTGAGGTGTAAGATGTCTCTTGGCAGACGTGGAAAGTACATAAATATATTCAGTACGTCTGCTAAGTGGCATTTTGCATCATCAAATGCAAGGTCCGTACAGTATTTAGCAGTTAGTGTCCGAACTACCTATCTTTCTTCCAAATAGATCGTTGTAGTCTTTCAATCCATATAACTCAGGGACCATCACTGGGAAAAAGATCCCGTTACATGTTATTTTTTTGGTATTCAATTCTTCATATATTCCCTGGATGGTTTTGCCCTACTTAAAAAATTAGGCAAATGGCATGGTATGAAAGAAATCGATTTTTGCGGATTCTTCGGGACATCAAGTATCGATTTCAAAGGTCGAGGAAAAGTACCATTTTGAAGTTGGCGACTTCTAGACAAAAGTGTGATACCGAATGTTAAATTGGCTTTCCAAACACGTAAAACAGATTGAAATCCGCACATTTGCTGTCCACGTTACAACCCGTGAACTGACACTATGCAAATTGTTACGTAAAATCCGGAAATAATTTTTGAGCAATTTTCACTGCGTTCCGGCAGACGCTGTATCTCAAAGGCTATTGATCAGAAAGTAATGAGTTTGGAACTGATCTCTTGGGAATTTAACGGGCTACATTTGCCTTGCGAGTATTGGTGTTCTAAAGGTGATAGTTTACAAGTTATTCAGAAAAAATCGAAAACTTTCAAAGATGGTGCTCTTTTATTGGCCCTATCAAAAAATCCAAGCCTTAGAATTTTAGGGAATTTCAGTATGCTATTCTACGTTGAATTCTGCACCGATTCACCAAATTTTGTCAACTTCCGAATTTATTTCCGGTTTGGCCCGATTTTTGCTTAATTTGACTGGACTATCAAATCAGAGTGATGCAAAATCACATTTCTGATATTTTATTTGACACGTAAACACGTAAACTCCGCCAGACAATGTCACTTTATAGTTATCTTTATCTAAAATCTATTTTCTCGTGACGTTCAAAAGAATTGAGATTATTTCTTTATGCTTGATAAACAGTTTGGTGCTATACAGTATGTTACAGCGATGACAGCTAAAGAAAACCTACAATAACTGAGATACAGGCCACCAAAGTTGGAATTAAAACATGGCTTTTTCGCATAACTTTTGGACCATTGAACTAATTTTACTTAAACATCCAAGGTTTACTCAAACAAGTCTTGATAAAACAGTTACTATGCATTTTATAAAACGCTTTCTTAGGGGCGAAGGTAAATTAAGGTACGCTCACCCTTTCCCCCCTATTTTCTACTTTCTTAATTATTTTTGGGAGTAGCTACAAGTTTTTGGTTCCACGTTCAATTTAGTCAAAAAACTTTTTCTTGCTAAATTCAGGTTAGACGATTTCCTCGGAGAAATTTGGGTTTGAAAGTCTCAAAAACACCTCAAAAACATACCCCTCTCAAAAAGATTTGGAAAAATTTGGGCTCTTGGTGATGAAGATTTTGAGATGTTTTCTAGAGTCTAGAATCCAAGTACTTATCAAAAATCTTTCGATGAAATAAAAGGAAACGGAATCAATAATGCTTTATTCCACATTTTTGCCAAACCACCAATAATTCACGCTTATTTGCATGGATTTGCTTTATAGGCTTCACTTAAGAGTCCTCTGTACGCTTGAAGCAGCTCCGACTAAAAGGCCCCTAAATCGAAGGCGGTAATTTTCTTTCAACTGGCATTTGGAGATTTCACTTCATAGCTCCATATAAACATGTGAAAAGAAAAAAATCCGAGAAAAACCGATCACAGCCGAAGATAGCAAAATTTTACGCGCGCCATCCTACGGCTTTTATTTGACTTGAAATTTTTTTCCTTTTTTCAGGGTGAACTCTCTACTGTATTCTGCACAATCGTACCGGGTGACTTTTCAATAAAGCATCCAAAGCCGAAGTTATTTGGCTGTGAAAATCATTGGAAAATTGCTTGAAAATTTGCAGCTTCATATCTTTTGCTGAAATTTTTTTACTGAAAAACCACCCGGTACGTTCATGCAGAATACTGTTGAGAGTCCACTCTAAAAAAAGGAACTTTTTCTTGAGTCAAATAAAGGCCCTAGGATGGCGCGCGTAAAATTTGACTATCTTCGGCTGTGATCGGTTTTTCTCGGATTTTTTTCCTTTCACATGTTTATATAGAGATATGAAGTGAAATCTCCAAATGCCAGTTGAAAGAAAATCACCGATTTCGATTTAGAGGCCTTTTTGTTGAAGCCGCTCTGAGCGTACAGAGGACTCTTAATACACTCAAGAAGTGGTCAGCTCACAGCTTTACTGTAAAATGTTTTGAAGGCCCTCTGAAATCATCAAAATATCAAAAATTTACAGTACCAAGGAATGTATATAACAGTGTATTATATATCAAGGGACCAAAGTGGATTTTTAACTTGGGGATTTGGACCCAAAGGGCCCTCGAGCAACAAACTTCACCCAAGGGATGAAAAATTCACTTTGGTTCCTTGATATATAATATACTGTTACATACATTTCTTGCTACTGTAAATTTTGATGATTTCAGAGGGCCTTCGAAACATTTTACAGGAAGGCTGTGAGCTGACCACTTCTTTGGTGTATCAAGTGAAGCTTACATAGCAATGCATATTGATATTGGACTCGTGATAAGTGCTTAGAGTTTCGCATAGGCTAAATCGAAGAAAAAATATGTCAAATTTCTCTGTTCTGATTTGATTCCCGTAGTACACCCTGTATATGGACAATGTGACGTTTTTGACTTTTCGATATTCGTAATTTACGGTTTAAGAGTAAGAGTTTAAGACAATCACCGTAGCTATAGCATGAAGTATTCTCGAGTAATCTCATTTTGAATGTTTTTTTGTCACATCGACAATTTAGTTTTTCGAGTCAAGCGGCCATGGAGCTTTCACGACAATGACTCTGGCTCCCAGAAGCTCTATCGCAAATACCATAGGTTGCAGAAAATTGATTGAAAAACCAAACTGTAGAGAATTTCATAGGTTTCAAAATGACTTCTCACATCTTTTGCTGTCAGATGACCCAAAATTAAGATATTCGGCAAAAACCACGCTGGTGCACTTCTTGTTGATGATGGCGACATGACGCCGACATTTCCGAAAGGGGGGAAACTAGTATGTCAAAACCTAAGCTACACAGATCGTTTTAAGCTGGTTTCCAGCCAGGAAACAATAATTTTCTTATTGTTTTTCCTGACGCCTGGGCTATCAATCGTTCCAAGCTAACCCAGAAAATTGGTTAATTTTGGAAGAAAAGTTATGTAACAAGCGTTCTAATAAATTCAACGTTAAAATAGGCAAGCTCGTGGGAACGTCTTGAACTTTGGGTCAAATTCTAATTTTTACACGTCCAATACTTGACGAGTACGAAATTTTGAGATGTGAACTTTTGATTAAAGTTCAACTGATGGTCCTTGAGAAAAAAGATCAGATTGAATTCGCTGTCTGGACCATAGACGTGGGATCAGATTGAATTCGCTGTCTGGACCATAGACGTGGAACACATTTAGCTACCAAAAAATAAATGATTCAACTATCGTGATAAAACACTGCAATATGGCGGCCAAGATGATGGCTAATCCACGAAGTCAAGCTCGAAAATAAGAATGTCCATACGAGACAGGGGTAAGCTCAACATTCCATTTTTGATAAAAACTGTCCATAGTTGACCGATTTTTCTCAAAATGCAAGAAGTTAGTGTTGAGCTAAGATAAGTTAGATTCGATTACTCAGGTGAAGAACGAGTTCAAGATGTTGAAAACTCCTTGGAAGATATGAGAAGAATTTTTTGTAAGAAATATAACCAAGAGGATATGATAAAGAAAATGGACCCAGTCTCACCTGGAAGACTTGATACAGGAGCTTTCAAACTTTTTCGTTTTTGCAGTTTGTACCTTATCAAGCGCCCTGTATAATTCAATACGAAGCACCTGTACCAAAAACATGGCTCGACGCTTATGCTATAAGTATAGGCCAGTACGACGTGAGTAAGATATTTTTTTTTAATTCAGGAATAATGTCATTTTGAATGCGTCTAAAACTTTAGGGTGGCCCACTTTAGTTGAAGCGCAGTTTATATCCAGTTGACCGTCGAGTCAGAAAGTATAAAATTAGATGAATAAAAAACAGACTTGATAGTTTAAGAACCATTTGTTGGAGACTTCAACTTGGGGATAAGCACAAACCCTGAGACATCCGTACAACTGGCGAAGGAGCCGTTCAAGAGAAGCTAGATTCAGAGGCGAAACTACTGGATTCTTCTAGAACTCTCTAAATCCAGCAAAATTTGGAGATGTACACATGTACAGGGTAATTCATGAGTGACCTTACATAGGCTAATGGGAGATAGTGAACTTCGAGGCAAGTCAGAATCCACTGAAGAAATTTTTTTCTCCAATGGTTACGAAGATACAGGGTGTTTTGTGTGTTTCGTACGAAACTTTGATAAGCGATATTTCTGAAACGGCTGAAGATATTTTGTTGAAATTCACCAGTAATATTTCTCTGTTGGAACTGATCCTGAAGCCATACCGGGTAGGTCAAAATCCAGGGCCGGGCTAGAAAAAAGGTGCCCCTTTTTGTTTCATCAAAAAGTACATTTTCTGATCGCTTTCCTAAAAAACTGCTATCGGATTTGAAAAGCTAAGAAAAAATGCTTCAAGAATCACTCTTGAATTCAGATGGCACACCTAAACCGTTTCGACAATAAAATTAAAAGTAAAATTTGTGGGTGAGTTCCAATTTTCGACCGGACATAATCGACTCATTGTTTGATTGAATTCATTAAAATTCGTTTTTTGGCTCATCTCTGTTGAATAGAAGGGCTTGGTTGAAAGAAAAATCCAGAGCCGACCATTATATTTCTATGACAAAATCGAGAGTGAAACCAAAATTAGACTCGATTTGGTCGTCAGAAAAAAATCTTCGGCTATGGAATTTTTCTTCCTACCAAGCCCTTCTATTCCACAGAAACAAGCTAAAAAATGAGCTTGAATGAATTCAATCAAACAATGAGTCGATTATGTCCGGTCAAAAATGGAAACTTACTCACAAATTTTACTTTTAATTTTTATGTCGAAACGGTTCAGGTGTGCCATCTAAATTGAAGAGTGATTCTTGAAGCAAATGTACTTTTTGATCAAATGAAAAAAGGGCACATTTTTTCAATTCCGGCCCTGGATTTTGACTTACCCAGTATGGCTTCAGGGTAAGTTCCAATAGAGAAATATTACTGGTGAATTTCAAGAAAATATCTTTTGCCGTTTCAGAAATATCGCGTATCAAAGTTTCATACGAAACACACAAAACACCCTGTATCTTCGTAACCAATGGAGAAAACAAGATTTCTTCAGTGGATCCTGACTCACCTCGAAGTCCTCTATCTCCCATTAGCCTATGTAAGGTCACTCGAGAATCACCCTGTATGAGTAATATGTTTGTTGTTGAAAACTGTTGATGAGTGACTATTCGCAACAGGTGTCGATCTAAAATAGATACGACTGGATTAGCATGAAGAAAAAAGAATTTGATATGTTCGAACGTTAAAAAGACACAGGAGGCTCAGCTACCAAGGAGAAAAGCTACCGAGAGAAAAATAATACGAAAAATGTGAGACAACTTCTCTGAAATAAGTGCTAGTTCTCAATAGTCAATCGTGACTCGAAATTCACTTGAAACTGTAGAAAAATTGAAGTTGATTGAGAGTTGATCCCCTTGAAAATTTAAGTTACAGGAACTTCCACAAATCACAGGTAATTGTCACACATTCCATAAAGTAATCGTTCGACTCTACACTAAACCTTGACAACACTGTTTGACCATCGTGACAAACTGACACATCAGTTTTGTCGCCATGTAAGTACGTACCTAGTCAGCCAAAAGCTGAATGGCCTGTCGATTCAATAATTATTATTATTATACTTACAGCTCCATCAAGTTTAAACTTCAAACTCCTTCAAGGGAATTGCAGCCGCAGCACTTATTCTGAGTTTCCCTCAAGAAAATTGTCTTGTTTTAACATCCTACACGTAATTATGTATAACGATTGAATTGACCACACTTTTTACCGAGTTGTGTTTCATTTTTTCCCAAAACTGATTGGGTGAGCACCTACAATCTAGTATATTATTACAGCCGCAGAGGGCACCAGCAGTCATATTAGCTTGTTTTAGTTGATTTAGAGCTGAGTGATGGGTTCAAATGATCAATCTCACTTGGAACGGTTGAGTTGTGCCGCTTTGTAGCTACACTTAGCTCATGTGGGTATATTTTGAAGTCTGATTGTAAGGTAATTGAGTATGGAGAGTGTCAATAAATAAAAAAGATTCCTCAAAAAATATTTCTCAAATAAGTTTTGCGACACAATAATTTTATATTTGAGGGGAAGATATTACGATCAGCATAAATGCAGTAAATAGGAATAAGGGAAATAAGTGTCGTGTAACAAGTATATCACTCTTAGGACCCTTGATCGCTTTTTGATCTTTATTTTAGTGGGAAGATTGAAATCTAAAACTCGCTCAAGGTGAGCGTCCTTGGAAAAATTCAAGTGGTATTCAATCAGGAGTCGAGTGACACACCATTTTGCAGCCCTTCCAACTTTCCTTCCTTTAGTGTGAAAATAAGAAAATCGAGCTACCTGTTTCCAAGGGACCACTTTTCTATTCGGAATTGTTATTTGAACAGCTTTCGACTCTCAAACAAATCTCCACTTGAAAATGGAAAGACTGGTTTTATTTCTTTCTGCAATTGAATAAAGAGAATGGGAAGGCGCCTTCTAAATGATATACAGGGTGGGTGATTGGGAAAAGGCCGATTTCCGGCCGTGTACGTTCTGGGAGACGTTGACGGAGCATGGGAAAAATAGTGAAGAAAATTTGGCTCCTTCATTCTTCAAGTTATGAAGAGGTGGATTCGAGAATTCAACTTCTCCAACTGCATGATTCTGATGTGGAGCATTGTTACTTGCGAAGGATCACATATCGTTTGTACAATTGTACGCACCAAACTTTTTGGAAGAGTGGCTAATCTGCTCCAGGAGATGAAGCAGGAACGGTCAATCCATGCTGATCATAACATGTCTATTGCCTCTTCCGATTATAAAGTCAATTTGTTTCGGTATTATTTCGAGTAAACTTTTTGAGGGAGAATTTTGGGCTGAGAAGTTTTCGAATAGACACCCGGTACACAAGGCTTTTGGTCAGTGGCGCAGCCAGAATATAGCCATGGGGGGGGGGCTAACGAACATGAGCGTGACACCCCCCCCCCCGGAAAAAGGGTATAATTATTGTGGTACCAATGTTACCCACCTGAAATTGAAGTAGGTATTCAATTCAGTATTCCCCGGGTTTGCGGGAGAATGTCAGTGATAAATGGTAGTAATGACACTTGCAAACTGACAGCTGCGCTGCGCGCACGTAGAAACGTCATACACGATCGTTTGGCACATACAAACGATACGGCCGAACGCAGCTGTTCACGAAATACGGTTTTTCGTGCTCTTGTTAGATCTATCGATAGTGGCAGTCTGAACGATAATCGTTCGCTAACGAGTCGTTAGTGAACGAGAAGTTACAAAATAAGCCTGATAGGTAGGTGAGTATATTTGCTTGAGGACGGAGTTACATCGGTAAAAGAAGCGTTGTGGAATCAATAATCCCTGTGGGTTCATTCCTTGACAGAATCTTACCATTTAGGTCTCTCTCGAAAGCTACAAGGATGAAGTTTGGTTTGAGCCCATTGGCATTTCCAAAATCGAAAAATATCTTTTTCTTTATTTTTGGATTGATGATTGATTTCTGGATTTTGGTAATGCCAATAGGCTCAAACCAAAGTGCATCCTTGTAGCTTTCGGAAGAAACCTAAATGGTGAGATTCTGTCAAGAAATAAACCCACAGGGATTGATTCCGCAACGCTTATCTTACCAATTCAACTCCGTCCTTAAACCTAAAGAGTTTCTCTCTCCACACCAATTGAAAAAAAAAACGCGCATTCCAATCGCAGTAGACTCTTATACAGAGAGACTAATGATCTATTCTCTAAATGATCAAGAAGGTAACAGTTGAACACAATATTTTTTTAATTTTGTTCAAAATTTTTCATTGCTTCGGTGAAAAAGCGAGACTGTCTGGGGGGGGGGGGGGCTATAGCCCCCTACCCCCCTCCTTGGCTGCGCCACTGCTTTTGGTACTTGTTGTCACAAACTTTGAAGAGTGATCTCTTTTTTAAAAATAAAGTCGAAAAATGGGAGCCTAGTCCTAAAATGCTTTCTTGAAAAGATGCAGGGTGTCGAAATTGAACCTTTTCAAATCGGTTTTCTTTTACCGTAACTTTTAAACCGTTGAATCGTTTTCCATCAAATTTCTACAAAAGCTAACCAAAGTGAGTCTTAGTTTAACTTGAAGTTGTTTTTACTTTTGTATACCAGGTAAAATTTACAGGAAAAAGTTACTTCTGCGAAATTTTGATTCCAGGCTTTTTTTGCAATATTCAAGTTGGAAACTGCTAAAAACGAAGCTAAAAACATCCAAAACTCATAAAAACCAATGATTTCCACCCTAAAACACGTTTTCTAGGTGTTTTAAGTTGTGAAACCATCATTTTTGTTCAGACGCAAAAAGTTTTCCGTGAAAAATTTTTAGGCCCTTGAAAATGGAGATTCAGATTAGTTCTTCAAAGTTTATCCAAATAAAAAAATCAATTTGAAAACTCATATTCCAAACATTTTGGGTTGCTTGATACAAAGAGTATAGATCAAAATGGTAAAATATAACGGGGTATGAAAAAGGTGAATAAGGTGGTGAAAGGTAAAAATTTAAATCACTCATTGTATGAATGGTTAATTTCTCAAAATATGAATAGAGTTTCTTGTTAACACAAATCCCTATTCGTTCCAACAATTTTAAAAGTGGACTAAAAGAATGACAAAATAATTTTAAAAACGTGGTCACCATCCCATGGATCTCAACAAATATTCCCTAAACCTTGACGTCATTGAGGCCGTGCGATTTTTTGAAATACACAGAAAATATCTTCAAAATTAAGCCTTGGAGCAGAATTTTCCAAAAGTATCTATTTCCACTAAGGTGAATCTCAAATCAAAAACGGAAACAATTAAAAAAAATATCTGGGGGGGTGAGAAATAGGAAGGAAAGAGAAATACAGCCCCCATAATATTAGCCCATAACAATGTTTGATGAAACGCGTTATTATTATTCAATAGAAACTTACTTCAGTGAGCTTTGGTTGAAATTTTATTTGGAATCTCTTGATCGGTTTCAAGGCTACGGTAGAGAAACGATTTCAAAAAGTCAAACTCAACACCCTGTATCTCTTCGAGGAAACATTTTAGGAACATAAGTTATCTCCGTTTCAACGTAGTTTTTTCAGGGAACCATTTATCAAAATTTGTTTCAGCCAGTAACAAGCTGTTCAACAAAAACTAAGGATTTTCCAAAATTTGCTTCAAATACAAATGAGGAAATCTAAGAAAGGGAAGATTGATTTCGAATGGCCAACGTCGTCTGATGAGACACACTTTCGTTACAAGATGTTATACAGGGTGATTCACCACCAAATGGACAAAGCTTAAGGGTAGGTCCAGTTTCTCCAAGCGAACCAGGATCTGGTTTTGAAATTTTTCTAACGCTGTTCGTTTCGAAGCTACAGGGTGATTCATGTATTTCGTAGAATTTTTTGACAAGCCATAACTCCAGAACGACCGGATGGATTGAATTGCAATTTTGTTGGGTAGACTCTTCTATTGATATCTGACGCATCGCCCTACCACAGAATTCAAAATCTCCAGGGCCGGCCTTGAAAAAAAATTTCAAACTTTTTTCCAACAAGAAGACACTCAGTATGCATAGCATTCAAAATTCATTTCCATGTTTAGGAACTACATGAGACATGCTATTGAAATCGCAGGAAAAATTGCTTGGCACCATTAAGCTGTCAAAAGAAAATTGATAATCCTGATGATTTTGAAGGTCAAGATTTTTTTCAAATCATTATTTTCCGATATTCTCAAATGATCTACCATGACCCCAAATTTCAACCGTTTCGTCAGAAAAATAAAAATGACATTTTTCTCGATTTCTCAGTAGTAACAAAAAATTTCATCAGAATTTTCATTTTTTTTTTGTTACGTCCCTCAACTTCAGCTCAATTTGGGATAGAAGTGAAGCTGGAGGATGTAGCAATAATTTTTTGAAAATTCGGCTGAAACTTTTTTAAACTACTGAGAAAACGAGAAAAATGTCATTTTTATTTTTCGGACGAAACGGCTGGAATTTGGGGCCATGATAGATCATTTGTGAATATTGATTCACAAAAAATCCTAACCTCCAAAATCATCAGGATTATCAGTTTTCTTTTGACAGCTTGATGGTGCCAAGCAATTTTTTTTTCGATTTCAAGAGCATATTTCATGTAGTTTCTGAACATGAAAATGAATTTTGAATGCTATGCATACAGAGTGTCTTTTTGTTGGAAAAAACTTTGAATTTTTTTTTCAAGGCTGGCCCTGGAAATTTCGAATTCTTTGGTAGGGCGATGTGTCAGATATCAATAGAAGAGTCTACCCACAAAGTTTCAATCCAATCCATCCGGTCGTTCTGGAGTTATGGCTTGTCAAAAAATTCTACGAAATACATGAATCACCCTGTAGCTTCGAAACGAACAGCGTTAAAAAAAATTTCAAAACCAGATCCTGGTTCTCCTGGAAAAACTGGACCGACCCTTGAGCTATGTCCATTTGGTGGTGAATCACCCTGTATAGGGCCAGAGCATCATCATCAATGCCGTTTGCTGACACGAGCCTTGGCGAGTAGCGTGAAGCACCCAAACTCTGAATGACTAATGGCGATGGTCATCACACGAAAAAACAATATTGTGCTCCATTCTACTGGTAAAGTGAATGTGCACAATTGAGTTACGAGTACATTATTGAATATGTACCGCATTGAATACAGAATTGTTAGTCCAATAACTGTTCTTTGGCCCAGTTTGAGCACTTGAGCAAATACATTATTGGGAGATTGGGAAGAAAATTCGAAATGGCATGATTCTGACGTTTCCCACTCACCTCCATTTATAAGAACCATCAAAGTTGACTTCCTGCTCCTGTCTGAGAATTGGAATCGGCTCTGTGGAAGGACCTTGCTGAGGAGCCGCCACAACCACGCCAACGACCAAAGCAACCAGAGTAATCTGAAAAGAAGTCGCACACTCAACAAAAAACACCAAATCCAATTCGAACAAGGCTCTTCACATCATAACTTTCAATAATTAATTCCTAAACACACTGGACTTTTTTTCACATCATAATCATCAAACACTGAGCAGTGCAATCAGTGAGTATAAACAACAACATCAACAATAACAACAACAACACCAATTCGTGCTTGGATGTTTATTAACAAACATTATAATTTTTGAATGGCAAAGAAAAATTTTTGATCTGAAGAAAAATCCTCTTGAGAAACTCTGCATCACTGACATTTCCATGCACGGCAGAAAAGACAAAGGAAATGCCAGAGGAAAGTTAATGCCTATAATTATCAGAGCTCATTGTTATTGAGATGGATCGAATCCCCAGCACGAAATTTCAATCAGCCAATTGATCACTGTTATAACGAAAAACACCTATTCCACTGCAGGTGAACTTTGAAAATCACTTGCACTGGAAACTGTAGAAGAAGGAAAGTTGGATAAGTACGTTTGTACGTTTTCTACTTACAAAAATCACACTTTTCATTTTTGTTGTGTTACTTCGTATAGATTCTATGTGACAATAACAAGAATAATATTAATCACAGGAAAAAATGCTTCGGGCTACAACACAACTTGTATTATGCAGATTACAGGACAAATTTATACCTTATATTGCACGAAGACCCCCTCCCAAGCCCTCCGATGCCGGGTCTTCTCGTCGTGTAGGTTACACCTAGTCCCATAATCTTCAATGAAGAATTACCCCCCGCCATGATGCGAACGACGATTTTTTTTCTTAAGGTCA
Source organism: Anaspis maculata (assembly GCA_949128115.1). Classification (NCBI taxonomy): domain Eukaryota; kingdom Metazoa; phylum Arthropoda; class Insecta; order Coleoptera; family Scraptiidae; genus Anaspis; species Anaspis maculata. Next base: position 4,319,530 of record OX421964.1, read on the forward strand.
GAAGTCGTACACCTACTTGCTCAATTTCTTCAATTGTTATTGGCACGACCTTCGGTAATTTCTGTTATTTGTCGCGCATTGATGCTGCAAATAATGCTACGATGCAGTTTTCTTTCGCACGATGCAGTCGTCAACAGGCCTGACCCCAAATCCGACGGTAGCAGACCTTGTTTTGCTGCTTCAATATTGCAGATATAAGTAACCAGAATGCAAATATGTCAATATGGATGCATGAATATTGAAATTTGCTAGAAGTAAAATAGTGCAAGCGGTACACACTTAAAAACACATCGATACTGCATTTTGGAGTGCAGTAACGAGATTTGGTATGGGCATACTTTATACCAAAACAAGCGATTTGACCCGCAACACTCGATATTTTGTCCCTTAGGGGGCCAATTGGGGCCCTCCAAATTTTCAAGATGCAAGAACTCTCACATGACGATCATTGAGTATCGTCATGTATGTCATAAGTAAAACTTACAGGTCTATTGAAAATATTTTCATCAATTGTCGTCGTTTCCGATTCATTCTTCACACTTGAAAAAAAAATTCTTTGGCAGAGGTCAAAAAAACAGTCTTTATTTTCTCTTCTATGCAAGGAGACGATAAATTCATATGTTCTATTGCGTTCCCAACTAAATCGCATTCCCTAAACCCAATTATGAAGAAATTTTTCTTGTAATGGTATTTTTCAAAGAAGTGGTGACCTTTTCAGTACCTCTTTTCCAAGAGCATTTCTTTCTATGTCCCCACTAGATATCACTCGTAATTTTTGCAGGAATGGAGACCTCGAACTCTTTTCCTGGTAGTTGCGAAGCAACATGACTCTAAAATGCCCAAGGGAGCCCAAAAATAATTTTCTTCTGCTGGGCCGTCCAACTTACGATATTTTGATTTTATAGTAGGAGAGACGCGGACCAGTATTCAATCCAGGCTGCAGGCACAGGCGATTTGATTTCAACAGAAAATTTGCTTCCATGACGTGTTTTATTGCATTACAACAAAACGCAGAGTCGTTAGGTGTAAGTAGGTATATTTTTCGGTAGAACTTATTTGCCTGGACTAGATCTCATTTATTTGCGCGTCTCCCCTACTACAAAATCAACATGCCAAAAATTTGACGGCCCAGCAAAAAAAAAAAGTTTTAGGGCTCTCTTGTGTGTTTTGAAGCCATGTTGCATGGAAATTACTAAGAAAAGAGTTCAAATTTCCCATATCTGCGAAAATTGACAGTCTCATCCACTAGGAACATTGAAAAAAATGCTGTTGAAAAAAGTGTACTGAAGAGGTCACCTCTTCTTGGAAAAATGATATTGCGAAAAAAGTGTCTTCATGTTTGGGCTTACGGAACGCGATTTAGTTGGGAACGCAACAAAACATCTGAATTTATTGTTCTCTTGCACAGCAGAAAAAATAAAAACAGTTTTTTTGACCTCTGCGAAAGAGTTTTTTTTCAAATGTGAAGAATGAATCGGACACGACGACATTTGATGAAAACATTTTCAATAGACCCGTAAGCTTTACTTATGACATACATGACGATACTCAATGATCATTTTGTGAAAGTTCTTGCATCTTGAAAATTTGGAGGGCCCCCATTGGCCCCCTAAGGGACAAAATATCGAGTGCTGTGGGTCAAATCGCTTGTCTTGGTATAAAGTACGCCCATGCATAATCTCGTTACTGCACTCCAAAATGCGGTATGCTTTTGCGTACCGCTCCCACTAAAAATGTAGATAGAAGATGTAGTAATTGCTAAATCAGCTTCATTTTGGAAATCCACCAATAAGACTTGAAGCTTCAGTGTTTTCTATATAATAAGATAAGAAGCACGCAGCAAAGTTTGTCAAAGCTCAATATGAAAAACATGTATTTGGTTTCAACATGGATTACAACGCCATAGTGATGCAAATCGGTCTTCAAGCTCAGAATGGTTCCAAAATTTTTGAAATTTGAAAAATATAACGAATTGTGATAGGATTGATGCAAGAGACCTTGTTCCAATATTATTTGCTTCTATATGGGACATAAGCAACAAACCCGCAGAATTGGCGGAGGAGCCGTACGATGGCTCGCCGGAATCTGGATTCGCAAACAAAATGAATGATTCTGATGCTCATATATTTCACTGTAGCTAGACTCCGACTGAGGCATGAGCCACAAACCCGTCCAATTGGCAAAGGAGCCGTTCGAGGCTTGCCGGATCTATCGGCAAAGCTGATGGACATGTTCAGAACTTTCATAATTCGACCTAACTTGGGTAAGTACATATTTCTTGTTATTGAAAACTGTTCATGGTTGATGGATTCGTCTAGAATACAACAAGTGTCAAGCCGAAATAAAGAAGATACGGTTATCAGAAAGAAAATTGATGCGTCAAACCTTTTAATATGGGAGATTCAGCTATCGAAAAGTAATCATCGGAGAGAAGTCGAAATTACGAAAAAAAAAAGATATAAAAAGTGGCCACAGTGGTAGCATTGGCTAGTCTGTGAAGCAAAGCTGAAAAACTGTTGTGGTGTAGCTCGGGAGCAAACGTTACAAGTTACAATATTCTGATCAATCACTTCAGTGTCTTGCTTCCTTGCTTTTTTTCCTGGAAATTAGTAAACATTTTTATATCATGATGGAGCTACCACATCGTTACTATTTTAAAATCTGCTTATCAGACTGTGAAAAAATCTCAAGGTCAAAAACGAAAATGCGTAGGCGAAATCTCGAGTCCGTCGTCACTATTTTTAGAATATCCTAGCGGATTTGTGGTGAAAAATGGAAAACAATCAAGATGAATGAATGACAATGAAGAATTCATGAATAATTCAATCACAGTCCACGTGTCGAAAACTGTTTCTGTAGTAGCACCTACGGTTATCTATCGATCTACAAACTCTGAACATTCTATACAAGAGACGTGAGATAGGCGTAACTACGACCAACCCAAAAATTGTTTTTTGGGTTTTTAGGTAGGCACCACTTGTTCCCTTGTTGTTTTAGGAAATAAAGATTAATGATTGTGGATTCAACATTATTTATTGCCGGTGCTTCTTCGATTTTTGCTATACCTTGACTTCTTGACTCTGTTTCGAGGCTGTAGAATTTGATAGGTAGCGATATCCCCATCTTCAAGCAGGTACTTTTGTGCCAACAAAGTACAAAAAAAGTCCGTTGCTAGAAGGTGGATAGAATAATAATTAACTGTCTTGAAGAGGTCTTCAGCCTCACGGTCGAATCCGATTGCTTAGTTTCAAATTAACGAGATTCTCGCGGAAACGAGTGAAGTTTCAATCAACTTCTCGTCAATAACCGCGTATAAAAGTACTCCATAACTGAAACACAAGTTAATTACGCTGGTAATTTCAAAGCGAGTATCTCAGATTGCTAATAAAAGATTGAAGATTTGAAATGTTAATAAGGAAAAAGTGACGGCTATACATATAGATTTCATGGAGACAATCATGCGTGACGATGCTATGACCAGAGTGAACGATTTACAACAGGATTTGAGGACCTTTCGGTAATCAATTGACCTTTCAGAACCACCGTTTTACAAATGATCCTACTAGTGTTTAACATCATCGATTTTTTTGTTCATGTGTCTTGTTCATGATTTTATTATAAATTTCCGACGTTGAATTTTTTTTTGGAGTTGGACGTAAGATTGGCGGATTTGACCTTTGTTCGAAAAAATCCAGGATCAACCTGTGTAAATCTCAGCCACAGATGTACTAATTTTATACAAAATTACAGCTCAGGTGTTTTATCATTCTGGATTCTGGATCCTGGATTAAGTGGGGAAAGTGATATGGTACATAGTTCCATCCGGCACGGAGGCCTCACTTTTGGGCTCATTGTACTATGCTCATGCATTTTATCATCCATGAAATAAAATAGATCAGGCGGTGGATTATTCATGGAATATCACTCGCTCACTTATTGAACAAAACAATGATTAGGCTGAGAGTTTTGAACTTTTCTTCGTGAGCGCCATACTTTCTGAGTGAAAGAGGATCAAAATTACTGATAAGAAATTCTCAGACAAAGCTTATCAAGGGGGTGGCCCAAAACTTTTGAAGTTAACATTTTTTGAGACAAACTGTTCAATAGGACAGACGTCTCGAGCTGGATTATTGGTATCAACTCCAATTAGAAATGAATTCATCATATGGCCATTTGAAATCGGTGAATCTGTACAACTTCTCTCACAGTGTATATTCAAGCCCTTCGAGCCATAGGAGAAATTTTAATCTCCGTAAGAAAATGTTAGTTGAAAAATCAGAATGAGTAATATAAAAAATTAATAAGTTCCCATATACCTATATATACAGGAATCATTGAGTTAGTGTGTGAATAAACTAGTTCTTGCCGTTTCTAGGTCGGTCTCGCCTAAGAGCTGCCGAGCATCTACCTAGCCACGGTCAAGTTCAACGAAAGTGTGGAAGTGGAGCACTGCGCGAAAGCGAAATCAGTTTCACTTTCATTCATCTCAATTCTCCACAGTTCCTTCAACTTTTCCACGTAATATTTCCGCATCCCATCCTACGTCCGAAGATATCCCAACCTTTGGTGAAGTCGAAGCATTTTCGCCAGAAAAAAATCTGACTCCATGCAGTTGATTCTAGTTTAAATTTTACCTTTATGCAAGATTTTTCAAGCCACCGTTGAGTGAGTTCATTTGTATATAATGTGATTTCATTAATAGATAATATAGTCCAGGCGCCAGGGAAAACAATAAGGAAATAATTGCTTCCTGGCTGGAAACTAGCTTAAAACGATCTGTGCAGCTTAGGTTTTGACATACTAGTTTCCCCCCTTTCGGAAATGTCGGCGTCATGTCGCCATCATCAACAAGAAGTGCACCAGCCTGATTTTTGCCGAATATCTTAATTTTGGGTCATCTGACAGCAAAAGATGTGAGAAGTCATTTTGAAGCCTATGAAATTCCCTACAGTTTAGTTTTTCAATTAATTTTCTGCGACCTATGGTCTATGAGATAGAGCTTCTGGAAGCGAGAGTCATTGTCGTTGAAGCTCCATGGCCACTTGACTCGAAAAACTAAAATGTCGATGTGACAAAAAAAATCCAAAATGAGATTACTCGAGAATTCTTAATGCTATAGTTGCGATGATGGTCTTAAACTCTTCCTCTTGAACCGTAGATTACAAATATTAAAAAGTCGAAAACGTCACATTGTACATATACAGGGTGTACTACGGGAATCAAATCAGAACAGAGAAATTTGACATATTTCTTCGATTCAGCCTATGCGAAACTCTAAGCACTTATCACGAGTCCAATATCAATATGCATTGCTCTGTAAGCTTCACTTGATACACTTAAGAAGTGATCAGCTCACCGCCTTCCTGTAAAATGTTTTGAAGGCCCTCTGAAATCATCAAAATTTACAGTAGCAAAAAATGTATGTAACAGTATATTATATACCAAGGAACCAAAGTAAAACTTGGATCCCTTGGGTGAAGTTTGTTGCTCGAGGGCCCTTCGGGTCCAAATCCCTTAATTAAAAATTCACATTGATTCTTTGGTATATAATATACTGTCATATACATTCCTTGGTACTGTAAATTTTTGATATTTTGATAATTTCAGAGGGCCTTCAAACGTTTTACAGTTAAGCTGTGAGCTGACCACTTCTTTAGTGTAATTAGTGAAGCTTATAGAGCAAATCCATATTGATATTGGACTCGTGTTAGGTGCTTAGAGTGTCGCATATAGGCTAAATCTAAGAAATATGTAAAATTTCTCTGATCTGATTTGATTCCCTCAGTACACCCTGTTTATGTACGATGTGACGTTTTTGACTTTTCTATATTCATAATCAACGGTTCAAGAGAAAGAAATTAAGACCATCACCGCAACTATAGCATGAAGGATTCTTGAGAAATCTCATTTTCATGTTTTCACGTTTTCACGTTCACATCGACATTTTAGTTTTTCGAGTCAAGTGGCCATGGAGCTTTTACGACAATGCCTCTTGCTTCCAGAAGCTCTATCTTAAAAACTATAGGTCGCAGAAAGGTCATTTAAAAACTGCTCTGTAGGGAATTTCATTGGTTTCAAAATGACTTCTTACATCTTTCAATGTCAGATGGCCCAAAATCCAGATATTCGGCAAAAACCACGCTGGTGCACTTCTTATTGATGATGGCGACATGACGCCGACATTTCCGAAAGGAGGGAAATTAGTATGTCGAAACCCAAGCTACACAGATCGTTTTAAGCTAGTTTCCAGCCAGGAAACAATTATTTCCTTATTGAGCTGATTTTTGCTACCTGGCGCCTGGGCTAATATCTGTGAAAGAGTTGCCATATTTTAATTGGTATAGTAGTTAGAATGAAAAGCAACACATCCTGAAAAAGTTGCGTCGGTAGAGATTGTTCAATTTTTGGACTATGGATATTTCAACGACTGAAGGTAGCTGGTTCGCGACTCAAGCAAACAAATTGATTTTTTCTGCGAGCCAGAACTGAAATTTATATTTGGAGCTCATGTTAGACAAGCTACATGTGGAGTGTGGACCAATAAATATGGGAGCGATATTAGATATGGCGACTCTTGAGGGGGTTAGAGATGTGCACGTCATCATTTTATATGAAGTTTATTCCAGTTTTTGCTACCAGGATGGCATCACTGATATCGCGGCTGAGAAAAAGAGTGAAGTTCATTCAGAATTGGGAACTACAGGAGGCTCTCCCCAGCCATTGACTTTTTCCTGGTGGCGGCCCTAGCATTGGCTCATTGTAATTTCAGTTTACCTTCCGAAATCCACACTTACGCTAGTGGTTAGAGCTTTGGAGCACGATTTAGCCATTCCAAAACAGAAATTCCAAATTTTATTATTGTTTCAAAAAAACAAACACTCCACATGTTTATGTGATGACTCAGATGCATATCGTTAGTCCTTCTTTGAGTGACGGTGTCTGCGACATCCTCAAGTTCGCCATTTTACGACCACTTTTGAAAAAGGGCGATTCTTGCGGTTTGAAGAACTGCAGGCCTATATCCTCGCCTATATCACTACCATCAACTATCTCCAAGATATTTGAATGTGCAATGCTTCAAAGGCTTCAGGTCTGTTTGACCACTTTTGATATTATCTTGCTTTCGCGGCACGGCTTTTGGCATGACAGACCAACTATAGATGATTTTTATACATGTTTCACTTGGTACCTCCGGATAAGTCGAGTGAGAACCAGCCAGCTTCTTCAAAATTTCTGTGGTACTATAATTAGGATATTTTTACAACAATCAACTACATTATAACAAAACCAAGTTGAGAATTATCCATAGACTGGAAAACTTGCCCTAACTTCACCCACTTTTATTATATCCAAGGCTAATCAGTGATCATTCAGCAATCCAATGCCCTCTAAATGTCCATGGAGTATAGCTTTTGGTAAAATAAGGCAATAACTCTGGTTGGTTTTAACTCAGATATGGATGGAATTATCAAGTCACGTTGAAAGCCACATTTACTTGGACAGCCGTCTATATCGCAATAAAGTAAAAATTTAAGTTGAGTAAATAGAATTTCTTCTCACGTTCATTCGGGTTTGGTATAACTTATCGACACCCAACTCATCGACAGGATAACTTGTCGACAAAACAATTCGCCGACAAGACAACTCGCCGACAGGACAGTTCATCGACAGGAAAACTCATCGACAGAGTAACTTGCCGACACCCAACTCGCCGACAATTCTCTGCCAAAAACTTTGGAGCTCTAATGAGGCCCAGTGTGAGTGTGAAATTCAGAGCCCCATCCCCCGTAGCGTTTCAAGCCTTGCTGATCTCCCTTGACTCTACAAGTATCGTTCGAGATCTTGATGAACCCCCTGGGTATCTTCAAAGTTTCTGGAGATTATTTGCTCAGCCCTTATGCCTTGGACGGTTCCTCAGAGCCCTATTAGGCCCCTTGTCTTCATGTCGCATTTGTAGCCCTGCTGAGCTCCTTTGTACCTAGCATTAGTTTTCAAAGCTCTATAGTTGGATCTTGTGTGTCTTCTTGTGTTAGTCGAAATTCTACTGACCCTCCCTTTGTGTCTTGGAACCCTAGTGAGCCAGGTAGGCCTTATTGTAATTTTCAAAGCTCTATCCTGCTTTGAGTCCATATTGAAGCCTTTCAAGCCCTGTTAAGCCCCCCTTGTATTTTCAAATATCGTGTGGAGTCCTAATGAGCCCCCTTGTGTCGTCAATCATGATCGATGGCATCCTTGGTGACTCCCTTCTGATTTAGGTACCTGGAGTTTCTGGAATTTTCAAAAGCTCCCTTGTGACTTCTTATATTTCTCGGAGCCCTGTGCCCCTCCTGTGCCTTTATGTTCCATTTGTAGCCCTGCTGGCCTCTTTTCCATTGCTTTAGTTCTCGAAGCTCTAGTTAGCTCCTGTGAGTCACTTTGTGTTGGTTGAAGTCCTTCAGGACCTCCTTTGTGTCTACAGGGTGCTGCAACAGTGCGTCGGGCTCTCCTAGCGCCCTTTCCGTACAAGATAGAGACAAAGATGTAATACAAGAAATTATTGATTCAAAAAGTTTTAACCAGTGAAATTATTTCCAGCTGAACAGGGTGTTCCATTTTTGCGATATAACGAAAACCAAGATTTTTTTTTAATGAAACGCCCCCATTTTTATTCTGTTCTCTGGTTCAACTTCTTACGCTCTATTCAAAGCGCATTCTTGTTTTCTCAATTTGTGGCAGTGCTATACCAACTAAAAATTGAAAATTGAAATTTTTTGTAATTTCAAGGTTCGTTTTGAAAAATCGTAGGAGCCTCGTTTCTTGCAATCAAGGAATGAAATTTGGCACAACAATAGTTGGATAGAAGGTTAATAATTTCATGACAAAAAACTTCAGATTTGGTGATACAGGGTGTATGGAATTTTTTTCCGAACTTCGCAAATTTCAAAATGCCATAACTCATTTTTTTTTCAATTGAATGCCCCTCATTTTATTTCACCATTCGATAGCTTTCTTTTCCTTCCATTTTCACCGGAGGTTTTCCACCCCTAAATTTGATAAATTCCCAGATAATCGATAATTTTGATGAAAAGTGCTATTTATTAAAAATTTTCACGCCAACGCCGGGCAGGCCATGGTGATCATCAACAAATATCTGATTGACACATTTTGCTTGGTTTGGAATTGAGAACGCTGCGCTTAATTCCAATCTGAGGAAAATGCTCCAAAAAAAAATTTCGTTACGCGATGGAAGAAAGAAAATTCAAATTGAGCTTAGTAAAGTGGTTTTCCCGACTTCAAAAACCTTCAAACTGTCAAATTGAGAGGTACGTTCATTTCGACATATTATGATTTTCCGTATCAGGACCTAGTAAAAACACAACAAATCCAAATAAACGACAATTTTTATCAAACTTATCGATTATCTCTGAAATTATGGAATTTAGGGGTAGGGGGGTATCCCTAGTGAAAATGAAAGAAGAAGAAAAAAGCTATCGATTGGTGAGATGAAATAGGATGCATTCTATTTGAAAAAAATGACTCAAGGCATTTTGAAATTTGCGAAGTAAGAAAAAAATTATTGAACACCCTGTATAATTGAACCTTGAGCTTTTTGTTATGAAGCTATTCAGCTTCTGTTCGACTACTATTATGGCAAATTTTTATGATGATTTGACACCTTTTTCTCTATTTTGCAAGGTGAGGGCGCTGGGAAAGCCCGACGCACTGTTGCAGGACCCTGTGTAAGTATCATTTTGAGCCCACGTGGGCCCCGTCAGGCTTTTTGCGATTTTCAGAGCCCTATCCTCCCTTGTGTCTACATCAAAGTATTTCAAGCCCTGCTGAGCCCCCTCCTATCTTCAAGTATCGTTTGGAGCCCTATTGAGCCCCTTGTGTCTTCAATCATTGTTTGCGGCCCAAGTGCCTCCTTTCTGATTTTTTGATGTTTCTAGAGTCTCAGAAACCTCTTTTGTTCCTTCTTAGGTTTCTCAGAGCCTAATTTGGCCTCCTGGTGTGTTCATGTTGCATTTGTAGCCCTGCTGAACCTCTTTTTACAATGTGTTAGTTTTTCAAGCTCTAGTTAGCTTCTGTTAGTCTTAATGTAATGGTAAAAGTTTCACGGGGCCCTCTCGTGTCCTTAAGTGTCATTTGGAGCCCCAGTGAACCCCGCCAGGCCTTAGTCCGATTTTTAGAGGTCTCTTCTCTCTTGTGTCTACAGGAAAGCGTTTCAAGCCTTACTGAGCTCCCTTGTATCTTCATGTATCGCTGGAGCCCTATTGAGTTCCCTTGTATCTTCAATTATCTTGTGCAGACCAGATTACCCTCTTCTGACTTCTCGATGTTTCTGGAATCTTAGAAAGTTTCTTTGTGCCTTATTAGGTTTTTCCGAGTCCTATGTGGCCCCCCTGTGTCTTTATGTTTCATTTGTAGCCCTGCTGAGCCCCTCTTTTCCATGTGTTATTCCACAAAACGCTAGTTAGCTCCTGTTAGTTTGGGATACGGACATTTCACCGACAACCAACTCACCGACTGGACATTTCACCGACACCCAACTCACCGAATCGCCGATTCACCGACAGGACATTTCTCCGACTCGCCGTTTCGCCGACAGGACATTTCACCGACACGCCGATTCACCGACAGGACAATTCACCGACAGGACATTTCACCGACACGCCGATTCACCGACAGGACAATTCACCGACTCGCCGATTCACCAACTCGCCATTTCACCGACAGGACATTTCACCGAATCGCCGATTCACCGACTGGACATTTCACCGACACGCCATTTCACCGACAGGACATTTCACCGACACGCCATTTCACCGACAGGACATTCCACCGACACGCCATTTCACCGACAGGACATTTCACCGACACGCCATTTCACCGGCAGGACATTTCGCCGACAGGACATTTCACCGACAGGACTGTAGCGTTTTGAGTTTTGGAGCAAAATCTATGAGCGAAAGTGACCTACATTTGAAAGATTGATATGCTTGATTCCCTACCGTTGGCGCCATTTGACGGCGCGTTTCCGAACACCATGGTTGCTGGTCAGCGCCAGTTAGCGCCAAAAGTGAGGGATGGGTTGACAGCTACGGTCTTTTTTTTCTGGCCATTTTTGGCAAAAAAGTCGAGGAAAATTGTTTTTACGACAAAGGCAAGTTTCCCTTGGGTGCACCATGCATTTGAGTTAGTTAAAATGTGGAATTTCCCATTTGATAAAGTAGACATCTGAAATAAACTCTCCACGTAAGCGGTAGAAGCCATGAAGGCAAAAGGTCATCTCATGAGGCACGAGTCTAAGAAAAAGATCAGAAATAAATAATGAAGGCGCGTGTAGATGTATCAGAGGTGACTAGGAAGTCAAATCAGCTTGATTCTGAAACAAGGTCCACAAACTTCCAGATACCTACACTTGAAATCAATTTCTAATGAATTGTCAGTATTTCTTTGGTGATCAGAAATTATATGAATTTACCACAGTTTTTCCAGATCTTATTCCATCAACACATTGTGTAAATTATACTTTTATTATTGATCACATACACAAATATTTTGTCTGGTTTTCAAAGTTATGTGTGATTTTGGTTATTGGACCATTCACCGACACGCTGATCCTGACAAGACATTTTACGAACTGATTGTTGACTCAAGTAACATCCTTCTTTTCAGACTCTATCAAACTCCTTTCTAGACTCACCGGATAAGAATCTGATTTTGAACTCGAGTTCATCCTTCTTTTGGACCCACACAAGTAAAAAACCAGATGAGAGTTTAATTTTTGCTCAAGTATCGTCCTTCTTTCCAGACCCACCTAATGAGTTATTGATTTTCGGCTTATCTTCCTATTTTTCTTAGACCTGCCAGTTGAGGACATTATTTTTGACCCGAGTATCATCCCTCTTTTTGGACCTGCGAGATACACAGTCAATTTTCTGAATTTTTGACTCGAGCATCTTCCTTCTTTTCAGACCCATGAAAAAAATTTATTTTCAACTCAAGTATAATAATCTCAATAATAATCATTATTATTCTTGGACTCAACAGATGAGTTATTGATTTTTGCTCAAGTATCATCATTCTTTTCAGACTCACCAGATAAGTTTTTTTTTTATATTCGAGTATCATTTTTCTTTTGAGACTCACCAGATGAGGAATGGATGTTTGACTCGAGTATTATTCTTCTCGGACCCTCCAGATGAGATATGTTCATTTTTTGCTCAAGTATCCTGCTTCTTCTAAGACTCACCAGATAGAGCCTTGACTCTTCAGTCAAATTATGTCCTTCTTTTTAGCGCCACTAGATGAGGATTCAATTTTCGAGTCAAGTATTCTTAGGCCTATCCTACCAGATATATGGAGCTTATTTCCAACTCAAGTATCATCCTTATTTCCAGACCCACCAGATAAATAATTGATTTTTGACTCAAGTAGGTACCATCTTTCTTTCTCAACTCACTACAAAGGTGGAGTCTATTTTTGACTTGACATTCTTGTTTTCTTCACACGCTAGTTCAGACGTTTATCTTTGACGAGTATCATCCTTTCTTGAGATTAACCTGATGCAGGACCTATTTTTTCGTTTTTGATTGAAGCATCCTTATTTCTTCCCAGACCCACCAGATATGTTACTTTTCCACCCAAGTATCATCCTTCCTCCCAAATTCACCTGATACAGAACTGATTCATTGACTCAATCATCATTCTTCCTTTCAGATTCACCAAATATAAAGGTCATTTTTCATTCAAGTATCACTTTTTTTTTATATCCGCCAGGTAAGAAATTGATTTTTGAGTCGAGTATCATCCTTTTTTCCAGATTCAGCAGATGAAGACTCTATTTTTGACTCAGGTAACATCCTTCTTTCTGAACTTAGTACAAAGATGAAGTCTTTTTTTATTCAAGTCCTTTTTTTACCCGCTAATTAAAGACTTTATTTTTGATTGGGTATCATCCTTCTTTTTAGACCCACTATAAGAAGTCTATTTTCAAATCAAGAATCCTTTTCTGAACTTTTGACTCAAGGATCTTCTTCCCAGACCCACCAAATAAGAAGTTTATCCAATCCTATTGAATAGTGCACGCATTATCACGCGCATATATGCCTGCATTTTTCAATAAGACTGGATAAAGCATAGTATTCTACTCGCGGGTAATGACTATTACTCATTCGGATGCTTTACGACACTCGTCAAGGCTCGTGTCGGCAAACTGCATCTTCATGGGTAAGAAGCAATCGTTACCCGTTTGTTGAATACGAGGTTGAATGATATACTATTATTTTCAACTCAAGTATAATTTTTTTCGGACCCATCAGATAAGAAATTGATTTTTGATTTTTTATCATCCTTCTTTTGAAACTCACCAGATAAGGAATTGATTTTTGATTCAAGTACCATATTTCTTTTCAAACTCACGACAGGGATCGATGGAGTCTATTTTTGTCCTAAACATTCTTGTTTTCTTTACCTGCTAGTTGAAAAGTTCATTTTTGATCGAGCATCATCCTTTTTCAGCGCACTTCTCCAAACGGGAAGGCGCTTTTGTCCTCGCTTTGTTCGTCCGTCCGTCCGTCCGTCCGTCCGTCACAGCATCTAGTCCTAGACGAAAAGGTTTTTGCGAAAATTTTTCACTCCATTGGGTAGCTCATGACCTTGTATCCCGAACCAAGAAAAATCTTGACGAAATAATGATAAACAATGACAATAATAACAATTTAGTGTGACGCGGCATCGCCGTTGAATGCTGCATTTCAGAAGCCGGCCTGATCTCGAAAGTTATCACATGCGAGGAAGTACCCGATCTTATCATTTTACCATAATACATATGCGGAGTTATATTTAGAGGATGATTTGAACTTTATTTTAATGAAAATTTCACATCGGTGCGAGGTGCAGGCCAATAGTTATTAATTTTTGAAAATGACTCCGAAACTACGGCTCGGCCGCAAATGATTTATTCGTTGCTTGCTGGTGCTTGATATCCTTTCCTCCGAACAAAACGAAATTCAATACAGAAAATATTTCAACTCGAATGGGTAGCTCATGGCCTTGGTACGCGAATAAAGAAAAATTTTGCCGAAATAATCATGAACAATTACAAAAATAACATTTTGGTGTAGGGCGGCTTCGCCGATCAAGTGCTGGCATTCGCGGTAAGATGTAGAAAGTTGCGATATGCAGGCAACTACAATTTCTTAATGAAATACATCACTGCATGTACAGCATTATATTTAGAGGAACAATTTGAACTTTCTTTTGACAGAAACCCCACTTCGATCCGACCGTTGGGTCAATTGTTATCAATTTTTGAAAACGACCGCAAAGCCACGGCTCGGCGCATATTACACGACCCTACAAATTTAAAATCAGACGTGCCGAAATAGTAATTGAACATTTTGAAATAGTCAATACTAGGTAACAAAAAAAAAGTAGGTAGGTATCACTAAAAATCATGTGACAAGGCTACCATTTTTTCGGTTTTTCGATAAAAAAGAAATGTTCCAATTCAAAAGTGAACCCGATATTAGTGTTCAGGAGGTCGAAATCAGTTGGAGAACATTTTTTTATATAAGTAACAGAATGACGCTTATGTGGCCGGTTTGTCTGTCTGTCTGTCTGTCTGTCTGTCTGTCTGTCTGTCTGTCTGTCCGAGTCCGTGCAGAAATTAAGACGCTGTACTCCTTCTCGAGAATTGAAACAAGAGTCTTGGAACTTTTTTCCGATTAATAGCTGATGTCCCCAAGGGTGGCCAATGGGCACAATTTTTGTTATCCATACATCGTTATCATTATTCTCAAAAAACAGAGATCTCCTGTGCACTTCGATGAAGTTGAACTTCTCCTCGGAAAATAAAGCTACAGCCCTTGAAGATTGAACTTTATCCGGTGGATAGCTTAGGTCCTCAAGGACCAAATAGGCAGGTTGGCTTTCATAATTCGGCCGCCATCTTGGCTGCCATATTGAAATTTCTTATTAGTGGAACGATTGTCATGAAACTTGAAACTTACCCTTGTCTAGTACAATCATTCTTATTTTCAAGCCAAATTTCATGATTGCCCCACCATCTTGGCCGCCATATTGAAATCTCTTATAAGTGGAAGGGTTTTCATGAAACTTGAGAGTTACGCTTGTCTCGTACAATCATTCCTATTTTCAAGCTGAGTTTCATAATTCTGCCGCCATCTTGGCTGCCATATTGAAATCTCTTGTTAGTGGAACGATTTTCATGAAACTTGGAACTTATCCTTGTCTAGTACGATCATTTTGATTTTCAAGCCGAATTTCATGATTCTGTCGATATTTTGGCCGCCATATTGCAATTTTTTGCCCAAGACGGTAGAACCCTAATCACTTAACATCTTGCGTTCACTAATCCTCCAAAAAGGAAGTGCGCTACTGAGCCTCATGCCCATGAGGCATATTCGCTTGTTTTAGATTCACCAGATACCGAGCTTATATTTGAATGTTTAATTCGAGCATCCTTCTCCTTTTCAGACTCGCAAGATAACTAATCAATTTTCTAGTCAAGTATTGTCCTTAATTTTTGACCTACTGTGAGTTTTTTTTTAATTAAGTATCCTCAGGCATATCAGATGAGTAGTTTATTTTCTATGCAAGTATCATCCTTCTTCTCACACTCACCACCCACAAGATAAGAACTGATTTATTTACTCAAGTATCGTCCTGCTTTCCAGACCCACCTCATGATTTTTGGCACAAGTATCATTCTTTTCACCGGACTCACTACATAGCTGGAGTCTATTTTTGACTCAAGCAATCTTCCTTCTTCAGACATGCCAGATGAGAAGTTTATGTTTGACTCGAGTATCCTTTTTTTTTTCAGACTTACCAGATACACAGTCCATTACCGGGTTTTTTACTCTAGCAGTCTAGCATCCTCTTTCTTTCCAGGCTTGTCATATAATAAATCCATTCTTCACTTAAGGACGCCATTTCCCAGCATAAAAAATGGCTAAAGCAGACTACAGCAAACATAGAGTATTTTTTTCCGCATTCGCCAACACCAAACACGATATGGTTACGTTCGAGGTTACGTTGCGGCATTTCCCGGAAACTCATTTTTACGCGAAAATGCAAAAGTGCAGGTATAGGCTGTCTGATTTCTACATGATTCTAGTCGGCTGCGATTCAGGCCGCGATCGGCCGATGACGACCAGAAACACAGCCCACTAGACTCATGTAGAAATCAGACAGCCTAAACTCACTTGTGAAGGGAATTTGTGAAAAAGTTTTTTCGAAATTTGGATTTCCCCAACAAAAATTAAAATGACCACTTCAGTAATTTCATTGCGAACGATCCTATATCATCATGGCTTCTTGGATTTTTTGCGGGAAAAGTGGAAATTCAATTTTCCAGAACTTTATTTTTAATTGACCCTAAACAAGACCTAGAAAACAGCGGTTAACGACGATAACCATTTACGTAAATGTTCAACGTAGTTCAGTGAATTACGGTGAATTTTCATTGATCCATAAGAAATTCCTGATGTTTGGAGACCCCAGACACTGAAAATTTTGTAACTTGGTAAACGTACTTCTAAATCGAGATTGTTTGGTGTCTTGAAACTGATGATCAATTTTTGCATTTTGTCATACCAATTTTTTTTTGCCTCGAATTGTCCAGGAAAAAGATACAGGCAAGAGTCTCCTTTCCTCGTTTGAGCTTTTAGCACTGTACAGTACATGTGATACTGTGGTGGTCAATGTAAAAACATGAAACCTACACAAAAAAGTTTTTATCCCGCATTCGCCAATACCAAACATGATATGGTGACATTTTGCAGCATTTTCCGAAAACTCATTCTGAAGCAAAGTTTTCTAAATCGGCGAGTCGGTGGAATTTCCTGTCGGTGAATTGTCTTGTCGATGAGTGTCTTGTCGGTGGAATGTCTTGTCGGTGAATCGGCGTGTCGGTGAAATGTCCTGTCGGTGAAATGGCATGTCGGTGAAATGTCCTGTCGGTGAAATGTCCTGTCGGTAAATCGGCGTGTCGGTGAAATGTCCTGTCGCTGAAATGGCGTGTCGGTAAAATGTCCTGTCGGTGAATTGGCGTGTCGGTGAAATGTCCTGTCGGTGAATCGGCGTGTCGGTTAAATGTCCTGTCGGCGAAACGGCGTGTCGGTGAAATGTCCGTTCGGTGAAATGGTTGTCAGTGAAATGTCCTGTCGGTGAGTTGGTTGTCGGTGAAATGTACCAAACCCATTAGTTTTTTTGTGTTGGTCAAATTTCTACAGGGCTTCCTCGTGTCCCCAAGTAACATTCTGGAGCCCCAGTGAACCCCGTCAGGTCTTCGTCCGATTTTTAGAGACCTCTCTTCTCTCTTGTGACTACATTGAAGCGTTTCAAGCCCTACTGAGCCCTCTTGTATCTTCAAGTATTATTTGGAGCCCTATTGAGCACCCTTGTGTCTTCAATTATCGTAGAAAGACCAGGTGCCCCCTTCTGATTTCTCAAAGTTTCTGGAACCTTGAAAGGCTCCTTTGTGCCTTACTAGGCTTCTCAGGGCCCTATGTGGTCTCCGGTGTGGGGAATTGTTCGCGAAGAATTGTCCTAGCACTTTTGATTAATTGTCCTGTCGGTCGTCGAGTTGTTTCGTCGGTGAGTTTTCAAGTCGGCGAGTTGTCCTGTCGGCGAGTTGTCCTGTCGAAGAGTTGTCTTGTCGATGAGTTGTTCTGTCGGCGAGTTGTCTTGTCGATGAGTTGTCTTGTCGATGAGTCGGGTTTCGGCTCGGGTGTCGGCAAGTTATTCTGTCGATGAGGTGGGTGTCGACGAGTTGTCCGACTCCCGTTTATTCAACGTCGGCCTATTTCCACAACAAGGCTTAACACCGATGCGGGTGAATGTTTTTCTACACTGTCCCGGGAATTTTGCCGAGCCCCTGTGTGTCCAGTACAAAGTAAGAAGGTACAAATAGAGGTAGAATTTTTTCCTGCATTATTTCAAAACAAGTTATGCCATTACCAATTTATCATCCTCTTTATTATCCCGTTATTATGTTAGCCGGTACTGGGTATTTCTAGTTCTGGAAATACTCTTCCCGAAAAAAAATTCTATCGACCGTCAGCTAACAAAATAGGCACGTCGTGAACCTGCCTCGGTAGTGTTTGCTTCAATAATAGTTCAATGCTCAAATGCAATCAATCAACCAAATGACCTTGCGTTTGGTAACGATCACGCGCGACAACGAAGAAGAAACCGTTGAAAAATGCAATCTTCTTTTCACGTCGGTGCTTGTTTCTAAATATGATCCTTTCGAATAATAGATTTATTCATAAGCCGGCGTTCTAACACAGAAGAATTAGTATATTATTATTATTATTAGTTATGGGATTATAAAGAGGACTTTGCGCGCTTGAAGAAAGGTCGCATTTGAAATCAGGGGTCACAATGGGGCACCGTATAAATCTTATGTAAGAGCGCCGCAAAGAATAATACGAAGAAGTGTGCAGTTTTTTTTCTTCTATTTCAGGCCGCATCATTTGCTTGCCCTCTGACGAGAGAAAGGTCGTCGAGCTTTGTGGGTGCTTGCGGTCCAGTTTCGTGTGCATTTTTTTATGTAATCAACAGAAGGCATCAATGAATCATGATTGATTACGATTGCGTATCGTTATTCGGTATCTACTGAGTACCTGCTGATATTTCGTTTGCTTATTGCTCACACCTGAACCTATGTAAAATCTTGGAACATTTTTTAAAATTTCACAAAACTCACTGAAAAGTCTCAAAAATCTTTGATCACCTTCAGACTTAAATTTACGTTCTCCTTGTAAGTAGCAGAATAGATCAAGACCAAATAAGTGTCAAATTAGACATATGAGTACCTAAGATTTTTTAAGGAAGAGCGACCATGATTTCCAAATAAAATCAGCAAAATGCTCGGCAAAATGCCTCCAAAAGACGTTAGTCATTGGAGTGTTCACATCCCAACAACATCCCAGCGAAGTCTTTCTCGGTGGAATGGAAAGGCCTACCAAGCGAATAATGGCTGGTTTTCATAACATTTTTCAGGTAAATACGAGCTATAGGCCATAGTGGGTATGGGAATCAAATATGATAAAATGTACGTGATGAAGCTGGCAAGTGACCGGAATGATACCGGGTAAATCCGGCGCTGATTGAGCTGACCTTCGAAAGTTCCCCTTTCTTGTAGTTATCATACCTGAGTATGCGTTGGCACTCTTTTAATTACTCATGCACTTCTGGAATTACGCCAAGGACTTTCCGATCAAGGCATTCAATTTTTCTTCGCAAAAATGTTACTTTAATTATTTTTTATTGGAAATGATCGAAGAATCATGAAGATTTAATTATTGTTGTTTGTTGTTTGCAGGCATAAGAGCAACCACATACCTACCTACTTGCAGTTATTAAGAATAAGAAGCGGCTGCTGGTGTGATGCAACTATACACAATCAATAATTGTAGGTCAGGTTACATGATACTGTGCCGTTCAATAAAAATTAATTATTGTTATTGTTAGACCATTGTGCTTGCGAAAAATCGTGTTCGATAGGTTCTCGAGTCAGAAGTTACTTATGCAGGTATATCTATCGACTCTTATATAACTTGTCAAAATGTGGTGTAGTTCTGAGATTTACGAGGGCGTACGAAAACTTCCGCGTCTAGAGCTGATGTGGGATTAGGACAGAGCCTCAATTCTCCATCGATCAGAGATCGTACGGAGTCGTGCTTGTTATTGTTGTACAAGTCAAGAGGTCAAGAGATTTTTGAGAATTACATAGGCAGATAGGTACCTATCCACTTTTATGCGTCACTGAACTCTTGACGCGTGATTTGGTTTAGAGATACAAGGACTTAAAGTTGATTGAACAATAGCTGACTTGCGGGCTTCAGTATGATGAATACTTTCTTAAGGAAGTAATCAGGTAGCCAAGAAGAAAATTGATAGTGAAAAATATATTTTCATCAATAATAATCACCCACCATCTATCAGGGGTGAGAAGATGCCTTTGATTAGGGCACGGTCTGCCAAAATTCAAAATTATTGTCCCAATCATGGAACATTACTCCATTTAAAATATTGCATTCCCGATCTGCTTTCGTATTACGATATGTGGCCAAATTTTTCAATCACCTCTGCGAATATTATTCAAGGTCAAGCAAGTCTTCGTATGGAGAGGATCCTCGAGAGGAACTCACAAAATAAATTTTATTTACAATTTTTTTCTGACATTATCTATTCTTTTGACGTGCCTGAAAGTTTCGAATCATCCCTTGCTACATGTCACTTGTCGATTGATAAAAAATGTCATCAAAGTACAAAAATTTACCATTCAATCATTCAAAATCTATCTGATGGATTGAGATCAAATTGGGCAGGAAGCAACACATCAAAAGAGTTGAATTAAATCTGCAGTTGCGGTTTTCCACTATATTCCAGTCAGGCGTTATGAATTTCTCAAGCTTTTCCTAGATAGACTGGAACTATTTTTCAAAAAATCATATGCAAGAAGCATTTCATTTAACATTTTGATAACAAGGCATTCTGGGGTATTTGGGCCTCGCTGAATACGGAAATGCTTGTTACCAACTCGAAATTTTGACCGGAAAACTGCAATGGGGGAGGGGGGGTAAAATCAAAAATAAAAATGCCGGAATTTCAACCTGTCACTGATGTGAGCTCAAACACACCCCATGTCGATCCACCAGGCTCATGTTGTACCAAGCTGACAAGTCAAGTGTTATACTAAGTTTAAAGGGAGGAGCTAGCTGGAGGCCTTTCGGCCTGTGTTAGTGATTTTCCAATTTTGTTGATTTTGGATCAATATTGCCAAGTTTGGTGTCGTTTCCAACTATTTTCCACATTTAGAACTCAACTAATGGCTCCACATCTCGATTGAAGGCAATTTTAAAATAATTTTATACAAAACAAACATGTTTTTCAACGGTTTTTTGTTTTAAACTTCAGTCAAGTTATGTATCTTTGTCATGGGTAATGCTGTCAAAATTCTCACGAAAATCATCAGCTACAAGTAAGTAACATCTGAAAATGATGGGCTGTATGAGTCTTTCATTTCTACAAGATCTGGAAGTAGATTTGTTTGCAAGGCCTTTTGACTTTAGTTTTTGACCAATAGCTCAGACACACTTGCTCCATATTTGGCATTATAACCTTTATGTAGCTCAATTTCCGCTTTTTACCGTTGTGAATTGTAGAGAGAGCATTCTTGCTATCTATAAATGCAAAAACATGGCTTTTTGTTTGGTGGTTTTACCAGAATATTGGTTTTACTGCGGAAACTGAAAAATTCTGGGGTGAAAAATTCACCTTACGCAGCCTTCGCATGAGAAGAAGTTCCTGAAAGATTTGAAACAAAATGCTCATCTGTGTATGATTTTTAAGTGTAAGGTACTCAAGCCTGATGAGCCATGTAAGAATTTTGACCACACATTCCTTGTCCAAAGATATAACCATCGGATCCCAAAGAAGTGGAGAAAAAATAAAAACTGAAATTTTCAAGCATAGCTTGGCCCTCTGGAATACTGCGAAGTCCAGAATTCAACCCAGATACAAATTTATTCAGAGACTGTACTTCTGTCGTCACTCTATCCAAACATCATCGTCATCATCATCACTTGCAACCCATTGATGAAGTCGTTACGGAAAAAAAATAGTTTTCCGTATATCAGTAATTCTTCAGATCTTAAATCGAGACTTGGTGTTCTGAATCGGAACAATGATAAATTACATTCAAAATAAAATCACAGTGAAAAGTCCTCTCTAGGCCGACTAATTTTAGAAAAAACACAGTCAACTTTTTTCTGATAAATAGACGAAAATATATATTTTTTTGGTAACATCTTCAGTCTTTTGAAGATATTTCAAGAACGGCTCAAGATATTCGATTCAAGCTTATGACGACTCCATGACCATGAAATAAGAATTATTTATGGCGATTTTCATATCTTTACCTATTTTGGTTCTCGAGGTACAAATGTTAACCTTTTTATTTTTATTTCACCCTGTATATGCCGCCGGCATAGTTCGTCTTGATGGCTTCAAGTTTCAACGAAAAGAGAGTGGATCAAACAATACCTCTACAAAATGGCACTCCGCCATCGTAAAACTCAAGGTCCACACCAGTCTTCAGCATCGAGCACCTGGACTATTTTTATTTTCTTGTGTTTTGACGAAGAAGGAGATAACTGGCGATGAAATGTATAGGGGACCTTTCTTGTAGACAATAAAATTTCCAACAATTTCTTCACGGAAACTTTATCCCAAGTGCTATTGTTCATGATATATACGCGAAAAACTGACCCTTAAGTTCTTCTCTAGGCCACTACGGCCGAAGCTCACACTGGATTCTTGAGGACTTCTACTATGTTGAACTACATGCTTAACTGAGCTTATATACAAAAATCCGGCTAGTTATCATTTTTGTTCGCTATTTGCGATTTAAACAGCTGAAATTCCTGGACTACTTGTAAACAGATCTATTCATATCAACTTTTTTTGAACAAAGGGTAAGCAATTCTTGAACATTTTCAGGAAGATTCGCTCAAAATTGTCGAAGTTTTCCAAGAGTTTTCCACTCCAAAAGGAGTAACCGGCCTGGCTTATTGCGACCGGACTTGAATGATGGAGCTCAAAATGGAGCCCTTATCAGAGAAAATATCTATCTCAGTTCTTCAATATTTTTCCCAAATTCTAACTTCCCACCCGAAAGGGACGTCTCAGAACAGAATTTCTATCATTTCCTTGCTACTCGTCGGGGAAGTTTTGGTGTGACACGACCGATTTTTTGTGAATATTCGAATTGAATTCGGATACTTTTTTGAAATTCGACCCAGGTCTGAATGCAGATCGTCATTGAAAGCAGCATCAGCTCACTACCACAAGCAAAATCGAGAATACAAGCCAAATTTCAAATTGGAAATCCAAGAATTCATCACCTGTATGTCCAGAACTTGAGATTTCATCACCCTTAAGTCTAAAGGGCCAAACGACGACATGTCGAAATCGATACTGGTTTTACATTTAACTACCCGTGTACCAACAATAGGCAATAATTCACACTCTAAATTTTGATAACTAACATATAACTTTTTGAATGTTATCACAAAGCATTTGATGAACAAAAAGTGTACTTAATGAACACAATTTCTTAATAAAGTGCACTTGCCAGGCACTTGTTAGGTTGAAACATTTTTCGAGTCATCATTCCATATTGATCTAACCCCAAGGGTAGTCGATATGAATACAGCGATCGTGATAACTTTGGCTTTGGCCGTGGCGGTCACGGTAAGTTTATCAGTTTTATTTTCATTCTGAATTAAGCTCAAAATTGGGTCGATTTTTTGAACCATAATTTTCTTTTTGAACAGTATGCCAGCCCTGCTGCAAGCAAAGATGTCCGTCAAACAAGTAGCGAATCAGTGCCCAAAGGTAAGAAAAATATATGCCATAAATGTCAAACTTTGTACAAATATGGGCTTTCTCGGCGTGTTACGACGTTAAGAGATTTTTGAGAGGTGTCAGTAGTGTTACTTGATAGGCTCGTTGATAGGTATGCATTTACCTACATTTTGTGAGAATCACAAATGTTATTTTGCACGTGTCCTACCTATCTTTTCCGACTTTTTACATACTTTTCAATCTTGTTACGTGGCACCTCTATTAAAAGGTAGTCTTACTGATGGTTTCAGCATTCAGTTTTTGCATCGGTTTTTGCCCATTCGTAAATCTAGAATAGGAAGACTTAACAGTTCAACATAGGTTCCATTGGAGACTAGTAGAATTCAGTTCCAATAATCAAAAGAGGTGTAGTGACAAAGTTACTTGCAAGACTTGTTCAGAATTTTGCCAAGAATCTTGTCAACATTGACCCAGTATGAACAGAAGAGCATTTTTTATATCCAGGAAAATCAAGTAGCATTCAGTGAAACTGGTGTAATCATTTTAATTTGGATATCTACCGCCAGCGCATAGCGAGGTTGACATGGGGATGGCAGTCGGAGCTGGAGGGAAGAGGTTAGGTTGATGGTTGACGGTCGGCAATGTGTTGATATCTTAAATTTTAACTGATACATTATTTTGTTGAAAACTGGAGTTTGAATTGAAAATACAATTAGGGAAACATCTTGACAGCTAACACTAGTATGAAGTCAAAAACTGTTTCTCAAAACTGATATTGTTTATCTATTTTGTGACTGTTGAGCTTGAAATTGAGGTTGAAGTTGAAGTTCCCCTTCAATAAATCATGAATTTGTACCTAATCTAATAACTATCTGCACAAAATTTGCGTTTGATTGGTAAAGCGGTCGAAAAGATTCGGCAGAAAGCAATCGTTTTCGCCTAACAGGACGCGCCACCTCAACAACTATCGTGAATATCTTACGTCTGGTCTATATTTCGACTTGCACTCATCCTCAGATTCAGGAGGATTAATTTAGTTTGAGAACGCTTGTAACCAAACTGCTCAAAAGTGAATAGGGGTAATCAAAAATTTCGCGTTTTTCAAATTGAGAATATCTCGAAAAAAAATTACCTGATTTCAAAAAGAAAGACGACGCCGGATAACACCCTCTTTCAGCTACGTGGTGAAGGATAGGATAATTTCATTATCAAAAATGTACATGATATACAGGGTGTCAAAAAGGGGAGTGTCCAAAAGGACAAATTTTCAACGTTGTGCCATTCCTCCAAAAGAAATTGTAGCTTATTTCTGATGTCGTTTTTGGAAAGTTAGCATGATTATCTCGAAATAGTTTTTCAGTTTCACAAATATCTCTCTCATTTCAAAAGCTACGTGATTTTTTCTGAAATTTACAGTTTTTGATTGCGAAACTCTAATTGGCCATATTGTTGACATAAATTTGGCAGAAACGCATGAATTCACTTCATATACCTTCTCACGACAAAATTCCACCCCAACGAACTCCAAAGGGGCTACCCCCGGTGGACGTCAGCAACCTCTTCAGGGATGAGTTGAAATGAAGCATGTTGTGGCGGTTGCCATGGATTTTTCAAATCAGGATTCTTGACGTAACACTAGTAACTTTATGTTAAATCGTAATTACCATCATGGTTACCATATCAGCCCTCTTTGGTGATTTTTGTACAGGTGTTCACGCCAGAGGGATACCCCCCTATCAAAAACTTTGTTTCCATGATACCTAATTCAAAATAGAAAAAGCTTTCCTGGAACAATTTTTTCTGTAGTTTCTGAATATGTCAAGTATAAATTTCAATTTCGTGCCATGGACAGGGTGTCGCATTTTTTTGAATTTTTCGAAATACTTTGTATTTTATCACCACAATCAATGCACATCATTATCTTGATTACATAAATGCCTGACACTTCTAAAAAAAAAATTGAAAAAATTGAAATATTTCCAAATATTAATTTTTTTTTCAAATGATGGATCCATATCAGAATCCAAATATGTTCAGAATATTCTGCTTTACTTCTGAATGAGATAGAATGACATAGAATGACTAATGGAATATCCGGGTGAAACGACCCCAGCTATCTTCTTATACCCCTGAATGGGTAGGCAACCCATTATACTGGCATTTAATTCAACTTATTTGAATTAAATCACTTTTCCCGCTTTTGGAACCGCTTGGCCGATGATCATCTAGTATCAGGACGACATCCCGTTGTGCCTCTCTTCTTGTTGTTCGATTATAGAGTTCTCGAGATTGTTGAGACAGGTCTGACCACAAGTTTGAACGCAATAAGACACAATATAAAATTTTAACATAACATCAATCTATTGACTTCTATGTACAATTCAAAATGTTTAAATAATGGCTCGCTCCTATACCTAGTCCTACCTTCACATCGCAGGCTGAAATATCTAAATGATCTAACCTATTCCCGAAGAGATAACTTTCCCCTAATTATTTTAGACGTCCCAACACCCCAACCCTCCGACGAACACCTGACTCTACACCTTGACCGACATTTAATTCTGACTGGCTTTCGCGGTTCAAAGTTCCTTTTGTGGTTAAATCAGATCCAACATTTATGTTAGTGTTAGTGGTTATGTTAGGGTTAGGCCCGGCTTCTAGACACTGCAAAGAGAAGAGTGACTTCGACCACGAATGCAATCTAAGATTTGTGGGCCGGTGTGTGCGGTGGCCCCCTTTTTGTGGAGCCTCTTTTCAAAGGCTAACGCTCTTTTTGGGCTATGGTTCTCTTTTGCCCGTTTGGAAGGGATTGGATATGGCTGGCCTTTGTGGGGGCTTTAAACCTGTTTTCGCCGTGAATTGCCCCCAATGCTCAGAAAGATTCCCGTGATCGAAAGTGCCTATAACCGGAAATGTTGAACCAAATTTCGCCCTTCCAAAAACTTTCGAACCGATGGTGTACGCGAAACAATTACTCAAATCAAGATACTAATTTAATGTGAAGAACGTTTTGGGCAGGCCCCGTATACGCGCTAGTTCGTTGTTGTCTCGCAATTTGTGAGAGAAGGCCGCAGCCAGGAGAAACAAAACGCAGAGAATTGACTATACAGGGTGTTCGTCAAAAAGCCGATGTGGAGAGGCGTCGAAATAATCTTTGCCCTAACACGAAATGATCGCCGGCTACACTATTCCTGATCGAGCCCTAATAACAATTCATTTTTACAAAGTCCCTATCTGAACGATGGCGTCGTTGGGTACCGGATTGAATTCATCAGTTTCGAATAAGAACGTCTTCATTCCCGTAACAGGCTCTATGGAAATATCCGGAACTGTCTTGGCGCTGAAACAAAATCATTAGTTTCAAGGAGGGGGGGGGGTGTCCATCAATCCGATCAACAATTACGACTCTACGGCAGGGTCTGAACCCCGATCTCAACGCGATTCTATTTCATTTCAATTACTTGATTTTTCCCGTAGTTCTCAAAATTTACATTTTCCGAATAACTAGGAGCTTCAGAAACGCAGAGGAAGCTCACCCGCGAGTTTCCAGATCTAACCCACTAGGTCCGGTGCTCTGAGTACCGCAGTCACAAAGCCAAGTCCAGAGGGCCTAAGAGCGCGAGTACCTTTCTATGAAGGTATCCAACAATGGACGAGGCTTGAAAGTGGCTGTACCTGACGGCAGACAGTAGCGCAGATACCAGCACGTGCAGGCAGATTCAGAACGCACGCGTGAGCTCCATCATACATTTTTCCGACTAAGCCTAACCGTAAGCAACTATCCCAACTCACCAAGACTAACCTCCCGCCCGTCGAGGTCATCACTCCGCCACACGAGATACCGAAACGAGAGACCTCATTTCTATCGGGCCTGGATCATTTAGGGGTTTTAACTCGACATCCTCGAGGTGGGCTAGAACTCACCGTCGAGGGAACGCGACTCAGCATCCTGGAGGGGGTTCGAAACACTTCGTCAACGGGTCCCAACTCTACGACTTGGAGAAGGGTCGAAACTCAACACCGGAAGGGCCTTGGCACATCGACCTAGAAAAAGGGCTGGAGCTCGTCGTCGGAGGGCTCTGACTCGACACCTGGAGGCGGATCAAGACTCAACGTCCAAGGGCTCTGACACGACATCCTAGAGACGGGTTGCAACTCAACGGGGGAAGCAACTCATCAGTCTCTCGGAGGGTCAAAACTCAACCTGGAGGGTTCTTGACTCAGCGTGCCCCCAAGGAGACCAAAACACGACTCCGAAGGGTTCCAACTCGACTTTCTCCAGGGGGCCTTTGAGACACATCAGCCGGGGGGAATCGACTCGTCATTTTCCAAGTGGGCTGGGGCTCATCATTGGGGCTTCGACGCTTCGGCCTCTAGGAGGGTCGCGACGCAACATAAACGGGTTCTAACTCAGCTTCCTCGAAGGGGACTAAAGGCAGCGGACGTGATAAGTCGGGAGCGGACGGCAGCCCAGGAGGATTGGTCCAGGTACCACGGTCAATCTCCGGCGATATCCTCCATTCCCAGCAATTCGGAATATTTTATTGCATCCAGAACGATCGCGAACGGTGTATACACAGCTCAGGTAATCTGCGAAGTGCTCTGGAATGTGACCCGCGTTGCTAACACGTGTGAGGATGGTAGCGGGCGGACGGCGGGCGGAGCGTCAACACGGCAAGAGTACGGCAGCAACTAACTGGTTGATGTGCGGGTGCTTTACTTCATATGCACCAATTCACCATTTCATCGGACGTCAGGCAGGGACGGTTACTGAATTCACGATGAGGAGCAAGTAAATTATGTTGTAGAGCTTTGCGGGATTCACACGAGTGAATTAAATAACTAGCGACATCTTTTAATGATGCCTTGACTCTGAATATTCACATTCTTATACCTCGATTTCATGGCTTTGAATTATTTTCCTCCGAATTATTTTCGGCCCGCCAAATGCGGGTGGCTTCACGGGACATATCTGATTTCTAAAATGAATCCATCATTCAAAAAAAAATATATTTTTGAGAATTGTGAATTTTCCAGTTTTATCCAGAATTCAGAAGTGTCATGCATTTTTGTAATCAGGTTAAGAATGTCAATCGACTGTGATGCTTGAGACAGAATACAGTGTTTCGAAAAAATGCAAAAAAATGCGACACCCTGTATTTGGCACGGAATAGAAAATTATACTTGACATTTTCGGAGACTACGGAAAAAATTGTTCCAGAATAGTTTTTTGGTTTTTCAATTATCACGAAGGGAAAGTTTTGAATGAGGAGGTATCTGTCTCGCGTGAACACCCTCTACAAAAATAACCAAAGGGGGCTTATATGGTAACCATGATCGTAATTATGGTTTGACATAAAGTTACTGACGTTACGTTAAGAAACCTAATTTGGAGAATTCATGGTAACCGCCACAACATGCTCAATTTCAACTCATCCGTAAAGAGGTTGGTGGCGTCCACCAGGGGTAGCCCCCTTGGGGGTCGTTGGGGTGTAATTTTGTCGTGGGAAGGTATATAAAGTGATTTCATGCATATCTGCCACATTTATGATGATAAATAATGTCAATAATATGATAATTAAAATTGTAAATTTTCGAAAAAGTCACGTAGCATTTGAAATGGAAAAATATTTGTGAAACTGAAAAACCGTTTCGAGATATTAATTCTACCTCCCCAAAAATGACATTAGAAATAATCTACAATTGTTTTCTCGAAAAATGGCACAACGTTGAAAATTGACCCTTCGGACACTCCCCCCTGACACCCTGTATATCATGTACATTTTTAAAAATGGAATTATCTTATCCATCATCATGTAGCTGAAAAAAGGCCCTATCTGGCATCGCCCTCGCCTTGAAAAACGCTGAATTTTTGATTACCCCTATTCAGTTTTGAGCAGTCTAGAATGTAGTCCAAAAAAAGCCTCCTTAGGATGTGGGGCGTTCTTTTCTCAAATTTTTTCACCAGTCTGATATCTCAGACTTAAGTGGTTATTTCACTAACCACCGTCTTTCAGACCAAGATTTTTATTTTGCGCACCACACTTCCCAAATAAGAAAGTGACAGATGCCATTTATCACGAAAAGAATAAAAAACTACTTTAGAGCTTTGAAATGGACTTTTCACGCTTCTAAAATGATCGTTTCATGCTCATAAAATGGTCGTTTTAGACTGATGTAATTGTCCACTGGAACAATAGATTCGAATCCGGCTTACTTGAGGCAAGCAGACAAAATTCATTTCGAAAATAAACTGATTAACTAAAAACAGGTGTATTTCAAAATTTGATTCAAATTCAAATATAAAGATAATATGCTGTAATAATGTTGAAAGACAGAACAAAAAAAATTATTCAAAATTGTAGGTTTATTCCAGAAAAGGGACAGACAATTTTACAACAGTCATTGTCGAATGTCGATTAAAGATATAGAATGCCTTTAGCTATAAAGTGTCTTGAAGGGCTATGCTATCGACCACGTGAGGCATTGTAGGGTGAGAGCGTACAATGTGTCTAAGAGGTCAGTTTTCAAAATTTAAAGCTTTTCTTGGATTTTATAAGTATCACTAGTTGAAATTTTGCGGTAATGACCCGCCAGGCGTGTCACGTGGCGCACTGGGACATGAAAATTTTTGTTTCCCGCCGCGTCTCACATGGCACTACAGGAAATATCTTGATTTCTGACTCTGGCGCTTAAGGTGTTTAAAACAAAATTGAGAAGTTTTCTAATAATTCTAGTTTAGGATTTAAGAGGTCTCAGTTTCTAGAGCAATTTTTCAAAAAAATATGAGAAATTTTTCAGGGTTTTTGTGTGTCTGATTTGAATTCGCTCATATTATTGACTATTTGGAAAGAAACTCAGTATTCCAGGTCAATGTCTGGAATTCCTTGAAAGGGCAAGTCCGAGGTCAAGTAGAAATGGGGTATGTTGCGATGGTACATGCATACATTTATCATTTATTTGAAAGCCTCTTGGAAGATAATTAAATACGGATAACGGGTAGTCGTCCTAAGAGCCAGCAAAACAGTTTTTTTTTCACTGACGGTTTCTTGAATGAAATTATAAGCGTGTTCCAAGTTTGTGTCTATAATGTGGTCAATTATAAAATAAATTTCACAAAAAATTTTGTTAAATAAAAAAAAACGGCTACAGGAAAGAATAAAAACAAGTTCCATACTTATGGTGCGGGCTTTCTATTCCAGGAATAGCGTTAACTTGAGCATTGGGAAAAATTTGCAATTGTATCTTGTATCTACCTACCAAGTTAGGAGAGTTTGAAAATGGACCTCTCTGTCACACTCATTGCTCTCACCCTCTATACAATGCCCAATGTGAATGATGGCTTGACCTTATATATGGTATTTTTGGGCAAAGGTACATAGGTAAGGTACCTGATATACCTAGTAGGTACATATAGATGTCACCAAAAGACGTCGACAATTTTGAAATCGACCGTTTCTTTTTCAAGATATCCTAATTGGCATTTGAAGCCAATTTTGAAACTTTTTTTTTTTCGTTGAGTACTTTACTTGGAAAATGAAGACTGGAAAGGCTCTTTTCGGCCTTGGCAATTGCCGCTAAAGGCCATTTAATTCTAGGTTGATCTCTTGAAACTTATATTTCACCATAAAATATCAGGCTGTTGTTTTGATATTGCATTATTAAAAAAAGTCTACTTCATGGTGCTATTCTGTAAAAAATAACATTCCATAAACGCTCTGTTACGTAAAAACTCCTGTCGGCCATTGACTGTTGCCTAGGTAATTACAACGTAACAGAGCCTTTATGGAATGTAATTTTTCAGAGAATCGCATCATTGGGCTGTGTTGAGAAAGTCACTTTTCCAAGCCCATTTTTATTTTGGCAGCAAAATTCTTTAATGAAATTCGCATTGAGAATTATAAATTTATTATAGGCGGCTAGAATTATTCTTCCAAAATGCTGCAACAATCAATCCAAGACTGATTGTTTAAGGCTGTAGTGTATACACAGGGTATCAATATTTATACCTCAAAAATGAGGATCAAGAAATATAGAGATTTCGATGAGATTCCATTAAATGTTTGTCCACCTTGTTGCCGTTTTGATTACCCCATATAAATAGCTTCAAAACACTGGAGAAGTTTCTGATGGATAGCTGGAACATTTTTTGACAAAAAAAAATCAACTGTTTCATAAATATACGCATGACCGTTTTTTGAAAAAAAATGTCATCAAAAAAAGATAATACATATTTTTTCACATAATTGAAAAAAACGCTATGTTGTGGTAAAGGAGACAACAACACAAAAATCGAGTCTAACTTAGGAGAAGGTAGTTTAAGAGTACACGGAACAAATCTAAGTTTTCTAAACTAGTCTGATCAGCCGATAAAACGTTTTAAAAATATTATCGTGAAGTCACTTGGGAGGATGTTTTCACCTAGATTTTCACCTCAGATTTCCACCTATCACGTTCCCATGGTCTTGTTATTGCTGTTATTGTCGTTCTGACAAACGTCATTGCCTGCAAACAATTAGTAATAATTATGGCAGGCTTGAAACCGTCGTCATCTCATCGGCAACGGAATCAGGTACAGGTATGTCCGTGAGTAGCCATAGGTAGCCTGTGAAAATTTGCCCTTATGACGTCATTGTCGTTCTTAATTATAGCCTCAGCGCCCGCCACGAGATAAGTGAATTTACAAGACCCTATGCAATCGTTTTAGTTTTTTCAACTCTTTCATCTGAGATCAACTTGTATTTTGTGTTGTGGTCTCCTTTAAGTTTTCTATCACACTTAGTACACCGTATAGAAAAAATTGACTATTTATCTTCATTCTTAAAAGAGAAATCTTAACGATAACTTTGCCCTACTGAGAATACAGCCATGAGGCTTATGAAATATATCTCGATTCCCTCGCAAAACTGAATCAGCATCATTGAAGCATATGTCCAAAACAGAAACAAAGCTGTCAACCAATCTATTTTCTGACAAGTTCGAGGATAAATTAGTGATACTTATTTAGAAGCCCGGTTCGATTGCGTGAAACAAGGACCCAAGGAGATTTTGCCTGAAGTCCACTCCCTGAATATTAGGCCAAAATAGGTGGATGAAATTGAACAGGCCGCAATGAAATGCTAGTATCACATTATATTATGAAGTTTTATGGATAAAATATCATAAGTGAGTATACAGGGAGATTTTTTGAAAAGTTTCCGCCTCTGATTTCTTACGGTCAAAATTTTGAACAGGAAAACGCCGAAACAGGTCGATTTTTATTCCGAAAGGGACATTTAGGGCACATAATACCAAATTTTCATCTTGAATCCCCCTGCCCCCACCCCACCCTGCTTTGAAATTTCAAATAGCACAACTTATTTTCCGATACATCAAATTGAAGGCAATAGAATTCTCTTCACGATAAACATATTCAAAATTTTTTTAAACCACCCCCTTTCCTTGTGAAAATCCTTTTTTCGTTAAT
Organism: Anaspis maculata; assembly: GCA_949128115.1. NCBI lineage: Eukaryota > Metazoa > Arthropoda > Insecta > Coleoptera > Scraptiidae > Anaspis > Anaspis maculata. The sequence goes on from OX421964.1 coordinate 4,352,384, forward strand.
GAAAGGACAATGTTCCCCCTATAAACTCTCGCTTGTTGAGAAATAGACTTTCCAGCAAAAACAGGTCGATTTTTATTTTAGTGGGGGTCATCTAAGACAAATATGGCCAAACTTCTATCTCCAATTTTTTCGCTCCCACCCTACCCTACTTCAAAGGGGTGGTTTGAAAAAAAAAAGTTTGAATATGTTTGCCGAGAAGAGTTTTATTGCCTTCAGTTTGATGTATCACAAGATAGGTAATGCTATTCGAGATTTCAAAGTAGGGTAGGGTGGGGGCGAAGAGGTTGAAGATCAAAATTTGGCCACTCGTGTCTAAGATGACCCCATTAAAATAAGAATCGACCTGTTTTTGCTGCGAAGTCTATTTCTCAAGAATCGAGAGTTTAAAGGGAAAAGATTGCCCTTCCATTAATGAAAAGAGGAATTTCAAAAGGGTTGAGGGGTGGTTTGAAAAAAATTAGAGTATGTTTAGCGGAAAGAGAATTTTATTGCCTTCAGCTTGATGTATCACAAAATAGTTGATGCTGTTTGAAATTTCGAAGCAGGGTGTGGTGGGGGCGAAGGGGTTAAAGATGAAAATTTGGTGATATGTGCCCTAGATGACCCCCTCGAAACAAAAATTGACCTATTTCGTCGTTTTCCTGATAAAGATTTTGACGGCGAGGAATAAGGGGTGTAAACTTTTCAAAAAATCACCCTGTATAATTGAAGCCCCTTAGTTCATATTGGAATAATGAACGAACCTCTTTAATGGCTTTGTCGATTGCTGCTTAAAGTCATTTAATTCTAAACTAGGCTTTTAGAACTCTAATGTCACGGCAAAGAAGAAAGGAGTCTCATATTCCAATTCAAATATTTGAAAAAAAAAATCCAATTTATTATAATACATGGGTATTTTCAGGTACGCAACGTTCCAGGACTAATTGTATCTATTTCGGGCTTTAAATTTTGCGAATAGGCAAGTGACAAAAGTTGACAATGGAAAATGAAAAATTTATTTCAAGGTGGTAACTGCTTTTCAAGCTACTAACCTACAGTTTCATCAAACTTTTATGAACGAATAAACTTTATCGCTTTCGTTGTAAATAAGCAACTGGCTATGGTATTGACTGTTGCATAGCAACGACGAGCGTGATAAAGTTAATTCGCTCGTAAAACTTTGGTGGAACTGGCTGTAAGAAGGTTTGATTGAGATACTCAAATTGGTTTCTGGATGTGCTCAATTGGCCTGCTTAGATGCTGTACTGGTCTTTACTCGGGTCTTCATGTGCTGATCAAGTGGTTTTTTTGGAAAATAATTCGAAATTGAACTCATTTATGGCAAGCAGACAGAGAAGTCACATTTGGAGACTCTGTCCAAAGGCCTGGAACAGGGAGTAAAGAAAATGGGATTTTGCCTCAAAGCCTGTCTTGATCAGGCCAAGCTAGGCACAAGAAATACAGTCTATGCCACAATAATAGGCATGAGTGATTTTTTTTATAGCTCCGTTAACATAAAAAAGCTTCTTCTATGTCTTGTCAGTTGCCGCTTCATAGGCCATTCTTATTCTCTGGAAAATAACATTCCATGAACGCTGAATAGGTTCTCCAGAATTTCCTAGTTGACAAATCACTATTTTTTTTTAAACGAGAAATTTCCAGGACTAAAGCATTTGGGCTCATTGAAAGTGGCGATTTCGAGATGTTTTTCAAAGTTTCAAACCCAAACATCTTGAAAACGAAGCCTTGGATCGATGGAGAATTTTGCAAGAGTTACTTTTTTTTCTGAGTTGAACTTTAGATCTAAAAATAAGTGCATGCAGTTCAGGGAATTAGCCAAGGAAGTAGAAAAATGGGGGGAGAAGTATCAAAGAACCCTCCGTTATCTACGCCCTCGAATTTTTTTGTTGGAACACGTTGCTGTGTTTTGATAGAGACTTATTCTAGTTAACTTCGTTCCAAATTTGAACAAAATCAGTTCAACGGTTCAAAAGTTATGGCAGAAAATCGATTTTAAAAAGTCAACTTGAACATCCTGTAACTTTCCCACTGAGCATTTCAGGACATCGAAGTTATATATTTTCCTGGTCCATTTTTGATGAAGAGAATCTCCTGAGAAGTTTGTCGCCGTAATTGCGAAACACCCTGTATACATTTGAATGACCAGTTCGGGCTGATAAAATGGTGTTTTGGTAGAATGAATCTGGATAATGACAACAAAATTTTTGATAGTTTCAGTATCGTAGATAAAATTATCTTATTATTGATAGATGATAGCGTTTGCGAGTTGTTAATTTTTAAGCAAAAATGCCCCAGAAACCTATTCCACGAACCTATTATTTCCCTCACATCAGAAACCCTCAAGAACTTTGAAGCTGCTGCATAAAAAGAAGAATTGATAAAAATCAATTTTGGTACTGCGATAGTTAGTACTCCTTTCTCCCAATCGAACGTGATACAATAGACCCTCGAATAGACCCTTACGTTGTGTTTATTTTTGTGCTGTAGATTTTTTGTAACCCCTTAATTTCAATAAGTTTCAAGATCCCCTTCAGATCACCCAAGTCATTTTCCATACCCCAGGTTCTATTGAAAGAGGACAGTCGAGTAATTATTGAGGATGAAAAAAAAAAACATGGATTGAATATAAACAAAGGTCTTCAAACCACGCCTGTTTTACTTGCCTGAAAATCCATAAACGCCTAGTTCATTTTGTCAACCCAAGTTACTTCAGTTGAACTCATTATTAATCACATACTCTCGAATTGTGCTGACTTCAGCTGACAATAAGGAATCAGTTGATTCAAATTACATTAGGTATCTGGATGAAATACATTCTCATCACTTGCTACTTCTCATTACTTGATCGCACACTCTGATTCCTAAAACTGGTAAGGAATTTTGGTAGGAGACGTGTTTGAACAATATTTATTCGACCATTGATATTTGCATAAAGGACACGAGAAACAAGTGAAACATCTTCCAGTGCAAGATTGCACAATGTTGATATTTCATCCCATGATTTTTCTTTGTGCTTATACCAAGTTTATACCGCATACAAGATCCAAGTGATGTATTTCGCACTTCTTCTTCTTTTACAGTTCGCTCCAGAGACGCCCATTCCCTTGTACGCAGAGCCACGCATATGAAGTATGCAGATGCACCTCAGGACTCGTCGACAGCAATAACACAACAAAAAGATATAGGTAAACACCATCAGATATTTCCGGGTCTATTCAAACCGTCTGTCAATTTTTCTCGTGTTTTTTTTTTGTAATTTTGCAAATAATATACCTAGCTCAAATGTCTCTTGAAATTTCCAGTTTCCGACTTATTGGAAGGCGTATTCGATAATGATAAGCGTGGATTGTTCACCAGCGATTCTGACAATTCCAATTTCATGTGGAAGTCAATAACATGGGTAATCAAAAGATTATTGGACCGGTCACCCATCGGCGCCATCATCGATAACTTCATTAGGGGGTAAGTTCATCAAGGTTGCGTCGAAAAGTTTCTTAAAAAAATAGCTCTACAGCAAAAGTAACGAACAGATAACACAGTCTGATCATTTTTTGGTCGCATTTCCAAACACAAATCTTGCAGCGTGGAAGCCAGGAATACAGATTTTATGAGAAATGTTGAATATATTCAAAAGATTAATTATCAAAAATTGTCATAAAAACTGCAACATTTCTTGCACAAGAAATGTCACCGTGTCAAACAGGCCTGAAGGAGCTGTTTCAGGCGATTTTTGAATAGTTGACAGTATCTTAATGCAGCCTTGAACTCCTCAGAAAAGACGAGAACCAGGAGGAGGAGGAGGAGGAGGAGGAGAAGGAGAAGGGAAGCTTTGGCACTAGACAGCAGGTGGTAAGTGAAATAGACTACACAACAATTGAAATGAGCAACCAAATACTTCTAATGCAGTTCAATGTGCCCTAGTTCCCGAAATAATGGAAATAATGCCAATTTGTTTCTCTTCATGAATATCTGTTTGATTTGTCTATCACAGAGTGGATACACAGACTAGAGTTTAGATCTTTCGTGTTCGTTATACGGGGCGTCGTGTGAAGCCCTGCAAAAATTTAAAAGTTTGAGTAACTCCAAATTCCGAGTAACATATTTTTGAACATTTTCAACTGGTCCAGGGAGGTTGCTACACCCATAATTTTGAAACGGTTTTCCGAATTCTCGATTATCTTTCTAAACTACAAAATGTTGAGAAAAACATTTTTTTTGTCAAACTTGGCTTTTCTTCTGGTTGACCGACGCAGACCTCTTTGGAAGGTTTACAAAGGCATTATGCAGCCCGAAAGGGAGTCTCTTGAAATGAAACAACTCGCGACTTGAAATAGTGTGGTGCTGTTTCGAAATCTCCTCCATCGAGATTTGCCAGTACCTCGAGCAAATATCCAGTGTCGACAAATATTTAGCGTCTCGAACCAACCTTTCAAGTAACTGTGTCTATTTTTATTGAAAGTATACGAAATCAAAATAAGGCATTGTTTTTTTCTCACGAGTAGAACCGGTGGATCTCACGCCCTACTCGATTTTTCGATCATGTCTTGTTCAAGGATGGCCTGCAGCTCCTCGCCGATCGCATTCTGTATCAGTGGAGGGAATATTGTTGGAAATGGATATCTTGATTGGACAGTTTTGTGTTCCGCTGCATACAAATCTTCTATCCAAATCCTCTCGTAGATATCGACCAACAACTACCTCAATCTCTTGCTTCTGATCGAACGTTGGCAGTTTCCGAAGTTCCTATCTTTCCATCTTTGGCAAAAACTCATTCGTTTCTGCCTAAGTTGGGTATGGTTTCCATGAGTTTCCAAAGATCAGCTCCAGTATCAGCCTGCGTCAAAGTTCTAGCATCACTAGTACCGTGAAAGTGATCACTTTTACTCTCAGTCGGATTGGAAAAAAGCACGATCCAATGGAGCTACAAACGTTTCCATTCGCCACAGTAGACTGGCTTGAAGTAGAATGGAGATTCAAATTCAAACGGCCAGCAATGGTTCTCGTAGCGCCACAGTCTAGCGGAACCAACATTCTGATCCCATGGATCCTCACTTGGCAATAGAGTCGTTCATCATGTTTGAGGTTCCGCAGTGTTCATGTTACAAACATTGTTGGCAGCGGCTACAGTTTTCCAATACACTCACCAAAAAGTCAGCTTAGCTGCTTCCGAGATGCCACAATTCAATTTTGTTAACAAACCTTTTAGGCCAAATGAATTCCAATCGGGTCGTCAGGTCCCTGGGTACGTTTCTTGATTTAGTCGTACAATTTTTCCGGATCCCTGGAATTTTCCATTCAACTGATAAGCTCTTTCTTCCAACGAAGATGTAGATTTCGGGATTTCTCGGAACCACGTAAGCCTCAACCCACTCCATGAGAGAGTTCACTCGAATTTCCAGTTTTCCAGAGAGTCTCAGCCCCTATTTGACGATTGGTGCAGAATTTTCCTGACTGTATTACGATGAAGCTCCGTGATACTTCCACCCCTATTCAAATATCCTTCTCGTTCGGTATGACAATTCACTCTAGAGGTGCGTACAGACCTGAGCACTTTTTCGCGGACGAACAGTGCTCGCGGACACGTGCGCACTGGCGGCTCCACGGGGGGTACGACGGGACGGCCGTACCCCCTGTTGCAAATCAGGGGCGCCAGAAGTCAATTTTGAAAAAAAATCCACGAGTAGTACCGATGGATACTCTTTGTAAAAAATAATTAACGCGATAAAAGCTTGTCAATGAAATTGGTTTCTATGCATGGAAATTCGCTTTGGGCGTCGCGCGATAGAATCTTGGAACTATTCTCATAATATTATGTGAAGGTGGAAAGAAGTTCTACTCACAACCACCCTAATAATTGATCATTACTGGCTTTTAAAAAAGTTGGAAAATAAACCATTACGAACTATCGGCTCGCGGCGCGCTGTGCCGCTACATTGGCTCTTGTCTGTAATGAACCTCTTTCTGTCTCGGTATGTACTATTACTCACAACCAATATGGCAATCGATTCATAACATACTATGTAAGAGGGCGGGAAGTAGCTCATTACCTACTCCGCGGGAAAAAGAAGAAATGGTAGCTTCAGAAGATAAATTCCAGAATAATGCATCCAACCAAACAATGAGTGGGTAAATACGTATTCCTGAGCCAAGTTTCAGAAAAATTGATTCGCCGATCTGGAAGTCATGGCAAAAAAAACTTTCTAATTTCAATTTTTGAACACCATGATACTTTAAGCTGCGCAGGTACATGGTTATGAGATGAGTGAAATAGTAAATATATGTACTCCCAACAGTAAATAAGTAATAGATCATTACTGCTGAGGGCTAGAGGCTCCCAGGCTCCGCCAAAACCAGAAGTTGGTCTACGATGACTGGAGAATGACTGAATACCCTGTTAGTAATGACAGTAAAGGCAGATAGGTGTAAATGCATGAAAATCGAAGATTGCATCGTAAAGTTTAGTTTTGTAGAATAGATACGTAGAGAAGAGTTCAATTTATACTATTAAAACCAATCTGTTGTCATGATCGCTTTTCTTTGAAAACTGCTTCTGAATCAACTACATAAAGGAAGTTCTAGTGAAGTTACTCACGTATAGTACTAACGGGGGAGGGATGAAGGGGATAATTTTCCCTCTAAGACTCCGACCAACAGGAAAAAATCTGATACATTTATCCCCCAAGGACTTCATGCGCAATACAAGAAAAAATGTATGATGTGTCCCCTGACGTCCACACCTATTCCCTGGCGAAATTTTTAAAGAGCTGGCCAAGGCTCCAAGGTGGCCAAGGCTCTATACCGTCCGTTTTTTATTTTAGGCCCCAGCCCGTAGCATCTTTATTGTGGGTTTCACACCCAATGTATTATATATTTTTGAAATCACAAAAACAAAATCTTTTGACTGATGATATGTCGAACTATTTTTGACAGATGTCATTTTTTGACAAATGACAGAATATCACTTGTGACACATCATTTCAAAGCCCATAAAATTCTGAGGAGAATTGTGTTTTTATTTTTGTAACAGGGTGTCTTTTACAGCTTCTAGGGGACTTTCAATAGGAAAAAAATGTTGAATTTCAAAGATACATAATAAGTAAATAGGTAAAGCAGGTACCTATTTTTAATGTAAACTAATGATAATGATGATTAATTAATCACAATGGAACAAAAAATGTCCTAAAGAAGTTGCTCGAATGACCGCCTCCTTGTTTCTTGAATGAAAGATTCGACGATCAGTGAATTGGAACTACCACCGGGCCAACGCGATGACATCCGAGCTTGCCAGAAATGACCCCCCTCGAGTTTTTATGAGCCTACCCGAAAGATAAGGTGTTTATAAAGTTTCCCAATAATTTGGACAATTTAAAAATCAGATCATCACCATTAGTTAATTTTAAAAATACCTATTACTTATTGAGTGGCTATTTCTGAAATTGACATTTTTTCCTATTGAAAGACCCCTAGGAGCTGTAAAAAACACCCTATCTTAAAAATAAAAACACAGTTCTCCTCAGAATTTAATAGGCTTTAAAATGATGTATCATAAGTACTATTCTGTCATTTGTCAAAAAATGACATCTGTCAAAAATAATTTGACATATCATCAGTCAAAAGATCTTGTTTTTGTGATTTCAAAAATATATAATATTTCGGGTGTGAAATCCATAATAAAGATGCTACGGGCTGGGGCCTAAAATAAAAAACGGACGGTATATTATCATTTGATTGATTGCTTGATACCTACTGGACAGAATTTAGGTTATGTTTTTCGAATAGTTTTGCACTTTTGAGTTTTGACTGAACCTCGAAGGAAAGAAAACAAAATGAATTAGGGAGGCTTTCCTTTTTTCTGCTTATTATTGTCAATATTATTATTATTATACCCGAAAATTTCCGCCTGCGGCGCTAGTTTTCACTGCCTGCGGTCGCCCAGTACAGACTATAATATACACAAAACTTCATCGATCCCCCCATTTGTCTATAAATCTGGGTACGCCACTGGAGAAAAGCATGGGGCTTATTTTGATCGTAGCCCACACCTTAAGGGCGCCTGGTCGGTGGACCGTACCCCCTGTTCGAAAATGCTGGAGCCGCCAGTGCACGTGCGTGCGTGTGTACGGGACACACGCACGCATGATGTTCGCGGACGCACAGTTTCAACGCACAGAGCCCGTTCCGAGGCACGGATTCGTGTTCGCGACGCACAATGCCGTCCGCCCATGAAAAACGCTCAAAATCCATGATGGACTAGGAAACCCAAAACATACTCATTCGATAGGTATTCAAAATGGGCTTGTACCATCTTCTTATCTTTCACTCACCTTACGGATTTCCGTTGGAATTACCGTTTTTAGGTTCTTCTAGAAAATATCACGAAATCCCGTGAATTTGAACTAAACTCGTCGAATCTCAAGAACTAAAAGCAATATCAGAAAAATTTCTTCGCTGGCGCTTAGAGCCAAGTTCTGCGGTGCTCACGTTGAGAATATTTTCAGATTCACGTTAATGGATGGCCCCCCGAAGATAAGAAATATTTTCAGATTCACGTTAATGGATGGCCCCCCGAAGATGGGAAATCAAAGAATTGCACAGCAAAAAAATGGAAAAGACGCGAAATCTTCGACCAGCGATGGAATTTTCAAAATAGAAAGGTATATATGCGACGTTATATTTGAAGAAGACATTGAAAAAGTTTTATCCTCAAAGAAAATGCCAATTTGGTGTGTCCTCTGGAAGGTACTAATTTCCAAAGGTAGATCTCGGATGCATAATTTTAGGTTTTGAAATATTCCTTGTTTCTTGGATCAATATTCAAAGTAGTTTACACCTAAAGATGCCAACACGTTTTCTGAAGAATAGAATAAATGGTGGAATAAGTGAGCAGTGGTTCTCTGATCCAAAGATGGCTGGTGGCGTATGTCTTCATGTTAAATAATTCTTCAATAAAGAACTAATCCTTCCGCCAAAGTTAGAATGATGAGCAATTTTTTTCCAATGCCCAAAGTGTTATTGCCTACAGAGTTGAAACGTCCATTGTACCTCAGGCTCTTTTGTATTTTCTTGTGTCATTATCAGTGTTATCAATATTTTCTGCTTTTGCGTTCCATTTTGCTTTCCTAAATTTCTTTCAAATACATATTTATGCAGTGGAGACATGATTATTGGAACTTGACTGCTGAATCATTATCATAAGTATCAAGGCTGACTCTTTGTCAAATGGACTTGGCAGAGTCCTGAAAAATTTCAACACTAAAATTGAACCAAAAGGTCATCGATGGTATTTCATTGTACAAGTTAAGCGCCACAAATTTCCGGCCAAACACCAATTTTGGTCATTACTCGTTACTGAAACGATTTTGATCTGCTTGAATTGCCTCTGTGCAGTGTTAGACAATGTGGTGTATTTGAATTTTAGAACAAATGAGGTTACGTGAAATTGTTTCGAAATAGGACAATGCAACTTTTAATCAAAAACACCATGCGATACAGGCCCGACTAAGGATGATTTGCAAATATTAGGCCTCATACATCACATAGCTTCGATAGGTTATATTATTATATAGAAAAAAGCTTCTTGAGTACAAAAATTTAAGTGAAAAGTCTTCATTCAGTGCCACAAATGAGTACTGAGCTGTAATCAAATTGTTCACGAAGAAATGGGCAGCTCTGCACCAGATCAAGCAAATAATGTTATTGGATGTTATTGTGTCGGTACTTTTTTCAGGTATTATGTTGTGAAGGATTAAGGCTCTTTCGCAAGGAACACTGAACATGAGTCCCACGAAAATACGCAAGAGGCAAAAAAAAAGATTATTTTGCCATAATTTTTGAGTCTGTGAGAGAATCTTCCATATATAAACTTTGAAGGGAACTGGGGCATAAGTTAATCTCACATCATACAACTTAAACGACCTCGAAAACTTATTCCAGTTGAGGAATCATGAGTTTTCTTGGATTTTAATTTTTAGGCATTTGGAAGTCGCGATTTCGAGGCATTTTCCAAAGTTTCAAACCCAAATATCTCGGAAATGAAGCCTCTATTCAACATTTTACAAAAGTTACTTTTTCTTCTAAATTGAACAAGGAATTAAAAAAAAAGTATAATTTCTCAAAAATATCCAGTGGCGTAGAAAATGGGGTGGGAGAAGTTGAACAATTCCTCCGTATCTACGCCACTGGACAATTTTGACAGAAGTTATCTCCGTCAAGTGATGAATATCTATTCCGTGAGCATTTGTATCAAATTTGGTTGACATCGCTCAAATGACTTGAGAGTTATTGTAAAAAAAAGATTTAAAAAACAAAACTTTGAAGGGCTCTATCTTCCTTAGGACGCGTTTTGGAGCAAAATTAAATTATGCATGTCGACCTAGTTTTCGACGGACCATCGCATGGTGAATTATTGCTACTATAACCTGGACCGCACTGTATAGCGTCTTGTAATCGAGAATATTCCAGCTTTACTCAGAAAAGCCGCCAAGGTTCTCGTCGCTCCCAATGTCGTTGCTGTGTTCTCCAGCATTAAGCGGCAATCCATTCGCAATAGCCCTGGAAAAGTCGATCGGCTTCGCGAATATTCTGGCAAGCTTCAGATGCACGGCTGCTCCGCCATTTATAATTGTGTAGGTACGTGTCTTATTCGCGCGTCGTGGTCTCCAACAAGTTTCGTATCAATATTAACATTGTTGTCATGTCCGCTTGTCTTCGGATGATCTTCAACTACCTACTTTTAAATGACATTTCCTATTTCCATAACCATAATATCGATTCATGGCCGTTTGGGAAGAGGTGATCAAAAACCTTATCTTTTTTTTTCTACAGACCCGTTGGTTGGCGTCTTTGGGTTGTCGAAATTATTGCCAATGACTTATTATTGGCCTATTAGGAGATCACAAAATATTGTTTCTCAAGGTACTTATTCTACAGATGGTCTAGGAGGATACAAAATACCGTTTCTGATGTTCTTCTCCAGATGGTCTTTCAATCATTCGAAATTTTCGGGAACATAGTTTTCTGAGTCATTGGGTGTTCTTGACAAGTTTAACCACTCGCTGATAACTAACTTGCAAGTCCATTTCATGGCTCCGCAACTAGTGTTGCCGTCTAGAGTTAGACTTTCTAGACTCTTGTCTTGAAAAGGCGTCAAGACTTAGACAAGACCTCTAGAAACTCTTGTCTTGAAATTTCTAGACAAGACAAGAGTGAGGCTGTCAAGATCAAGAGTCTTGATTAGACTCTTGAAAAGAAAAAATGGAAAAAAAAAATCAGATATATTCCTTTCCGTTGATGGTTCTTATTTTCTACTGAATGTTGGGGATTTCTTACAGAGTTTATTGACAACATAAAATAAAGTAAATAAGGGTAAATGGTATGACAAAATGCTACTCAAAACTGTGTCTACTTGAAATGAAAATGATTGCAATGGCAAAGTACCGAGATCACTACAGACGATATAAAATATCTCGCCTCAAAAGTCCCTACTTTTTTCAGAAAAAAATCTGTGAATTTGGGTTTTTAAATTGAGAGAATAATGAAGCAATTAACCTCTTTCACGCCTGCGCACTAGGCAGGCCATCATGTCAATATGCATTGATCGTTGTTGTCAGGCTGTGTCTGATAGGCAGTCTACAGTCCATGAATATTCACTAGTTATGAATAATAATTAGGAAAAACAAAGCAACACATAGAAGCATCTTTCAGTATATTGTGAATTTTATATATCAGAAGACAATTTGATTTTCGGTTTGTGATGGTAGTTCAACTCAATATAAATTTATCAATTTTGCATCAGAGAACGGGAAAGCGTTGCCAGGGAGATGCCATGACGAATTATGTTCTTGTCTTGTGATTATTTATTCACAAAATATCTTTTTCAGACTCTGTATGTCTCTACTGTTTTTTCCGGTTCCCATGCGAAAGTTTTGTCCAAGTGATTTTTTTCAAGGGCTGCTCTAACATCTTCATTTCTACTTCTCCAAAAAATAGCTGCGCCTTCTCAGATCGCAACTTCCAAGAAATTAGGTAGCTGTATGAGGCTTTTGGTCGATAGCTGCGAAACAAAGTGTTTCTTGCCAATCAAAGAAAAATGATTCAGCCAACATGCTGCTGCCAGATATATCCTTCCAATGTACCAAGGCAAAATACCGATTAGGCTGGTGCTCTTTTCGCAACTTGAGTGAGGTTAGTCTTCTTGCCCGCGTCAGGTTGACACAAGCGGGAGCCTGACACAGGTCTGCAACTAATCGGTATATTTTTAACAAAAACTTATGACCACGTCCGCACCACGACATCTGGAAACTCAAGTCCTGCTTAAACCCAATTATTTACATTTTTTTGTCCAGCAGCAATGTTTCGAACACCAAACAGCAAAAAAATAATATTGAAGTTGATTGTTTCGCTTTTTTTTTGACTGTAACTCTTCCGTTGACTGTTTCTTGACGTTCATGTGGCAACCTGGTATTGTTCTTGGCTTGTTTATTCACTTGATTCGAACCAATGGACTGCGGTGAGTTGAATTTCTATATCTCTTCCCGATGCCAGATTTTTTGAGTACTTTTTTAAATGAACAGTAGTTGACTATACATATTCATTAAGGCATCAACCTACAGCTATAAAATCGTATCCTGTCATTTTATATAAGACTCCATTGCAGAAATACGTCTACTAACAGGTCGGGGGGTGTTTCTTTCAGCATTCACACCAATGATGAATTTCAGTGTCAGTAAAAGTGGGTCTTTGTTTTTAAATTTGAACTTTAGTATACCCAAGTAGAATATTTCATTGAAGCGCAGTCTCTATTCGAAGGGTGCTCCTTGCTCTTCACAGTCTCTCTATTTTTCTTGCTGTAAGATGTTTATATTTCTGTCACGTATTTTTCTTGGAAAAAGGGGTTTTATAGTAATTTCATTTCAAGACTCTATCTAGACTCTTGAAAAATTTCCATCAAGAGTTAGAGTCTTGTCTTGAAATTTTGAAATTATTTTGATATTTCAAGACTAGACAAGAGTAGGGCAACTCTTGTCTTGTCTTGTCTAGACGGCAACACTATCCGCAACCGCAATGCGTTCCACCGCCATCATATGGTTTACTGGAGATGTTCAAAATTAGATTTTCAGGGCCGTTGGTGTCTTCCAATGCCCAGTCATTTTACCTCCAATAGCCTTCTTCAGATGGTCATTCTCTCCATTGACAACTTTTCCATCCTCTCCAGGATCGCTAGTTTTTTGGACGGCACTCGTGTAATATTTTCAAGTAAGGTACATACGCGTCGAACACCCAATTTTAAGTTCTGCATGTCCCATTTCTTCGGTCTTCCGCAGATGGCTTTTTTATGGTTACTTTTTCTTCTTCACAGCTATTGGTTTTTTCGAAAGATTCAATTATTGGTGAAACCACTCTGGTTCTTCTGCTTTCCTATGTTACATATACTGACTCGTTGAAAATCTGGATGACGCCAAGTATCAAGTATCACTCCACATGATCTTAGCTCTGCCTTCTCTTATTTTGTAAGCTTCATTTTTTTCTCTTCAGTAAGGTTTTGAACTTTTTAAGCAAATTATCATGCGCTATATATCGAGAAAAGCCTCGCACTGAACCTATTGGGCATCTTCATTGAGGCAACGAAATCAATATTAAGACCCATCAATAACACCAGACCTCTCACAGTTGAGTTGAATCGAAATAATTACTGAAATTTGGCATCAATTTTTGCACGCACATAACAGCGTTCGCACGCACACAAAATGTGTGTTTGTTGTTTCCACTCCACGGAATGTCCGCCGCGAACAGTGTTCGTGCGCGTTGAAATTCCGTATTTACACGTCCAGACCAGAGCATTTGTGCGCGCACGAACACTGTTCGCACGGACGTTCGTTCGCGAAAAAGTGCTCAGGTCTGTACGCACCTTAAAAAGGACAATCAACCGAGCAATCAACGCGAAAATTATCGTTCGAAATATTTTTAAGAAGAATGGTGTATGATTGGTGAAATTCAAAAACAAAGTCATCAAATTTGTCTGATACCTACTCATAAAGAAATTTCCGAAACAAGCCATCTCACGTCTTGGGACATTTTCAAACTGCTCTGCTGTAACATTTACCTTTCGCGATACAGATGTACGGTCTGGGGATGGGAGGCAGCCCATTCCATCCAGGTATGCCGGTTGGTGGATTCCCTGGACAGATGATGGTAAGTGATAAAGCTTAAAAATAAGTACTCTGTTTCCCTAATTTTTTATTGTACTCTTGGACCATCATTACTGCGCACGGCTGTTTTTTCACGTAAATTCGACTTCTGCTGATGGCTCACGAAAATATCAAAGAAGGATGGTCAAAATCTGGTGAAAATGCCAAATACCATGTCCTCACGAACCCTTGAACAAGCGGTCGCATTTGTCAAGTTGAATGGAGGGTTATTTTTAAAGAGGGTGTCGCAGTTATTGTGGTCCAAAGTAAGACCAGTTTGTCTTTTGCGACAGCATATTTTTGTTAGGCAATAATTCATATGGCCCTTTAAAAACAAAAATGTATTCACATGAACCTTATTATGTGCCCCGAAGGTTGCTGCAACAATGGCTCTTCAGAAAACCGAATTATTTGACACGAAAGGTGTGTACAGGGTGATCACGCGATATCATTCCCCCCCATACTAGAGGTTTCCCCTTTGAGATAATTTGAAAAGGCAAAACTTCTCTTGAACAATTTTTCCTGTGAATTTTAAAATTGGAAACAATGAATTTCACAACCTATAAGATACAGGTTGTCGCAAAAAACTTCTCTTGTTGATGCGACACCCCGTATATCCGAATTGCAACCGATGTAGTTTTTCATTCTGGAAACAAATATATACCACAGTGTTGAGTTTTTTTTGAAGACAAATTGTCAGAAAATTCACAGAGATCTCATGGTACTGCCTAAACTTACGTTTATTTGGGTGAAAAATTTCTGAAATTTGGCCCACGATGTTTTTGATAAGCTAGGACCATATTCAAGTTTCAGAAGAAATCATCTCTTCAAAAAACAAATTCAACCAAGTTTGAGAAATTTCTCAGTCAAATAAACGGAAGGTTTGGTCAGTAGGTATCCTGGGATTTTTGTAGAGTTTTGACAATTTGCCCCCGGAAATAACTGAACACTGGCACTGTGGTGAATTATACTTGTATTCAAGATAATAAACTACCACGATTGTCATTCGAATAATATACAGGGTGTTACATCAACAAAAAAAGTCTCTTGCGGCACCCTGTATATTATAGGTCCTGGAATATCATTATTTTTAATTGTAGAATTCACGGAAAAAATTGTTCCAGGAAAGTTTTCTCATTTTTCAATAATTGTTTTCCCTTTAAGATAATTATTATCCTCAAGGGGAAACCTTCAGTATGAGGGGGGGAAGGGAATCTCGCGTAATCACTTTGTACATGCGGACTTGAGGAGAAATTTATTCGATCACTCCGTACTGGAAGCATCAAAGCCAAAATATGCAAAACTCAGTTTCTGAGAGCAAGAAATCATGGTGAACACCTACATTCAAACGACTTCTAGATCGCGCTAGTTATTTCACATTAGACGGATGTCATGGGCGACTAGTGAACCGACTACCGGTGCCATATTATGACTTCTTGTCTCCAAAAACTGAGTCGTTTCTATTTTGAGTTTGGTGCTTCTGGTATGATGGGGTGTTCCACGGGTTTTGTAGATCATCTTTTTTTTTTCAGCCGCCGGGTGCTGTTCCTGTCGTGGATACTCCGCAGTTGCAAAATCCAGCAGGCTTCCCAATGGGAATGTTCCAGCAGCCCATGATGGGCAACCCAATGCTTCTTCATCCGGGTCAAGAGGGCCTCGGTCAGCTCAACGTAAGTGATACTGATAAGAGTGATAAGTTTTAACTTATGGGCTCCCAAGTTGTGTCTTGGCTGACAGTAGAGCCAGCTCAAGTTAGTGGGTGAGAGAACAAACTATTAGATATGTACCTTGATTTTTTTGTCACCGGAACTTTGTTTAAAAAAGAAACGGAAGTTTTTGAGGCAACATGCGTTGTTCAAAATAAAAGTAATCAATTCACCCACTAACAACATAACATAATTGATAGGAATCATTTTTAGTAATGTGACAATTCTATTGTCTTCTGGAAACTACTTATCAACGGGGTCAATAGGCATAGCAGTATCTTGTAGCTTACAGTTTCAAGTTTTGTTTGACACTAAAACCGTACTTGTCCAGTTATCAACTTTCAATCCGCGCTGAAACAGCATAAAGGAAGGATTGTATTTGATCATAGCAGAAAATATTGCTGAAAGTGGATTTGTTCCAAGTTCAGGAGCTTTATAAGAGACCGGATAGTTCCATCAACAGGATCAAGGACATCCATCACCTCAGATAAAATAAGAAATGCTGCACTGGAGTAACGTCTCTGAATACTGTGGATGACTCATGTGAATTTTATTCCAACTTGAGAACTTTTTGTGGAATTGGTGATCATCATCATCATCATCATGATCATCATTATGGAATCGATACAAGGCAATTTTTTTCTTGGAAAAATTGACATGCCTGGCTTCACTTTGTAATTGATTTCAATTGAATTGATCTAGGAATGAATGACATATTCAAAAGACTGGGAATTGGGAACAAAGAATTTGATGTTTTGCAGTTTTGCACCGACACAAAAGTAATTTTCGAGTCAAACAAAATTTGGAACTGTGAACTAATCACAAGATGGAACTTAGTCACAGCCGATTTTTTCAATCACGCGGGAAAGTAGGTACCTATAAAAAGCTCAATAAAACTCTCAGTTTGCTTGAAAAACTGTTATGCTCAACAACAAAATCTTGTTAACTGATTTATGAACCCGGTTCAGCTTCAAATCAGGGGTTCCCGCTGATAAACGCATCATTGAATTTTTTTCCCACCAAAAAGTCGACCGAAAACATAAACAATATTCACAATTACAGCAAATGCTACCACAGCTACAAGCACAACAACAACAATCAAAGCTACAAGCACAGGTACAACAACTACAGCTACAAGCACAGTCACAACAACCACAGCTACAAACACAGCTACAAGCACAGCTACAAGCACTGCTACAAGAACCACTGATACAAGCTCTGCTCCGACAACCTCAGCTACAAGCGCTGCTCCAGCCATCCTGCCTGAACCTCTCAAAACAACCCGACATACATTTAAATATCGACCAGAAGTGGCTCGCGGCAGTTAACAAACTGGTTGCCGAGAACAAAGACGACAAAAAGCCTGGTGAGTGCAACTACATAGTAACTACTTACATGAAAAAATGATTCGGTTTCAATTTTTGTTCTTCAAGGAAATACTCTTCCCGTTGCTCTTATTGAGGGAAACACAACTCTCACTGTTGCCTCTCATTCGCGTTCTTGAAAATTTGATGGGAGTCAAAGTTCACAGGTTGATGAGACAATAACTGAGGATAGGGTGGAATAATTTGAAAATGTTCTACAATAACCTTAATATGTTATTGAACAAAATGGAAATTGGTAGTTTTTGGAATAATTCATATGTGTAGAAGTAGCTATACTATACAAGGTGTTTCGTTCATGGTAGCAAACAATTTAACTGTGCGGAAAACTAGATTTCCAGGATTGATTAAACACCATTCACAATAACTGAGTTTGGAAACAGATTGAAGTTTTTGAAAAACGTCTTTGATTTGATTTGAACAGCTCAAAAAAATATGGTTCAATGGTCTCTTAGGAAAGTTGAAGATGAAGAAGATAGTAGTTGCATGGTCTGAGAAGTGAAAATCAGCAAGAACCATAGTCACACAATTCAACACAAATTATTCGATTGATCGTACAAAAGCTACAAAGAAGGTAATTGTGTCACCTTGCAAACCAAGTTTCTGCGCGTTTGTGGACTTGAAGAAGACTGTTCAGGATACTTTTTTTTTTCAAGCATCCCCGCGCATGTGTTTCTATCGAGTCCCTTTCTCCTTAGTTCAGTAGTAACAAACTTCCTTGTGATGATCCGTGATGTTAGACAAGCCCTGCCTTTCAACGCTAGGCCACCCACTGTGTGTGAGAGCCTGAAAAATCAGAGCCATTTACACCACTCATGAGTATTTTACCATCCTTTCACAAACCAGTGTCCAGAAGTACCTCGCCACGGCGATGACCCGACCTTTCGCTGCGCCACTGGAAGAGAGCCTCCAGTGACGCAGCCCTGGCGGATATCTCGGTGCCCTTGTCTCCCCAAAACATGCCCGCGACACTCTTCCCGAACGCAAATCAAGAAATAAAACCTATCCTGACTTCACTTGTTCCTACTATGCATTTGTGCAAATTTCCCCTTTTTTGTTTATCCCAAAACTGAATTCCTTGACAAGTTTGAACTCGGCCTTCCACTCTTTTTGAACTGGCAATTTCACGAGTAACTTTGTGTGAGTTTCCGGGAAGTTGGATCAGTCCGGAGATCTCTTTGGATGCGCTTCCTGTCGCTTTTCGCCTGGTAAAAAGCCATGCACTCAAGATTTTCCTATTTTTTTTTTCATTTTTTCAGGACTTCTTCGTGCAGCCATTTTTCTCTCTCGTCAGCTCCCTCTCTTCCCTTCTCTTTTTAACCCGTAGCAAGGATGCCAAGACTATATCTGGTTGCATACCGTAACCCTCTTCTTGCGTGCGTGGTAACAGCGATTTCAGCGACGCTTCAAGGTGATTTTCATCGACAGCAGAGTTGATGGAATGGAGAATTCCCTGGATATTTTAGTACCAGGCTTTATATCGTCAGATTTAACTTCCAAATTTACGAAGTTTGCGATGAGAATGAACTGCAGAAGAGATGCCCCCCAAAAAAGTTATGGCCGCCAGAAATTCAATTTTAAAAATCGTTTTTTCACCACAACTTTTTGTTTGATGAAATTCCAACCAGAGTCACTGAACTTAGGCTCCATCAAACAGTTACAACGCATTTCATCAAACATTTCCAGGTGCAAAAACTATAGGGGATACCTACCCTCCTTTTTCCTCTTCACTTTTTTATTTTCCTCGTTATTTTTGAAAATTGTCTCAATTTTTGAATTTTGCGTTCTAGTGAGGTAAAAAGTTACTCCTGCGAAGTTTTGATTTGAGGCTTCATTGTCGAGATATTTGGATTTGAGAACTTCGAGAAATATCTCGGAAACACCACTTCCAATGCCCTAAAAATTTGAATCCAAGATCCAAGAAAACTTCTTGTTTTTTAGCAAAAAATGGTGGGTTATCAACTTAGAACACCTGGAGAGCCTATTGGAGTTGAGAAATCATGACTTTTCTTGGATTTTAATTTTTAGGTTCTTGAAAGAAGTGGTGTTTTTGAGATGTTTTTCAAAGTTTTTGAAACCCAAATATCTCGAAAATGGAACCCTTATTCAAAAATTTGCAGTGGTATCTTCTCCACCTAATCTAACGTGAAATTCAAAAATTGTGGCAATTTTTTGAAATAAAGAAGGCAATAAGAAATAGGGGAGAAAAGGAAAAGGTACTCCTATGATTATCATTGCACCTGGAAATGTTTTATAAAACACCTCAGTAGTTACTGTTCGATGGAGGCTTATTTCGGTGAGCTTTAAAATTTGATGTAATGCCATATGTAAGTCCCCTCTGTCTTTATGCTTTATTTGTAGCCCTGCTGATTCCCATTTCATTATGTCTTAGTTTTCCAAGCTCTAGTTATCTCCTGTTAATCGTTATGTGTTGGTCAAAGTTCTACGGGGCCCCCTCGTGTCCCCAAATGTCATTTGGAGCCCCAGTGAACCCCGCCGGGCCTTCGTCCGATTTTTAGAGGCCTCTCCTCTCTTCTGTCTATATTGAAACGTTTCAAGCCCTACTGAGCCCCCTCGTATATTCAAGTATCGTTTGGAGCCCTATCGAGCCTCCTTGTGTCTTCACTTATCGTTGGCAGACCAGGTGCCCCCTTCTGATTGATCAAAGTTTCTGGAATCTTAGGAAGCTCCTTTGTGCCTTATTAGGCTTCTCAGAGCCCTATTTGGCCCCCTGGTGTAAAGAATTATCCGCGCGAAGAATTGTCCTAGCACCTTTAATCAATTGTCCTGTCGTCGAGTTGTCTCGTCGATAAGTTGTCCTGTCGCCGAGTTGTCTTGTCGATGAGTTGTCTTGTCAATGAGTTGGGTGTCGGCAAGTTATCTTGTCGATGGGTTGGGTGTCGATGAGTTGTCCGACTCCCGATTATACGGAGTGATAGAATGAATTTCTCCTCAAGGTAGGTCTTGATCTCCCCGCCAGCCATGTTTTTCCGCCTGATTTCCAAGAATCAAAAGCGACCTGAGGAGAGATCTATTAGATCAGTTGTTTTAATACCTAATTCCATCATATTGTTTCTCATCTTGTTACAGAAGTCAAGGAGAAGAAGGATGAGAAAAAGGGTGAGTTTTTCCCTATATTCAAATATCCCTGCAGTTCTTTTTCTCGTAACAGTAGCGCACACCTGCTCTCGAGAGAATTGCACGTCAAAATAAAATGCCGCCCGGGATCAACAAGTCGTTTGACCTTTGACTTTGAAACCCAAAAACATCTTTTGATCCCTCAAAACGTGATTTCAATCATTATTGTCTTCAGACCTGTTCAGGTTGAATCTGGGATGCTTCCGTGATTAGTTTTAAGATTACGGTACCAATTATCTTAGAATGGCTGAACCGCGGCAAAATTTTGGCTTCATGATTCAAGAGAAGAAAATCAATTTTTGATCGATTCATGCAACTCTTATTTGCCACTTGCTAGTTCACTGAACCGATCAGGACCCTCTCATAAGTACGTTGTGATTTGTTTACCCTGTAGCGCAATTAGCTCAGTTGAACAGGCAGGTATCTACAGACAAAGACGGCGTCGCAGGTGCAACAAAAATTGGAAAATTTGCTGTTATCAACCTAATTTTGTCTGAATTTTGACGGTTGGAAAGGCGCCGTTACGATGAATTGAATGATGAATTCAATTTGATTCATGTTCAATACGGAATTCACAAAAAGTGATGTCTTACCTTGGAACGATTTCTGATTTTCACCCCTATTTCAATTTTCGAAAGAAATAATGACTTTTTTGGGAAATATGCAATTTTTCATTGTTGGCTCTCTAATCAGTCTAATTGTCAAGTCAGATTTGGCTGATACTCACAATTTTACTTCAAAAACTACCCGCTGACAAAAAATTTCCCAATCCACCCTCAAAAAAAATATTACTGGTTGACTACTGGCACCACCTCTGAATCATCATAACGAATCGGAGCGTGTTGGTGCAGTCCATTATTGTACTTGTATTTTCTGGATCAGAGTGGCTTCAAAATATAGCGTTAGGTATATCGCATCAGAATTACCATAGTTACCATAAATCAACCCCCTTTGAGAATAACTTTCGTAAAGGGTTGTTTTTTGGAAAACTTGAAAATCGATAGTTCGAGAACAAATTATTGCACAAAAAATTGGGATTTTTTTCAAAAATTAAATTGAGGGTGGGAATCAAAAACTGTTCCAGATAAGACATCACTCTTCGTGAATTTCGCTTTTGAATTGAGATATTTTTTATGAAAATGGGATATCACGAAACTTCCATCAATGTGGCACTGTTTGATGTGTCATCCTGTACAAACTTCATTTGACATTTTTCATATTTCGCAAAAACAAGGTCTAATAGCGAATGAATTATTGTGCCATCTACCAATTTGAGAGAATCCAAAAACGCTAGAGGGAATTCGAAGATAATAATGCAGTTTCAAAAACCGATGAACATTTTGAAGGTGACACGACTTTTGTTGCGTACTTCAAAAGTTCAAGGCTATTCTGTGGTTTTAGTCGAGAGGCTATAACGTTACAAATAAGCTGATTTCGAAGCGTTCCACTTTATATAAAAAGCCGTGAGCCCCCTCTAACTCTTTAGCTTATGCGCCTGGATGGATAGGCAACCCAACATACTCCAATTTGATTCAACTTATTTGAACTGAATCACTTTTCCCGCTCTTGGGACAGCTTTGGCCGGTGATCGTCTAGTATAAGAACACCATCCTGTTGTGCATCTTTCTTGTGATTCTAGGATAAAGATCCTGGGCGTGTTGAGATTGAATTAACTTCTAGTTTGAACGCAGTAAGACACAGAAATCAGTTGCAACATGAAATCATTCTATTGACTTCTATTCACATGTCGAAGGGTTTAAATGAAGGCTCGTTCCTATACCCGACCCTCCCTCAACGCTACTAAATAGAATAGCTGAGTTTTCTAAAGTGTCCCCTAAGAGATGAGTTTCCCCTAATAATTATTTTAAAGCCGTCACACATCAATACTCCGATGAACACCTGATTCTACATACCTTGACCAACATTTGAACTTTGTTTGGGGAGCATGGTTCAAAATTTTTATCGTGGCTTCATCAGATTCAACATTTAAGCTAGTGTTTAAGGTTATGTTGGGGTTGAGTCCAGCGTCTAGACACCAAAAAAGGAGTGAGTGGATGCGAGCGATGAGATCTTTCCCCTCTCTTTCCTGTTGTTTCCCCTGTTCCCCACAATCTAAGTTCGTGGGCCAGTGTATGCGGGGCTCCTCCTATTATGAATCTCCTTTCAAAGGCTGCGTCTCTTATATCTGGACTGTTCTTTTTGCATTGCACTTTTTAGGCTATGGTAATCTTTCGCCTGTTTCGAAAGGGATGGGATATGGCCTGTGCCTCTGTGGAGAACTGGACCTATTTTCATCTTGAATTGCCCTTGAAGCTTAGAAGGGTATCGCGACCGCGTGTATCCATAGCCGGAAATGTGGAACCCAATTTTACCCTTCCATAAACTTCGAAACCAATGGTGTACGCGAACAATTACTCAAGTCAAGGCACAAACTCTCATGTGGAGACCCTTTTGATTGAACCCCGTACTGTTTTGTGTAAAGTGAACCCCTTGTTGCTAAAAACCTACCAAGGTGCTCGCCGGCGAACTAACGCGAGGAGGCTCCGAAACAACTTTTATTCTCTTTAAATAAATATCAGATCGCTAACCAACTATTGAGCCGTAACAATCCATTGAGAGTACAAATTTATGAAATCGTCGCGTCGTCGTGTGTCCAGGCAATTATACGAACAGCTTCTAATCGATTTTTCATCTCACGATCAAACAATCTCCATTAACCTCAAGTGAATACTGCAACAAATTCATCAGTTACGGGATACCAAACCGGACGTCCCTCTAGGTGAAACTCCCCCCCATAATATTCGTAATTCATAATAGTTCTCTTGTTCTCAATAATCCAAACAGCACGGGAATCTGGATAACTGCAGTTGCACGCTAGAACAGAGTCATTAATTTCAAGGAGGGGGGAGAGTCGTTGTCCTAAACCGATTATTAATATCAATTGTGACTCTACGAAAGGGTCCGATCCTGATTCTAACAAACGCGATCCCAGTCACTTCAATTTCAATCATTATTCGTTTCGCGATTCTCTAAACTCAGCAGCGATATTCAGAAGAATCGCCCCAAAAGCCCCATGGATATAAAATCATACAATCTCGTCGAAGGTAAGGGACGCACTCAGGTATTCTTCGGTTACTCGGCGATACCCACGCCGTCCATAGGTTCCTTCTTCAGCTTGAGAAACTTTCTGGCAAAGCCCACCTCCCAACGTACAACGCAATTGATCACACGTACGTATATCGGTCGGTCTTAGGAGTGGAGACTTCAGAGTAACGAAAGAATATGGCTAAACCGTTTTATACTACCTCTCAAACTTTCTACGTGTAGAGTACATCCATAGCGACATCTTTTAACCATGTGGTGAATTTGAATACCGCACGCTGAATTCCCAATACTCTTATTGATTTCTCCTCCGCGTGTTTTCGACCCGGACATGCGGTGGGCTTCAGCTGATTCAATGCTTGTTTGTTACTTCTTTGTTGGAAGTCGTCAATTTCAAAATGCTGGTTTTCCCCGACCTTCGAAATCGATACTGATTGTTCCAAAAGTCTTACTGATCTACTGAAAAACAACCTACCTATTTGGAAAAAGTAGGTAGTCTGGAAACTGCTGGATACTGTACGAACCTTGCGTTTGATGTGCAAGATGCCACTTGGCAGACGTGGAAAGTGCGTAAGCCTTGCTCTGTTGTTTAATATGGCCACTTTTTCCAACAATTAATCAGCAATCAACAATGATAACAACAAGGAATCAACACGTTAACAATTTTTCCACACCTCACAGCGCGTATAATCATGACAAAAAATAAGGAATCCAAGGTTAAAACAGATTTATTGACAATTCTTGAACACCCAAATGAATCCTCAAGTCGGGTCATTCATAACACTAGGATGGAATGTTAATGAATATATATAACATGAAATCCGATATAACCGAGAAATTTCCAATACAAAACTTGCCGTTTATTGAAAAAAAAAACATTTTTGGAGAGCGCAACATTGTTTTGGGCTGATTTTTAATTGAGACATCATTTCAAACTGTCACCTAATTGTACCTCGTAGATGTGTACACGAGTTGCCATTATTTCTGGTACCGCGTCCCAGTCCACTTATTTTTTCAATTTTGGAAGCTGTGATCGCCTGGAATCGACCATAATGGAACTTAACATTTCACCTTTCACATACTTACTACTTACATTCCAAGTTTCATCCAAATCTGTGTAGGTTTTTTAAAAAGGTGGAGGAAAGGACGTTATAATTTTTATCTATATTTTTGTACAGCGTTTTAGAACCAAAAGCTTACTTCCACGTCGGACTTCTATCAGACACACACAAGCTGTAATGCAAACGATCCAAAAACACAAAGGAAAAAACAAGAGACAAACTCATTTTCATGTTTTTCACAAAAAATGTATCATTTTTCTCAAATTGCTTGTCACGTCAAAGTTTTGGCTTTCACAACTTACATAACTTCACAACCTTTGACAATTGACAGCTATGTAACGGCTTCCACATGTTTTGAACAGAGCTTTTCAAAAAGCTCCGGAATGAGCGCTGTTGGAAGTCAAAATCTTTGCATGAAATGTTTTTGTCACTCTTTGACAGTGACATTTTCTTCAGACAGATCACGGTGAGAAAACTTCCACTTTCCACCGAATTATTTGAAAAATTAGAAATATGGTGAGGACGAGAGAAAAACAGATTTTTGTTGATTTTCTTTCATTCCACGCATGCTAAACGTGTCGCACCTTATACACTCGCATGTTGCATGAAAAACCTTGTGGACAGGGAGCTGGTGCCTCAAAACTTACGTCCTAAGGTAATTTAATCCTGTAGGTCTAATGTGCGTTGATGATGTTGTTAAAAAAATTTTTGTTTCACATGTCAGACCGGGGGCTTTAGGCTGGTATAGGCTTGTCAAATTTCGAAAAATGTCAAAAATTTATATCATAAGGTACATGAATGAAGCCAACGGGCTTTTGTGTGGGAACATTTCATTAATCAAAAATCGGGTCATGAGACAAAATTTTTGGGGGCTCTCGGTCCATAAGACAAGTTTGAAATTTTCAAAAAGGCCAAAATTTACCTCCTCCTGAAGACTTGAAGGCTGAAGACTCTTTCGACATAATTTGAGGTATAAAAAACGATTCTCACATGATTTTTGAGGCAGGTTCTGGATCTGTCCACAATAATTTGCATCGCAACATCGAAATTGTTTTCTTGAATCGTACACCTGTATTTTAACATGGAAATCGATTCCGTTTTTCATCCTGATTACAAATATATATCACACTTGATGGGTTAGTCAACAAAACACCTGTGAAAATATTGATGAATTTTGGTCCTTTTTTGAGAATTTCAAACTTGTCTAATGGACCGAAACCCCCAAAAATTTCATCTTATGACCAGATTTCCAATCAAGGGGATGTTCCCACACAAAATCCAGTTGGTTCCATTCATGTACCTCATGACGTAAATTTTTGGCCATTTTTTCGAAAATTGACAGGCTCATACCAGCCTAAAGCCTCCGGTCTGACATGTGAGACAAAACGACTTCTGACAACCTTATGAACGCACATTAGACCTATAGGGTTAAAATCATGTACCTTATGACGTTAGTTTTGAGGCACCAGCTCCCTGTCCATTGTGTCCGTGAGTTTCACATTCGTCACCAGTTCATTCGCGGAGGCTCTACAGAAGTCCATCGGGCTCGCGTTTATCCTGGCAGGCTCTCGAAGCATGACACCTCCGCCAATTGTGCAGATGTGTTTTATTCGCGTTTCGTGACCTTTAGTAAATTTCATAGCAGAACTCTTAGAATTCTTATTCGATTGTGGAAGTTCTACAACCTGGACCATCCTGTACAAAACCTCCACTCACATACGTGGTGAAATGGAACAAAAAGAAAGATTGAACCGAGTTCGACTTTCGACAGGTGAAGGAATGCTACAATATGCTCAAAGTCCTGCCGCGTACAATTCTCGTTTTATCTATCTGGCATTGCTACAATACATGCAAATAAGAATAAGGTGCGTAGCGCACTTCTTGTGTATGACAAATAACTTACTGCCTGGGCTGAAAAGATTATAATCTGTCAAGTGGAAGAGAGTGCTTATGGATGGCCAAAATGGACTATTCGTGGGCCAATGAATTATGATTTAGCAAAACGGAGCAATCACCAGAACTCACGTTTCAATAGAGCTATTCACAACGTACCTACTGTTTGTAGACGAAACCAAACAGCCACCATTCACACCAACACCACCACCACCATCCACAACACAATCATCACCATCTTCAACAACTGAATCAGCAAACAGAGTCAAAAATAAGCCAGAAGAAAAGGACACACCGTCAACAAACATGAAACCTTGTGAGTTCTTTTTTGTACTTTCATTTCTTGTACACCAATCGATATGTATTATAGGTCATTGATATTGATTCTTGACAAATTCCAATGCCGCGCTAATTATCACCGCCCCCATCAAACTCACCTGCTATCAATTCCTGGGCACCAGTGTATTTTTGAGCCGCTTGAAAAAAAAATACGATTTTGTCAAAGCCAGATACGATTGGTATATTCAAAATAAGAAAAAGACACTTGATATCTCGAATTAAGCAGGACTGGAATGTTTCTGAATTAATGTATCTTATTGTACAGCCGATGAGTTGAAGGCATCTGTGGAGCCGACACACAGGAACATCGGCCTGGAAGCGCCGCAACTAAGCTTGCCTGTCAAGAAAAGAGGATTTTCTAGAAGTATTCCCAAACGGATGCGGAAACGGGTCAAAGTTGTGAAAGAAGCGAATAAAACAAACAAAAAAAATACACGTGTTAGCTCCAGGCCACCGTCTATTTTGCTCCTCAGGATACTTGATAATGCGATTAATGACGCGGATGAAGAATGGAACGCACGGCGCTTCTCGTATGACGTTGAAAATGCCCTCGAAAAATCTTCTCCCGCAATTCCCCGTGATCCGCTTCTGGACGAGCTTTACCAAGATGGAATTAGAGGACCACTACCGTTCCTGGTAAGGTCAAACCCGAGGAACAGCAAACATAGAACAAACCCGAGAACAAACCGGTTGAGAAAGCCATCAATTGAACCAAACGATGACGTCCAGCAGACTTCCATTCTGGGACCGACACTTTTCATTCTTCGTATCAACGATTCGCCCGCTACGGGACGGAAGTTCGACCGGTTGCGCAACAACAAAATGGAAGAATTCGAAGGAGAAATTCCGAAATTCCTACTCAGACCCAGGAGTTCCCGCGTTGGAGAAGCGGCGGAGAGGTCCCCAGGGTGGCCCTTTGCTTCCAACATGATCTACTGGTCAGTGCATATCGATCAGAGTTAGCTCGATTTTTTTTTTGTAATCCAATGACAAAAAATATAACGAGAAATGGGTCATGCAAAATTATCAACCATCAATAAATTCTGGAGCATTTTGATAGTGTCTGTATGAATCTGGTTGCAATCGTTCGGAATGTTATCTCGAAGGCAAGCCCAAAAATTATTCATTGCAAAGCCTGGCAATTTCAGAAATCTGTTGGTCAGGCCAGTATCTCGGAATGTGAAAACGGACAGAGGTGTCGGTGTGCGGACACATCTTGAATCAGATTAGGTTTTTCTATCTTGAAAAAACACCAGCTGAAGCTAAGTTATTCGGAACATACATAATGACCCCGCCCCTGTCAACATTATTCATCAACATTTTCCAGTTGAGGGTTAAATTCATTTGCAGGCTCTTGTCTCGAATGCAGTTTTTTTTACATCATCTGGACCCATTTTGATTTGATAGAGCCCAGAGACTAAATCCAATGTCGTAAAATATTGGCCCAATTGATCGAGTGGATCAGATTTATCACATAATAGGTAACAATTATTGTTCTTGAGTTTAGCTAGCGGTTTTTATCAACAAAAAATCCATTTTATCTGGAACAGCCCAAATTGGGCTGGACCAGGGTGAGTTATTTGGTTGTATTGTATTAAGCTTCCCGTCGAAAAATGTTAAACAGTTTCTGGTGGCACCACAACATTTATTTGGAACACAAAAAGTCATCGACTTGTCATACGGCCCTCGAACTCCTCAATTAGCCACCCCTTTGCTGATACTTTGCGCAAGAATCATGAAAAATCATATTCGATCAGACTTGTTCCCTATGCCTATGCCAATAAACGGGTTCAGGGAAAAAATAGATCCAACTATTGAATACATCGTGGAGCTCACATGGTTTTCATACAATTTTTTCCATCTATCCCCAAACAAAAATATTGAAATTTCTTGTGACGTAGCAAAATTGGGACTCGAGTGCGCGATAGATGGCGACACGTTGAAAGATTTGTAATTTTTTGTTGATTTCTCAAGCTGAACGTTGTGCGGAACAGCTTTCAATAGATTTAAAGTCTCGAATCACACTTCAGAAGTGATTTGAAATCAGAGGCGTCAAAATGCCGTCAACCAGGTCACTTTTGATTTGCACCTAGGGTTGACTTAGTGACGTCATGAGATTAGAAACAAGACTTTTTTTACAAAACTAGCAAGGGAATGGCTTGTTCTACGTTATGATCATTAGATCAGGAACTGTGGAAAAGCTAATTTGAAGCCAATATATTTTTCTGATAAATCACTTCATTATTTGATCTGTATATTTTATTTTATCTGTCAAATACACATTGAATCCTCTTCTAACGATTTAAGGTCAATTTTTGTGACTTTTGTTCATCAACTTGCATCTCTTGCGAATTTCAGAATTGTTATCAATTTTTTGTATCGTCGGAAGAACGTATTTCGTGCTTAACCCATACGCATATGCTAATGGAATGGATCAGCTGCTTTACTTTTACCACCTAAACTAAGTATTGTAATTTAAGCAACTGGTGGTGTCTCGCTCTTGTTCATACGATTTCAGATTTTTTCTCTTCATAACTTAGATCGCATCAGTGAGTTTTGTGGTAAAAGGAAAGCGCCTATTTATTCATACGCTAACAACAACACACCAGTATTATCACAAGTGCTTTTTTTTGTCATATCGCTTGATTGGAATAAACAGTCATGGCAACATTGCAATATATTTGTCAAAACTCTACATTTTGATGACAAGTATGTCAAGATTGGGCAGAGAGAAAATTAGCTTATTGATTCTGTAGAGGTAGTGCAATTAAAGCAGCCGTTACTCCATCTACCTAGAATATCAATTCAGTCCAGACACACGTTTCAGTTTGCACAGCCACGCCCCCTACGCGTGATTTAAACGAAAATGCGGTGACTATTCGCGATTCAACTCAATTTTTCCGCCACAATATGGATGCCAAAGGCCGATTGTTACAATAATTGACAAGAAATGCGTTGAAATGACATAGTCCTCTTTTCCAAAGAATTTGTAGCAAGTTTTGGGTATGGATTGAAGTTATTCTACTCAAATGTTACTGTCATTTATCACTAGACCCCGTCGTTGGCAGCCACCTTGTACCGTGAAAATAATTCTAAATTGCAAATACTAAAATATGACTTTTTTGAATGAAATTTAATATTGACGTTTTTTAATTTCAGAAGAACACGTCTGACACGGCTGCAGCTGTAGGAAAGAGTAGGGCACAAAGGACCATCTAGAGAAATGAAATGTATCTATGATTGATTATTGATCAGTAATAAAGTGCCCTTGAAATGTGTAACTATAATATTTTGGATATTGTGTGTGGAGTAAATTGGCGCTACCAGTATAGGATGCCAAATTTCAATATCTGAACACTTGTGTCCCGTGAATCTAGGCGCTCTCCTTGAAAAAAAATCACTGAAATAATCTAAGTTAGGAAGAGTAGAAGCAAAAAATTGCATGAGATGAAGCGAAACACCACTAAAAATCTATATTGGAATACTCCGTTCCGATGGAAGAGGAAAGCAGCCACTGATTGATAATAAATCAGAATGGATGGTGTCAGAACATTTTTGGCCGAGAACTGACGTTAACTCCTCTGATTTTTCAACAAAAGGTAAGACTTCTGAGGTATGCTCTCTTATATCATGCATTCACATTATCTTTATTTGTGAAACGATTGCTGAATATCACTCACTGGAAGAAAGCTGGTAATTTTTAATATTGTTTCCTTAGTAGTAGCAAGTTTAAAAAATATCGGATTTCAATAAAACTTGAGACATGGGATGATACCGGGTGGGTTACCCGTTTGGTGCAAATACGCTATCAAGCGATCACAGCCGTCAGAACTGAAAAAGTAATTATCACCCGAAATAGTGAAGAAGTCAGAATTTTTGTAGGAAAGAAACGCCTTAGAATACTTGTTACTCGCCATAGAAAAATGATTTTGAGCTGGATCAATTATTTTCTTCCCATGGCATACAGTTTCCATCTACGATCAATTGATGTCAAAATGCATTTTGCTCTGAACCGACTGCAACATTGGTAAACTTCGACTGCGTAGTCTTAGGGAACGCGTATTTTTACGCGCTTCTACCCTACACATATCGTAGCAACTAGTAGTACGTCGGATAGCGACATTGATTTCTAAGTCATTTCATCAATCATCACGAGACAGAAACGGTTAGTTCGATAGTTTTTGTGAGTTTTTGTGATGGCAAACAAGGAAAACTACTTATGTCACTTATGCGGCGGTTGATTCAGAAGTTAGAGGGTGTCCTTCTTCTTCTCCTGATTCTAAGAGTCTCAGATTATTTGAAAGAGGATGATCAATTAACATAACAAATAAACAAAGTTCAAAACCACGCCTGCTTTTATTGCCTATTAATCCATGATCATCAGTTGTTAATCGACCGATCTCAAATTGTGCTGCATTCAGCTAGCAATAAGGAATTACTCAAGTTAATTCACATTCATTTCTGGAATAAAAAACATTCTGTTCACTTGCTAAGACCCGCATACAATTAATTCCACTCTCCCAATTGAATCTCCGTTCCCATATTCCTCCAACTTTGGAAAAAGATATAGATGAGTTGAATTCCATGACACACTTGAGTTTGATTCCTGGCATAATTTACCCGTTGATTTAAATTCAACCTCTCCATAATTAGGCCAGTCAATGAAGCCATGAAGCATGGCAAACGCGCATGTATCTACGATTTATATATATATATATACCGTCCGTTTTTTTTTCTAGGCCCCAGCGTATAGCGCCTTTATTATGGGTTTTACACCAAACATATCATATATTTTTGAAATCAGAAGAACAAAATCTTTCGATTGATGATATGTCAAATAATTTTTGACAGATGTCATTTTTTGACAATTGACGGAATAGTACTGGTGACACACCATTTTAAAGCCCATAAAATTCTTAGGAGAACTGTGTTTCCATTTCTAGAATAGGATGTCTTTTACAGCTTCTGGAGGTCTTTGAATAGGAAAAATTGTTAAAATTCAGAAATACCTACTCAATAATTAAAAGGTATTTTTAATATCAACTGGTGATAATATTCTGATTTTAAATCGTCCAAATTAGCGGAAGACTCTATAAACACCTTATCTTTCAAATAGGCTCATAAAAAAATCGAGGTGGCCATACCTGGCCACCTCGGATACTATCGCGTTGGGCTGGCAGTTGCAATTCACCGGTCGTTGAATCTCTCATTAAAGGAACAAAGAGACGGTCATTTCGAGTAACTTCTTCAGGACATTTTTCGTTGCATTGTGATTATTTATTGATTATTATCATTCGTTATTATTAAAAATACCTGTTTTGCCTATACTCACGTACTTATTGAGTATTTCTGAATTTTAACAATTTTCCCTATTTGAAGACCTCTAGAAGCTGTGAAAGACATCCTATTCCAAAAATGAAGACACAGTTTTCCTCAGAATTTAATGGGCTTCAAAATGATGTATCACAAGTACTATTCTGTCAATTGTCAAAAAATGACATCTGTCAAAAATAATTTGACATACCATCAGTCGAAAGATTTTGTTCTTCTGATTTCAAAAATATATAATATGTTGGGTGTGGAACCCATAATAAAGGCGCTACGCGCTGGGGCCTAGAAAAAAAAACAGACGGTATATATTGTTAGGACCCTTTAGAGTAGTTATTACCAAGTTTGCAACCCTGAAAACCCTGTGCTACTCCCGTGGTGCTCGAAGAAGTGCGAAATTCTGGCACTTGTTGCAATTTTTTCGAAAAAACTATCTCAAGGAAGCTTTTCACGGGTATTACTTTTGTAATAAGCAAGCGAGGTTATACTTTTGTAAAGCAAACAAAATTTGCTAAAATTGGAACTCAACCCGATCTCTCTAGGTATATTGGTTGCGGAAATACTGTCAGTCAAAGAAGCGCATTTTTTTCCAAAATGTGTAAATTTATCGATAGGGTAATTTTCGTGCCGGCTAAACTAATGATCCTAGAGATTAGTCGTTCCAAAGGAATTTGTGGGGAATCGAATTAGCTTCAATTTGATTCCAAGATCAAGATCTTCTCGCCAGCATTTCCCACTTTTTCCTGGTAAAAATTTGGATCAAGGAAAATGCTGGTGGGGTCTGCTGCTGGTTTTTTTTTTTGAGGACGTTGCACTACATCGTCTTGCTTTGCCAGAAAAGGGCAGAGGTGTTGTCACATCTTACATCAACTGATGACATGCAGGAACAAAACCATCCCTCGTGCAACCTGCGTTTCTCCATATGTGAAAGATTTTGCTAAATATTGGGCGCACTCTGACCCACCTCTGCCGCGTTTCTGGAGGTATACGTTGAGGAGAATCAGTAGGTCGACATCCTCCCCAGTGATGATAACTTGGTCGAACGATGAGCTCTTCGAGAGGACAGTCCTTACTAGGTATATCAGCATCGGCGTCTTCTTGGGATTGATGTACCTCGATACCCTGTCTCTCGAATTTAGCACGCATCATGGTGATTAGTCGGCGTTTGTTACATTCATATTTGAAATCAGTTTCTCTTGGGGTAGGTACTTTGAAGGATGTTGATCGAGATGTTGATTCATCAAATAAAACGTCACTACAGGAGAGAGAAGCAGAGCGTTGCGTCGCAGGCGTTCAGCTGATTTAGAGTTCCTCATAGCTGCATCTTGTGGGTATCTATCAAAAACCACAGCTACATTTTTAACAAAGTTGTTGAAAACGTAGCTGAGGTATCCCGCCACAATGACTTTGACTGAATGATTTCGATGCCAGATCACCTTGTGTAGAAGGTAACCACCATCAGTCACTGTGAACGCTGTTTCCTGGGATGATGTTTTCAGTGAGCGGTGTAAATGCTGAATATAAAGAAGATTTCGTGCCTTTGCGCATCCCTTCTTCAGTGAACAAGAACAAAGGATACGGTGTTAGTCCATACGACAAATGCTGCTTCAATTGTTCATCTGAATGTTTTGTGACGCAGACCCTCTGAAATATGGTAAAGAGATCGACATCAACCCTCCTGTTGAGCACTTTTACAGAGGTGGTGACTGATGCCAGGGTCTTCACTTAGTCCTTTCGTTTGAATTTCACTTCACCAAAAGTGTTACCAACAATTTGTTTCACTCCTTCCACTCCCAGCTCTTGGGTCAAGTGACAGGGCCTCCGAAAATTCGACTGTGGATGGAAACTAGGCGATCAGTGACCGGAAATGACGAGTGGGTGTTGAACCATATCTTCAAATTTTCGGCTTTTGCGGTGTCTTGTACAATTTTAGATGCTCTCATATCAACGTGCTGTTCTGATGTTGAATTCGCAGTTCCAGTGAAACGTTCCACCCCCTCGAAAATGTTGAGCATGAAAACCATCCCTACTGACCAGCGGACCAGCACACTGCTTGGTATTTCTCGGCTATAAGTCAGCCCACCTTGGCTTTTCATTGACCTCATCAGTACTTGTTCTATCGTCAAACCTGTCCACAAACGAGACAAGAACTTATCGGAGCGACATATTGTGAAGGTTTCCCCTGTGAACATACGGTACTCGTCTGGCTTCATGTGCTCTTCCAGATTAAGCATGTCTTAAAGGTAGAGTCGGGCATTTTTCGCGTAAGAGAAATGTCCAGCTGAATGAAAGAATGGGAGCATCTTACTTACACACTCCAGGTGAAGCTGCCAGTCTCCCATTTGCTCCACCTGGCTTCCTGAGAGCAGACATGCGATAATATTGGCATAACAGCTTGGATGTGAGCTCATTGTGTTCAATTTTTTTCAATGCAGTTCTAAACTTGGCACATCACGAGTTGAAAAACCTTATTCTCGTTGGCAAGAAGGATCTCGTTTCCACACATCAATCTTGTCAATCCAGCACGTTCACCATTTACCTGTTGAATCTATTTCACTCGTTACCATTTCAGCTAATACGAGAGTGGTCAGTATGGTGCCCTTACGGCCCTCGAAGAAGCATGATAATGGAGCATTTTGTCAACGCTGTATTAAGTGTAAATTGTTGTAGACAGCTCCTTCAAACCACTGCGAGCCATGACTCTACCAATACACCCAAGGAAGGACATAACAAGGAGAGATCTGACACTGAGAGCAGTACGTCACTGGCCAATTTCCACGTTTTGGAAAAAAATGCGCTTCTTTGACTGGCTGTATCTTCGTAACCAATACACCTAGAGAGCTCGGGATGAGTTCAAATTGTTGCAAATTTAGTATGCTTCGCAAAAGTATAACCTCGCTTGCTTATTACAAAAGTAATACCCGTGAAAAGCTTCCTCAAGATATTTTTTTCGAAAAAAATGCATCAAGTGCCAGAATTTCGCACTTCTTCGAGCACCACGGGAGTAGCACAGGGTTTTCAGGGTTTTCAGGGTTGCAAAATTGGGTAATAACTACGCTCAAGAATCCTAACAATATATATAAAAATCGTAGATACATGCGCGTTTGCGATGTTTATTTTTTTTTGTGTCGATATTGACTGGCCTAAATTACGTCCTTACTTGTACTCAGAGAGATATCGAGCTGACTCTCATCATTCCGCTTAGAGAGAGATTACTGACCCATTAACCCTGGGTTGCACCAAAAAAATTATACGCAATGACCGCTAGTACGAGATTGAATGGATCTTATTCTGGCCAATCCTAGTCGGTTGACGATGGGAAATGCATAAAATCTTGAGCTAATCAATCATTGGATCATTCTCGTTTTGTGAAACCAGAATTTCTATTATTCACCGACGAGTAGTGACCAAAAGAAATTTCACTAATCTCGCATTACATTGATTGAGCCTTGGTGCAACCTAGGGTAAGTATGATCTTTGTATTTCGAAATTATAACCGTTGTATCAATAATTAAAATTCAAAATAATTCACATAGAAGTTGAATGTGGAAATTCGATCAATTCAGTTCAAGCTGCTACGGTATTTTAACTCAGAGACTTGTCACTCAGCTAGAGGTCAATTTGGTGTACATGAATTAGGTCAGGTGTGCAATTAGATGTGAGCCATTGATTGATAAGGCTGAAAGGAAAATTTTATAGCATCTTCCAATGGTTTTTGTAGGAGTCTCCAAACGACAATCCAATCTTCTACATGGTCCAAGAGGTTCACAAATTTTTGGAGAACGCAGCTTGATCGCACGCAAAATTATTCGACGTTGAGAATGGGTTGAGTTAATCTATTTTTTAACAGGAGGACGGATTCGCGATGGTTTCAGCCCAAGTTCCAGCCTCGGGCTGCACCCTCGTTCTGCAAATTTTGGCTTTGTGTCTGAAAACCACTTATGTAACAGCCAACTTGTATCGTAAACTACTATCGATGATACGTGAGTTTATCGTCTCATTTACGGAAAAGTACGCTCTTATGGTCAAATAGTATAACTTGTATCTAGGGTTTAGCGTATAACTGCCACCACCAAGTCTAAAATAAGGTTTTGCTTCCTGTGATTTGGAACAAGAAGAAATGGTAGAGGAAGCGACCAGGGCTGTACCTAGGGTTTTTTCTTAGAGAGGGTAGTGTGCTCATATCACTATATCTCTAATGGGGACTGATAGTTATTGTAACTTATCCGAATCGAGGTTCGGGAGGGCACTGTGGGTCTCATAATGTGGACCTCCTAGCTAGAGGGGTAATACGCCATTTTGAAATCGATAAGCAATTGGTGAGTTCAACAATAACATGCTATATTCAATACGCAACAGTGGGTTGAATACAACAAGGTATGAAATTCATAATGGAGGAGCGTTCATGCAAAATCAGACAAGTGCATTTTATGGAAAGAATTTGTTTTTTTCTAATTCTAAGTCTTTGACATCACCGAGAATTTTCTTGATCGGTTACACGGGACGGAAAATTTTATCATTCTACTAACTGTTGTGTGAATTGCTCAGTTCTAACTTCAAATGCCGACGCGTGACAAGTTTATCGACTTTTTTCCAAAATTGTAGCGCTGCTTCCGGCTATGTGACCAAATCTACTAGTATCAATAAGAGAGATGGTACTATTTTTAGTATGAGGAAGCATTCATTCCAATAAGAGAGTGTAAAACGTTCTAATAGAGAGAGATTTTAATTTTTCCACCCGTCCTAATTTTGCACCTCCAAAGTGACATCCAGTCGCTTGTCTGTTGTGTTGTGACTGTTGTGAGTCACTGGCAGCAGGTAGACCGCTTCAAGTCTCCCAATCATTCTAGGGTCCCTAACTTTAGGGACATAACATTCAAGTTCAAACAAAACCGCGCAATTGTCAGGGCTAACTTCTTCAGAGAGTTATAAAAGTAGTTCACTGTTTGTAGATGACACCAAACCTACATTACCATCTTCAACAACAACAACAACACCAACAACAACAACACCAACAACAGCACCAACAACAACACCAACAACAACACCAACAACAACACCAACATCAACACCACCAGTAGTTGTGAAACGCAAACTTCAGCCTGAAGAAATAGTCAAACCTGGTTAGTTGACATATATATTCTTATGTCTCTCACATCTTATATCTTAATAGCCGTGTTACACTACACAATATCTTGTACAATTTTTGAAACAATCCGTCAATCAAACAATTAAGTTCATTGTTTTCAGACACTAGTCAGGCATATTGAACCAAAAATTGTACAAGAAATGATTGTGTAGTGTAATACAGCTATTATACAGGTGATTTTTTGAAAAGTTTCCACCTCTGATTTCTCGCCGCCAAAATTGTTCACAGAAAAACGCCGAAACAAGTATTTGAGAAAATTTTAAACCACCTCCTACCCTTGTGAAAATCCTCTTTTCGTCAATGAGAGGACAATGTTCCCCCTATAAACTCTCGATTCTTGAAAAATAGACTTTCCAGCAAAAACAGGTCGATTTTTAATTTGGTGGGATCATCTAAGACAAGTATGGCCAAACTTTCATCTTCAACCCCTTCACTCACACCCTACCCTACTTCAAAGGGGTGGTTCAACAAAAATAGAAATATGTTTGACGGAAAAAGTTTTATTGCCTTCAATTTAATGTACCACAAGATGGGTAATGTTATCCGAAATTTCAAAGTAGGGTAGGGTGGGGGCGAAGAGGTTGGAGATCAAAATCTGGCCACTCGTGTCAAAGATGACCCCATTGGAATAAAGATCGACCTGTTTTTGCTGGGAAGTCTTATTCTCAAGAATCGAGAGTTTATGGGAGAACATTGTCCTTTCATCAACGAAAAGAGGATTTTCAAAAGGGTTGAGGGGTGGTTCGAAAAAATTTGAATGAAGTTCAACCGAGAGAAAATTTTATTGCCTTCAATCTGATGTATCACAAAATAGGTCATGCCACCCTGTATTATTATCTCGCGCAACTAAACGGCCCTGTTGTTCCACTTTTTGAGTATGTCACCTTATTACAAAAAGGATCGACACGTAGGCTTTGCCACGCAAGGAAAAATTTCCGCTAACGTCGTGAGCCAACGCCTCAGGATTTAACAAAACATTTTTGGGCTCACTGTTTCAAAGAGCTTATAGAGCAGTTAACTTTTTGTAGATGGAACCAAACCTACATCTGATCACCACTACTACTACCATTACCACTTCCACTACCACTTACCACTATCAACAGCCGCAACACTACCAGTAGTTGATAAACGCGGACTTCAACTGGAAGAAATCCCAATGGTTAAAACTGGTGAGTTATTCTCATATATATATATATATATCCTAATATTATCACTCTATACAATACAGTGTGTATAAGTAATTTTGCAACAAAATTTTCTGGTAGAAAATTGATGAAAATCACGTCTAGAAAACTCAACCCGTGTCCGTATAGGCTTCGCTAAAGATACAGAAGGCCCTAGTCAACTTTCTAGAATTGTTTTCATGCCATAATTTTATCGCAGCTGAATTTCTTGGTTTGAACATCGAAATGCCTTAAAACCTTTGGATGATAGATGCGCTGATATTATAGGAATTGACATCAGCAACCCTAAACTGTGAAAACGGCTCGTTGCTTTGGGCGATGAGCTCACCTTCACAGGCAGGTGAGTGTAGGTACTCATCGATTCTTGCTGAATCAGTCTTTTGAACTGCACTCAATAACTTTTTTTGAACTACTCCACTATCAATTATGGTTTGAAACCATAGAAAATTTGAGAGATTTTTGACATGCAAAAGACAGCGTGAGTATATGGATTTCCAAAATAAACTAACGCCTCTTTGATAAATTTGATCTCTCACTGTTTGTAGATGGAACCAAACCCACATTATCATCTCCAACAACAGCAACAACATCAACAACAATACCGACAACAACACCAACAACAACACCAACAACATCAACAACACCAACAACAATACCAACACCATCAGTAGTTGTGAAACGCAAACTTCAGCCTGAAGGAATAGTCAAACCTGGTGAGTTAATTTTATATTTATTCTTATTTCTCTTTAAAGAGTGTTTAGGTGATGATGTTATAAATTTCAATGGAAGACTTCCCATTGAAAACCGAGCATAAAAATACATACTTATAACTCGTGCCCAGAAATGCTTCGTTCCAGAGACATACAAAGGGTCATAGTTGAGTTTGTGGGATTATCTTTTTTCATAACTTCATATAAGTAACTAAACTCAGTATGCCATTTCGGGCAGATCTCCCCTTATTAGCTCTGTCAACCAATCAGACAGCTGTGGCTAATAGGCAAGTTTTTTTACCCGTCCTAACTGTACAACTCCAGCGTGACATCGAACCGCTTGTCTGTTGCGTTGAAAATTACAGGAAGCAGGCAGCCAACTGCATTCATCCCAGTGTACCCAAATTTGTGGGCCAAAAACTCAAGAATCTCAGGATTTAACAAAACCACGCAATAGCCAGAGCTCCATTTTTCAGAGAGCTCAGAACGTAGTTCATTACTGTTTTCAGATAGAACCAAATTCACATTACCACCAACAACAACAACGACAACTACAACAACAACACCACGAATAGCAACAACAGCAGCAACCACAGCAGCAACAACAGAAGTAACAACATCAACAGCAACAACAGCAGCAACAACAGCAGCAACAACAGAAGCAACAACAGCAGCAACAACAGCAGCAACAACAGAAGCAACAACATCAACAGCAACAACAGCAGCAGCAACAACAGCAGCAAGAACAGCAGCAACAGCAACACCACCAGTGGTTGTTAAACGCAAACTCCAGCCTGGAGGAATAGTCAAACCTGGTGAGTTGGTTTCTAATGCGCAACAAATACAGCCAAAACTGCATTCATCCTAGGCTACCCAAATTTTTAGGGCAAAAACTCAAGATTCAGGGAAACTAATAGCCGGAGCTCACTTTTTCAGAGAGCTCAAAACGTAGTTCGTTACTGTTTTCAGATGGAACCAAACCTACGTTACTACCAACAACAACAACAACACCACGTGACCTTGACAATGCCTGGAGCAGCGCAAGGGGGAAGAGCCTTATTTTCTTGAATGCAATGGGAGTCAGAAAAAATGCGATTTTTATCTTTGTTTGATTCTCTATCCCAATAAAAACAGTCCTGCCTCAGAAAAAAATATGACGGTGTTCAAAAGTCAGTATCACGGTTCCTATGAAAAATATGGCATTTTCTTCCCGTTTTGCCGCCATTAGTGTTGCCAAGGTGAATAGGTCAAGTTATTGGTGTGCTAAAAGCTGAAATGACTTAACGGGTGGTACTTGCTTCAGATTTCAAGACAATGTCACCTTTTTGATAGAAACACTGACCTTTTGAACGCGGATTTTTTTTTTTGTGAGGTAGGGTCTCGATTGTTTCTCTAGGTTAAATAGAAAATTAAACCAAAATGTGAATGGCATTTTTTTTTATCTCCCCATTATTGTATTGAGAAAATTGCGCTCCTGTTCCTTGCGCCACCCCTGGAATTTTCAAGGTCAAGGTGTTATTGGATCACTGAATTCGAATATGTTAAAGTTTCCACGTTGTATATCTGTTTTGTCTCTATATACACGGTATTCAGGAGATGGTGTTCAAACATTATTGGTAGATTCCCAAATAAAAATCACGTCTAGAAAATTGAAATACACCGAACCCGTGTCCGTGAATGCTTCTTTCCAGAAATACAGAAGGCTTAAGTTGACTCGAGAATGATTTTCATAGAATAACTCAAGTCTAGCTGAGGTGTTTTGGTTGAAACATCAAAATGCCCAATCCCAAACACCGTGCGGCAATAAATGAGCTTTATAGCTTAAATGGACATAAGCAACGCTGGACTGTGGAAACAGCTTCTTGCTTTGGGCCTTGAGCGAGGCCTCGAGTTAACCTTTACAGGCAGGTGAGCTCTACGTACTTATTGATTCTTGCTGAATCAGTGTTTTGAGCTGAATTTGATTACTTTTGAATCATTATACTATCAATTCAGGCTTCAAATCTTGCAGAATATGAAAGATGTCTGTCAAATAAAAAGGGTTGTAGAAGGATTCACAAAATTAACTAACGTCTCGATTACATGCGTGCTCGGCCAAAGTAGGAAGCATTACTATGGTAACGGCGTATAACTAGCTCTATCAACCAATCAGACAGCGGCAGTTTGGCATTTTTTTACCTGTCTTAACTTTGAACCTTCAACATGATATCGAACCAATGGTCATTGTTTTAGAAATCACTGAGAGAAGGCAGACAGCTTTAAGCGTCCTGATCATCCTAGGGCTCCCAACCTCGTGGGCAAAGCTCAGTATCCAGAACATTGCGCAATAACGAAGGTTCCCTTTTTCAGACAGCCTGAAACGTAGTTCACCATTGTTGAATGGAACCAAATCTACATTTTCAACACCAACAACAACACCAACAACAACATCAACAACAACACCAACAACAACACCAACAACAACATCAACAACAACATCAACAACAACAACACCAACAACAACACCAACAACAACATCAACAACAACACCAACAACAACAGCAGCAACAACAACAACAACAACAATCCGATCAGTGGTTGGTAAACGCATAATTCAGCTGGAAGATGTGATTAAACCTGGTGAGTTATTGCCATATATATTTTCTTATTTCTCCATACAGGGTGTTCAAGTGATGGCGTCCTCATATAAACCGAGTCTGAGAATACTTGGAAATCGTATCCAAGAATGCTTTGTTCCAGAGAGACAGAGAGTTTAAGTTGACATTATTGCCAGAACTTTATCGCAGCTGGTGTCCTTGATTGGAACTTCAAATGCTCTATAAGTACATGAACACGATAATACTCCAGAAACGGCCTTCAGAACCAATAAACTTAGAAAATAACTTCTTGCTTTGGGCGTCGAAGTGTGTTGTAGGTACCTATCGTGTGATTGATTGAATTCCTAATAAGTTAGGCAGACTGTGGCCTGGTCGAAATAGAGGGCGAGAAGCCGCATTTTGCTAGGGCACAGCCTGCCTAAATCAGGAATTCAATTATTGATTACACGATATTTATTGGCTCTTGCTGAATCAGGGATTTCAAATCGAGCTCGATGACCTTTGAACTACCCTGCTATCAACTGTTCGAAATCATACAAACGTAAGAGATATTCGTCAAGTGAAAGAGAGTGTATGATGTAATTATTAAGTAAACGGCTCGATGACATGTTTCTGAATTTGCTCAGACCGATGTGAGAAGGATTACCATGGTAACTGCGTGTAACTAGCTCTGTTAACAAATATGACCGCTGTATCTATTTGGCAAGACTTTTGACCCGTTCTGAGTTTGCATCTCCAATTTGACGTCGAGCCGCTTGTCTGTTGTGTTGAGAATCACTGAGAACAGGCAGTCAGCTCCAAGCGTCCTCGTCCTAATCATCCTAGGGTACCTACCTAACCGCATGGTACAAACACTCAGGATTTTACAAAGCGGCGCAACCATTAGAGCTCACTTTTTCAAAGAGATTTTAAAGAAGTTCGCTGTTTGTAGATGGAACCAAATCCACATTGCCACTACCAACACCAACAGCAACATCACCAGTGGTTGTTGAACGCAGACTTCAGCCGAAAGAAATCGACCCACTGGTTAAACCTGGTGAGTTCTTCTCATATAATTATATCTTCATTCCTCTCCATAGGGGGTTTGAGTGACTGTGTTGTTAACTTTATTGGCAGACTCCCCATTGAAAACCGAGTTTAAAAGCTGTGAAGTGAAAAAGAGTGAATAGGTATTTTCAAAACAGACTAACGACTTGATAAGAATTTGCAAAACCGATTTCAGCAAGGATAACCGTGGTACCGGCGTATAACTAGTTCTGTCAATCAATTAGACCACTGTATTTATCAAGCAAGTTTTTTCACTTGTCTCAACTTTGCACCTCCAATGTGAATTCAAGCTGCTTGATTGTTATGTTGGAGATTACTGGACGAAGTCAGCCAACTCCAAGCGTCCTGATCCTAAGAGTACCATTTCTCGTGGGCCAATAACACTGGATTAACCTGAACAACGCAATCATTAGGGTTCACTTTTCCAGAGAGCCTAATATAACGTGGTTCACTGTTTGTAGATGGAACCAACCTCACATCACCACCACTAACAGCAACACCACCAGTAGTTGGTAAACTTAGACTTCAGCCGAAAGAAACGGGCCCACTGGTTAAACCTGGTGAGTCATTTTCATATTATATCCTTATTTTTTCATACAGGGTGTTGAGTTGGTGACTCGGTCTAAAAAAATATAGAATTTGTGTCCGGGAATGCTCCGTTCCAAAGATACAGATGATTTAACTTGACTTTCAAAAATTGTTTTGTATGCCACAACTTTATCGTAGCTGGTGTTCTCGATTGAAAAATCAGAATGCCTGAACACCTAGCGGCAATAAATGCGCTGATACCTCAGAAATGAGCATCAGCAGCCCAGAAGTGTCAGAACAGATTCTACACTGGGGATTGAGGATGCCTTCACAGACAGGTGAGTTGTAGGTTGTAGGTACTCAGTGGCGGCTCTTGCTGATCAGCTTCTCCAAGTTGAACTTGTTACTCTTGAACTACCCCACTATAATTTTTTTAACTAACGTATGGTCCGAAAGTTTTGGGAATTTTTTTAAAAGCTAATAACTTTTTTTTGATAGTTTTAATTTTGTAACTTGATATCGCAAAACTAGCGTCATCTTCAACAATTTCAAATTCGTATTCAACATATTGAAGATGGGCCATTATTTTTGATGGCTCTCGATTTTCTTCTGCCATGTTCGATCATTCTCTGGACAACAGCAGGATTAATTTCTCAGAGCTCCTGCCTCCCAATGTACCGCAAGCTCGACCAATATAAGATTTTTGGTAAGTATTGAGCAGGATAGTATACGACAAGGGATGGGAAGCTGCGAATGAAGACCAATTACGGCGTCACATTTTTCAATAACATTAGATAATTCCACATTTGACAAATTGATACAGAAAATCATGGAACATGGCAGAAGATAATTGAGATCCATCGAAGATAATGGTTCATTTTCAATATGTTGAATATGAGTTTGTTATTGTTATATATGATGTTAATTTTTGCAATATCAAGTACGAAAATAAAGACTATTCAGAAAAAGTTATTAGCTTAGAACTATTTCCCAAAACTTTCGGACCATACGTTATAAGATATTAAAAAAAAAAAAATGAGTTGGTGGGAGTAAAATGATGTATGGATTTTTTGAATGAAATAACGTTTCATAAACATGCTGGGGCTCAGAAGATGTCAGTGAAG
Source organism: Anaspis maculata (assembly GCA_949128115.1). Taxonomy (NCBI): domain Eukaryota; kingdom Metazoa; phylum Arthropoda; class Insecta; order Coleoptera; family Scraptiidae; genus Anaspis; species Anaspis maculata. The sequence goes on from OX421964.1 coordinate 4,396,858, forward strand.
GTTGCCAAGGTAACGACGTATACCTAGGCTCTGTCAATAGCCCAGGCATATTAGGTTTTAACCCGCAACAAATTCCCACAAATCTGAAATTTGGTATACGGGCCTTGTAAGACCTAAGGAATAACATATCAAAATACTCGGTGGCACACCCTTGTGCGTCATTGATTGTGGGGGAGGGGGCTAAATATTGCCATTTTAAATGCGTAAATGACACCCTGTAGCTTATATAAATGAAAAAAATCATATTTAGATGCCTCAAGGCTTCACAATATTTGCTTGATGTTTGAATTGTTGATAAGTAGTTTGGGTTGCCTAGAAAAAAAAAAAAGAAGATCGGCAAAATTTATTTTGTTTATCTCTCAAAAACCTCGAATTGATATCGGCAAGTGTGGTATCGTTTCTAACTAAATCATGGCCTCTGATATCAAATATGGTGTTTAAAATTGAATTGAAACACGATTAAACAAGTTTCACTGAAAAAACGACGATTTTTGCCATCTGAAATTGTTCTTTTCTAATTTCGGTTTCCGTATGGTTAGAATCATCTCAATTGAGTATTCCCAACAGAATTCATTGTTCTCAACCATTCTATACCTGAAAACGATGAAAACAATGTGCCTGTATTCATTACAAGATCAGACAATTGATCTGTTGTGAAAGTGATTATATGCCCAATTTTCTCACGAAAATGCATACAATTTTTGCAGTTCTTTTTTTTACTGATGAATGATGGAGCGGTGTTCCACTGTTTTTGTGTGTAATACTGAGTGAAGTTCTTCCTCTATCAGAAAATACCAAAAGCTATTGTATCTATCCGGCAATAGAAACATAAAATCATCTTTTCTGTAGCCGTTATTCCATTTTCAGAAAAAAAAGTAGATGTAAAACTTGTTTGATAAAGAATTGATGCTCTGACTTTGTAATATAAAGTGCTCAACAATGAAAGTGTTACAAAGCAAAAATTCACCCAATTTTGAACCGCTGTAACTTTTGATTGGCACAAACGATTCTGATTCTGTTTCAAGTACTGAAAAGCTCAATCTTTTGGCCATCTTTCTTGTCAATATTGAATTCATAGAACCCCTCATAAAATTTCTACAGGGTGATGAAGAGAGCAGTGCAAAATTGATGAAAGTTCAACATACCCCCGTTTTCGTTAAAAAATTTTTTTGGGAGTATCAACACCAAATTTATGAAGAATGATGTGTTCCCTCGAAACGGTTTTTGAATTTTCAGGATTCCAGTCGAAACAGCCAAAATGTGATTTTTTATTGTGAATACTGTATATTATTCCTGTAGCAACGCAAAAACATTAGAACTTTTCATATCAAGATGACGCCACTTGGTAGGCTTGTTCACTGAACAATTCTGAGCAATTTGACTTGCAACACGTTCCTATTGTCTAGTGTAGGGGTGAAGAAAAGCCCAATTGGCAGTGTACTTTTTGGTACTACTCCTGAAATTTGAGTTTTTAGCATTAAAAAAAGGTTAATTTTTACTCTCTTTAGTCAACATGGGACTACGTCATTAGAATTGAATAACCAACATTCCCGCCATTTTATAATTTTTTGCCTTTACCTCAAATTTCAAAACATAGGCATGTTTGGCTTCATTTCTTGAAATGTTGGTCCCCTAAATGGGATTCTGTCAATAAGATCTGTCTATCTGTTTGTTTATCTGTCTATCTCTTTCCGAAAAAATATTTATAGAGTTTTTAACCCCACCCCCCTTCTTCCTGAAATTCTCTGAGTGTTCAATTTGATATTCTTGGCCTCTCAATTCTATTCAATGCAGTCAACGTCATCCTGCATAGCACCGGAAGAGATAATTTTCTGTGGAAAAAATGCCACCCAAATTTCACCCTTTCGCTCCCCCCACCTCATCTCAAAAATCTAAAATGGCAATCACCTACTTTGTGATACATCAAATTGAAGGAAATTAAATTCTCTCCAGGAACAAAATTTTGTCAAACTTTTTAAAACCCCCATTTTTCTCACAAAACACCCCAAATGTTCAATTTATTAGGAGGGGGGTTGAAAATTGAAAAAAAATTGTTTTTGGAAGGAGAATTCAATTCCCTTCAATTTGATGTATCACAAAGTAGGTAGTGTTTCGTAAAATTTTGAAGCTGAGGTGGGGGAGAGCAAAAAGGTCAATTTGGGTAGCACTTTTTCCCCCGAAAATTCTTTTCTTCGATGTTTCCTATGATGACACTGACTGAATTAAAAACATTTGAGAGGTCCAGAATTAAAAATATGACAGTCAGAGAATTTTTAGGGCAAAGGAAGGTGGGGTTAATATTTTTGTAAATATTGTTTTCAGAAAGAAAATTTAAATCTCTTCAATTTGATGTATCGCAAGGTAGGTCATGTCGTTTGAAATTTCAAAGTTGGGGTGAGTGGGGGCGAGGGGGCTTAAGATTGAAATTTGCCAGTTCATGTTTTAGATGTACCCTTTGATATGAAAATCGACCTGTTTTTGCTCGAAGAAATATTCACTAGGAATCGGGAGTTATTGCAGGTGGATAGTTTTCAAATGGTCACCCGGTGCAGTATGCACAATAAAGAATCACATTTTGGCTGTTTCGACTGGAATCCCGAAAATTCAAAAACCGTTTCGAGGGAACACATCATTCTTCATAAATTTGGTGTAGATACTCCCAAAAAAAATTATTTGCGAAAACGGGGGTATGTTGAACTTTCATCAATTTTGCACTGCTCTGTTCATCACCCTGTGGAAAAATTATGAAAAGCTCTATGCATTTCATAGTGACAAGGAAGATGGCCAAAAAATTGGGCTATTTAGTACTTGAAACAAAATCAGAATCATATGTGCCAATTGAAAGTTATATCGGTTCAAAATTGGGTGAATTTTTGCTTTGTAACACTTTCATTGTTGAGCAGTTTAAATAGGCGTGAGCAATTGATGCTGTTTTTGTCCAAGATAAACATGAATATAGGATTTGTCGGTAATTTTTATTTTTGACAGCTTCAGACAATGATGCTCCTAAATGAAGAAACCACAATTTTTTTGTAGAGAATTCATTATTTTCGGGATGAGCACTGTGAATATCAACTATTCACTCATCAGTCTCATCACATGGGTCTGTTTCGAAGATGGGAAGAAGAACCTATCAACAATACTCAGCTTTATTGGCCATCACAAAATATTCTTACATGTTTCTCATTCAAAGAGCCAGGAGAGAAATTCCACCTTGCGCGTACTATTCACGCCACTATCAAGCAGAAATGTTTTATGGCTACCGGAGTCCACTTCATAGGCAACAATATACCGTGTTTCCTTTGAGACCCACCTTATATTGTTATAATGATTAGTTCGTCCACAGGAACAGTTTTAGAGAAAAGTGTCTGGGTGAATTTTTTGACTAGATATTCAAAGCCCAAAATTGTAGGAGGCACAGAGGTGTTAGTCCAAATATTTTTATATGTTCTTCCTTAGGAATCATACCAGTTATATATCAATATTCAACTTTGTGCGACATTGCTTGAGGCTTTAAACTCTCACATGGTTTTTCCTGAAATATCCGGGCGACAAATTAACACTCAGCCGCCTTTCCCGCAGAACTAACCAATCGAAAGAGTTACAAAGGCTCCCTCACACACTTCAGCACTAACAACAAATCTCTTTCGTTCATTTGAAACATATCTTATATCGATTGGATACTCCGTTCACTTGCAGGAACAGCTTGGAGAGAGGTATCTCTCTAATTCTCAGAACTTGACCTTTGAGGATAGAAATCAAAGGACGCACGAGGGTGTAAGTCCGAGTATTTTGATATGTTGTTCCGTAGGTCCAATAGAACATATATACCAAAACTCAGCTTTGAGGAAATTTGTTACGAGTTACCACGATTTCTCGACTAAAATGCCTGGGCTACAACCAATCAACGTAACATCTAGCCGATCCCTGATCTAGCCACATGTCTGTTGTGTTCAAAATCACCGGGAGGAAGCAGGAAGCAGTCACCTTCAAGTATTCTAATTATTCCAGGCTCGATTCCAGGATTCTTGACCTCGTGAACCAAGGAGTCACGATTCAAGCAGATGGCGCAGAGCTCACTTTTTTAGAGAGCTTTTTTTAACCTATGTTCTCTGTTTGCAGATGCAACCAAAGCACCACCATCACCAACAACAGCAACAACAACATCAGTAGTTGTTAAACGGACACTCGAGCGGGTAGCAATGGACCCACTGGTTGAACTCTGTGAGTTCTTCTCTTAATTATCCCAATTTATCTATACAGTGTGTTACAATGATGTCGATCGTTACAAATAAAGTTTGATGATAGACCTCGTGATAGACCTTCCCATCAAAAACCATGTCTCAAAATACATATGCTACACATGAAAATGTTTGAGCACAAGCTATAACATTACGCCTCATTGGCATTCAAGAAGAAAAATTATTTTGAAAAGGGTGGTTTGTTGAATTTGCTGCAATTTTGCACTGTTTTACATTTCACCCTGTGGATATTTTCAAAATAGCCCACCAATCTTTACCTCCCGTAGATCGGCAACGGAAAGATTGAGCTAACTAACTGTAAAAACAAAATTCACATTGCTTGTGTCATTTAAGAGTTATTGTGGTCCAAAGTCGGACCAATTTTTCCCTCGCGAAAGCATACTTGTTGAGCAGTTTATTTGGCCATGGCTGGAATTATATCTGTGCCTCAGAAGACTCCCTACCTACAATTTTCATATCGTCTGCAAACTTGTGACCGTCATTCAGAGTACCCGATTACAAAATGTATGTACATATTTTCAGGTACAAATAAAAACGGAGCTGTCAATGGTGCGTGTCGGTCGGCAGCTGCCAAACCTGCTGTCGTGGATCCCAAAAAAAGGACGATGGAGACGCTCAAGCAAATGAAAGAGTTGACAGAGAAGTCAGAGGGTCAGGCAGCTTGAAGCGTTGAGAAAAATTGAATGCGTGCAGGAAGCTCACGATAAGGATATGTTAAAATAATCAGTAAGGATGTCATGAAAACAAATAAATGAAAAATGAATGAAGTTGAGTCTCCGTACTTGAAACACCTTCAGCTATTTCTTCCCATGCACCTGGATGGGTAGGCAGCCCATTATACTCACATTTGGTTCAGACTTGTTCAATTAAATCATATTTCCCGCTTTATTCCCTACAACCTTACATGAAGCCAATTTTAAAATTATAACCAAATTGTCCCCGATGAATAATAACAATGCATGAATCATCAAATGTGTCACGCTTGACGTCATTACAATGATACATGATAAAAATGGCCAATAAAGTCATCACCAGTGATGAATCATATTGAATATCACAACATGCTCCAACGCAAACCAGCAGAATCAACAACCGGGTGAGAACAGTTAAGAAAGTGTGGCGGCTACACGAGAGCTAGTGAACTGTTTTTCTATCTAGGCTGCGCAAAGCAAAAAGGGACTTACCAACGGCCGATGTTCTTTGGCTTCTGGGTGTTGCGTTGACACGGTGGTGCACTAGAGGATAGGATAGAAAGGAGGCACCACGCACTACGCGCCACCAAGTTGGGGCATCACTTCTTACGGCCGAGAAAACAATTAAATAATTACGAGTCCCATATTACAACAACAAGCGGCGGATGCGAGCTTAGCTATCGACGCGTTTCTGATTGCTACTGCCCTTTTTTGTTTCCCAACCCAAAACAAAAAACAATAGCCAGTGGCGTGACCAAAGTGTCTTATTTCATGAGATTGAGATACCAAAGAAAGAAGAAGTATCCTATCTCCAAGATACGCTTTGCTCAATAGGCACAACGGTAAGGAGAAGTATCTGCTTTCACCAAGTACCCGTCTGCCACAAGACCCATGGATGGATACGGAAGACAGCCGATCAGTGTAATATGCAATATAGTAAATACGAGTATATGAAGAAATCATTCAACAATTCAACTAAAATGGAGAACAAAAGGTTGATCATGTCATCAAATTTGACAACATACCACGTCACCTGTGCTCAAGTCGACGTATTGTTGTGACACTCGGTCCTGGTTCCCCTGCTAGCTCGCCGCCGGAGTCGTGATAGCATCGTTGGACTCTCTCGTTTTTCTCAAACCACCAACAAAGGTGACTCTACATACATCCCCTTGCTTTACTCAACATAAAACACAACTTCATTCAGGAAGCTCTCAATCATTGACATCTGCCTGGCGAGATAAATTACAAAACAATCACACAACTATTGCTGCAAGCGTTCCGGAGGCGTCTGAGATCTTTTCTGGGAATCTTCATTGTCGAAAAAGACTTGGATCTACTCTTTTTCAGGATCTGGAGCTTGAAAGTAATGATCTCCCTCGTCTTCTTTTACCAGACCTCTACTCACTTCTCCAACTTTTTGCTACTCCCATTTCTTGACGAGCGCATATCCATTTTTCAGGTGTATCACTGAAACCCACCATGTTCAAAGTTATTTCCTTCCTGATGATTGTGACAGCCGGGAGATCTCAGTGTCGGTGAGCATTGGAACTGTGTTACCGGCATTTTGGTGAGAAATTTGAATCTAGCGACTTTTATCTGGTGGCATTTGGTTGGTAGCTCTGACTCTAGTAACTTGGTGGGAAATTTGAGTTTGGTGATTTTAATGGCATTCGGTTGTTGGTACCTCTGAATTTAGTCTGACAGTTCGCTGGATCTGTTGAGCTGGTGTTTTGGTGGGAGATTTGAGTTTGAAATTGGGTCGACTGATTGTAAATTTTTGAGGCCTCAAAAGAACGTTCTATCCTGGGTGGGATTCTAACCTACAACTTTTGGGTTTCTGGCATGTCGTTTCAACCAGTAGACTACTACAGCCATTAAAAAAAATTAACGGCTCAATCGTGGTTTATGTGTTAGCATTCACGCAAGCTTTCACGTGACTTGGCCGTCTAGTTATCTGTGTGTGTGGCGAACTTACAAAATTTTTAATCAGGTCGTCTGGTTGTATTGAATTTTCACCCTGTATTCCTCAAAATCAAGCTAATTGGACCACGGCAACGAAGAATGTGTATAAGGGTCATTCTCCGAGATTGTGCAAAATGATGTCTTATCTTGATTTTTTGAAAAATAATGTTTCATTAAAATATTTTTTACAACTATCATGAATGGTACAAAAGTCTTTAGTTGAATAGACGAATATTGAATCGATTCATTCCTGTTTACGGAGAATATTGCTTTCACATTAGATGAAATCTCAACTCCGTGACATGTCCCGCGATCGAACCTTGAACGAGACTTTTTATTATTCGGGTTTGTGAAAGAATATTCTGAAGTAATAATTTGTACTTATGGATCTTATGATTCACTAAAACCCAATAGAAAGAGAAATCATGCCAAATAATGGTAGGTATCAAAGTTACCCATTAAATTAATTGCAGAAGATTGGTCCCGGTTATCATTCTCAACTCCGTTACTCATTTTGTAATTTGAAACATGAAAAAATAAATGGCTGGCTGTCTAACTCACCTTTAGGAATGCCAAACAGGAGCACAAAGCTCGATAGGTGAACCGGCATGGATGTAATCATGTCGGATTTTTTCAGATATTTTGCTAAAGGTAGGGAACTTGTTATCCACCACATCACGTTCTTAACTCCGTGACATTCATCTCCGGTTAATGCGTTAATGGAATACCACTTTTGGGCCAACTAACACGTACGTATTAGCTTATTGCATCTACAGAAGCCATGTGTGCTTCAAAAAGCTCCAACTTCAAATTCAAACGATTGGAGCCCAGCAAAGTTTGAAAATTCTCAACTCCGTTACTCTCAACTCCATTTAATATCACAGAGTTGAGGACTAGTCATGGAATTGAGGATCCGCCTATTTTTCTTCTAATAAATCATCAGAAACACAATCATGAGCGTCTTCAAAGTATCTTGAAATTTTCGAAATTATCACGTATTTTTTAGTCAAAAAAGGGGGAGAACCAAGAATTTGAATGTAGTGTGGAAAGGAATAGTGAGAAGAAGAAACTTGTTATGAGAAGGCTACGCGAAGCTCTAATCATTCAGTCAGGTAGGAAGAAGCGAAACAGTGCTTGTCTTCAACGTTTTTGCATTCAAAGCTACTTTTTTTAATAAATTTCCATGCTTGGTGAAAATGCTTGGCTCAGCTCGGTGCCATCAAATAAAAAAAAAATGACAGTTTTTCATAAGGAAGCTGATTCCTTCCGGTTTGGAGTTGCAAATTAGGTTGCCAAAGGCCTATCAAAGGATGGTTAGATTTCTCAGAGAATTTCATAATTTTTTTTGGAACATGTTATTTTGCCGTTTTTGAAGAATAACCCATAAATAGAACGTCTAGGCCACTTCCCGGAGCTGTATGAACATAATGTCCCTGGATCGTGTTTTTGACTGTATATCTGGTTGCCTAACCGGGTTCTAAAATCTGGTAACAATCTCTAGCGACATAGTTAATACCACTGTTTGTTTCACCACGACGAGAGAACAAGGTTCCTGCCAACCCGAAGGGAGCTAATAGGATTTTTTATAATTTTGAAGGTTGGAGGGACGAAAGTTGGTCTTTCGAGCCTCTCTATATCCGTCAGTTCAAAACATTTTGATAAAATCCTCATGGCACAATATTGAGTACAAAATATCGATCACTGATTGAATGTAATTTGAATTCCTGTTTTCTACATTAACAGGGTGAGTCATGAACTATACAAAGTTCAGTTTTCCAAAAAAAAAACAGAATCAAAAGAATTCTACAAAAATGAATTGCGTTGTGATAATCCTCAACGTTTCACTTAAAATCCTTAAACCCTCCCTTTCAAACTTCTCAAATTGCTAGTGAGCTTTTCAAGTAGTCCTTGAAGTCCCCAAGTTGCTGCTGAATTGTTTATGCTATATTGTTTCAAATTCTTCAATTTTTCCGTCAAACTTTCAGGCCTGATGGTAAACTGGCTTTTAAAACCTCCACAATTATATTCAATTACCTATGCAGTTTTTCGATGCTGCTCCTAAATTCTTTTTTGAAACTTTTCAAACTCTCATCTTGCTACTGAACTTGCCAATTTCAAATCAATCACTCCTCAACTTCATCCTTAACACCTCAAACTGCATCGATTCTTTTCATTTCTTGCTCAACCTTCTCGATTTGTGAATTTTTCTGAGTTGAAAGTCTTAAATCGTGCTAGACGTAATTTTGTTCCAGGTTTTACAGGGTTTTGGGGGGGCTATTTTGACTATATTCACTGCACTGATATTCGTTGGAGACTTCGGCTCGAGCTAAGCTAAAAACCCGTACAATTGGCGGAGGAGCCGTTCGAGAAGAGCTTACCAGATTCATAGCGAAGCTGGTGGGCTCATTTAGAGTTCTCCCAGTTAGGCGACACTTGAAAATGTGGTAGATAATATCATTTTGTTGTTAAAAATTCGAATTCGATTAACAGCTGCCAATCGTCCTCAAATGCGATAGGTCAAATCCAAGTCCCGGAAACACGAACTCAAGAAAATTATGTTGAACTCCGTGAAAGATAATACCCAAGATTCAGCAGTAGACAAAAAGCTATCGAGAAACAAATGACGGAAAAAAAGCGTTAAAGAAGTGGCCTTCGCTACTTGGTATGGCGAAGCATGAAATAATCTGAACGGTTTTTCTTGGAAGCATAGGTGGGAATTGTTTCAACTATTTCACAGAAGTGTCAATAATATTCAAATATAGAGCTCCCAGACTATATGACCGGAATATAGCAGACCGAAACTCCACAGTTAAGTTTTTTCCACGATTGGAGGCTCATCAGTGTAGGGGCATCCCAGGTTGGACGATCCAATAAAATTGCAAAAAATATAGTAGTCTAGTGTTGTAGTGCTCTGAAAGCTCAGTGCATCAAAAACTTTCGGTTGCTTTGGAGGGATTGAAGGGATTGGAGGGGCTTTGCTGAGGAATCCTTCCTCAGGAGCTGAAATCTGCAAAAATAAAGCCGATCTTTAAAAAAGGTAGAAAAGATGATTTCACAAACTACAGACCCATAGCTATTTTAAACAGTTTCAGTAAGGTATTTGAGAAGATCATAGCAAATAGATTGATTGACTTTTTAGAGAAAGAAAAAATACTGAACGAAAATCAAAACGGGTTTAGGAGGGGAAAATCAACGATACGATCAGTTTATATGACACTGACTGATATCCTGCATTCCTTAAACAATGACAATAACACAGTGGCAGTATGTATGGACCTGTCAAAGGCTTTCGACAGCGTGGACCATGACATGCTTTTGAAAAAAATTGAGAACTACGGAATTCGAGGAAATGCTTTGAACTTGATTGCCAGTTATCTGTCTGATAGGGCTCAATATGTGATGGAGAAAATGGCCGATGGATATTATATGAAGTCAGAAACTATGACGATTAAAAGAGGAGTGCCCCAAGGGTCCATTCTTGGCCCCCTGCTCTACATCATATATACAAACGACTTACCACAAATTTTATCAGAGAGAGTACTGCAGTTTACAGATGATACGTCAGTCATTTTCAGCAGCAAGGAAGGTGGTCATTCCCTAAAACAAAAAATTGTCTCTGCAATTGATAAATTGCAGCAGTGGTTCAATGTAAATAATTTGATGTTGAATGTAAATAAGACCCAAATATTAGAATTCAGTTTTCATCCACCTCAAGAAAGACTAAGCATTCCATATAGCGATACTCACATTGACTCCAGAGAAAAAGTTACATTCCTTGGCGTGGGATTAGACTCCAGACTTGATTGGACACATCACATAGATTGCCTCCTCTCAAAAACAGGGAGATACGCTTACGCACTGAAAATGTTAAACTTATTTGTAAATACACGTAGCTCTCTAACGGCATATTATGTCCATGTTCACTCCCGCTTGAGTTATGGTATAGTGTTTTGGGGTAGAGCGAGAGATTTCATTAGAGTTTTCAGACTACAAAAAAGATGCATCAGAAATATACTTGGACTTCAATATGCCGATAGTTGTAGACAGTATTTCATCCAGTTGCGTATACTCACCCTTCCATGTATGTATACCGTCCGTTTTTTTTTCTAGGCCCCAGCTTATAGCGCCTTTATTATGGGTTTTACACCCAACATATTATATATTTTTGAAATCAGAAAAACAAAATCTTTCGATTGATGATATGTCAAATTATTTTTGACAGATGTCATTTTTTGATAATTGACAGAATAGTACTTGTGACATACCATTTTAGAGCCCATAAAATTCTTAGGAGAACTGTGTTTTCATTTCTAGAATAGGATGTCTTTTACAGCTTCTGGGGGTCTTTGAATAGGAAAAATTGTTCAAATTCAGAAATACCTACTCAATAATTAAAAGGTATTTTTGAAATCAACTGATAATAATATTTTGATTTTGAATCGTCCAAATTAGCGGGAGACTCTATAAACACTTTATCTTTCAGATAAGCTCATAAAAAAATCGAGGGGGTCATACCTGGCCACCTCGGATACTATCGCGTTGGGCTGGCAGTTCCAATTCACCGGTCGTTGAATCTCTCATTCAAGGAACAAGGAGACGGTCATTTTGAGTAACTTTTTCAAGACATTTTTCGTTTCATTGTGATTATTTATTGATTATCATCATTAGTTATTATTGAAAATACCTGTTTTGCCTATACTTACGTACTTATTGAGTATTTCTGAATTTCAACAATTTTTCCTATTTGAAGACATCTAGAAGCTGTGAAAGTCATCCTATTCCAAAAATAAAGACACAATTTTCCTCAGAATTTAATGGGCTTTAAAATGATGTATCACAAGAACTATTCTGTCAATTGTCAAAAAATGACATCTGTCAAAAATAATTTGACATACCATCAATCGAAAGATTTTGTTCTTCTGATTCCAAAAATATATAATATGTTGGGTGTGGAACCCATAATAAAGGCGCTACGCGCTGGGGCCTAGAAAAAAAAACGGACGGTATATTCGAATGTATAATGTTTGTGAAAAAAAATATGGATCTGTTTGTCGGCTCTTCTCATGGCCACAACACCCGAAAAAAGGAAAATTTATTATGTGAGAAATACAACTACACTTTTTTGCAAAAGAACGTAGAACACATGACTGTAAAAATATATAACACTGTTCCTATCGCCTTGCGCAGCCTGCCAATAAATAAAATGAAAAATGTAATACGGAATATACTAATCCAGAAAGCGTACTATACAGTAGAAGAGTTCTTTCAGGACAAAGATTTTATTTTGTGAGATATCGGGATATCCATCGCTTTTAACTTTGTATTGATATGTCTTATTTATTATTTTATCTATATTTGTATTGTTCATCTTTGTGCATCTTTGTTATTTATCCAGATTCAAATTTTATTTTTGTATTTATTTTTTATCTTTACAAGTATGACACGTTCGACGCCTTTTAGGCAATCATGTACAATGTACAGAAGAACAAATGAAGAAAATTGATTGATTGATTGATTGGCCCTGAAAGGTGCACTTATTTGCGTGTTTGTTCTGTCTGATATGCAAATGGTTGAACTCCGTAGATCATAGAAGATTGGTGTGTTCACGTAATCAATCAGCATGCAACGAAAATATCTTATTACTCAACAATACAAAACGCTATACATAATCAAACTGAGCATTCAAGATTTGATCATCAATAAAAAATATCAAAATCGATAGATCCTTTGTTCTGCAAGACATTTTAGTACACCCCATATACCAACAATAGGCAATAACAAATCCACGCTCACAACTTTTATAACTAACATAAACTTCTTGGAAGTTACACGAAGCATTTACTGAACAAGTACGTACTTATTGAACATATGCGAGAAAATGCTGGGTATAGTTTCTTTTATGTCATTTTCTGTTCAAATCATCTAGCTATCCGATTGTAACAAAAAAAGTCAAGATGAAGACAATAATCCTGGCAGCTTTGGCCTTGACCGTAGCAAATGCGGTAAGTTTACTTTTTGTAATTGTTATATTTATTTGTGACCAGAACTAACTGTTTTCTCTAAACTGTCGTTAATTCTTATGCAGTACACTCCAGAGCTGACTGTCCAGAAGGAAGCTTTATCTAAACGTAAGAACAATTATTTCCAAAATCGAACTTTACAACTATTTTATTATTATTATAAAACGTTGCATCTTTGAAAAGGGAGGCCGGAAGATGTATCTTCCAGCTAAAAGATTCATGAGTGTAATATGGTCCCAAAGTACAGTTTTGCAATAGCGCTGCTGGGACTTCTAGAAAATAAATTCTGATAAAAACAGCATGTCGACGAAAGCACCTACTAGCTTATTTTTAGCATAGTTGTCGTAATTGAGTTTATACCACTTATTATGGAACTGGCTATTTGTGGCATATTCTGGGCTAGTGAATCATTATCATTGTCATCTATCAAAGGAATTTTCGAGCTTTTCACAGCCAATTTTCCCTGGTTTCGTTGAAATGTTCTTGCGCTTTTTGTAACTTTTCAAATGACATGTTATGTAGCTTTAACACTTTTTTGAAACTTTCAGCTGATGAATCCATCACGGGCCCTGGATGGAAGAACAAAGCAATAAGGTTGTAATATTTTTATTTAAAAATCACTATTTATATGGAAAAGAAACTAGGGTAGTGTCAGAACTGACGAATAGACCAAATATAAAAAAAAATAAGAAACGTTTACCTGAAATATCATCGATTCATCGGATAGCTGTATTACACAACACCATTTCTTGTGAAATTTCCTAAACAATCTGTCAAATCAAGAATCAAGATCATTGTTTTTTTACCCTGTTTAGCCAGATTGTTCAAGAAATTGTATAAGAAATTCTGAAGTGTACAACTTTAGAACATGGTGAATCCAAAATTTTTAATTTCAAATTATTTCCGAAGAAAAGAACACTTTTCTTTGGATTTTATCACAAACAACATTATAACCAACTTGCCAGCTGTAATGGTTAGGTATCTGTGAATTTACCATCCTTCTCGGCGTGTTGATAAGTAGTAATTGATTTTGATTCCAAAAAGTATCCATTATGTTTGAAAATTTTCCTTAATATTGTCGCCGTCGGTCTTAAAATTTTCCAAGTACCTACCTATGATGATACTCAATGAGTTTCTTTTAGAAGAAAATACGGGGTGCTTTTTTGCAATGGTGGCTGGAGATTATTATTATTTGTTGTATAACCACTATACTAAGATTGAGAGAAAACTTGATAGCGTCCTGTGGTGGAACCACTAACACTCGACAGTTGTCGATCTCGACAATTTCTCCTTCCCGAAAGGGTGAAGGGTGCAGAGGAGAAAAAGGAAATTAGGGTGAAGGGTGCAGAGGGGAGAGGGAAAATTGTCGAGATCGACAACTGTCAAGTGCTGGTGGTTCCACAGCTGGTTTGTCTGGAGTAATGAATTGAAGGTGTGTACAGACCTGAGCGTCTTCTCGCGGGACGAACAGTGCTCTAAAGACACTAATGAGTTGCCCAGAGTAGAGTGAAGAGTAGAATAAATCAGGCAGAGGTTAGCGGAGGTATCAAAAGCTACCAGTGGTGTACGTCTTTCGGTAGTGGGCTTCTTGTGCATACATGGTTGTGAAAACCCAGCACGCCCTCTTATATCTATATGCCAAAAAAGACAAAACCTCACCAGACAAAACGTAACCAAGAATAAAAAATGTTCAACATCACCTCCAAACTATACATGAGTCACAAGGAGACCCTCCAGTGCTTTGAACGACACAAAAAGATTTCAAGGGCATGTAGATATACAATGGAGTGCAACAACAAAGAAAAATAGATCACAGAGTTTCAAAAAGCGTAAAAAAAAAAGAAAAAGTCACGCAAGGGAGGTGGGGATCCAAAATTATACTTGAAGCACAAGAGGGCTCTAAGAGCTTTGAACGACACAAAAAGAATGCAGAATTTCAAAAATCACAGATAAAGACACAAGAGGGCTCATTATGGCTCCAAGTGAGACACTCAGTCTCAAGTGACCTACAGCTTTGAACAGCACACGGATATAACTGGACCCTTCAAGGCTCCGTACAACAAAAGACACAAGGAGACAAAGAGTCTCGAAGGTCATGGCTGGAGACAAAGAAGAAGACTCATCAGGGCTCCAAGCGACACGTGAGGTCACGGAGAGATTACAACTTTCAACGGCGGATAGAGAAATAAGGGGGCCCGCCAGGGTCTCCAGGGTCCAAGAAGGCATAAAGAGGCAATTAGTTCAAGGAGCCATAGCTGGAAGAGTTTCGAAAATTTCACCAAAGAAACAAGAAGAAGCAGGAGGATACACCAGAGTCCTTGAAGCCAGAAGAAGACGCAAGGGGGCTCATTAGGGCTCCAAGCAATACGTAAAGTCACAAGCAGGTGAGCTGGGCTGGACATGAACATACAAACTACAGATGAAGTCAAGTACAAAAGGCATGAGGGGGTTCATCGCTCATCAGGGCTTCTAACAACACAAGAAGACATAAAGGCAGAGCTTCAAAAGCCAAAAAAAAATCTCAAGAGACGTTTCGGAGGGGGAGGGCGTTCAATTTGGACACCTCCTCTTTCACATGGCCACTTTTTCTGCTCCAGAGCCGTTGACTGTTTTGCGAGGTCCCATTAATAAAACCACTGGTTCTGCTTGTTATATACCCCCCCTACCCCCCTGACATGACATTAATTTGGCCTATTTGTGATTGTCCGAAATCTGAAATTTGGAACCCTTCGTCGTGCCCGTTTTTGTTTTCGTTGCGCCCGCGTTGAAACCCGCGGTTCCAAACCCTTCGATTCGCTTTTGCTCAGGGGTAAGACGACCCGGAGGGAGAGAAGAAGGAACTTATTAAAACACGCTCATTGCACTGAAATTTACATTTACTCAAACAAAATAAGTGCAAAAACAATCCTTTTATGGTTCTTTTCTCAAAACACCTAACACAGGACTGACAGAGTGCAAAATGACACAAAACGAGCAACATTAATAAAAACAATTAAAACACAACAAAATATATGTCAAACTGTCAGTCAAAGAAAAAGGGAGAGTGACGAATTCGGAAAAAGCAACTCTCTGGAAGAATTCGCCGAACAAACCAGTGAGTTGAGCCCAAGGAAGAAGACTCGCAAATATATGATAAAATGTCTCACTGATAATTTCAGGTATTCAATGTACGTAAAATTAGTAGAACAAAATCACGGAAACATCAGTAGATAAACGCGAAAACATCAGTAGATAATGTATAAAAAAAAACAATAAGGGATAAAACCCACAGGGTATAATGAAATCAGCAATAATAAAATATCAATGGGGATCGTGCAAAATACATAGGTACATCAAATAGCTGACAAAATTAGCAGTGAGCATCGAAATGACATGAAAAAATTTATCGAGTCACAAAAACAGACGGAGGACAATTGACATTAAATTAACGTGACAATCAAATCATGACATAGATCAAAATAAGGCGTACAAAAAATTACAGTCAAGTAAGATGTAACAAGCAAGTTTTACACAAAAGAAATGACATGGTCATCATCAACATAATGACATAAAATGTAAATAAACAAGCTCAAATTCATACAAGGTAAAACCTGCGTGTGTTTAAAAATAGACGGCCAGAGGATAATGTGTGCGTTTCAATTTATCAGACAAAAAAGTAAATTAACCCAAGAAATGATAATTTAGGTACATTCAAAATCCATTGCAATGTTCAAAAATGAGGCGAAATTAACACAGACATAAAAAATAAATAACAGTACGTACCATGGATATACACAAACAAAAACACAACTCTTCCGGCCAGCAGGAGCCGAGAGAGTCCCTGCACTCCTTTCGTGAAGTGTTTAGCTCTCCGGCAACCGACACCCTCTTGTCCCCGCTGTCCACCAGCGGTCGACAGAAAAACACGGACCCCAAAGTCGTAAAATCACACATTCCAAGAATTTGAACATATACAAATTTTTAGAGCTATCGACGGCGCGCTTATAGCTAAAATACATGCTTAAAATATGAAAATTAAAATAGGGCGAAACCCTACAGAGCGCCCCTTGAAGAAACGCCGGACGAGAACAGAGGCCGATGACGGCGGTTCTTCACAAACCCAAGACAGGGCATGTGGTGAAGTTTTTCTTCTTGTTGTTGTTCTTCTTGTTGCTGGCGAGGTAGCTTCACATAAAGCAGATGAAGAAGTAAGAGCAGCGCCCCTAGTCGACAAAAGTTGAGCAAGTGTCCAGTTGTTGGTGAGGGTTTCAGACAAGCTGCTTTGTTGAGACCAGACAAGAGGCGGACGCCCCTAGATTGCATGTGGTGACCAAGGAGTTGGACATCCTGTTGGCAACTGGAACTCGTGTGTCAAAACTTGTGTTTTGCTTCAGGGCAGACGCTTTAGTGGAACCAGGTGGTACGGTCAGAAATTGGCGGGTGGTGTGTTGACTGCAGGCAAGAAGTGCTGTCGTCATCATGAAGCAAGATGACTATGATGATTCTTGGAACGTTTCGGTGCCAAAATTGGAGCAGCATCAAGCAGCAAGATGGCGGCGAAGTCATGCAAGATGACAGTGGTGATGTTTGACAGGTCCAGTTTCAAGAGCATGTCGGGTCACGGATGTTGTGCGTGCGACAGACCCGGTGTTGCTTGAACCATGTTTCGTGCAGCAGGAAACGCTTCGTTCGAGCATGGCTCGGCAGGAATCATCGGATAACCCTGGACTTTTCCTGAGAATGTTGAAGGCAGGCGTCTCCTCTGGGCCAGCGTCAAGTGGGCAATCCATTTCCAAAAAAAAAGTCGAGCTGTTCAGCCCCAAATACAAGCGTCCACAAAATTGGAGTTGTCATTTCATGAAACAAAATCAGAATCAGCAGTAAATGGTTCACACAAAAGAACAAAAATATTTAAACATAGGTCTCTTCTTTGAACACCTTTAGTCTGAATGTTTGACAAAAAAAAACACAATTTTGAACAACGAAAAATTGAAGGCAAAAATTGATACCCTTGTTCGGAAACAAAACAGTATGTGAACAAATCGGTATGTACAAAATGGTATGTGAACAAAATGGTACGTAAACGATAGGACAAGTGATAAGTAAATAATCATGATAGGTCTAGTGAAGAGCAAACGATAGTGATTGATAAACTCAGTACTCTCCTAATTGACAAAAAAAAAACAAACGCCTCGCTCAACTCCCTACTTCCATGGAGAATCCCAACCCCATCATACTCAAATACACACATCGTACAGACAAAACTGAAGAAATGGTTAGTAAACAGGATTCACATGCGAGGCACGACTCGAGCCAACCTGTGGCCCACTCTTCGTCGTATGAATCAGACCTCAGCGGCCGTCACGGTAAAATTCCCCCAATGCACAGTGTAAATTTAAGTCGGAGACAAAGGAATTTTTTTGTGGTATATGGGATGAGGTAAGGATGTTCTCAGATGAGACCATTTATTAGTGCGCCCGACCATGACAACTTGCCCGAATTCAGGTCCACTCACGGAACCTGCCCAGTGAGAATGCTGAACAGGATTCCCACTAATCCGTAACCAAAGGGAGGCAAAGGTGAGAACAACATCAACAAGAGATTTGACATTTACAGTTAATTTCATGACCGAACATCGTCAGCACTATCAAAGAACCAACAGGGGAAACACAGTCATTGGGCTACATTCGCTTCATTCAACCCCTCCCAGTCATTGTCGTCCATTCCTGAGGAGGATGTTCTTGATACAACTGAAGATCTCCATAAATTTGCCCTGGACAGCGGGTGAAATTCGGGTAAAAAACAACATCCACTTTGGCACGGAGGTCACAAGGGATAGGATATTTTCAGGGTGGAACAAAACTGTGCAAAACAAACAAATCCCAAAACAGAAATATTAGTGTAGGCAACAAGGCAGATTTCAGACAAGCTAGGAATCTCCGTGGACACAGAGATGAGCGCGGGACGTTTTCAGACAAGACAAAGTGGCACAATATTTTTAAAAAAGGAGTAAAAAGACCCTTGTGATAAACATTAATTTTCGAATTTATCAATCATATCGATGAGGGCGACGTAATAGACGCGCGAACAAGAGTAGGTATTCTATTTATAAACACACACAATCGGGTTCCTCAAGAGCGCACGGGTACAAGAAATTAAAACATTTCAGACGCCGTGCTTTTGCCGTGCTTTTAAATAATTTTAAAATCTAGCTCCTCGTTCCGTGATGTACTTCTCCCAAGCAAAAGCAAACCTTCGCGGAGACGACGGCTCGCGCTGGACCATTTAGCGATTTGATACGGTGGCGGGTAACCCAAACCCAACACAAGAGAGGCCCGGTTCCCCCTGTGTTCGAACTTAAATGTTTCTAGGCACGGGAAAAATGCGATGCGACGCTACCACACGCAAGAAATGCATGTAGGTATTAATTCCCCAGTGACGCCAGCACAAGACAAAAACAAATTTTTTCTGGACTCCTGGCTTCTCTCCACAGCGCCCCCCCTTAAACAAATCCTGGTCACGGCACCACTCTGTTATATACCCCCCCTACCCCCCTGACATGACATTAATTTGGCCTATTTGTGATTGTCCGAAATCTGAAATTTGGAACCCTTCGTCGTGCCCGTTTTTGTTTTCGTTGCGCCCGCGTTGAAACCCGCGGTTCCAAACCCTTCGATTCGCTTTTGCTCAGGGGTAAGACGACCCGGAGGGAGAGAAGAAGGAACTTATTAAAACACGCTCATTGCACTGAAATTTACATTTACTCAAACAAAATAAGTGCAAAAACAATCCTTTTATGGTTCTTTTCTCAAAACACCTAACACAGGACTGACAGAGTGCAAAATGACACAAAACGAGCAACATTAATAAAAACAATTAAAACACAACAAAATATATGTCAAACTGTCAGTCAAAGAAAAAGGGAGAGTGACGAATTCGGAAAAAGCAACTCTCTGGAAGAATTCGCCGAACAAACCAGTGAGTTGAGCCCAAGGAAGAAGACTCGCAAATATATGATAAAATGTCTCACTGATAATTTCAGGTATTCAATGTACGTAAAATTAGTAGAACAAAATCACGGAAACATCAGTAGATAAACGCGAAAACATCAGTAGATAATGTATAAAAAAAAACAATAAGGGATAAAACCCACAGGGTATAATGAAATCAGCAATAATAAAATATCAATGGGGATCGTGCAAAATACATAGGTACATCAAATAGCTGACAAAATTAGCAGTGAGCATCGAAATGACATGAAAAAATTTATCGAGTCACAAAAACAGACGGAGGACAATTGACATTAAATTAACGTGACAATCAAATCATGACATAGATCAAAATAAGGCGTACAAAAAATTACAGTCAAGTAAGATGTAACAAGCAAGTTTTACACAAAAGAAATGACATGGTCATCATCAACATAATGACATAAAATGTAAATAAACAAGCTCAAATTCATACAAGGTAAAACCTGCGTGTGTTTAAAAATAGACGGCCAGAGGATAATGTGTGCGTTTCAATTTATCAGACAAAAAAGTAAATTAACCCAAGAAATGATAATTTAGGTACATTCAAAATCCATTGCAATGTTCAAAAATGAGGCGAAATTAACACAGACATAAAAAATAAATAACAGTACGTACCATGGATATACACAAACAAAAACACAACTCTTCCGGCCAGCAGGAGCCGAGAGAGTCCCTGCACTCCTTTCGTGAAGTGTTTAGCTCTCCGGCAACCGACACCCTCTTGTCCCCGCTGTCCACCAGCGGTCGACAGAAAAACACGGACCCCAAAGTCGTAAAATCACACATTCCAAGAATTTGAACATATACAAATTTTTAGAGCTATCGACGGCGCGCTTATAGCTAAAATACATGCTTAAAATATGAAAATTAAAATAGGGCGAAACCCTACAGAGCGCCCCTTGAAGAAACGCCGGACGAGAACAGAGGCCGATGACGGCGGTTCTTCACAAACCCAAGACAGGGCATGTGGTGAAGTTTTTCTTCTTGTTGTTGTTCTTCTTGTTGCTGGCGAGGTAGCTTCACATAAAGCAGATGAAGAAGTAAGAGCAGCGCCCCTAGTCGACAAAAGTTGAGCAAGTGTCCAGTTGTTGGTGAGGGTTTCAGACAAGCTGCTTTGTTGAGACCAGACAAGAGGCGGACGCCCCTAGATTGCATGTGGTGACCAAGGAGTTGGACATCCTGTTGGCAACTGGAACTCGTGTGTCAAAACTTGTGTTTTGCTTCAGGGCAGACGCTTTAGTGGAACCAGGTGGTACGGTCAGAAATTGGCGGGTGGTGTGTTGACTGCAGGCAAGAAGTGCTGTCGTCATCATGAAGCAAGATGACTATGATGATTCTTGGAACGTTTCGGTGCCAAAATTGGAGCAGCATCAAGCAGCAAGATGGCGGCGAAGTCATGCAAGATGACAGTGGTGATGTTTGACAGGTCCAGTTTCAAGAGCATGTCGGGTCACGGATGTTGTGCGTGCGACAGACCCGGTGTTGCTTGAACCATGTTTCGTGCAGCAGGAAACGCTTCGTTCGAGCATGGCTCGGCAGGAATCATCGGATAACCCTGGACTTTTCCTGAGAATGTTGAAGGCAGGCGTCTCCTCTGGGCCAGCGTCAAGTGGGCAATCCATTTCCAAAAAAAAAGTCGAGCTGTTCAGCCCCAAATACAAGCGTCCACAAAATTGGAGTTGTCATTTCATGAAACAAAATCAGAATCAGCAGTAAATGGTTCACACAAAAGAACAAAAATATTTAAACATAGGTCTCTTCTTTGAACACCTTTAGTCTGAATGTTTGACAAAAAAAAACACAATTTTGAACAACGAAAAATTGAAGGCAAAAATTGATACCCTTGTTCGGAAACAAAACAGTATGTGAACAAATCGGTATGTACAAAATGGTATGTGAACAAAATGGTACGTAAACGATAGGACAAGTGATAAGTAAATAATCATGATAGGTCTAGTGAAGAGCAAACGATAGTGATTGATAAACTCAGTACTCTCCTAATTGACAAAAAAAAAACAAACGCCTCGCTCAACTCCCTACTTCCATGGAGAATCCCAACCCCATCATACTCAAATACACACATCGTACAGACAAAACTGAAGAAATGGTTAGTAAACAGGATTCACATGCGAGGCACGACTCGAGCCAACCTGTGGCCCACTCTTCGTCGTATGAATCAGACCTCAGCGGCCGTCACGGTAAAATTCCCCCAATGCACAGTGTAAATTTAAGTCGGAGACAAAGGAATTTTTTTGTGGTATATGGGATGAGGTAAGGATGTTCTCAGATGAGACCATTTATTAGTGCGCCCGACCATGACAACTTGCCCGAATTCAGGTCCACTCACGGAACCTGCCCAGTGAGAATGCTGAACAGGATTCCCACTAATCCGTAACCAAAGGGAGGCAAAGGTGAGAACAACATCAACAAGAGATTTGACATTTACAGTTAATTTCATGACCGAACATCGTCAGCACTATCAAAGAACCAACAGGGGAAACACAGTCATTGGGCTACATTCGCTTCATTCAACCCCTCCCAGTCATTGTCGTCCATTCCTGAGGAGGATGTTCTTGATACAACTGAAGATCTCCATAAATTTGCCCTGGACAGCGGGTGAAATTCGGGTAAAAAACAACATCCACTTTGGCACGGAGGTCACAAGGGATAGGATATTTTCAGGGTGGAACAAAACTGTGCAAAACAAACAAATCCCAAAACAGAAATATTAGTGTAGGCAACAAGGCAGATTTCAGACAAGCTAGGAATCTCCGTGGACACAGAGATGAGCGCGGGACGTTTTCAGACAAGACAAAGTGGCACAATATTTTTAAAAAAGGAGTAAAAAGACCCTTGTGATAAACATTAATTTTCGAATTTATCAATCATATCGATGAGGGCGACGTAATAGACGCGCGAACAAGAGTAGGTATTCTATTTATAAACACACACAATCGGGTTCCTCAAGAGCGCACGGGTACAAGAAATTAAAACATTTCAGACGCCGTGCTTTTGCCGTGCTTTTAAATAATTTTAAAATCTAGCTCCTCGTTCCGTGATGTACTTCTCCCAAGCAAAAGCAAACCTTCGCGGAGACGACGGCTCGCGCTGGACCATTTAGCGATTTGATACGGTGGCGGGTAACCCAAACCCAACACAAGAGAGGCCCGGTTCCCCCTGTGTTCGAACTTAAATGTTTCTAGGCACGGGAAAAATGCGATGCGACGCTACCACACGCAAGAAATGCATGTAGGTATTAATTCCCCAGTGACGCCAGCACAAGACAAAAACAAATTTTTTCTGGACTCCTGGCTTCTCTCCACAGCGCCCCCCCTTAAACAAATCCTGGTCACGGCACCACTCTGTTATATACCCCCCCTACCCCCCTGACATGACATTAATTTGGCCTATTTGTGATTGTCCGAAATCTGAAATTTGGAACCCTTCGTCGTGCCCGTTTTTGTTTTCGTTGCGCCCGCGTTGAAACCCGCGGTTCCAAACCCTTCGATTCGCTTTTGCTCAGGGGTAAGACGACCCGGAGGGAGAGAAGAAGGAACTTATTAAAACACGCTCATTGCACTGAAATTTACATTTACTCAAACAAAATAAGTGCAAAAACAATCCTTTTATGGTTCTTTTCTCAAAACACCTAACACAGGACTGACAGAGTGCAAAATGACACAAAACGAGCAACATTAATAAAAACAATTAAAACACAACAAAATATATGTCAAACTGTCAGTCAAAGAAAAAGGGAGAGTGACGAATTCGGAAAAAGCAACTCTCTGGAAGAATTCGCCGAACAAACCAGTGAGTTGAGCCCAAGGAAGAAGACTCGCAAATATATGATAAAATGTCTCACTGATAATTTCAGGTATTCAATGTACGTAAAATTAGTAGAACAAAATCACGGAAACATCAGTAGATAAACGCGAAAACATCAGTAGATAATGTATAAAAAAAAACAATAAGGGATAAAACCCACAGGGTATAATGAAATCAGCAATAATAAAATATCAATGGGGATCGTGCAAAATACATAGGTACATCAAATAGCTGACAAAATTAGCAGTGAGCATCGAAATGACATGAAAAAATTTATCGAGTCACAAAAACAGACGGAGGACAATTGACATTAAATTAACGTGACAATCAAATCATGACATAGATCAAAATAAGGCGTACAAAAAATTACAGTCAAGTAAGATGTAACAAGCAAGTTTTACACAAAAGAAATGACATGGTCATCATCAACATAATGACATAAAATGTAAATAAACAAGCTCAAATTCATACAAGGTAAAACCTGCGTGTGTTTAAAAATAGACGGCCAGAGGATAATGTGTGCGTTTCAATTTATCAGACAAAAAAGTAAATTAACCCAAGAAATGATAATTTAGGTACATTCAAAATCCATTGCAATGTTCAAAAATGAGGCGAAATTAACACAGACATAAAAAATAAATAACAGTACGTACCATGGATATACACAAACAAAAACACAACTCTTCCGGCCAGCAGGAGCCGAGAGAGTCCCTGCACTCCTTTCGTGAAGTGTTTAGCTCTCCGGCAACCGACACCCTCTTGTCCCCGCTGTCCACCAGCGGTCGACAGAAAAACACGGACCCCAAAGTCGTAAAATCACACATTCCAAGAATTTGAACATATACAAATTTTTAGAGCTATCGACGGCGCGCTTATAGCTAAAATACATGCTTAAAATATGAAAATTAAAATAGGGCGAAACCCTACAGAGCGCCCCTTGAAGAAACGCCGGACGAGAACAGAGGCCGATGACGGCGGTTCTTCACAAACCCAAGACAGGGCATGTGGTGAAGTTTTTCTTCTTGTTGTTGTTCTTCTTGTTGCTGGCGAGGTAGCTTCACATAAAGCAGATGAAGAAGTAAGAGCAGCGCCCCTAGTCGACAAAAGTTGAGCAAGTGTCCAGTTGTTGGTGAGGGTTTCAGACAAGCTGCTTTGTTGAGACCAGACAAGAGGCGGACGCCCCTAGATTGCATGTGGTGACCAAGGAGTTGGACATCCTGTTGGCAACTGGAACTCGTGTGTCAAAACTTGTGTTTTGCTTCAGGGCAGACGCTTTAGTGGAACCAGGTGGTACGGTCAGAAATTGGCGGGTGGTGTGTTGACTGCAGGCAAGAAGTGCTGTCGTCATCATGAAGCAAGATGACTATGATGATTCTTGGAACGTTTCGGTGCCAAAATTGGAGCAGCATCAAGCAGCAAGATGGCGGCGAAGTCATGCAAGATGACAGTGGTGATGTTTGACAGGTCCAGTTTCAAGAGCATGTCGGGTCACGGATGTTGTGCGTGCGACAGACCCGGTGTTGCTTGAACCATGTTTCGTGCAGCAGGAAACGCTTCGTTCGAGCATGGCTCGGCAGGAATCATCGGATAACCCTGGACTTTTCCTGAGAATGTTGAAGGCAGGCGTCTCCTCTGGGCCAGCGTCAAGTGGGCAATCCATTTCCAAAAAAAAAGTCGAGCTGTTCAGCCCCAAATACAAGCGTCCACAAAATTGGAGTTGTCATTTCATGAAACAAAATCAGAATCAGCAGTAAATGGTTCACACAAAAGAACAAAAATATTTAAACATAGGTCTCTTCTTTGAACACCTTTAGTCTGAATGTTTGACAAAAAAAAACACAATTTTGAACAACGAAAAATTGAAGGCAAAAATTGATACCCTTGTTCGGAAACAAAACAGTATGTGAACAAATCGGTATGTACAAAATGGTATGTGAACAAAATGGTACGTAAACGATAGGACAAGTGATAAGTAAATAATCATGATAGGTCTAGTGAAGAGCAAACGATAGTGATTGATAAACTCAGTACTCTCCTAATTGACAAAAAAAAAACAAACGCCTCGCTCAACTCCCTACTTCCATGGAGAATCCCAACCCCATCATACTCAAATACACACATCGTACAGACAAAACTGAAGAAATGGTTAGTAAACAGGATTCACATGCGAGGCACGACTCGAGCCAACCTGTGGCCCACTCTTCGTCGTATGAATCAGACCTCAGCGGCCGTCACGGTAAAATTCCCCCAATGCACAGTGTAAATTTAAGTCGGAGACAAAGGAATTTTTTTGTGGTATATGGGATGAGGTAAGGATGTTCTCAGATGAGACCATTTATTAGTGCGCCCGACCATGACAACTTGCCCGAATTCAGGTCCACTCACGGAACCTGCCCAGTGAGAATGCTGAACAGGATTCCCACTAATCCGTAACCAAAGGGAGGCAAAGGTGAGAACAACATCAACAAGAGATTTGACATTTACAGTTAATTTCATGACCGAACATCGTCAGCACTATCAAAGAACCAACAGGGGAAACACAGTCATTGGGCTACATTCGCTTCATTCAACCCCTCCCAGTCATTGTCGTCCATTCCTGAGGAGGATGTTCTTGATACAACTGAAGATCTCCATAAATTTGCCCTGGACAGCGGGTGAAATTCGGGTAAAAAACAACATCCACTTTGGCACGGAGGTCACAAGGGATAGGATATTTTCAGGGTGGAACAAAACTGTGCAAAACAAACAAATCCCAAAACAGAAATATTAGTGTAGGCAACAAGGCAGATTTCAGACAAGCTAGGAATCTCCGTGGACACAGAGATGAGCGCGGGACGTTTTCAGACAAGACAAAGTGGCACAATATTTTTAAAAAAGGAGTAAAAAGACCCTTGTGATAAACATTAATTTTCGAATTTATCAATCATATCGATGAGGGCGACGTAATAGACGCGCGAACAAGAGTAGGTATTCTATTTATAAACACACACAATCGGGTTCCTCAAGAGCGCACGGGTACAAGAAATTAAAACATTTCAGACGCCGTGCTTTTGCCGTGCTTTTAAATAATTTTAAAATCTAGCTCCTCGTTCCGTGATGTACTTCTCCCAAGCAAAAGCAAACCTTCGCGGAGACGACGGCTCGCGCTGGACCATTTAGCGATTTGATACGGTGGCGGGTAACCCAAACCCAACACAAGAGAGGCCCGGTTCCCCCTGTGTTCGAACTTAAATGTTTCTAGGCACGGGAAAAATGCGATGCGACGCTACCACACGCAAGAAATGCATGTAGGTATTAATTCCCCAGTGACGCCAGCACAAGACAAAAACAAATTTTTTCTGGACTCCTGGCTTCTCTCCACAGCGCCCCCCCTTAAACAAATCCTGGTCACGGCACCACTCTGTTATATACCCCCCCTACCCCCCTGACATGACATTAATTTGGCCTATTTGTGATTGTCCGAAATCTGAAATTTGGAACCCTTCGTCGTGCCCGTTTTTGTTTTCGTTGCGCCCGCGTTGAAACCCGCGGTTCCAAACCCTTCGATTCGCTTTTGCTCAGGGGTAAGACGACCCGGAGGGAGAGAAGAAGGAACTTATTAAAACACGCTCATTGCACTGAAATTTACATTTACTCAAACAAAATAAGTGCAAAAACAATCCTTTTATGGTTCTTTTCTCAAAACACCTAACACAGGACTGACAGAGTGCAAAATGACACAAAACGAGCAACATTAATAAAAACAATTAAAACACAACAAAATATATGTCAAACTGTCAGTCAAAGAAAAAGGGAGAGTGACGAATTCGGAAAAAGCAACTCTCTGGAAGAATTCGCCGAACAAACCAGTGAGTTGAGCCCAAGGAAGAAGACTCGCAAATATATGATAAAATGTCTCACTGATAATTTCAGGTATTCAATGTACGTAAAATTAGTAGAACAAAATCACGGAAACATCAGTAGATAAACGCGAAAACATCAGTAGATAATGTATAAAAAAAAACAATAAGGGATAAAACCCACAGGGTATAATGAAATCAGCAATAATAAAATATCAATGGGGATCGTGCAAAATACATAGGTACATCAAATAGCTGACAAAATTAGCAGTGAGCATCGAAATGACATGAAAAAATTTATCGAGTCACAAAAACAGACGGAGGACAATTGACATTAAATTAACGTGACAATCAAATCATGACATAGATCAAAATAAGGCGTACAAAAAATTACAGTCAAGTAAGATGTAACAAGCAAGTTTTACACAAAAGAAATGACATGGTCATCATCAACATAATGACATAAAATGTAAATAAACAAGCTCAAATTCATACAAGGTAAAACCTGCGTGTGTTTAAAAATAGACGGCCAGAGGATAATGTGTGCGTTTCAATTTATCAGACAAAAAAGTAAATTAACCCAAGAAATGATAATTTAGGTACATTCAAAATCCATTGCAATGTTCAAAAATGAGGCGAAATTAACACAGACATAAAAAATAAATAACAGTACGTACCATGGATATACACAAACAAAAACACAACTCTTCCGGCCAGCAGGAGCCGAGAGAGTCCCTGCACTCCTTTCGTGAAGTGTTTAGCTCTCCGGCAACCGACACCCTCTTGTCCCCGCTGTCCACCAGCGGTCGACAGAAAAACACGGACCCCAAAGTCGTAAAATCACACATTCCAAGAATTTGAACATATACAAATTTTTAGAGCTATCGACGGCGCGCTTATAGCTAAAATACATGCTTAAAATATGAAAATTAAAATAGGGCGAAACCCTACAGAGCGCCCCTTGAAGAAACGCCGGACGAGAACAGAGGCCGATGACGGCGGTTCTTCACAAACCCAAGACAGGGCATGTGGTGAAGTTTTTCTTCTTGTTGTTGTTCTTCTTGTTGCTGGCGAGGTAGCTTCACATAAAGCAGATGAAGAAGTAAGAGCAGCGCCCCTAGTCGACAAAAGTTGAGCAAGTGTCCAGTTGTTGGTGAGGGTTTCAGACAAGCTGCTTTGTTGAGACCAGACAAGAGGCGGACGCCCCTAGATTGCATGTGGTGACCAAGGAGTTGGACATCCTGTTGGCAACTGGAACTCGTGTGTCAAAACTTGTGTTTTGCTTCAGGGCAGACGCTTTAGTGGAACCAGGTGGTACGGTCAGAAATTGGCGGGTGGTGTGTTGACTGCAGGCAAGAAGTGCTGTCGTCATCATGAAGCAAGATGACTATGATGATTCTTGGAACGTTTCGGTGCCAAAATTGGAGCAGCATCAAGCAGCAAGATGGCGGCGAAGTCATGCAAGATGACAGTGGTGATGTTTGACAGGTCCAGTTTCAAGAGCATGTCGGGTCACGGATGTTGTGCGTGCGACAGACCCGGTGTTGCTTGAACCATGTTTCGTGCAGCAGGAAACGCTTCGTTCGAGCATGGCTCGGCAGGAATCATCGGATAACCCTGGACTTTTCCTGAGAATGTTGAAGGCAGGCGTCTCCTCTGGGCCAGCGTCAAGTGGGCAATCCATTTCCAAAAAAAAAGTCGAGCTGTTCAGCCCCAAATACAAGCGTCCACAAAATTGGAGTTGTCATTTCATGAAACAAAATCAGAATCAGCAGTAAATGGTTCACACAAAAGAACAAAAATATTTAAACATAGGTCTCTTCTTTGAACACCTTTAGTCTGAATGTTTGACAAAAAAAAACACAATTTTGAACAACGAAAAATTGAAGGCAAAAATTGATACCCTTGTTCGGAAACAAAACAGTATGTGAACAAATCGGTATGTACAAAATGGTATGTGAACAAAATGGTACGTAAACGATAGGACAAGTGATAAGTAAATAATCATGATAGGTCTAGTGAAGAGCAAACGATAGTGATTGATAAACTCAGTACTCTCCTAATTGACAAAAAAAAAACAAACGCCTCGCTCAACTCCCTACTTCCATGGAGAATCCCAACCCCATCATACTCAAATACACACATCGTACAGACAAAACTGAAGAAATGGTTAGTAAACAGGATTCACATGCGAGGCACGACTCGAGCCAACCTGTGGCCCACTCTTCGTCGTATGAATCAGACCTCAGCGGCCGTCACGGTAAAATTCCCCCAATGCACAGTGTAAATTTAAGTCGGAGACAAAGGAATTTTTTTGTGGTATATGGGATGAGGTAAGG
The DNA here is from genome assembly GCA_949128115.1 of Anaspis maculata. Lineage (NCBI taxonomy): Eukaryota > Metazoa > Arthropoda > Insecta > Coleoptera > Scraptiidae > Anaspis > Anaspis maculata. The sequence goes on from OX421964.1 coordinate 4,426,807, forward strand.
ATGTTCTCAGATGAGACCATTTATTAGTGCGCCCGACCATGACAACTTGCCCGAATTCAGGTCCACTCACGGAACCTGCCCAGTGAGAATGCTGAACAGGATTCCCACTAATCCGTAACCAAAGGGAGGCAAAGGTGAGAACAACATCAACAAGAGATTTGACATTTACAGTTAATTTCATGACCGAACATCGTCAGCACTATCAAAGAACCAACAGGGGAAACACAGTCATTGGGCTACATTCGCTTCATTCAACCCCTCCCAGTCATTGTCGTCCATTCCTGAGGAGGATGTTCTTGATACAACTGAAGATCTCCATAAATTTGCCCTGGACAGCGGGTGAAATTCGGGTAAAAAACAACATCCACTTTGGCACGGAGGTCACAAGGGATAGGATATTTTCAGGGTGGAACAAAACTGTGCAAAACAAACAAATCCCAAAACAGAAATATTAGTGTAGGCAACAAGGCAGATTTCAGACAAGCTAGGAATCTCCGTGGACACAGAGATGAGCGCGGGACGTTTTCAGACAAGACAAAGTGGCACAATATTTTTAAAAAAGGAGTAAAAAGACCCTTGTGATAAACATTAATTTTCGAATTTATCAATCATATCGATGAGGGCGACGTAATAGACGCGCGAACAAGAGTAGGTATTCTATTTATAAACACACACAATCGGGTTCCTCAAGAGCGCACGGGTACAAGAAATTAAAACATTTCAGACGCCGTGCTTTTGCCGTGCTTTTAAATAATTTTAAAATCTAGCTCCTCGTTCCGTGATGTACTTCTCCCAAGCAAAAGCAAACCTTCGCGGAGACGACGGCTCGCGCTGGACCATTTAGCGATTTGATACGGTGGCGGGTAACCCAAACCCAACACAAGAGAGGCCCGGTTCCCCCTGTGTTCGAACTTAAATGTTTCTAGGCACGGGAAAAATGCGATGCGACGCTACCACACGCAAGAAATGCATGTAGGTATTAATTCCCCAGTGACGCCAGCACAAGACAAAAACAAATTTTTTCTGGACTCCTGGCTTCTCTCCACAGCGCCCCCCCTTAAACAAATCCTGGTCACGGCACCACTCTGTTATATACCCCCCCTACCCCCCTGACATGACATTAATTTGGCCTATTTGTGATTGTCCGAAATCTGAAATTTGGAACCCTTCGTCGTGCCCGTTTTTGTTTTCGTTGCGCCCGCGTTGAAACCCGCGGTTCCAAACCCTTCGATTCGCTTTTGCTCAGGGGTAAGACGACCCGGAGGGAGAGAAGAAGGAACTTATTAAAACACGCTCATTGCACTGAAATTTACATTTACTCAAACAAAATAAGTGCAAAAACAATCCTTTTATGGTTCTTTTCTCAAAACACCTAACACAGGACTGACAGAGTGCAAAATGACACAAAACGAGCAACATTAATAAAAACAATTAAAACACAACAAAATATATGTCAAACTGTCAGTCAAAGAAAAAGGGAGAGTGACGAATTCGGAAAAAGCAACTCTCTGGAAGAATTCGCCGAACAAACCAGTGAGTTGAGCCCAAGGAAGAAGACTCGCAAATATATGATAAAATGTCTCACTGATAATTTCAGGTATTCAATGTACGTAAAATTAGTAGAACAAAATCACGGAAACATCAGTAGATAAACGCGAAAACATCAGTAGATAATGTATAAAAAAAAACAATAAGGGATAAAACCCACAGGGTATAATGAAATCAGCAATAATAAAATATCAATGGGGATCGTGCAAAATACATAGGTACATCAAATAGCTGACAAAATTAGCAGTGAGCATCGAAATGACATGAAAAAATTTATCGAGTCACAAAAACAGACGGAGGACAATTGACATTAAATTAACGTGACAATCAAATCATGACATAGATCAAAATAAGGCGTACAAAAAATTACAGTCAAGTAAGATGTAACAAGCAAGTTTTACACAAAAGAAATGACATGGTCATCATCAACATAATGACATAAAATGTAAATAAACAAGCTCAAATTCATACAAGGTAAAACCTGCGTGTGTTTAAAAATAGACGGCCAGAGGATAATGTGTGCGTTTCAATTTATCAGACAAAAAAGTAAATTAACCCAAGAAATGATAATTTAGGTACATTCAAAATCCATTGCAATGTTCAAAAATGAGGCGAAATTAACACAGACATAAAAAATAAATAACAGTACGTACCATGGATATACACAAACAAAAACACAACTCTTCCGGCCAGCAGGAGCCGAGAGAGTCCCTGCACTCCTTTCGTGAAGTGTTTAGCTCTCCGGCAACCGACACCCTCTTGTCCCCGCTGTCCACCAGCGGTCGACAGAAAAACACGGACCCCAAAGTCGTAAAATCACACATTCCAAGAATTTGAACATATACAAATTTTTAGAGCTATCGACGGCGCGCTTATAGCTAAAATACATGCTTAAAATATGAAAATTAAAATAGGGCGAAACCCTACATGCTTCTCTCGGTCATCCACTCACAAACTAATAACTGCAGTGCTAGTTCCCATCTAGATGATGTCAGGTGAGTAGTACGACGGAAGTTTGGCCCTAGCTCCATCAAATGCTATTTTGTGAGTTTTGCAACGAGCAAACGTTTGTCCACGAAACAATGCTGAAGTCTGTACACACCTCGAAGAGCGAATTCCGGAGCTTTTTTGGATAAGCTTTCCATGCTACTTGTTACATAATATATTGCTCACACTAGCTTTTAATCTCATGATCAGGCAGCAGAAAGATTATGAGCATCCGACATCAAGCATAAATCAGCGGGACCCGGTGGCCTCACCTCAAATGTCATTCGGAGGTATGCAGCAGCCTGCTGGATACCCTCAGTTCTCTGTAAGTGATGAAGTTTCATCTCACGAATAAGTATATGACCGACATTTCATTCATATCACATTTGGGGTCGCCAAAATACCAGGTCTGATTTCATATTCTTATATTGCGGCTCCACAGTCTATTATCCCAGGTTTCTTTCTTCTGTTCCCAGCAACAGCAGCCTTTTCAGATGCAGGGTGGCTCATCCGCACAACAGGCAATGTTACAAGCGGCCATGACGCGAATGCAGCAACCCCAAGCGAGTCCTGCTGGATATCCTCAACAGTACCAGGTAACTGAATACAATTCTCATCGTGTGGTAGAGCCAATGGAGCCACTGAAACAGGCATTCCCAAAAGACAAAACATTCGCATGTGGTAGTTGATTTTGGCATACGTTGGCCTAGCTTTCATCGCATGTGGCGTACCACTAGCGGTTCTTGTCTGGTTGTCATTAGAAAACTTGAATCATCTCTGATGGGTTTTCTATCACAACAAGCATAGTTGAGTGAAATCACGATAACATCTACAAAATAGGTTACTGTTCCCATTGTCTTTTCTTGGGCAGTATTGCTGTCGCGCCAGGCAGGCATACCTGTGACATTTGATTGGTAACAATAAAAGTCCCAAACTTTTCAGTTTCTGACACCAGTTGAAAGATCATTTTCACTGGGCTTCATCTCTCAGGTTGGTCTCATTTTCAACATCGTTCAGACTCGGGTGTGGGCCCCTGTCCTCTCGAACAGTATTGATTCAGGTACACACTTGACATTGCGATTCCTACCTGTTGATGCATTACCATTATGTTGACACCTTCAATTATTTTCTCAAGTTAATTCTACATGATATTTTCCCGTCTTGGTATGGATCGGCTCACTCTGCACTTGCCAGCCGGACGCCAATAAGTCATTATTTCATCGCGCGGTGTATTAGCAGGTGTTTTTGAATTTTGTAATTGAACGAAAGTGTGATAACTGGAACCAAAATTATTTTTTTGTCACCACATTATTTGCGGTGAGCTTCTTGGAAAACATTCCAGCAATGATCTATTTTATGGGAACTTAAGGGACCATATGCATTGCTGCAAGATCAATTTGCAAATGCGTCACGTTACCAGAAGCTTTCTACAATTGCATGTTCTTAATTTTGCTCTCGATAGAAATGGTTTTTGCTACCGCAGGTGCCTTTTTACAACTGATGAGGTGATTTGAGTGAGAATTCTTGTCAAAATGTGGAAATTCTCCTCGAAACGAAACGTTGTACGCCAAAACAAGATCTCGAAAATATGCATTTATGCATGACGTCACAAAAAATAGACAACGGAAAATTGGAATCACCTCAATTGCGACTCGAGATGTCTGTTATCGTTCAATAGGATTTTGAGTAATCTTTCTTTTCCAGCAGCAGATGCAGATGCAGCAGCCGTTTGGTGGTCAGATGCAGGGAGGTGGAGCATCACAACAGGCGATGATACAGGCGGCCATGGCACGCATGCAACAACCTCAAGCGGCTTATCCAGGTCATCAGCAGGCGGTTGCTGGATTTAACCCTCAACAGTACCAGGTGAGTGATGAAGTTTCAATTCCAAGATGAGCAACTTCCGAAGCTCCCAAGTAACTATTAGGTATGGTGACGATCTCTGGCCAGACCAATTTTCAAATGAGTTAACGCCATATTTTTTGTCCTTAGTAGCAAACAGCTCTGATACAAGACACCTTATTCAACAAATAGAATGCTCTCCGACCTGACAAGAATCTTTCTATTTTTTTTTCAAAATGATGGGCTGTTACTCTCAAAAATGCCTGTTATGACTCCTTCTTCAAAGCCCGCAAGCAACGTAACCATACTTTGAAATCCCAGCTGCATGCTGATTTTGGAGCTAATGATCTGGCAGCAAAACAAGCACTGCTTGCTTCAATTATATAGGGTTGTGCGCAAAAACGCATCTTTTAATTTGTGAATGGAAGACATTCACTTTTGAAAAAGTGACAAAATGTTAGGTGTGAAATACCACGTCTAACAAATGGCTGCCTCCATTCTGCTGACAAACTCATTCTTCAAGTGCTCGCACATTCCCAACATTTTTTCAATCAAGTATGCAGGCTTGGGTGGGCGTATTGTCAGAATAATCAAATTTTGTTGCCATTAGTGTGTAGCAAATCAAAGATAAAAATATGATTAGAAAAATAAGTTCATAAGGGATGAGGGGTAACAGTCAAATCATAAAAATGAGCGAAAACGATCGACGCAATGGAAATAAGTCGAAGACATTTCCAAAGTATCAAATTATATGAAAAGATCACCAACTGCAAACTGGGGGTGGTTGGTGTTCAAAGAAACTGAACAATGTAAGCACAATAAAGTAGGTATGTATGACAATAAGTATTACAAGTTCCTGTACCTTATGTACTGCTTGAGGGAACTATAGTAGGTCGATGACCCTATATGGTCGTTCAGATTGGGGGTTGCTTAAATCTAGGGTAGTAACGTCACTGCCACCACTGGCTCACTTATTTTATATGAAGAGACAGATCCATAGGGGGAGGGAAACAGACCATCTGGGTGCATCTTACGGTTTTAATCTAGGTAGAGGTAGCGTGCATCTTACTTATCTATTTTGGCTTCAACTCTTCGGAAAGGCGCTTTAGTTGAGTCTGGCAGACGAGGCATCTGAATCGAGTAGGAACCTCCAGCTTAATTATCTGTCTATATGTGAAGGGTGGTTAGGGAAACGGGAGATTTCTCAAAACAAACATTATATAAATACAAAATTATTCAAATATAAATACCGCATAGGTTGCTATCAAAAGCCAGCATTGAAAGACATTCACAGAATGTAGTCATCCACGTGACTTACAAATATTAAGTAGTGAAGACAAACAAACTCAGCTGACGCTGTGACGTTTGAATGACGTAATTGACATTTAGTGACAGTGCCGGCAAAACAGGGTCCCGCGCTCGAAAGGGCAAAGGGCGTTACCCACTGCTTTACTCATGACGCTACCAGTTCCATGGTCAACTAATACATTTAGAATGAGACGTGAGAGAGTAATGCAACAACTGTCGCGACGCCATTTTGGCGTTTATTCGCCATGGCTCGGGCACATGACGTAAGTGGGAATACAAGAGAGAGTTCAGAGCGAGAGAAAGAGTTATAGCAGATGATCATTCCTTCATTCGCGAGAATACAAGTTTAGATAGATTTTACCTTATACGGTGACATCACACTATAAAAAGAACTCTAATTTTCACGATCCACTCTGGGACGAATACCATCAAAGTATTACTCGCGAGAAACACGTGGTAATATTTTTAGGGTGAATAGGTTGCACGTTGACGAAGGAACGCGTCTTCGCGTATCTTAGAAATATTGAATATCATAAAGCATCGGCTTGAGCATGATGGGTCGAGATGTATGGTGAATCACTATGCACTATTAACGCGTCCAGTTCCCGTGTAGTACAAGGAAAGGACTTGATTGATTGCTCGCGCGTGATTTCACAGTAAAGTTGTGGAACTTTGATCACTCAAAATTCGGGTACTTCACGGCGTGGAACCGTCAACTTTGACGGTTCCGCCGACAGCCATCCGAGGTTCAGAAATTCAGGTGACTTCAGTTGATTAACCGTGGATAAATTAGTAATGGAAATTACCGCGTACGCGACCTGCACCCGGAGTGCAGCTGGATTCAGAGTTCGATCGAAAGTCCCTTATCGCGAGTCGGTTAGTCCCATATATAGACTTTGTTTATCTCTTTGCCGCGTGGTCTTGCGGACCAATAAGAGCGGACCTTCTTTGGTGGTCAAGCTTTCTTTCACGACGCTGAAATTTGCACGTAGCCGTTTGAAATGTTTAGTCTGGCGGTATATAATAAGCTAAAAGTTTTTCAAGGAACGGATTCCGCCATCTGGTTGATTCATCTGGTCGCTTCAGACGTCGGAATAATTTACACAGGGGAAAAAAGGCTGTCGTAGTTTAGTTCCGAATCTCTCTCATAAGTCGAGTTAACTATAGAAAAATAGCTACAAGTTGGGCTACAACAAGAAAAATTAAGCTCCAGCAATTAAGTAAAAGAAGTCCCGAGTAGGGGAAACCAAGCAAATAAGGCTCGGTTTGCCACAAATGTTGCTGAAAATGGCATATTTCACAAGAGAAGAACGCCTTTTCAATTGTTGAAACTTATTTTCAATACGGTTCATGTTTTGCAGAAACAGTTCGCAGATTACGTGCGATTTTTGGTAGAGAAAACGCACCACATTGTTCAACAGTTGAGCGGATAATTGAAAAGCTTCATGAATTCGGTAAACTTTTCCTGGGACACCTTGTACATGTTGCCCTCGATGTTGCCTATTATTTTGTTGAAAACCATATTTTCTGTGCCTGAAGGCTCACCTCGGAATTACGCATTTGATGCTTTTTGATCCCACTTTTGTACAAAAAAGTTGGTTCAATTGATAATTCCTTGCTAAATTTCAAGCATGAAATAAGAGACTCACTTTGACTATGGAGTAGGATAAGTCCGGTTCCAAGAATCAACCAGGATTGAAATGTTTATAATAGATACGTTCATAATATGTTCCTATATGATAGTCAGACACTTGATAATAGATTCAGATAGGAGCATATACAACCATATAGAAGGCACATAGAATTTCTATATGATTGTACCTACTGTGCATTTGCAACAAGGAACTTAGAGAGCAATTCATGTAAATTATGTAATTTACGGGAATTACGTAATTCATGAAGAAATTTCGTAGATTGCAGGAGTATCGTCGAGTTTATGAAATTATTGATGCTCCATGTAACTTCAAAAATTTACATAAATTTTGATAATTAAAATAATAAAGAACGCATGATTTCAGGGAGTCGGTCATTCGACAGTTATTTTGAAGTTATCAATGTAGGTAACTTAAACATTGAAGAATTACAATCCACATCCCTAGACAGGCATGATTGAGTTATGTGGCATGGCCAGTTCAAATTTTGGCTGAGATTTTTGCGGAAGAACGCTTTGATAAAAAGTGATTTTTTTCAGCAGCAACAATTCGGTCAAAGCATGGGGATGCCTAACAGGTTCATGGGATCAAGTCCTTATGGTCGCCGGAAGAGAAGTCTGTTTGCTTCAATCTTGGTGAGCCTGTTTGTATACATATATACATACCTGTGCTGTTGGGGCTTGGCAATGGCTGTCATTTATTTCTGGTTGGCACGAATTCAAACAGCTGTCAATTTGTCAACATAATTACAGTTATTCAGTCGGGTTTACATCGTGTTGTTTTCCAGCAATCAGCTTACATTCAGCCGATTTCTTTTAAAATTATCAAGTGAATCGGGATGTCGTGCCGCCATTGCTAAACTCTAACAGGTAAAATTGGAAAGATCTATTATTTGCTTCCTCAAAAAAAGTTTCAGTCGTGTTCAAAATGCCGTAGCACCTAGTTTTGAGTACCATTCTGAACGATTTCTTCACCCGACTCATTGAAGAGGAACATGGCGTGTTTATAAAAATTTTCAAGGACCTCTTGTTTCAAAAAACAAATATTTTCAATTTTTTTCTGTACCTGAACCATCAAGATAAGAACGAATAAAAATTTGGTAGATAGGTACTCAATAAAATTAACTCGAGAGTTATGCAACAGAATACACACTAAATTAATGCATTTAGGCAGCACATGGCGTTGAAAGTATAGTCTAAAACTCTCTTTGTATGTTCTCTACTACTACTAACTCGTACCTAGAACCAGTTTCATGATAATGTGGAAGTTCTTCAAGCTTATCTGACTGGGAAGTCCGGTATTCTTATTGCAAATTATCTTCACGAAAAGTGGTAGGTACTGGCAATGCTGTGGTCTTATATGTATAAGTAAGTCATCCAAGATATGAATAATCAATTAAAATAGCGCACATATTCTCCCAAATGATTACCGTTTTGATGCGACTGAAATTCCTCATTGAGCCATAATGGACTTACACCTCGACTGACAATATATTTTAAACAAAATTCAGGACTAGCGTAATCTCTTTCCTTCACAGGGCACTTCGGTGACTGCCAAAAATTGAAATGATGCTAGCCGAGCTGACCACGTGAACACCCCAAGAACGCCATCCAATTAGGGGGGAGTGGAAAACAGAGGAAGGACCATCTTAAAAAAAAACTGTATCTTCTATTGATAACTGGTAATAAAGTACTTTTGTCATGTGTGTAGTTGATGTTTATTTGAAACGAAATTGTGTAGCGTGTAGAGACGACTGGGCTAGCCTCGTTGCTACCACTTATATGATATACTACCATGTAGTCTAAAAAAATAAAGAAATCAATTTGGTTTGAGTTTGATTCAAATTTGATTCAAATCTGATTTTGCTTGAATTTATTGCTTCGTTGGATAAGTTCTTGAACATGTATTGGAATATTCATATCGAATTCACGTCATGTAAAAATAAAGATAAAATACATGCAAAAAAGTTGGTTCCCTTCCATCCCTTCCCTCTAGGTTGTCTCCCCCCTGATATTTTCTCGAATTTTTCTCAACTTCTATCGCTGAACATACAGAGATTTGTGACCATCTCGTTGATCATCTTCAGGGGCCCAATTCAGGGGTCTGTAGCTCCATTACGAAGCATTTTCCGAATCACATTTATGAGATTTTTTTTCTAATTTTTGATCTAAAAATCTGCGGGCGAAGTTCAGCAGGCTAATTTCGGAACAGCCTGTGAAACATCATGTCTCGTCAGTCTTTCTGTCAAATACAAAAAACAATGATTGGTCTACTGTAATTTTGACACTGTCAGATTTTATTCCACCTCCAACAAAAATGCAGGTTCAGGGATATTTTCTGGCTCAAGATGGTGTATACAGGGGTGTGATGATACGTCTGTTGCTGTTGATCTTTCATATGTCGACGCATTGAGCTCTTAGAAATCCTCAACGCCCTTACAGCTTTCCTAAAATACTTCGAGTAGCGTCTTCATCAAAAGCAAGTATTTAGTAGGTATAACAACTTTTCAACCATTCTGACGGTTGCGTGCCACCTTGGGTTTCAGCAAACTTTTATCAACGTGATAACTTAATCACTCTTATAGTAACTAAGCAACTGGCCACCTAACTGGCTAGTGTATAGCAACTATCAACGTGATAGATTCAATCTGCTCCTGAAATTTTTATGGAACCCGAAGTAAAAGGTGAAATCATCAATTATCTTTTTTATCCGGTTTAGAAAGTACATCTTTTGTCTGGTGTCTCCTCGTTTTCAGAATTATTTCATGATCAGTGTGACTTTTGTCCAAAAAGTGTTCGGAAAAGACCAAGACCGCATTTTTTCATATGTCATATATCCCAAAGAGCTATGAATTTTACCGGGTGAACTGCGGCTAGCTCGTTTTTGCAAAATTTAGCTTAGAAAATGCCTCAGAATTTCGCTTAGAATTAATAATTCATACTTATATTGAAACCCCGAGACCGAGACAAAACTCTTGAAGTACGAAGCTCTTCCTTTTTAGGCCAGTCAATAGGGAATTTAAAATGAGAATGTGAGTCCCCCACAAAGCTCTGAACCGCAAAAATCCATCAAAATTTCCTTGAGCTTTCCAAGATAAGGGTGTTTTATATCTCGGTCGCTATTGGTTGGATCTCGATTTTTGTTCTTTTGAAAGGTTCGAAAAAATATTTGGAACAAGTTGTGTTCAGAACTTTTCAATAACTTGTCGAGAAAAAGTGCCAGAAGCCGAAAACTGTCGTTTTTAAGAGGCTGGTTTTTTTACAATCTCCCATTTGCTTCTCAATGATAGTTATGGAAAACATTCCCAACAAAAGTTGGGGCTCCTGTAAATCCCTACAAGTTTCAACCGCAAATTTTTTTGTGTCGCACCTCAACCTAACCTCACCTCACTTAAAGTCAACCTCGTTTGGAACCAACTCCATCGTGTGGAGATCTTGAGGCGAAATTCTCATTTATGTTCGTACTAACTTTACTAATAATCGACGAATAACAAAACCTTTGTACAGGGTGACTTTTTTGAAAAGGACCCACCCCCGATATTTCGCTGCACAAATTTTCTCCTGGGAAAAAACCGGACCAGGTCGATTTTTATTTTGAGAGGAACATCTGAGACACGTGATGACAAATTTTTATTTTCAACCCCTCGCCCCCACCTCATTCTATTTTAAAATTTCAAATGGCATCATCTACCTACCTTGTGAAACATCAAATTGAAGATAATAAAATTCCCTTTCTGTCAAATATATTTTCAATTTTCTCGAATCATCTCTCCAATCCCTTTTAACCATCCAGTAGTGGCGCCCGGTGTGTGAGACCGACCATGCACTTTTTTTGCACAATTCTGGAAAACAAAAATGTAGCCATTTCTCCCTCTATGTATATCTTATCAGTGGATTGCGCCCGAAGTACAGTACCGATTTGAGTGTTGCATGTCGTAGTCTACCATAAATATAACTTATCATAATTAGGGCGCCTTATTGGAGTTTGCCAGGAGTGTCGAGAAAATGCTCTAAACCAAGTTTGAAAATCTTTTTTTTTCATTTTTTTTATATTGAGAAAGAGTTCTATTTTTGTTAAAACACACCTTGCGTTGTTCCGTTTCTTTGTTTTTTTCATGTGCCTGAATAAATTGCAACATAGATTGAAAAACACTATTTTTGAAAATTCTATGGTGAACTTGGGAAAATGTACCAAATGTGGTTTTTCTCTTTCTTTCTGGTTGTTATTGTGTTGTTAAAACATCCAGGCTTGTGATTTTTGACAGTTGAGGCTCTACTATTTTTTTGTGGAGTAAATTAGGTATATGGTCTGTGAGACCGACGCTATCACTGATGTTTAAAACTTCTCGCCACTACTGGAAAGTTAGAATTCTCTCATCGGTCATGCAGAAAAGTTTTTTCCTCATTATCTAACTCCCGAATCTTGAGTATCAGATTTTCAAGTAGAAACAGGTCGATTTTTACTTTGAGGGAAACATCTAAGACACCTAAAGTCAAATTTTTATCTTCAACCTCTGGCCCCCACCCTACCCTACTTTCAAATTGCAAATGGCATTATCTATCTTGTGATTCTTGTGATAAAGATAATGAAATTTTGATCTTGCAAAAAGTTATTTCAAATATTCTAAACCACCCCCTACTCCTCTGCACTTTCTTGGAGATAAAAATTTGGCAATACGTGTCCTGAATGTCCTATCCAAAATAGAATTCAAGAATTATTGGGAGCTGATGGGAGAGGAAACTTTCCTTTAATTTATAAACAAAGATCATTTTGAGAAGGGTTGAAAGTGACTTATTAGAAACTTTTCAGACTTGGTAGACAGAAAGACTGTTTTATCACTTTCATTTTGATGTATTACAATCATATAGGTAAGCTATTCAAAATTTCAAAGTGGGGCGGAGTCCTGGCGAGGGAGTTGAAGATAAAAATCTGACACTACGTGTTGTAGGTGTCCCCTTCGAAATAAAAATGACCTGTTACTGTACTAGAAAATCTGATACGCAAGGATTGGGAGTTACGTAATGATAAGGGAGAAACTTTCCTGCATTATCAATGAGAGGAATTTGAAAGGGGTTGAAGGGGTAATTCGAGACAATTTAAAATATGTTTGACAGAAAGGGAACTTTATTATCGTCAATTTGATGTATCACAAGGTAGGTAATGCCGTTTGAAATTTTGAAATAGAATGGGGTGGGGGCGAGGGGATGAGAATAAAAATTCGTCATCACGTGTCTCAGATGTTTCTCTCAAAATAAAAATCGACCTGTTCCGGTTTTTTCCCAGGAGAAAATTTGTGCAGCGAAATATCGGGGGTGGGTCCTTTTAAAAAAAGTCACCCTGTATAAAGGTTTTGTTATTCACCAAATATTAGTGAAGTTAGTACGAACATAGATGAGAATCTGGCCTTCAGATCCCCACACGATGGAGTTGGAATCGATGCCCCCTACACCTGGAAATATTTTCCAAACGAGGTTGACTTTAGCGCCCTCTGGGGCAGGTAATTTCCGCGGCACAAAAAAATGTTCGGTTGAAACTTGTTGGGACTTACAGGGGCTACAACTTTTGTTGGGGATCCTTTTCATAACTATCATAGAAAAGCAGATAGAAAATTGTAAAAAAAATCACCCCCTAAAAAACGACGGTTGTCGGCTTCTGGCACTTTCTCTTGACAAGTTATTGGAAAGTTCTGAACATAACTTGTTCCAAATATTTTTTCGAACATTTCAAAAAAAGAAGGAAATCGAAATCCAACCAATAGCAACCGAGATATAGAAAAACACCCTTAAGGTAAGTGTACCAGTGGCTGACACTGTACCATTAGATGACACTTTCAATTTTATATAGATTTTTCAAGAAAATGCGGTCACAAATTGTATATTGCTAAACGTTATGTCAATTTTACATTTCCCGCCAAACGGTAGCCATTCGAACCATTGAGTAATTCTGCGTCAGTATTTGGTAATGCATGCGTGCGTCGACACATGTTACATGTATCGTTATTTTTACTTCATCGTTGTCTGTTTCCGTAAGCAGGTAAGCTCTCGAATTAGTTGTTATTTTATTTTGTAAGTCTTATTATTGGTGGGCATTGTTGTTTCTGTCAAGATATTAGTTATAGTCCAAGAGCTGGCGACAAAAAAAAGTGCAACAGTTTTCTAAAGGCTGAAACTCTGGAATATGTTAGATCACTCAATTACATCCATAAAATAAACAGTCAGACACCGGTTCATTAGAACCTGCTCAATCGGCAGCCAAAACAAATCCGAAATGCCTGAACGGACAGTTCTGACAACGCACAGCATTGTTGTCTGACGGACAGCTCTGTTGTCTAATGCAAATATATCAGCAGTTGCAGCTGTTGTCCGAGTTACGGTTCAAATGAATCGCCCGTAGCGACATACAGATTTGAGAAAAAAATCAGAGAAGCCTTGCGTAATGGAACCATCTAATGAAGAGAGGTAAGTACCTAGGTGTGTTCATAGCCGTAACTCAGACAACAGCTGACAGCTGTGGGTCAGACAACAGAGCTGTGCGTCAGATAACAAAGCTGTGCGTTGTCAGAACTGTCCGTTCGGGCATTTCGGACATTTTTTGGCTGCCGATTGAGCAGGTTCTAATGGACCGGTGTCTGACTGTTCATTTCATAGATGTAATTGAGTAATCTAACATATTCCAGAGTTTCAGCCTTTAGAAAACTGTTGCACTTTTTTTTGCTGCCAGCTCTCCGACTATTATATTATTGGTTTCCTAGCAAAAACTTGGGTCTTAATCCGAAAATCTTTTTTTTCACTACTAGCCGTGAAGTGCATCATTATTAACCTGTTCCTCAACTGGGATGGCGATTTTTAAGTAGTAAAAAAAATTCTATATAAACCACGGTCGAGAAAATTATTATAGCTTCAGCGCCTTATATCCCTCAGCTGCGCTTCGGGATCTAAACTGGCGCTTCAGCTATAATAATACTTTCTCAACCTTGGTATATAATATACTATTTTCGTGCTGCCATAACCGAAAATGACAATATACGCTCGGTATACTGCACTGTAATATTCAGAAAAAGATCTAGAGCGGCAAAGTAAAAAGTACACGTAAAAAATAAACTAACCTTGCAAAACCATGCAGAATTCAAGAGAGATCACGTTTCCAATGTTATAGCTTGAAATTTTCGGTTTAAATCAGTTAAAATCATGAATAATCATATTTTAGGGTCATTTTTCTAGCAGCTGTTGGTACAATTGCAGAATGATTTTTGACGTTTTGTGGCGCGAACGTTTAAAAGTGATTAATTAATGCCGTTTTCTGTGTTTCGTCGTCACACGAGACACTAGGATTGAGGTGAGACCTTCTAATTTGGAGGAGAGAGGCAGATTGCGATGGTTTTTAGTGAAAAAATTCGAGATGAAGACGCCGCAAATCGTGTCTTCACGTTATGGAAAATGAAATTATGGAATGTGGAGTGCTAGTGGGGTGGGTGGTGATAATCGTGCTAACCTGAACTTCCGTGCCCGAAGTGCCCTGGACGGACGGACTGTGCCCCGGCGGCCCGGCCTGACCCCCATACACTATTATAGTCACATACCACATAAGAAAACAATAAAAGTCGAACAGAACGTGTGTTTCAAGCTTTATTTTCAAGAGTAGTTATATACTGCCGCCTGCCCACTGCAGTATATAAAAAGTGAATAATAACATTTCTTAGTGCTACTTCAGTACTAAATGACTACAACTGTTTAATACTAATAACTACAACTAAATATTTTTAACTAAGTGTTGAGATTAATTTTGGGTTGGTAGGTAAAATGAAATCCACTTTTAGGCGTTACGGAAGTTTTATTCACTTGCTTACAAAACCACAACTACGTCGCTGTTCTCTTCTAGCAAGAATCGCCGCGAGCAGAATAGTTTCGGGCTTCGCACTCGGTTTGCTCTCTTTGCCTCTCGTCCCGGTGCGTAAGGAAAGCGGTTAGACGTATCTCAAAAGTCCAACACTCCCTCCCGACTAATCGCTTTTCACGTACACGATTCTCAGTTCTCACACAATCAATTCATTTCACAATAAAATTCACTTCCTCAAGTGTATAAGTTGTATTACATCTCAAAACTTGTTATCTAGCTGTAATATTCTTCATTTAATCAAAATAACACTGTTTTTCCTCGTTCACGTCGTCTTGATCATTTTCCTGTGAACAATATAGAATTAAATGTTATCACATCTCCACACCCTGGACTTCATTCTTCTGGACTTCTGTCACCAAGTAGTTGTGCTTTTGTTGTTCTTACTTAATTGGAATAATCCAACACACCCACTCAAAAACTGAACGACCTGTAAATTTAACTTCTGGGTATTCAAAGATCATGGTCCAACATTTGTTGCATGGATTGAGGAAAACCCAGTTGAAAACTCAATCAAACCAACTAACAAAAGACTTAAGTACACAGTGCTTATGCTCAGCTATTTGATCCTTGGAAGGACCCCACTGTCTTTTACTCAACTCTCTTCTCGCACATTCTGTGCCATAACTTTCTCGCATCTCAGTCATATGTCTACCTCTCGTCACGCAGTCTTTGACGTAATTTTCTTGCATCGCAGTCAGAGATCTGAATGTATTACCCCAGTTTGTTTTTGCACTTGCCTCGGTAGCTTCATTGTAGCACCACAGTATGATAGGGTAAAATGTTTTGTTTATGATTACTTGCAATGAGTTATTCATTGCCATCAATTCCTGACAAGCCTCACTCATCACCACATAATCTGCTCAGGCTTAGGGTGACAATGCAACGGTGACAATGCAACGGATTACTGTTCATGGGGTTTCCATGTTATCGCATCTCCAAAAATTTTACTACGTAACCACTACTCGTTGTAAGTGAACCCTTGCAGTCAGCAAAACTTGCATCAGAATAAGCTTGCAAATCATCTCTCTCTCCAGTATATCTGAAGCCAAGAGATTTTGTTCCTTTCAAGTATCTGAATACTCTTTTGATCACTTTCCAATCATTCTGAGTCAGAGTGATTGATTGGCTGCTCAAGACGTTTGCGGCGAATGCTATATCTGGTCGAGTTGCCCCGGACAAATATGACAGACTACCGATGACCTTTCTTCATGGAACCTTTTCTCTTGTTTCTGTTCTCCTAATATCTCTCCTCAATAATTCTCTTCTCTTTGTTTTCTCTCTCTATTTGTTCCTTGTGTCGTTACCATAGGGGTTCTCTGTGGATGTACTTCATGAAACTTAAATTGATATAAAAGTTTCCCAACAGCTTTTTCTTGACTCAAATAAAGTTTATGGTGCTTTCTGTCTCTGGGAATCGAATTTCAAGAAACTCTTGGTTTCCCGGTTCCCCTTTCACTCATCTCACATTCATCAATTCGCTCCTCTCAAATTTATAAATTCACTCATCTCAAATTCATTTTTCACTGCTGATATCACTTCGCTCACTTTGTTTTTATCAATACTTTCTATTATGATATCGTAGACTATCAACAAAATGAGAAGTAGAGAATGAGAGAGAGAGAGTTTTTCTTCTCTCCAAGTAAAGAACTGCTCATGCTCATTTTCGTCATTTTTCAGTTCTACGCTCGGTGCCACCTCAGTGAACCTTTTATTCAATTTTTTCGGACTGATTCGTAGACCATGAAATGCGCGTTTTACTTTACAGACTTTGGTTTTTCGCTCCTCTCGTGTAACGTTCACTCCTTCTGGGATTTACATAAATTTCCTCATCTTTCATCATTCAAGAAAGCAGTTACATCTGATTGACACATCTACTTAATACTGACCAATGATCATCGCGAAAACATATCTTATCAAAGGTAATTGAGACACAGGAGCATCGGTTTCTTTTAGGTTGAAACGATTTTTTGTAACTGTTTTTATTTTCCAGACCTCTTATGACTAGTCGTGCTTTATGTTATCCCCCAACTTCAATTTTGTTACCATGAGAGTTGGTCAATCAACTAACGACCACACGTCGTTACATGGATTGCAACTCACCATTTATCGCTCTCAGCCTCCTCACTTTTGTGTTTTTTTTTTCTCTCAGAATCAATCGGTTCATAATATGTCGTTGGGTCCTTACTTTTGTCTGCCATACTTTTACCGCAACGCATCTCATTTTCTGTCTCTCCATCAAATGGACTTAAATGTACGACAACAGTTCTTTCTTTCTCGTCTCTTGTTATATTCGAAAAACTAGTGTCATTACTATTTTTCCTGTACACGGGTTACTTTCAGAGGGAGTGAAATTCTTTTCCTTTTGTCGTTCTCTGTTTATTTCACTTGCTCCCTCCGGTTTTAAAGCTTCCGTGTTTTCTGACTTATTAAAAAAAAACACTTCTCTAGGTCACTTTCACCGTCTTCTATCGGCCAATATTTCATGCTATTTTTTTTTTCTTCTATTGATTGTCGCACACTAGTTTTTCATTAAACCCGCACATCTCAATTTTCGTAGAAGTTTTCTTCTTCCGATTTCAAGAACTGATATCCGTTAGGCGTATAGCCTACTAGGATCACGCGTCTCTCGGTATATCTGAACTTAGGACCAACTCTTCTTTGAACTTTAATGTAAGCAACGCATCTAAACCTTCTTATATGACTAATGTCAAATGGGTGATTGGGAGCGACCTTTTGGAGCAGCAATATCATAGTGTTGGAGTCATGAGGTGCTCTGTTACCCGCATACACAGCAGTACTTGAAGCAAGACTCCCACATATTTTCAGGTATTTTCGCATCATATGTGTAAGTCTTACTTTCTTTTCTATTGTCTGACTAAACCTTTCAGAAACCCCATAGTACTATGGTATATCCGGACTTGCCAGTTGCAGTTCTGCACCTAGTCTTTTAAACACTTTACTGGTGTAACCTCTTGTATCGTCGCTACCTTGATCTGTTCGCAAATAACACACTCAGAAGTTCCGCATCTCTTTCTCATAAGCTTTGTGCACTCCTTGCAAACGCATCAAAACAATGACCTGTTTCACTCTTTGCTTTCATTGGGCAGCCATTGCTAATCTTGAGTAGTCATCTACAAAGATGATCACAATTATACCTTTTGGGGTAGGTTATTGGCGTACTTGGCCCCATGGTATGAATAATTTGTAGAGGTTCAGTGGCTTGCCATCGTACTGAACTACACGGTTTCACAGTTTAGAAATGACTCATCACAAATCGCGTTGTTTAACTCGTCATTTTCAGGAAACTTCTTTTGCAATTCCTTGAGATAGGAATACAGGTGGGTTCTCATCTCACGTACCCTTACATAGCCTTGTTCCTTTTGACAAAACGCCTATAACTGATGTCAAATGGGGACTCTGTGTTGAAAATTCCATGATAGGAAGTTCATCTATATCATGAAACTCTCTGTCCCAAATGGAACTATCAACGTTTGAATTTTCCTGAAGTATTTTGTTTTCTTGCTCTAAGCTCTCATCTCCAATTTTTTTTTCTCATCTCGTTTACTAGCTGTATGTTTCTTCTCATCTCTGTTTTGTTCTTTCGCGTCGTAATCTTCTTACTTTTTTTTTTTCCGAGTCACCCTCCTCGTGTTGTCTCTGAACGTTTTACCATTATCTCTAAGTGAGATTTGCCACAACTGCCTTTTTATAAATCCTTTTTTTTTCATTTTTATTCTTGCTTGGATCAAGTTGGAACTCAATGCAATAGGGTTTGCTATAAACCCCTGTGACAAAAGATTCACTCGAAACTGGATCTGAGATGTCAATTTCTTTATTATCTCAATAAGCAATAAATACTAAAACCATCTCCATCTCCGCACCATCTCTGCAAGTTTTCTCAATAACAATGAATCAGCATAGAGAACACTATCTATTTCAAATGACTTATTATCGTTTCGTAGAACTTCAATTTTTTCTGCTCCCTCCGTTTTCAACTCTGCTACCGCATCTTTACTGGCACACATTTCAGTATACCACAATCCGACTCACTGACCGATTTACAACTCACTTTAATATTTGTTAGGTGTTCAGTCGCACCTGAGTTGGCAAGAGCCTTGG
The DNA here is from genome assembly GCA_949128115.1 of Anaspis maculata. NCBI lineage: Eukaryota > Metazoa > Arthropoda > Insecta > Coleoptera > Scraptiidae > Anaspis > Anaspis maculata. The sequence continues at coordinate 4,446,159 of OX421964.1, forward strand.
TAAATATTTTTCCAAATTAGGATTAGAACAGTTCAATGGATTAGGAACAGATTGTTCTTTCTTTTGCTTCACTCATGTTCACACGTCTGTTCCTTTTCCTTTTGTTTGTTCTGATTACACGTATATCCTCTGTTCATGTTTACGTTCTTGTAGTTACCTATTCCTGTTGCTTTTGAATCTTTTCGCGATCGACACTTACTTGCTATATGACCACTGTCATCACACGCGTAACATCTAGGCTCTTTCGCACCTTGCATACCTCGCAAAGTATGAACTTTCATTAGAACTCTGAGTTCTGAGGGAGGAGTCTGATTTTTATTCGCTTCTGCTTGCATCAAAAAGCGGTTTTATTGCTCATACGTTAGACCTTTTCCAGTCGAATTCTTTGGCAGAGTTCGATGGACTGGACCTCAGAGACTGTGGTCAGCCTCACTAGAAAACGCATCTTTCTTTTTGCTTTGAGATTACAAAACAACACGTGCCAAATTTCGTTCTTACCACATCTTCAAACTTATCACAAAAGACAGAGGCCTTTTGTTTAGTTGGATAATCTTGCCTTTATTCAATTGTTTCTCAATATTACTATCACTTTTTTTTTCTGATTTTAGTCAACAGTTCTACAGGATCTTTGATCTGAATTACTTTTGCACGATTGTTTTGATCCTAATGATTGCTGAGAATCTTCCCGACTAATTTTTCTGTCATATTCGCATCTCAAAATTTCTTCAAAGCACTTTCGGGATCAATTGCGTCAAGCAATTGAGGAGTTCTCAGCTCAAATGTGACATAATCACTAAAATGTTCCAACTTGGTGTTTGCTGTTATTTTGTTATCTCGTCTCAATCCTGAATCTTTACTGATGCGTTTCTTCTACTTTGTCTGCTAAGTTTTCAGAGTTTTCATTTTCTCGTCTTTTCTCAGGTAATTTAATTTTTTTTTTCTTTCTGAGCTCTCATCTCACTGCTTTTGATATTTCACCCGTTAACTTCTCATTCAGTATTATCTCGATTATCTCATCTCGTCAACTGCTCACTCTGTATTATCTCATCCCCTGTACTTACCACATCACCTTTTTTCTGTATTCTCGCATCTCCTAAGCATGAGTACCTATCTTGTTAGAATTAGAATAGAAGCATGGTCACGCACAAAAGATCTTATAGGTCGTAGTGCAGAAAGGATCCTCCGAGACCAAACGACCACCTCTAATCTACATCTACATCTAGAATTAGCCGTCATCTCAGCTAATATTGCTTATCAATTTCGGCACCCCTCTGCTTCTTTTGTTGGTTCAGCAAAAACCCCTTTTTTTTTGTAAGAATAGAATTTTGAATTTTGTTCGTAGTGGCTAGGACCGATTATGTATGTACCTATTAGTATATCATGCAATTGTTTCCTCATGCTAGTGGAAACGGTACAAAAATCGTTGATGACTTTCAAGGCCTCATCTGATTTTATTTTCGCGTCTGCAACTACTTTGTATGTTAAACCTTTAACTTCAGTCTCTTCAGGACTTGTTTTTATTACCACATTTTTCCTCATCTCAGTTTCGCATATCTTTTTCCTCATCTCATTTTTACTTTTCTCCTACCTTGCTCATCTCAGTTTCTCATCTTTTTCTCTTTCTCTCATCACTTCTCATCTCATCTCTTTGCATCGCGTCTCATTTTCATCTACATTGTCATTTGTTCCTGGTACAACAACTCAAGGAGCCAAATGTGGTCCAATTTAATACATTGTATGACATGAGCTCTTAGTCTAATTTTACCGAACAACAAGTATAATCAAACTAAGGCGAGAGATTGACATAATAATCCGAACACAAGATTACATGACAACCTCCCGAGTGGAAATGGTGATGACTGAAGCACAGCGACAATCATCTCACAAGTCACTCTTGAATATCTATGCAAGACATAAGATAGCACGAATGAATGTTCCATTATTGTGCTTTGTGTGCACAAAAATGATGAAACACACAATCCACCTGCTTGGTAAGGTTCTCTTCTTGTCTCTGCATAGAACGTACCTTTTCCGCTGTCCCTGGAACTGAGCGCGTCTGCCCAACCGGCGTGATTTTTGTCCAGGTGAAAGACTTGACGGTACCTTTCAATTATCAAGCCTTCGATTGGAATCAAATATATTTACGCGCTTTTCTCACTCTCATGACGCCACCACATCTATTTTTAGGCAATCAACTAGAGCAATTTTCGAACAAAAGCACGTTCTTCTCACGGCCGGCGAGCGCGATGATACACTCAAGCGCGCCAGAGTGACGGAATTTAGTTAGGTACCTACCTACAATGTGTTTCAACTTAATCATGGCATTCCGCCTGATATCTCATCTTAAACTAATAACTCTCATCTCGAAACTCATCTCTTCATTCCATCATGATCACGCTCACTATCATATCATGATTCGCACACGTAGCTTCACAACTACGACCCGGGTTTAAATTATTGAACGTTCAAAATAAACAATGCATGCATTTATCTCTTCTCGCAACCGCATCTTCGTCAACAATTTGACTTAAACATGTTTTGGTTACTTACGTTGGGCCTCAACGTCCATCACGGCGACTTCTTTTTCTTCGGCAGCTGCCTTTGGACCTTCAGGAATCAAACATTCTTACGCAATTATTGCACAACAACAATTAATCCGACCAGACCCAAAATTATCGCAAAATTGAAAATTTGCAATTGAGGAACCACGCTCTGCTACCATGTTGAGATTAATTTTGGGTTGGTAGGTAAAATGAAATCCACTTTTAGGCGTTACGGAAGTTTTATTCACTTGCTTACAAAACCACAACTACGTCGCTGTTCTCTTCTAGCAAGAATCGCCGCGAGCAGAATAGTTTCGGGCTTCGCACTCGGTTTGCTCTCTTTGCCTCTCGTCCCGGTGCGTAAGGAAAGCGGTTAGACGTATCTCAAAAGTCCAACACTAAGTAAGTACCTATATCTATTATGATGAAGATGAGGGTGAAACCATTATTTTTTGTTTATGAAATTGATGGTAAAATTTTGACAGTGCATGATGGTGAGACCAGTCTTTGATTCCTCCATGGCGATGCTGGAGATCTGTTGCACATTACTCGGAGATTCTGGTGCAAAATTGTTGGCAGCAGATGTGGACGGCAGTGAGGATTGCACATTGTAAGCTGAATAGCCCGGATCGTTCACCATGGGCTCCGATGATGTCAATGTTGATGTTGCTTCTTCTGGACGTCGAGGATGACTCCCTGGAGCCAGATGTTCAGCAATTTTAATTTTGCCATGAAGGGAGTCTTCAATATACCCCTCGGCGACTTTGGAAGATTTCCACCCTCCGTGGCGCTTCACACTTAAGAAGTCGGCACCCTTCCCAGCTAGCATGGTAGCGCTACTTCGCCTAAAGCAGTGCCCAGTAAAACTCTGTGGGTTTGGAAGCTGCAGATATTCCGCAATTTTGCGAGGCATCCCACCAAAGGTATTCATACCTATAGGTTGGCGAGTACACATATTATTTGCATAATAGACGAAAAACCGCTTGTGGTCTGTATTCGCCGGCCTCAATGCATGATATCGTTTAACCGTATCCACCCACACTTCATTGTTTATCACAAATGTGCGATTTGTCTTATTTTTTGTATCGTGTAGTGTTATAATAATCATTGTGTCATTCTCCACAAATTGCACATCATCAGTTGATAGACTTGTTAATTCTATTCTCCGGCAAGCTCCAGAGACAGCAATTATCAAAGCACACTGGAAAATAATAATGTATATTAATGTTAGGTTTACTTCAGTTTTTATATCTATAAAATAAGTTAATTTTTGTTTAGTTTCAGTGATATATTTTTGCATAAATGTAATGGTACTTACCTTCATGAATAGAAATTTCTCATCTGGGGCAGTCTTTAGGAATTTTTCGACATGAAATTCCGTGAGAATTTCAGACTTGTTCGGCTTATAGCCATCATTTTTTCGTTTTAAAAAAGCTATGAGTTTGTGGAATTTAGATATATCAATATTATGCTTTATTGATAAAGTTGATTTTAGCATCGAATATGATGTCCACATGGTGGAAGGTTTTTGTACTTCTGATTTCTTGCTGAAATAAGCCAGAAGAGCCGTCTCTGTGTACTCCCTAACTTGGTTCTGCTCAGTGGCGTAGCTAGGGTGGGGCGGGGGGGGCGGTCCGCCCCGGGCGGCACTTTTTTGGGGGCGGCATTTTCCGCCGATTTTTTTTACAATTTTTTTTGAGACTTCCTATTTTTAGGTAGGTATGTTCAAGTTCAAGTATTTTTTTTATATTTCATGTTTAGGTATTATAACGACCTTTGACCTTTTTTTTTGAGAAATTGTTTCAAGAGCCGCGGTGTAGGGCGAGCGGCGAGAGCAATGTTGATGCTGTTATATTGTTATGGACGTGTAGCACGTACAGTTCCAGGAACAGCTATAAAACTGGGATCCGCGCGCCGCGCGCCTATACCCTTCTAGCTGCATCAGGCAGTGAACTGAGACAAAAAACACCCACAAATTTAACGAGTGTTTACTTCAGTGTTTCTATCTAGTGGTGGCAAAAGCTCAAATTGTTAGCAATAAATTACCTACTGATTTTGCGTTATTTTTTCTTCTAAGGTGAGTTGGAATAGTGAATGAGCACACATTTCTTTAGATAGGGCCGGTTCTAGTGGATTTGGCGCTGAAGGCAAATAAAAATGAATATTTGTGCGCCCCCCCCCCCAATGCCCCAATATTGCCATGTTCAAAGTGATAAACTCTGAGTGTGAGAAAAATACGACGAACAATATACCTACGGTTAAACAATTATTTCATCAATGAGAAGCGCATGTTGGTACGAATTCATAGTCTCAGGGGGCGCCGCCGGGCGCCCCCGAGAGTCCGGCGATCGGGGCCTTCCGGCGCCTTCAAACCGGCTCTGTCTTTAGATTACAGTAATTTAAGTAGTAGTAGTAGACAGTAGTCTTTGTAATAATTCTAAGGATTTTTTTAACAATTGCTGTAAGTGTTGCTGGTTGCGAGAGGAGCTTTTCGAAACTGAAATTAATCAAGAATTATTTACGATCCACAATGAGTACCTACATTACGACTAAGAAATCTTGCCATCTTGTCAATAGAGCAGCAACTCAGTAATGAAATAGACTTTGATAGTGTTATTAACGATTTTGCAAACAGAAAGGCTCGAAAAGTTGAATTGAAATTATAATAAAATGTTGCAATATTATGTATAAGTAATTATTATTCTGCCGTGTTAAGCCCATGTCGTATCTGACAAAAAAATTATTTTGATATCCATATTAAAGATTTGACCTTTTTACCGATGCCATCTACAATATTGAATTCAATGAGATGTGGTTCCAGTAAGGTACCTAACAGAAAGATAGAGCTTTTCTACAACTAGGTAGGTACCTACCTACCTACAATTTTTTTATCGAGTTTTAGGACAGGTTTGTTTTTGCGTTCGTTATCTACCCTCCCCCCCCCCCCCGGTCCGAAGAGAGGGAGGTGAAAGGGGTGAATCCCCCAGGCCCATAATTTTTGGAGAGCTCGGGGTCCCGAGGGGCTTGAAAAATTTTAACTTATTTTTAGTTTCACAATTTTTTTCCGCGTCTCTTTACTTTGAAATTAGATTTTTTATTATATAAATCTGGTTTGTGTCAACTATTATTATTGATCAAAAAACCGCTTATTATTATTATCAGCATTATTATTATCCGTGAAAATTTTTGTCTGCGGCACACACGAGCCCCCCCCCCCCCGCCCCCTACCTTCGCATCACCAACACTTGTTTTGAGGGGCGGCAATTTGAGAGACCGCCCCGGGCGGCATAGACTCTAGCTACGCCACTGGTTCTGCTCACACCACGTTGTGAATTTTCGAAGTTCTTCGTTGTAACGAACCCGGGATTTTTCAGGCAGTAAATTCTGAACAGCTTCTGCTGCACATTTTTCAATATGATCGGGACAACAACTCATGACTAAAATTTGCTGATGATTGTCGAATTTTTTTTTTTGAACTGTCTAATTTTTGTTTTTCAAATTGACATTTGACTAAAATTTAGTAGGTATGCCTTGATGATAAATGCAGTGGTGTCAACTTAAAATTTATTCCAAACATGCTTTTTGCTTGATGTTATTTATTTATAATTTAATCAAAGCAGCACGAAAAATGATGTTTGCCACACGCGCTGAAAACGGCATAGCATAACTCTCTTACACGCAGCTCTCGGCCTAGGGCCTCGAGCTGCGTTCACGTTCGTTATGCTATGCCCGCTTTTCAGCGCTAGTTACAAAAAATACTATTTTAGAGGAGGTGTCATCTTTAGGAACAAAATATTCAAATTGCTCCAATAAGTGACACGGGTGTCAGGTATTGGAACAGCGTCAAGCTTCAGTATTGTGTGCTCTTTCCAACGCATTGTGAAATGTAAATCTATCTTTATCTGTGAAATTCATTTTAAAGTTGAGGAACCTATAGATGACACGGGGTGTCATGCATAGGTACAAGATGGGTACACATGTACCTATTCATGACACCTAAATATGTTATTGAATATAGACCAATTTTATCAAATAAAATATGTTTTTGGCGCAGATATGGCTTCAAAAAAAATTCTACAGTATTCGGAGGCTGCAATGCAAGATGCCTTGAGCGCTGCACGAAATGGAATGCCTATAAAAACGGCCTCAAAAACATTTCACGTACCAAGAACTACTCTGCTCTACAAATTTAAAGGGATAAATCCTGAATCAAGGAAAATGGGCCCTGCAACGATTTTTTCCAACGAAGAAGAGAATTTGTTGGTCCGCTGGGTTCTGCAAATGGCAAAATCTGGATTTCCCATTTCCAAAGATAATTTTTTAGCCAGCGTTTCCAAGCTAGCTCAAGAATTGAACAAAACGTTTAAAAATGACATTCCCGGGCGGAAGTGGTATGAAAGTTTCCTTAGGAGACATCCTGAAATAAGCCTTCGAACGCCCCAAAATCTCACCATGAGCAGGTCATCAGTGAGTAAAACTCAAATTCAAAATTGGTTTTTGGAAATCACCCGGTATTTAGGAGAAACCAACAGTAGCCACATCCTCCAGGACCCAAATCGCATTTTTAATGCCGATGAGTCTGCGTTTTTTCTCAATCCTAAAGGCAGCAAAGTTTTAGCTCTGAGAGGAGAAAAAACTGTTTATGCGACTGTGAACAGCAACGAGAAAGAGTGCCTTACAGTACTTATAAATGGCAATGCCGCTGGTACTTTGGCACCACCGATGATAATTTTTCGGTATAAAAGAATTCCATCAGATCTGTCAGCAAGTGTTCCAAACCATTGGGGTATTGGTGTCTCAGAGAATGGGTGGATGACCTCAGACACATTTTACAGCTACATGGTCAATGTCTTCTATCCATGGGCTGAGAAAAATGTAACTTTTCCAATCATTTTTTTCGTTGACGGCCATGTATCCCACCTGTCGTTTCACTTGAGCAAATTTTGTTCAGATAAGGGGATAATTTTAGTGGCATTATATCCTAACGCCACTCACTTGCTGCAACCAATGGATGTGGCGGTATTTCGTACTCTCAAATCAGGATGGAAGGAACAAGTCAACTCATGGAGAACTGAGAACCAACACCAAACTTTAAGAAGACGTGATTTTGCTCCATTGTTAGACACCGCAATAAAAGAGAGAGTAACTCCAACAGTTCTACAAAATGGTTTTCGAAAATGTGGTATGTATCCGTGGAATCCCCAAGCAGTCGCTGATTTTTTCCCAAGCGACAATGAGGAGAACAGAGAGATTTTTGAAAAACCTAATCACGAAAATAAGTCACTCTCGACTGAAGATAATCTCACCTTTTTTGAATCATTCATAAACCAAGATACTCTTCAGCAATTCCGGCAACAATTTCTCGATGATGGCTGGACCGGTGAAACGAGCGATAAAAGCTTATTTTATGTTTGGAGAAACATTAAAGAAACTCTAAACTCCATGGATGCTACTCGAGAAAATCTTCTGGGTGCTACTCCAGAAAATTTTATGGATGCTCTTACTCCAGAAAATGTTGAGAGCATGATTAATGAAGCTGAACTTGTTTTTGAGGATGAATTAATTGGAGTCGAAAACACCGCGAACCACCACCTGCAAGATTTGTCTGAAAATCTGAATTGTGACTTCAGTGCTGACAATGCTGACACTGGTGATTATGTCAAAATACAAGAAAAAAATGACTCGCATTCGTTCAAGAGTGTCTTTGAAAATTCTACGGAACACCAATCAGATTTGTCTGAATATCTAGGTGATGGCACTGATGTTGCTGACAATGCTGATACTGGTGGTTATGTCAAAAACAAAATTAAAATTTTGGATATTAAGATAATTCATCCAAAATCAAGTTCACCAAGCTCTGAGTTGAGAAACAGCAATGTATTACCAAAGGACATATCCAACACGAAAGAAGCAGAACGATCTACCACAGAATCTGAACCCATGCAGAGCTTTGGAATTTCTCATTATGAAATTGACCATAGGACTCCCGATAAAAGTGCCGAAGAAAACATTCAAGACAACCAAAATTTAAACGTTCCAAGTCCCTTCAAAAGAGTTCTTTTTTGGCCAGAAGAAAAAGCTACCAACGACAACAATAAAAGAAAAAGAGAAAAGATACCAAGTGTCGTTACCAGTGAGTTGTGGCAGGAATACAGTAGAAATAAAATAGATAAGAAAAAAAAGCTTGAAGAAGAGAAACTCGAAAGAAAACGGAAGCTAGAAAGCAAAAAACTAGAAAAAAGTAAGAGTAAGCCCCCCAAGAAACGAGCATCAGTTATCATTGACACTTCATCGGAAGACAGCTCTTCAAGTTCGGAAGAAGAAGAACATGAACATAAGGGAGGAAGCAAACCAAAACCTAGGACTGGAGATCATGTGATTGTCTCGTATGATGGAAAGTATTTTCCAGGCCAAATAATGTCGTTGAAAAATAATGAGTATTTTGTGAGTGCTATGTCTCCATGTGGTAAAATGGGAAGGCGCTGGCCAGCTCTGAAAGATCAAATTTGGTACAGCGAACAAGACGTCATAGAGATTACAGCACCACCCAAAGCCATAAACTCACGAGGAATTTTTCATGTTAAAGAAATGAGGAAGTACTCTGACTAGATTTTTCAAGTGTTACTACCTAACTCGAATGTTTAGAAAGTATAGGTATCGATCCTGACTAGAATTGTTTTTTTTTAAGCGTTACTTACTTGGAAGTTCTGTAAGATATTTTTCACTCAAAATTTTTTTTTTTAATAAAAATAAATGTTTTTCTTATCGGCTTTTTCTTGACATAGGAGTTTGCCCGTTTATATATCAGGTTTATGAACTCAGAAAAGTGCAAATTTCGGACAACACAAAACCCAGACCTTTCACCGGGAATTGAACCCAGGACTTCCGCGTCGCAGGCAGCCACTCGACCGCCTGCGCCACGGGGTTGTATTTTTTTGTGATATGTAGGGCTTTTTAAAAATTTTGGGGCTCTAATTGCGGCAACCCCAATTGATGGGCTGCATTGGAGAGTGGTCATGCACTGGCCGTGCCTAGATTTTTCACTTTAAGAATATGTTAGCTTGGACCTCAAGTGCAAATTAGAATTACTACTTACTCACTTAAATAGTTTTAGGTATTTAGAATCAACTATTTCACTGTTTGTCATCTACTGGAACAAAAATGTCGCCTTTAGGTACATTCCAAATATACTGTGTCATGTATTGGGTCAAATGCACACTAACTAAAATTAATTATTTTATAGATTTGAAACTACAATATTCTATTTCTTTTCATTTCATTCTCTCAACCTCTTGATATAGTATTCAAAGATACAGTCACTTCATTTGAAAATTATTATTCATCAAATTTATAACGATCTAACGGCTTACATTTTCTTAAAGTGTCAGGCATTGGGACATTTACCTTATCTCGGAAAGCTCAAGGAAATTTTCGTGGATTTTCGCGGTTCGGGGCTCTGTGGGGGACTCCCTAGGTGTATGCAAAAACTCAGTCAGAGTATACGTTTCGTAAATCTAAGACTAATTTGTAGCGTTGCACAAATCGGTGCACAAAACACAAAATCCGCTGTTCAAGTGAGAAGCCGCCCAATTTCTATAGGTATTACTTCGGAAAATAATTACGAGTTCTTTACTTGATCCAAATGCAGTACAAGGAATTTCAATCTCGCGGAAATTGCAATAATTGAATTGTGGAGGAAAAGAGAATTGATGAGATGATAAAAAAACTTGAGACAAAAAAGTTTAGATTTGCGCGCTATGTACGACATGTATTGTTGGTCGCCTACTCTCCGGTACAAATCTTCTGCCACCGAATTCAAACCGACAATCTGTATAGAATTTGCGTTGGATAAGTCACAAATGCCTATTTTGCCTATACCTATTCAAGATGCGCCCAAAATGAATAGAATTCTCATCAGATTGCCGAAATATTACTTAGGCACAATCTATGCTCATAAATAAAACAAGATTTTACTTCACAATTTTTTTGGCATTTATTTCGAATCTTTATTCAAGACAACACAAAAATGAGTTCCATTTTGAACAATCTTGATTTCCAATTTTTTATTAGCAACATAGAAAAATTCAAGGTTCTACTTGAACTGAAAAACTTGATTGAATGCCGCTCGCTTTCGCTCTTCCGCACATAATTATCACATATTCTCTGGACATTGTTTGTCTACTATTACAGCCTGCTTTAGTGTTTCGTATCATTCATTCTCCTGAATGATGAATGTTTCAGGAAACTGGTTTATATTTCTAGAACATTCAGTCAAAATGTCATATTCACACTGGCATCAATTATTAGTGATATTCTTGGGTGACCATATCCTCCTGCACAAACGGTAAGCGTAAATTAACTTCTAACTATACGAACGATAGGTGATTCGCTCTGCAACACGTTTTAGCACACGAATAACAACAATGAAAAATCACTAATCCACGCTTCATATTTTGATGACTATACCTCATATTATGGCCCCTTGATTGTTTAGCGAAGCGTTTATTTCACAAGTTTAGTAGTGGTACTGAAGATAGAATTTTTTTGTGCGTCAATCGGTATCAATCTCTAGTGAAAATAGAATTTTTGGATCAATCGATAAATATCGATCCAACCACAAAAAAAAGTCAACATATGAAGATAATCATAGTGGTAACTTTCGTCTTAGCTGAAGCGATTGCGGTAAGATAATTATTAAGATTTTCAAAGTGTGTTGTTTTGACCCAGAAGGAACTTCAGCTCCTTGAAACACCTGTTTTGTGGGCGGCCTGGCACTGGCATTGCATTTATTTCTTTGATGTGGAAAAGGGCCGCGGCACATGGGTTTTAGTGTAGTACAAGGACAAACACAAAAAGGCACACTAACAGCAATTTAAGTTAGGCAGGCGCCCGAACTGACTGGAGTGAGAACTGAGAAGACACAGGAATGACACTTGACAGTGGCGCGCGCAGCATTGTCTTTATCCTCTACATTGTCTACATTGTCTACGTCGCAAAATCAAAGTTTACGCATTGTCTACGCTTGGACGTAGACAATGATTGTTTACGCGTAAAGTCCCATCCCTGATTGCACCATGATAATATCTTGGAAAAATCAGTGACTAGTTGAGAAACTGAGGAATCGGCCATGATGAAATGAAACGTTGTCAGTCACATTTTTGGGAATAGCGAATGTGGCCAATATTTTCTTGTCACTGGATGATATTCTCATGTAATTCATTGTATGTACCAAGTTGCACCACTATTATATCTTGAAAAATCCGAAAAGGCTGTATTCTCATTTCTCAGTATAAGTAAAAACTATCTGAAGGATTTATCTCTCAAAAATGTATATAAAAACTCAATTTTTTTATAGGGTGTGCTGAGTGTATTACAAAATTGAGTACAGAGCGTTCTTTCAATTATGTGAAAAAAATTTCTTTTTTTTTTGTCAACAACTTTTTTCAAAAAACGGCTCTGTACTCAATTTTCTACGTCTCTCAAAATTATAAAAGAGTTGATAATTTTTTTGTTTGTCTAGAAATGCCCCAGTAATTCTTCAGAAACTCTTCTAGTGTTTTGGGGCTATTGGACTCCTAAAAAAATGTGGGGTAATCCAAACGGAAACAAGGTGGTTAAATTTCTTGAAGGAATCCCAGCAACATTTCTATATCTCTTCACCTTTATTTTGAGAGAGAAATATTGATATCCTGTGTATACAGCCTTATACGAAGGCGCAGAGCGGACATGGAAGATATTTATTTGTGACTGCGACTTTTTTCTGTCAACTGCCACTTTATTCTGGCAATTGCGACTTTTTTTCTGTCAATTGCCACTTTATTCTGGCAATTGCGACTTTTTTCTGCCAATTGCGACTTTTGAGCACATTTCGATAGAAAATGATGTTCATATGGCCGGTTTGTCCGTCTGTCTGTCCGTCCGTTACTTGTCTTTTCGTCCGTCTGTCTGTCTGTCCGTGTAAAAGTTGAAAAGCTGTACTCCTTCTCGGGAAATGAAGCTAGAGCCTTAGAATTTTTCCCGATTATTAGCTCAGGCCCTCAAGGGTGGCCCATGGACAGACTGTATTTCATGGTGGCGCTGCCATCTTGGTAGCCATATTGAAATTTCTCATCGGTGGACGGAACCTCGAACGGAACTTACTCTGATCTCGTATGAACATTCTTACTCTCAAGCTTAGTTTCATGATTACGCCGCCATCTTGGTAACCATATTCAAATTTCTTATTAGTGGAACGATTTCCCTGAAACTTGGAACTTACCCTTGCTTCGTATGGTCACTCTTATTTTCAAGCTAAGTTCTATAATCCGCTGGAGCGGATTCAGAGCGAATGAATCTAAAGCGGATTCATACGAGACAAGAGTACTTACGTTTCAAGTTTCATGAGAATCGTTCCAATAATGAGAAATTTCGATATGGCGGCCAAGATGGCAGTGCCACCATGAAATACAGTCTGCCCATAGGCCACCCTTGAGGGCCTAAGCTATTAATCGGAAAAAGTTCCAAGGCTCTAGCTTCATTCTCTGAGAAGGAGTACAACTTCTCAACTTACACGGACAGACAGACAGACGGACGAACAGACAAATAACGGACGGACAGACAGACGGACAAACTGGCCATATAAACATGATTTTCGATCGAAATGTTCCAAAAAGTCGCAATTGACAGAAAAAAGTCGCAATTGCCAGAATAAATTGTCAATTTACAGAAAAAAGTTGCAGTTGCCAGAATAAAGTGGTCTGGATCATCATCTCCCAGCTCTTGACCAATATGCATTTTGTAGGGATGACACTTGTGATGTTTCAATACCCTTACTACTGTTCTTTGAGATGACCCTGTTTGTTCACTTGCTTGACGAGTTGACATTGTAGGGTTTATGGCGTATTGTCCAAGCACTTCGATATTGGCTAATTCGTTCAGTAATCTTGGCTTATTCCTATTTTTGTTGGCAACAGATCCTGTTGCCTCGAATTTGGCAACCAAGTCAATTACGTACGCGCGACTCACATTTTGGCCAGAATGTCTGTTATCAAATGTTGTTGCTGTTCTTCGTGGAGAGCAGTTTTTACTAATTAATGATACTTCGATGGCCTCTTTTCCACAAGATCACACATGTAGTTTATGTTTCGGCGCTCGTTTTGGCGTAATGTTTCAAGAAATGTGAAATAACTGTTCCATAACTGTGCTACCTACGGGATTCACAGTTGAACACACTTTCAGCAGTAACAAATCTTTATTTACTCTGTATCGCACAAAGGTCGCTTATCTACTGCCCAAGTCCTATCATCTCACATAACACCTTAAACTGTAATCTCCATTATATAATCCTCGTGCGCACGTCCAGCCGGCCGGTGACTCGGCCGGTGATATTCCTCGGTAATCGGTCTCCACAATAACCATGCCCTCCTCATGCCACCTCTTATATAACAGCCCACTCACTCGCCATTATGTTTCTTACGCTCGGATGGTGCGGATGTTTTTCGGGCGTGCTTGAATCGACAAAAGTGCAATGCCGAATTCAAGAAAAAGGAAAGTCGTTGAAGTCAATGACTACCTAAAATGAAATGAGAAGGCTTCAAAGAATACTGGAAAATTGTTACACAAGTAAGTAACACACTTATAATACTTTTTATCATGTTACAGTGTTTCGATCACGCCAAAAATCAGGTGTCAGCCCAGAAAAAAAAAACATTACCCAAACCCAGATACGAGTGGAATCTGACTGGGATTCGGTGGAAAATTGCGAACCACTTCTTATCAGTGTAATGACTTGATTAAGAATGTAGGCACACGCGGAATAAAGCGGAATAATTCCATAATGACTGAAGACGTGAGTGAAATCCGTCTATAGTCACCGCAAAATGTGAAAAGGAATCGACGTCTGCCAGATGTTCTCCACGCCAGATCCATTCCTACACGGACAGTTGTGAAGAAATAAAGCGGAATAATTCACTAAGAACTGAAGACGTGAGTGATTTGGAGCGGTGGTAGCCGAGTGGTACAGGTAATGGCAAGCCAAACCATTCGCGCTGCCCTGTGTGGGTTCGAATCCTACTTCATCCATGGATATTTTGTGCTGTCCCCGAGGTTGCATGGTAGAGCAGCTTATAGCTGAATGCCGCCTCGTAAAATAAGACAATTAAATTAAAAATTAAATTAAATTAAATATTCGTTCATCATAGTCACCGCAAAATGTAAAAAAGGATCGACTTCTGCCAGTTGTTCTCCACACCAGGTCCTTTCCTACACGGAAAGGACTGGTTGAAACTTAAGGGATTGGAGCTTGTTTTATCATGATAATTCTTATTTATCTTGATAAGGTATTGATGAAAATGGATTTTTCAAAATGTGAAATAAGAAATTATTTGTTGCAATACATCTAGGGACCTTACATAAGATGGCATCGCGCAAGGTTCTAAGAAACCACAGTGATGTAGGAAGCAGATCGCGTCTTAAACTTTAAACATCTACATGTGTGATCTTGAGGACGGGGCTATCGAAGTATAATTAAAGGTTAAACGTTAAACGACTTACCTGTAAGGAAGTTCAATCCTCAATTATACGAGATGGCCCCGTTCGAAGAGATCACACCCGCCCGCTCCTCAACAACCCCGAAAAGGACGCGATCTGATGAGGGACAAAACATAATGGCGAGTGAGTGGGCTATTATATAAGAGGTGGCATGAGGAGGGCATGGTAATGAAACAGTTGATGCAAGGTCTTAGGTAATTGATATTGCATCACAGGGCGGCAGAGATGCGGTTCGCCAGCCAATGATGCCGGCGATGCCGGTGATGCCGGCGGTGCCGGGCATACCGGTGATGCCGCCGGGCCATGCACTTGTGGAATCAGGTCAGCTGTATCCAGGAGCTAGAACGATTCCGGGAGGTGGGCGAGTTGTGGGACTTCCGGGACTAGTTCCCGGAGCGGGAATTCCGGATGTGCCAACGCTTGGACTTGGACGAGGTCTTGGATACGACAGCGGACTAGGAGCAGAACTAATCGTTGGGCTACCAGCGGCGCCGGTCGCATATTCTGGCATTGAATATGGATATGGCGGCGGAGGTCCGCGTCATGATGTTTATTACAACTCTGATGAGGCAAAAAAGTTCAAAGATGAATACGATTACGTGATGGTGAGTAAAAACAGAATATTATGGTGTAGGGTCTTGCCTTATTTTATTCGAACATTCCAGCATGTATCAAATGAGCTATAGTAAATAGTAAATAAGTCTAGCTTTCGAGGTTTGAAAATCTGTATAATACGTTCGCATTCTTGGAATGTGACTAGGAGAACTCGGCCTGGCCATGCGGTCGAGGGAAGAAGTAAAGCTATGCCGGTTCTAGCACACTTGAAGGTCATCTGCAGTAGCGCCACCTACCGGCGCGCAGAGGAACTAACATAACCGACATTTACAGGAACCTTCATTACCGGCATTTACAGAAATCTGCATAAAATGACAGAAACCTGCATTACCGGCATTTACAGGAATCTACCGATATGTACAGGAACCCGTATTACCGGCGTTTACAGTAATCTATCGATAGTGGCAGTAGGGCAATTGGCGAAAATCTTTTCCGCGTGGTAGCGCTGTACGCAATAAAACATGGTGGCCCAAGGGGCCTTGACAAATAGGTAGTAAACGCAGTGCGCATTTATATCACAACAGCTGTCAACAGTGATAGCTGTCAGTGAAAGCGTAACAGTGGGCCAAGAACTGTGGGTTCGTTGGGAATGGAATTTCGTAGCAGTATCTCTAACTTATTTTTGTTTTAGAAAATGCCGATAATACAGATTCATTTGCCCAATATTTATGGTCATGTTGGTGACCAAATCAGCCCCCTCTCGACTCGACAAAGTGCGAAGAAGTGATTGAGACAGGTCATTTAATCGTGTGTGGGGTGACTGGGGCTCACTGCGACTGAGACTCTTGTGCTTTGTTATGTCTCATAAATGGATAATTGAAAACCATTTGGAGGCTAGGTTCTGTGGCCCAGTTGTTAAAACAGTGTTGTGAACTCGTGAAGCCATCTCCGATAAGCCAGTGAGAGCAGCCGGAGAGCCTGGAGATCAACGCCAGCGGTATTGAGAGAAGATACCTGGCCTGCAAATCAGAATCCGTCACTCGCCTCATCAGTTCAGATTTAGAACAACTTAATCGATATGAAAATATTTTCCATTGTAAGAAACACTAACATCAACCGATGAGCTATGATTAAACTTATGATTGAAGAATACTCAATTATTATTGATAAACTATGATTTTTATTATTCTAGACAGCGGTAAATGCTTATTAGCTACTGAAATTTTACTTTACAGTCAATGTATGAGTCGTACGATTACTCCAAAAGAATGTTTATCTTTCTGGCCTAACCGATAATTGTTGGCTCATTTTCGTGATGCGTCCTGTTGTACCTATGCCTTGTCTTGTGGGGGCTTAGTATTTCCACCTTGTGTGCAAGGGGCTCACACAACTCAAAACCTGCAATGTGATTAAGTATTCAGAGATTGCATTTTTCGGCCAGCCTTTCACCAACTTACGTATCGGCCTCGGTATCGGCTTTTGCTGCTGCATTGGGCATTGTGTCCATCGGCGTATACTAACGCAGTAATTCAAGTCAAACTACAACACTCACTCGTTCACATTCACGACGATGTGGTAAACAAGGAAGACAAAAAAAATTAATTATTTTTCAACTGTCAAAACTGTCAATATTTTTATGATTTGGAGTAGGTACTGTCAACTGTCGAGTGCTACTGCGCTACTGCGCTGGGCTGTGCGCTGGGTACCTATTTGTCAAGGCCTCTTGGGCCACCATGTTTGACTGCGTTCAGCGCCTTTTGGTGGCCGCTGATTTTCGCCAATCTTCCGGAACAGCTGCGAAGCTCAATTTAGCATGGACACAAACCTACATTACCAACATCTGTTAGCACAGATATGAACCCGCATTACCCTTAGATCTGGGGATCTATCACTAGGTGTATATCTGGTTGCATAGTTATCGATGAATGTGTTGGTGGAAAATCTAGTGACATTCATGTTTATTAAATCATACAAAAAAAAGAAGGCCAGGGTTGCTTTCAACTACATTCTCAAGGTCAAGCCATAAGTGCAACTATCTCTGGGTCGAAAATTATGCATGCGTGGGAATAGAACAGCACATCCACTCAATTTCAGGAATGTATGGGAGAGGTTGATATGAAGAGGAATATACATTAGCTATTATTGGTTAAAGTTTTATTTGGTTCAGATTAAACATTGTTATGCATACTTATTTTGATACACACAGAACAATACACGCTCTTTATGTTCACTAGCAGTCGTTTTGATCTGATTCATCCTGATTCTTTCATAACTGGGGGCTCTTAAAGGGATGAAGCTCTAGTGTGTAGTAGTAAGTATAGGCAAACTTCCGTATGAGTTGATAGTAAGTAATATTGCGTAAAATTGCGCAATAGTTAAGAATAGTGTAGAATATTGTTATTGAATGACACAACTGTTCAGAAAATAGTTTACCAGGTCACGTGATGATTCATTGTATTTTAAGATTGGTGTTGCAACATGTGATGCAATATGTGTTTACCCCGAAAAAAAATCTTGAGAAAGCCAACAAGGTTCCAAAACAACGAAAGTGCTAACAATAAAAAGTCCAGAAGTTATTGCTCGAAATTGCGCAATAGTTGAGAAAAGTCTAGAATATTGTTACTAAATGACATTCTAGAACATTCTAAAGAAGTAAACAGAAGTAACTACTCGGGAAATAAAACAAGCGAATCAATAGGACAGATATTAATTGGGCAGTAAATTGAATAACCTAGTGGAGCGGCGGTGGCCGAGTGGTTTTGGTGTTGCCGCGCCAAGCCAGTCGTGATCTACCGCGCGGGTTCGAATCCCGCCTCGTCCATGGATATTTTGTGTTGTCCAATTGTTCCAAAAATTGTTCCGACCTTACTATGCCATATCTGCACCTGTCTGACTACAGCGGTTACAGAAAAAATGGATTTCTGACTACAGAGTTGAGTGCTATCAGAGTACTGAGGCCTCACATAGTTAACAGTAGGCAATTCAAGTATAATTAAAACGTGTACCAAAAACCCACTGAATGTCCCGTCGACGCTAATAACCTCGTAGTTGATGCGTCGTAAAACATTCAAAAAAAAAAAAAAAAAAAAAAAAAAAAAACCTAGTATAAGGAAGCATACAATTATTCGAAGAACAAATACAGGGTTTCAAAAAATGGTGATTACACTGTGGTAATATCTCATCAAATTTTATTACACTATCATCCTTCTCAACATCCACAATTTGACCACATAATCCATCATCACAATATATCTCAATAATTTCCTCAAAGAAAGCCTTCTTCTTTTGTCCTTTCACAAAAATAATATCCACGTTGGAAGCCAGGTGGTGTATTATGGAGTAGATTTTTCATATAGAATATCCCCATTACTGTATCTGAGTTTATGATGATTATTCTCCAGCTTCATCAAATTTTTCTTGCTTGTTGCAATTTAAAAAAAACACCACTGCTCAGGTCAACGACATATCACCCTTGCGCCGAAGGCTAATGGGTGGTATACACTGTTGACCTAGGCAGTGGTGTCTTTTCCAAATGTTTCCGTTCATGCATTAGATCTATAAGTTGGATTATATGGCGCTATTGTAGATGCCGGAAATGCTAGTTTCCGTGTGTGCCGGTAGATGGCGCCACTGTAGATGCCGGTGATGCAAGTTCGTATATGTGTTGAAAAATGGTGATATTGTGCGAGCGTTTGGTGTTGTGCGCATGTGCGTGCATGCGTGTATGTCTGTGCATGTGTGCGCATATGCAGGCATGCCAGCGTGTGCATATGTGTGTGTGTGTGTATGCGCCGGCGTATGCATGTGCGCGCGTGCGCGTGCACGGCTTCTAACAATACAAAAATGTCACACAAAGCACATAATTTCTCAAAAAAGTTGATTGATCTAAAAGAAAACGTGAAAAAAGTGAGTGGTTTCTTGCCAAACTGATGGAATTGTGTGAGAGATCATCGCAATTTAGACAAAAAGTCTCTCTAGCACCTTCCTGAAGAATGCAAAATGCCACACAAATCACATGATTCCACAGAAAGAGTCACCAAATCTAGAAGAAAACGGAAAAACGGTGAGTTCTTACCTGACAAACTATTGGAATTGTGTGAAAGATCGTCTCAATTTTGACAGAAAGCCACTTTCAAAGTCCAAAAGAATGCAGAGATGCTACAATAATCACATGATTTCACAAAAAGCTTCACCACATCTAGATGAAAGCGTGGAAAAGATGAGTTGTTTCTTGCCAAACTATCAGATTTGTGTGAAAATCACCTCAATTTTGACAAAAAGTCACTCTAAAGCCCCCCAAAGAATGCAAAAATGCTGCACAAATCACATGATTTCTCAAAAAGAGTCGCTAAATCTAGAAGAAAACGTGAGATATGATTTTTCTCGGATAAAAGAATAACTAAGACAACGAGTGTTTGAAACTCCCCTTTGATCTTCTTCCTTCCTCTGGTATTATAGTGATGATTATCTCTGTATATTCCTTGAGTTGGTGGTCTCATTTTATGTTTATTTTCTTGGAATGTTCTAGAAGGTCATTTAGAGGTCAAATTCGATTAACGTCATAGTTGCTTCGTGTTTACTTTTTTGGAATGTTCTAGAAAGTCATTTTAAGGAGAAACTTACGAAACTGCATAGTTCCTTCTGTTACCTACTTTAGAATGTTCTAGAAGGTCGTTCACAAATCAAGTTTATAAAACAGCAAGGTTGCTTCATGTTTGCTACGTGAGAATGTTCTAGAATGTCATTTTTCTTGCATTAGTGGAGGGAAGGATTTTCTTAGAAATCTCCTTCTTCTTGACTTTTCTATAGGTAGTATCGACGTGACGTCATGTTCCTGAAAATCGGCCATTTTGTAGAAGCTAATCAAACTGACTTTTGCCACATCAACTAAAATGTCGCAGAGTTCGTGTCGTCAAAAACTAACTAACATGGTTGTTTGCGTAATGTATGGCTGTTCGTCCAGCTACTCTCGCATGGGAGCATGGGTTTCACTGTTCTGGCTACCCTGGAGTGATGCGATCCCGTGGAGATCGAGCACAGGAGTTATCTGAGTAATGAAAATCGTCATGGCTTTCCCGGACAAATCTAAGAAATTTGCTCAACAGAATGCTTACCAGCGACTTGAAATTTTGCAACGAACACTTCCTGCTTGAGGTAGGTTATGGGCTTCTAATGCCTAATGAGCTTAAACTGGCTTGGGCGAGAACGTTTCTGTCCCCAACACCAAGTAGTCTCCGTGCTGTGTTTTGGCACCATATCGAAATTGTGGTCGAGGTTTTGAATCATCAGCTCAAGTAGGTCACAGCACCGCACATTCTGCTCATACTTGAGCAAATCATCGCCGGCAAGCGTCTTGCTGTGATATTGCTTAATAAATTTGACATGTCACTCTGATGTATGTGACATGTCGATCAGCTGTTTGTGATTAGCTTCTACAAAATGACCGCCTCGTCGATACAACCTATTGCAACTCGCTATACAACTTCTAGGTTTGTTACTGCTACTACTTTAACTCCGAGTAGATGTATTGTGGATCACATAACTTTCAAGTTTACAAGTGTACCGCTTTCAAATTATAAATAGAACATTTTGACATAACCTCAAACTTGAGGAGTATATGCTTTGAATTGTGGGATGTTCTGGACTATCCGGACATAGCCCCATAGTTTACTCCTACATAAGTTGGTTCCCCTGCATCCCTTCTCTGATGTACATCATGCTGGATTCTGGAACATCTTGGGTATCCTCTATGACGTGATATTTTCAAGGTCATGCGAATCATCGACTTTAGTTTACATTGGGTGGTAATTGCTAGCGTTGTTGACGGTGATATTTGATATCGGTGTTTACAATGATATTTGATACTTTGATTAGAGTGATATTTGATACTTTGATTAGAGTGATATTTGATATCGTCAATTAGAGTGATATTTGATATTGTTGTTTACATTCCTCATCAGTAAAACAATAGATTACGTCATAGGCGGCATCCTCTGTGTTCCAGAATCTGGCGTTAGATTCCTCTAAATGCCGGTAATATAGGTTTCTGTAAATATAGGTAGTTTCCTGTAAATGCCGGTAATGCAGGTTTCTGTAAATGTCGGTAATGTTAGCTCCTCTGCGCGCCGCTAGGTGGCGCTACTCTGGGCCGATGGATGGCGCCACTGTCGATGTGGTAATGCAGATCCCTGTATGGTCCGGAATCCTCCTAGCCCCACTACTGAGGGGGAAAAAAGGCATTCTTGTGACTTTGAAGTAGGTACGTGCTGTTTCGCTATGATGCTGGGAGTCGAGGAGCAAAGGGGAATTTTTATGTCTAGTGCCGGGGTCCGGGGGCTTTGCGCAAGAAATGCAGGGGAAGAACCGATATAAGTCTGCTGGACAGAAGAAATGTTTTTGTGTACGCTTGAGGTACGTAGATTTTCTTTTCACTTACATGTCTGTACTAATTGCGTCTCGTTTTGAACATAGTATTGGGTTTTTGAATGTATCTAGAGCACCATGTGTTGCGTAGTTTGCGTTTTTTGTGTGATAATTTGAACGCCTTTCGTAGTGGCTGGCGGGCTATTTTTACACAGACGCCGTGTTGTGCGCTAAGATTTCACCTTGTCTGAATTTGAATTTATTCAGTCACATTTTATGTCATTATTTTGATAATGATTCGTTCATAAATTTCATGTGAATTTGTTTGCTTTGTCATGTACTCACTTTTAGTTTTGTCTGTATCATGATTTGATTTTCATGTAAATGTCAATTATCCTCCGTCTTTATTTGTGACTCTCGTATATTTTGGCATGTCATTTTTTATGCTCGCCGATAGCACAGAATCCGATAGTTTTGTCAGATATTTGACGTACGTATTTTCAAGATCTCCAACTAACACCGATGTATGTTGATATGAACGAACCTCTTGCTGTTGTTCTGATACCTTATTAATTGTTGAGTATATTATGCACTATCTACTGATCATTTTACATTTGTTTACTGATGTTTCGCCGATTTCGTTCTACTAAATTTTACTTAGGATTGAATTCTGGAAATTATCAGTGAGTCGTTTGTCATGTTATCACATATTTGAGAGTCGTCTTCTTTGGGATTAACTCAGGACTCTCAGGGGTTTGTTGAACGGGTTTTTTTCCCAATGAGTGCCATTTTCCGAACCCGTCACGCTCCTTTCTCTTTGACTGACAGTTTGAGAATGATTTCGCCACCATCTCGGTGCCCACATTGGCATTGCTCATTAGTGGATCGATTGTATCGTGGAACTCACTCTTGTCTCGTAAGAACATTTGATTTTCGAGCTGGACTTCATTTCTATCAATGACAGATCTGCAGTGAGAGAATGCGCTATTGCGACTCACGCACGTGAGGGGATATTTTACTTGCTGTGCCTAATCTAGGTGGGCAAGAGCTGCATGAAAAAGAACTTTGCTACACCTTGCCTTCGTCACATGAAATAATTACTATTACGCTACAGTGATGAATAATAATTCGAGGAATAACTTATATTGCAGTGACATTTTCAGCACCACCAGCAGCAGCATCAGCAGGAGCAACTACAAGAGCATCAGGGTAATGGTTTCGCGATGTTGGAGAGTCAAGCACCTCTAATTGGCCAGCCTTCACCATTTGTGACTAATCCAGAAGGTCCAGACAACCCCATGGCAGGGAGCTTCACGAATTCGAGCCGTCGCGTTAGTAATAGAAAGGTAAAGCACATTCAAGGTCAAGCTCTACGAATCATCAACCAATAATCACTTCATTCAACCCTAGGAACGCGACATTCCAAGAAAACTTTTTCTTATTCGTTATATCGGAGGAGCAAGTACCACGATATTCACAGGTATGATTCCTAATCAATGGCGCATTTTTCTAGTATTTTATACTCGATTTTATAGCATAGTGACAAAGTAGTGAACTGTATCTTCTGGAATGATCAATTATCCTCGCAATTATCTATTGATTTTCTAACGGTACAAAGTTCCATTCTGTCCCGTTTTGATAACCCAATTGAACCCTACATACCTAATTATACCGACAACAAGCCAGTTCAACAAGAAGCCTTTTCAAAAACATCAAGGGGGGGTGAAAAAATAATCAAAGAAAGAGGAGGATAGCCCTCATCACTCACGCCTCCAGAGCTTTTGGATTGAACGATATTATCATTCTTCTTTATGTTTTTCGCAGCCTGTTTGAAATTCTGTAACATAAAATATTTCTGGATTTAATTTCAACAAAAAACCTTCTTGTAGTAACGTGCTGCCCGTTGACCAGTTGTCAAAGACAAAAAAGGTCTTTTATTGAAAATTCTTATGTGTTTAAACAAAAAAATGAGTGGAGCAAATGGTAAGAAACCGTGACAAGAGACACTTAAGAATTCTATTCTACTCTACTCTACCCTACTAACAACTGTAAGAGGGTCAACACGTTTCTAATACAAAAGTTGCCTGACTTGATACAAAAAATTCCACCGAGTGCAATGTGGAGTGCAGAAAAGCTAGACTTGAATTAATACTCAAGAAAAATAACACTTGCTCACTAATCGACGTCTTGAAGTTTATAACCGCTTCCTCAAGCTACTAAACTTCAACCGCCGCCGATAGCAACGTGATCAAACAAGCAAGCACTTGTGAAACTTTCTCATGATTTATATCTCAAACAGCTGATCCGGCAGCTGCAGCTGCAACAGGACGAGCTGAAGCTGCAGCAAGAGCGGGGACAGCTGCACCAGGATCAACTGCAGCTGCAGCAGTCGCAACTTATTCAGCAGCAGCAGCAACACCAGCAGCAGCAGCTACAGCAGGAACTGAAGCAGCAGCAACTGGAGCAGCAACTAAGGCAGCAGCAAGTGGAGCAGCAGGGAATACGATTGCAGGAGCAAGAGCTACAGCAACAGCTCAAACAGCAGCATCCAGATCAGCAATTAGGGCAGAAGCTTGAACAGCAGCAACAAGAACAAAAGCAACTGGAACAGCATTCAGATGACAAACAACTAGAGCAGCAACTGAATCAGGAACTGGAGCGGCAATTAGAGCAGCAGCAGCTAGAGCAAAAGCAACTGGAGCAGCAACTGGAAAACGAAAAACTAGAGCAGCTACTGAATCAGGAACTGAAGCAGCAGGAGCTACAGCAGCAAGTCGTACAGCTGCAGCTACAGCACCAAATAAACCGGCAACTAAAGCAGCAACTGATTCAACGACAACAAAATAAGCCACAACTACAGCAGCAGCAGCTAGAACGCCAAGTAAGGGAGCTGCGACAGCAACTACAGCAGCAACTTGCGCAGCTGCAGTTAGAGCTGGACAAAGATTATCCGGCGTTGGAGAGTCCGATTGGCGCGCCCCCGGAACAGCTTCAAGTAAGTAATATAATACAGCTTCAGCTTGCGCGTATAGGCTAAGCTGTCGTGAAAAGTGAGTATAGTTATTCTCTCTGCTTTTTTGAAGAATCAGTCTTATCATGATTTATAGCGGCTGTTATCACTCACGCGATTTTTCATTCAGATCATGACTTTGATTAGGTAGGTACTGTGATGGAATCTCCTTTTCCTGATCAATTAGCCGTGAAACAATTGACCCTTACGTTGTGTATTGTTGTGCCGTAGTTGATTTGTACCCCTTTCTACCTGAATCGCTGGATAGATTCCCGAATCTCTTTTCGTACCCCAGGTTCTACTTGCAAGAGGACGACTAAACAAAATGTATTGTGAATAAACCAAGTCAATAAAACCACACCCCATCCTTTATCCACCGATTACTCAACGTTTGCTAATTCAATTCATTTAACATTGATCACTTTATTTGAATGAATTGTTAATTTCACACTCTCATATTATGCTGTCCCCAGCTAGCAATAAGGAGTTAGTGACTTGGTTAGACATTTGGTTTTAAAAATCAAAATCCATCCTAATTACTATCAAATCTCAATAAAATTCCCGTTCCAGTATCCCCATTCATCCAAAGTAGAGGCACATGAATGAGCTACGTTTTTCTAACACACTGACAGCCAGTTCAACCAACGAATTCAATCCTTGGTCACTAATTGAGGTGTTTTCTCTGGTGAATATTGACCTGGTGACTACAGAAAACACAAGTTTCGCGGAAGATTATGGGAAGATGTTAAGACCACAACAGCTTGTATGCCTTTTCCGTGGTCATTCAACCAGCACTGACCCTTAATCCATATCAGAGAAAATGTCTCAATCAGCTAACAATGATTAAATTCACTGGTGGAACTGGATGTATGTTTTGAAACCTTGCCTGATTAATACTTCAACTCCAATTGACCCTTTACTTTCAATTAAATTTGCTTCAACCAAGCCCTACTTGCACTTAGAGTGACCTAGATCACGCCACTTACAGAGAGATTATTATTCACTGAGTATTGTCTTTGTATTTCGGAATTATAGCCATTCTTGTATTTACGGATAAAAATAATTTACATGGACGTTGACTGTATGACTCAGCTCGGCCAGACTTTAAATCCTACAATGTATACAAAAGGGAGGAGAGGGCTTTGAATATCACAAAAAGACCTGGCAGGGCTTAATAAGGCCCTCAACAATACTTCAAGACACAAGGAGCCAGCAGGGCTCAAATCGCCACAATTCAGAATCAAGGCTAGATAGGGCTTCGAATAACACAAAAAGCATGAGAAGCTCAATCGGGCTTCAAACGACATTGGAAGACACAAGGGTGCTCAGCACTACATACATTGCAAACCAGTACACTGTATACCAAGAGATGATAGGGCTGTGAATATTGCAAGAAGGACTGATAGGGATCATTAGGGCTCCAAATGACACCTAAAGGCACAAGAGGGTCTATAGGGCTCCGATCAACACATGAAGATACACGGAAGCTGACTAAAGCTCCAAAACAAATACGGGTTGGAGAGGGGCTCAACAGGGCTACAAATGACACATAAAGACACATGGAGGGCTAATTAAGGATCTGAGAAACCTGGAAAGGCACAAGGGAGCTCTCAAAGATGCCAGAAATATCAAGAGGCCAAAACGGCGTCATCGGGCTTCCAAACGATAATTGTAGACACAAGGGGGCTCATAAGGGATCCAAACGATACTTGAAGATACAAAGGGGCTTAGCAGGGTTTGAAACGCTTCAATGTAGAAGATATAAGTGAGGAAAGGATTCTTTTAATCAAGACAGGAAGGCCTGGCTAGGCTCACTATACCTCTAATTGACACTTTGGGACACAAAGGGAGCTCGGGGAGCCCTGTAGAACTTCGATCAACACATCAAGACTCATATGAGCTAACTCAAGCTTCGAAAACTAACACAATGTAAAAAAAGGCTCAGCAGAGCTACAAATGAAACAAAGACAGTGGGGCCACATAGGGTTCTGAGAAACCTAATAAGGCACAAGTAGCTTTCTGAGATTCCAGAAACTTCGAGAAATCTAAAGGGGGTCACCTGGTCTGCCAACGAAAATTGAAGACACAAGGGGGCTCAATAGTGCTCCAAACGATACTTTCATATACAAGGGAGCTTAGAAGGGTCTGAAACGCTTTGATGTAGAAACAAGAGAGAAAAGGCCTCTGAAAATCGGACTTAGTCCTGAAGCGGCTCATTGGGGCTCCAAATGACACTTAGGAAAACGAGGGGGCTCCGTAGAACTTTGACCAACACATTTAGACTAACAGGAGCTAACTAGAGCTTGGAAAACTGACACATTGTGAAATGGGGCTTGACGGGACTACAAATGAAACATGAAAACAAATTGGGGCCACCTGGGGCTCTGAAAAACCTGATAAGGCATAAAGGAGGCAACGATATTTGAAGACACAAGGGGGGCTCAGTAGTGGTCCAAACGATACTTGAAGATACAAGGGAGCTCAGTAGAGCTTGAAACGCTTCATTGTGGACACAAGAGAGAAGATACTTCTAAAAATTGGACGAAGGCCTGGCGGGGCTCACTGTCGCTCCAAATGAGACTTGAGGACACGAGGGGCCCCGTAGAACTCACACACCCGTACACTCATAAAATGGGGCTCAGCAGGGCTATCAATAAAAATGAAGACGGAGCGGGGGACATAGGACTCTGAGAGACCTAACAAGGCACGAAGGAGCTTTCTAAGATACCAGACTCTTTGAAAAATTGGAAAAGGGTCACAAGGGGGCTCATAGAGCTTGAAACGCTTCAATGTAGTCACAAGAGAAGAGAGGCCTCTGAAAATCGGACGAAGGCTTGGCGGGGCTCACTGGGGCTTCAAATGACACTTTGGAGCACGAGGGGGCCCCGTAGAATTTTGACCAACACATAGATACTAACAAGAGCTAACTAGAGCTTGGAAAGCTAACACATTGTAAGAAGCAACAAGAACAAAGAACTCAGCAAGGTTACAAATGCAGCATGAAGACACCAGGGGGCCACATAGGGCTCTGAGAAACCTAAGAAGGTACAATGGATGTTTCTGAGATTCCAGTATTATCAAAAAAATCAGGAGGAGGTCACTTGGGCTGCATACGATAATGATTGATGACACAGGGGGGCTCATTGGGACTCCAAACGATATTTGAAGATACAAAGGGGGCTTGACAGGGCTTGAAATGCTTCAGTGTGGACTCAAAGTGGGATAGAGCTCTGAAAATCGCAAGAAGGCCTGCCTGGCTCACTAGGGTTCCAAACAACACTTGGAGACACAAGGGGGGGCCAGTAGGATTTCGACCAACACAAGAAGACACACAGGAGTTAACTATAGAGCTTTGAAAACTAATGCGAGATACAAAGGAGCTCAGCAGGGCTACAAGTACGACCTGAAGACAAGGGGGCTATAAGGGCTTTTAGAAACCGTCCAAGGCATGAGAGCGAAGCAAATCTCCAGAAAATTTGAAGATACCCAAGAGGATTCTTCAAGATCTTAAACGATACTTATGAGAAAAAGGGGCTCAGCTTAAAACGCTACGTAAAACCCAGTGGGGGATAGTGCTCTGAACGAGGTTCTGAATATCGCACTCACGCTGGGTCTCATTAGAGCTCCAAAGTTTCTGGCGAAGAATTGTCTGCGCCAAGAATTGTCCGACGAAAAATTGTCCGCGCGAAGAATTGTCCGGCGGAGAATTGTCCGGTCACCAGAGGCGAAAAGACATGCACATGCTTATTGGACCTTCACCGGGCTCATAGTTACAAGGGATAGTTACGATTCCGTGTGCTTTTTCCCGTCAATTGAAGCCGCCTTGGGGATGTGTTGGAGAAAATTTTAATGGTGGTAGCTAGTGGTCACACACAAATCTCGAATCTGTTCAAAGTCCTTTAAATCCGGCCTCTCCCGTTTGAATCACCTAGCAAAGATAAACCAGCGTGGTGATAACTGAGGTCGCGCTGATTCAGTACAAAAAAGCCATGAGTTTGGTTTTTTGACACCTCCATTTGCTCGAAATTCGAGAATTTATTTTTTCAGGTTCCATTTCCGTGGCTCAACCTACTCCAGCGACCCAGCTAATACAGCAAGCACGCCGCTACTTCTAGATTTGGTTGTCGGTTGATATGCTTCAGCGTTTTAGTCAGAAACATCGCAAACTGTGCCTGCCGCTATCTTCGTGAATAAACGCAATGAACCAACATCTGAGATTCTTTCAATTTAATCTACGTAATAATTCAGTGATATTGTCCCCTCGTAGAACTGTATTCATAATTGGATGTTCAAAAGTCCAGTCCCAAGTCCTGTACATTGAAGAAAGTCAGGCAGAAATTTGGCATCGGAGGGAGCTGGACAGTAATTGTGATTTGCATAGAACAGAACGCTAAGAATCAGTGATTGGAATAGGGTCCTTGCATGAATTTTATATTGAGACGATTACTCCATAAAATTATTCAAAACGTTATCTACAATAATTTCCGCCCAAAGAAAATTCAAAAAAATTGGTCCATCCTTTGAATGAAGATCAAAGTGAAAGCGCGGTCGCTTTCACAATGACCTTGTATGACCACGATGACGTCAACCCGAAAGTTCTATTTTTTGTTTGCAAGTTTTTTTTGCGAGGTTGCAGCCCCTTGCCTTGAAACTCCGGGAAAATTTAAATCTTCATTATTTTACAGACCTATTTTAATTTTGGAACCGCGAACAGCGCTGTCGTCCTTGTTTACGTATTAGGGCCATTCCCAAGCATGTGCTACGCGCTTTTTAACCTGAATTGAGCGTCAGCCTCACAGACGTCTGAGACGGTGACAGTGAGATATGTCAAACATTTAAAATTCGTAGTCGCAATCTGTTAGTGTGGAATCAAGTAGCTCCAGCCCAGGGCACGATGATGTCATCCCGCAGCTGACACATCGGTGCATGGAAGTTGCATGCCTAACAGTTTTTGTGTTTTAAATCTGTAAATGTGGAATCGCGGGTCGAAGCCGTTTCTTGAAAAAATTGTACCTTCTGTTGCAATAAAGGAATCGAAATGATTGATTCAATAGAAATGTCTCCATTGATTTGTGAATATTTTGTTCACTGCATGTGAGCATGTATCTAGAACGGTTCGCAAGATTCCTTGATGTAGAAGTTCACACCGTAGGTAGCGTTGAATACCGACTTTTCAGACATGTTAATATTTTTCTTGCCATCGCGCAATCTAACCAACAATTTTTTGTGCCTATTCCCATCCACAGACCATCAGCATCAATTTGCAAAAAACCCGATACCGCTACGATTTTTCGCTCAGGAGGAGTTTAACTACAAGACGGACAGACGGACAGACGAACAGACGGACAAACGGACAGACGGGCGGACATCAAAGCGCGGCTAATAGCGTGTTTCCTACGAAAATGCGCTGAAAAGGAAATGTTGAAGGTTTATCGATTACGGTAGGCAACCACATATACCGTTCCTGACAGAAATCGGAATTGTTGCACTCGTGAGGGTGATACGTCTATCATCCTCACTCTCCCTCCTCCTCCTTCTCCTCCTCCCCCTTCTCTTTCTACTCTTGCTTTTTAGCCTTCGACCATAATGATGGATTGAATGACGATCTCTTCGGTGAAGATGGAACTAAAAATTGACCTTGCGACAAATTGTCTTTAAAGTTAGCATTCGTGTGAAAAAATTTTCATTGTGAATTTGACCTAAAAAAATACTCTCCCAGATAAGATAAGACCTTCATCGACATACCGTCATCTTCTGTCTGGAAAATCTAATTTGAATGGCGAATGGCAATTGATGGTCAATTTGAAGTCCAACTTGCAACCGATGCAAAGTTGCGCGCCGTCAAATTGTCAAAAAATGTCAAGTTCTCATGTCGATTTGCAGCCCTTTCTAGCTTCAAACCCGAAACAGACTCATGCCAAATTGGGACGGAAATTGGAATCAAAATTGTCCTCCATTTTGTTGAAATTTCGAGCACATGGGTAATACAACTTGGAATGAAAATTGACCGTTTCAACATTCTGACAACGTGCAGCTTCACGCGGAGGTGAAAACCGGATTTGAAATTGAGCCCTCAGAGAACGTGTAGGTACGCAAATTACTGCATGGTTAGGGCTTGAGGATTTCAACCGTATAAGAGAAATGGTGACTTTCAGGGTTTTCTGATGCTTTTCGAGGTCTGCCCTATATGGATTTCGATAGATAACCCCTCATGATATCTAGATAAAATTATTCATCCATGTCGATTGGGGACATCAAGACAATTGAC
Source organism: Anaspis maculata (assembly GCA_949128115.1). Taxonomy (NCBI): domain Eukaryota; kingdom Metazoa; phylum Arthropoda; class Insecta; order Coleoptera; family Scraptiidae; genus Anaspis; species Anaspis maculata. Next base: position 4,477,426 of record OX421964.1, read on the forward strand.
GATGAATTACTCAGAGTAAGTCGAGGAGTAAGTCAAATAACTAACAAACATGAAGTTATCAGGATTTGTAGGCATCTGGTCGTAACGAATTTCAAATAAAAGCGATTGCTCCATTTTTATTCACTTGGCTCTAATATCAAAATCGAAAGGTGCTTTGTTCTGCAATACGTTTTAGCACACGTATAACAACAATCGGAAATCACTTATCCACGCTTCATGTTTTGAAGATTGATATGGTCTCTTGATTGTTACGGCAAAGCGCTTATTTCACAAGCAGTTGCACTGAATATCGCTTTTTTTGTGCGTCAAGTTGTATCAATTTCTAGAAAAATTCAATTTTTTGATCAATAATTGAAAGAATCTGGTCCAACCGGAGGTTCAACCATTGAAGAAGTCACAATGAAGATAATCATAGCAGTAGCTTTTGTCTTGGCTGTAACGACTGCGGTGAGATTACCTATTTTGATTTCATTTTGTAGAATACTTTTGTATGGCCTGAGATTGATAACGGTTGAATGATGAATGAGACTTCGACATTTCATTGTTGGTCTTCCCTCTCCGACCTTCAAGCTAACACTCTTTTGCGCATACATCACAATTCTGCGATGTTTTACATTCCACCCTGTAAAACAAGTTGTTGAAAATGGAAACAAAATCTCGTCGATGGAATAGATTGCTGGAAGATAAATCTAAAAGGCTGTGAGAACTAACTCAAAATTGGTTGTGTCAGTCCAAAGCTACGTCAGTTTGAAAAAGAGCAAAACTTTCGATACCGTCGTTCCAGTTGTTGAGCAGATTATATACACCCACACAGACCGTCGACACAAAAACTTGACGTTTTAGTTATTTTTCGGAGATTCAAAAAGAATAAAATCTGACCTTGCAAAATCCAGTCACATTTCAGAGAAGACCATGTTTTCGATGTTATAACTTGAGTTAGTCAGTCTTGATCAGTGGAAATTATGCATATTTACTCTCAAAACTGATAGGCCCCATACTATAATCATGTTAAAGTCATTTTTTTAATACTTGTTGGTAAAATTGCAGACTGGTTTTTGATACTTTGTGATGCGAACATCTTGATCTACCAAGACAGTGGAATTTTGGGATTTCTAAGTGGGTGAACTTTCTAACTGGGGATAGAGGAAGGTAGTTTTGAACAGAAGAATTAGAATGACGCAATTCCTCACATTGTACTACCTTGCTACTCGACAATTCCGGTGAATTGTGACCGAATAACAAAGAGCACCCGGTCAGCTCGATGTTACGTGTAGAGCGGGGTTATGGGATCCGAAATAGGTTCTGGGGCGCCAAGTAATTCGCTATTCAAAATTTAGAAAAGAGAGTTGTCTGAATCACTAAAGACAACAACAAAAATAAAATAAAGATGAAAGAAATAAATGGGAATAACAGTGTTTAATGTTCAATCAAACCAAGAGAGAAATTATCGTAATGAATTCAGATCAGCCTACAGATTTTAACAAATGTTCTTTTAGAAAAAGTGAAATAATGCCAGTACCGAACGTAATAGAAAATGACGATATACCTTTGTGTTTCTTTCGCCGAGTGCACTCCGTAAGATATAGCTTTAGGTATCTTTGTAAAAGCTTTGAACCCGTTCGATAATAGATATAGAACACCGTAACAATTGGTAATTGACAGTAGGTAAATAGACAAAAATAAAGGAAATAGGTAAAAATGTAAAAAGGTAAAATCTGGCCTTATGACGTGTTCCGTCAAATCTTTCAAATCGCAGTGTCGAGAATGTCTACGAGATTCACAAATCCTCGTTGGATGAATCGGAAGGCCTACTGCGTCTGCACCACGAATGTCTGCGTCCTCTGTGTCCGAAGAAGAGCAACCACAACGAAGTTGAACTTCCACTCTTGACTCCCCAGACACCGGAAAGAAAACACGTCGGTGCTGGGAGAAATGGTCTTCTTACTTATTATGCGTTCGGCACTCGATACGGAGAATAACTCTTGTTGGGTTGATTCGGCAAAAAGACGAGACGTGTGACAACGACGACTGCACCAAGATAAAGCCTCGGGAAAAAACCCTGGGTGGAGAAAATTGGTCTTAGTTTTGATTTCTCTTCAAAGATTTGAACTCACCTTCGCAATATCGGCGGAAGGGTTATTGTAGGTAACGATAAACGGTAGTTTTTTCGATATTTCAGAGACTTTCTTTTTGACGGCCCTTTTTTTTTTGCTTTTCGTCTGACCTTTTTTTTTTCGCTACCTCTGATTTTATTTTGAATTTTCATTTCAATGAAAATTTTGAACGCTACAATTGATATATTTTGACACAGCAAAATCTGCATCGAGAGGGTATGGCAAGGCCGAGGGCAAGGCATATGTTCTCTTTTTGGGTGATAAATGCAGCAGAACCAACTTGAAATTCGTTCCAGTCAGTTAAAGTGCTCGCCAATTGAAATGGTCCACCAAAAAAATACAGTCACATTCGAAGTGTCATAACTTTTGGATAAATGAACTATTTTGAATTGTTTTATGTTTTCTAATTAGCTCACGTATTGGACTACAACGTGTCATGAACTATTTTTGGTACAATTGTTTTGTATTAATCATACAAGGCCCTCAATCAGGTACCGCAAAAATGGAAAAGTTTGAACAGGTCCCATTTCACAACAAAATGTTTTTGGTTTTCTCCAAGTGTTTCAGGGGAGTTGTTATAACCATAACTCGAATCGTTCTTCAACATTTTTGGCTATCTGCTTTAATTACAGAGTGATCTCAAAAATGTAACCTTTCAGTTTTGCAGTGATAACTTTATTCGTTGTTGGCCGATTTTGGAAAATTAGGGCTCTTGTTGAAGCTAAAGGCTCAGGTCAGAAGGATCAAGGATCAGAATTGACTTAGGATGAAAATTCTGGAAAAGCGATTGAATCAAGAGTTACTCAAATGACAAACTTGCTAGAGATCCGGTTTAGGAGAGGTATTAAACAAAAAACAACTTTTCTTCAAACAAACCATTCTTTCTGAACATTTCAAGGTGTTTCCCATTTGTATGGGGCAAAAATTGTGGCAATGAATCCAAATCAGAAATGGATGCTTCCAACAAAGAATACTGGACGTTTTTCACCTAAAAATAGACGTAGCTTTGCGAGAGCTTTGGTTACGAAGATCAGAACTGGTGCCCATCTTTTTAAATGTGAAGGAAACATTCGACAATAAGAAGGTAACCTAGGTTACGTGCATTTTCAGTCAGGGAAGGTCCGGTATTATCTTCTGAAAAGTGAATTTGTGAAATGGGTCCCGCGTCGACAATTTGTATCACTTGAAATCGGAAAATACCTCAAAATGTTCGGAAATAAAAGTCTGTTTGAAGGCAAGTTGATTTTTGTTTAGTTCTTTCCCTGAACCTGATTTCTAGGGTGCTTCATATTTAGGTCATTTTTGATTTCTTCACTTTTTCGAAATTTTAATTTTTAAGAGGTGACTTTCCCGAAGTTCAATGTGAGGAGCTGAATTCCATGTCTCCGACGCATTACTCCTCTTTCAAGGTCACGCTAGACTTGAACAATCTCGGCAGATGTTTAGATTCCAACAGATGGCCTGCAGGTTGTCGTATTTCACGTTTTTTTCATCCGAGACTCAAGAACCGGAAACCAGAATGACACTTCGTGTTTGTCACCTGAATGTACGAAGCCTAAGAAATAAGTCGGATGAACTGGAATTTCTTCTTCATTCTTTGGAATTCCCTCATGTGATATGTGTGACGGAAACTTGGTGCAGCGACCAGGAAATTGAGAAGGTTCGCGTCAGCTGCTACTCGCTCGCTGGTTCCTTCTCCAGGGTTGACTCGCGAGGTGGCGGTGTCGCAGTATTCGTGCGACAGGACATTCCATATGAGCCAGTTCCGATTTCCAACACTCAATTGATGGAATCTGTATTTGAGTGTGCATTAACAAGAATCAGGCTCAGTAATGCATCAGTTCTCGTTGGCTGCTACTACCGGAGTCCCGGAACATGTGTGCGAACGTTCGAGAGTCGTTTAAATGATCTCCTGCCTCGAGTGCTAAAGCCCGGTGAAAAATCCGTAATGTGTGGTGATTTTAATGTTGATTTTCATAATTCCAAAGACATTCATAGTTCTCTCATTGTAAATGCTTTCTCATCTTATGGTTTTGTTAGCAACATTTCTGATTTCACCCGCATACAGGGTGATCACAAATCTTTTATTGATAACATTTTCTGTAATAACGCTAAATCTTGTACACGTTCTGAGTTGATACATGTAGATTTTTCTGACCATCTCTTGCAGATGGTTCAGCTTGACTTGAATGATGACGCGCAGGGAAGGGCCCAGTCATCCATTTTGAAACGCAATTTTAATTTTCCTTCTAACATTCTTCAATTTATTGAGATTGTTTCTAAACTGGATTGGTCCTTTCTTTTGAGCTCATCAATTTCATTTAATGACAAGTTTAGTATGTTCCATACAATGTTTGTTGATTCTATGGAGACTGCTTTTCCGCTCGTTTCATGTAATCGCAGACTCCAACCTAGTCACAGACCCTGGATTTCTAAACGTATAATTGATCAGGGTGTTTTTTTGCGAAACTTATATAATATATAATTCATGTCGAATTTCAGGTGACCCTGCACTTCTTGATAGGTATAGGATTCTAAAACATAGTCATCGTACGGCCGTGGCCCTGGCAAGAAAACAATATTATGACCGCAAATTTTTGAGACCTAACTGCAACGTTTCTAAAACTGCTTGGAGTATGATAAATGATGGTGTCAACCTTAATAAACGTAAGTCTGAACTACCTCCATCCTTCATGAATGTTAACGGAGACATAATCTCGGATTTGGGAGTTGCTTCTCAATGCTTCAATAGCTATTTCATCGATTCCGTCAAAGAGATTGCTGGTTCTGTAAAAACAAAGATTAAGTCAGCCAATTCTGTGTCGGGCTCGAAAGTGCTGGATAAAAATATCTTTCTCTCACCCGTCACTCAGCAAGAAGTGGCCGATGTAATACATCAAGTATCGGACAAGTCTTCATGCGGTAGTGATGGTGTTCCTTGTTCTCTCCTTCTGCACGTTGTTGATCATATCTCTGGGCCCTTGGCTGACTTAATAAATATGTCTTTTGTTGAGGGTGTTTTTCCAACAATACTCAAAAAAGCATTAATTGTTCCTGTTCATAAAAGGGGAGACAAGAGAGTCATTAGCAATTATCGACCGGTTGCATTGCTGTCAGTGTTCTCGAAGATTTTTGAGAAGTGCTTTTATTCCAGACTTTCTAACTTCCTTGATAAAAATTTAGTCTTGCTTAACAATCAGTTTGGCTTTAGAGGCGGTCGCTCTACAGCGGATGCTTTATTGTCCTTATACGATTTCATTTCTCAGAATCGTGAATCTGGTAAGCCGACTGCTAGCATTTTTTTCGATCTTTCTAAAGCCTTTGATGTTGTCAACCATGATCTGCTTTTACATAAGTTATGTAATAATGGAATTAGGGGAGTGGCCCTGAACTGGTTGTCGTCTTTTCTAAAAGATAGGAGTCAGAGTGTTATCCTTACTGACAAAGTTAGGTTTCAGTCTGGCACCGTCTTGGTCGAAACAGGTGTACCTCAAGGCAGTGTTTTGGGCCCTCTCCTGTTTTAATTTTTGTGAACGACATCAGAATCGGTGACGCTCACGTAACGTTGTTTGCGGACGATACATCTGCGGCTGTGTCCGCTGACAATGACGGCCTTCTGAGCTTGAAGGCGTCTGAGACTGTTAAGGCGATGCAAGAGTACTGCAGTTTTAATGGGTTAAAGTTGAATGAAGACAAAATTGACTTTCTTGTTTTTTCGAACAGAACGATTGATTCTAGCCTACTTGTGCGTATTGACCATAAAAGCTTAAAACAGAACCTTTCAGTTAAATTCCTGGGTTTTACCTTGGATTGTCACCTCTCTTGGACGGGTCATATTAACGAGACAATTCGCAAGCTAAAAGTTTCACAGTACGTCCTTTGGCAATTACGGGACAAGGTTGACACTTTTGTTTTAAAAACGTACTATTACGCTTACGTCCATTCCATTTTGAGTTACGGGATAATTTGTTGGGGCGGCGGTAGTGGGTTGGGTGATTTGTTCCTGACGCAGAAAAAAATAGTACGGACTATGTGCTTTTCAAATCAAAGTTCTTCTTGCAAACCCTTATTTGCAAAACTAAACATTTTAACTGTGCCGTCCATGTATATATTAAGCTGTGTTTTATATGTTCGTAAAAACAGAAACAATTACACCTCCGGCAGAGATAACAATCCTAATTATCACTTAAGACAAAAACTAAACCTTGATATTCCTATGCATCGATTGAGCAGCTCTGCAAAAGGACCATTTGTAATGCCAATAAAACTGTATAATAAGCTACCACTAGCGATTAAAAAAGTTGAAAACCTGTCTGTATTTAAAAACAAAATTAAATCATTGCTTCTAGCTCATAATTTTTACTCAATCCAAGAATATCTTGATTGTACGACATTAGATAATAAATTAGCCAAAGTGTGTCTGTGATATTTGAGTGTAATTTTTATATATTGTGATTTGTTGACGTTTTACTCTATATTCTCTGTATCTCTGACCAAATCATATTGTGTGACAATTCTCATGCTGTACCTACAGTCCTAAGAGAAATAAAGATTTATTTATTTATTTATTTATTTATTTATTTATTTATTTTTGTGTCCCAGTCAGTTCCGATCCTCGAGCCTTCTCATCTGAGTCTTGAGCTTCAACAAGAGTCCTTATTTTTCAAAATTGACCAACAATTGAAATAGATATAAATGCCAGACCAGAAGGTTGCATTTTTGAGATCACTGTATGATTGGAGGAGATAGACTTAAAATTTTGAAAACTACCTCAAGGTATAGGAACAACATCTTTCCTAAAACACTTGGAAAAAAAACAAAAACCATTTTTTGTGAAATGGGACCAGTTCAAACTTTTCCATTTTTGCAGTACCTGATTGAGCGCCCTGTATAATTATTACGAAACACCTGTACGAAAAACGGCCCATGACATGTTGTAATCCAATCCGTGAGCTAATCAGAAAACATAAAACGATTCAAAATTGTTCATTCATTCAAGAGTTATGTGACTTTGAATATGACTAAATTTTTTGGGTGGACCATTTCAATTGGCGAGCACTTCATTTGACCAATTTCATCAATTCATAGTTTCATCAAAAGCAGCACGGAAAATAATGTGTTGGTCGCGCTGAAAACCGCATAGCATAACCCTCTTACATGTAGCACTCGGCCTAGGGCCTCGAGCGAGGCCTCGAGTCGCATTCACATTCGTTATGCTATGTTCGCTGTGCTATGCCTTGCCTCCGGTGCTGGTTAGGTACATGGGATACTATTTGGTCAGAGTGGATAATTATGTACATGAATTATTTATTGATATTCCAGTGATATTTTCAGCAGCAGCAGGAGAAACCACAACAGCAAGGCATTGCTTTTCCGGCAACTGTTGCAATGCCGGGAAGTCCAGCAGCTTTTAATTACCAGCCGTTGCCGATGGTGCCTTATTCTGCAGTTCCAAACAACTCTGTTGCAAGGAGCTCCCCGGATTCGATACAGCCCATGAGCAATAGAGAGGTAATGTGGATGCATGTTTCACCATTCATCACTTGATGGTTCGCTTATCCAACCCAATTATACAGGGTGTCTATGGAATCCACTCAGGAGCACGACGGAAATATTTAAAGAAATTATTGACGTTATTTTTTTAAGGTTGAAGGTAAGAAACAAGGTAAGGAAATAGGACTTCGCCTCCCACTATCTCCGTTATTTGAAGTGATTTTTGGGAACTGTTCATGGAAGATTTCTCAGTACAAATCATCAACCACCGGGTGGGCACTGAACTTCTACACTCGGCCGCGAAGGGTCCCGATCTATCTATGCTATTTTTTTGTGTTTTTTCGTCACACAAGACACAAAATTTTGGGATTTTGAGATTCCCAGGTGTAGTACGGCGGTTGATGGACAATATTGAGACCTACCTTGCATTTTATTCTGGAGCATTCAGACTTGGCACAGTAGTAAAGTTGTAGTACATACCAGCTTACTTTTGATGAGAAGTGGAAACAAGGTTGCAAACCCAATTGAGGCGAGCTACTATAGTCGAAAAAAGCCGATACGGAAAAAGATAGACTCAAAATAGTATATTATACTATTTTTCTACAATATTATTGTAAAACTAGTGTTAAAATGACGATTTTTGTAATACGATTAAGTTTGCTCAACGAGCCGGGAGGGGGCGGGCTAAGCAATGTAGGAGTATTACAAAAATGAATTGTAACACATGTTTTTCATACTACTTTGTCAATTTTCGCCTTGATTCACTTGATAAAAATAAGAAAATGCACAAACTGACATTTGAATTGTGCTTATGTCAATAATGACGGCCAAAACAGTGATACAAAATGCTCTATTTTCAGTTGCACAAAGTAGACTTATGTGACACTGTTTTTTTTTCGCAACAACAGTGCTACAAAGTAGTCATAGTAGGTATAGCCAAAATAGACATAAAAATCTTCCATGCAGCTCTCGGCCTAGAGTCTTGAGCTGCACTCATGTTGGTTCTGCTGTATCTTGCGCTAGTTACCTGAAATACTATTACGCCATGGTGAATATGAACTGATGATTGATATTGCGGTGATATTTCCAGCTGCAGCAGAAGCAACCACAACAGCAGGGTAATGTTTTTTCCTGGAGTTTTCCAACAACGGTTCCGAAGCCGCAGAGTCAAGCAACTCCGATTTACCAATCTTCACCATTTGTGCTCAATCCAGTAGGTCGAAATGTGCAGCCACAACAGCAGGGTGGTGGTTTTTTCTTCGGTTTCCCAACAATGGTTCCGATTCAAACAACTACTACGATTCAGCAGTTTCCACCATTTGTGCCTGATCCAGTAGGTCCAAACGTGCAACCACAACAGCAAGGTAATGGGTTTTCTCCGAGTTTTTCGAAAATGGTTCCGATGCCGGAGAGTCAAGCGACTCCGATTCCCCAGTCTCCACCATTTGTGCCTAATCAAGTGGGTCCAAACGTGCAACCACAACAGCAAGGTAATGGTTTTTCCTCGAGTTTTTCAAGAATGGTTCCGATGCCAGAAAGTCAAGCAACTCCGATTCACCAGTCTCCACCATTTGTGCCTAATCAAGTGGGTCCAAACGTGCAACCACAACAGCAAGGTAATGGTTTCTCCTCGAGTTTTTCAAGAATGGTTCCGATGCCAGAGAGTCAAGCAACTCCGATTCACCAGTCTCCACCATTTGTACCTGATCAAGTGGGTCCAAACGTGCAACCACAACAGCAAGGTAATGGTTTTTCCTCGAGTTTTTCAAGAATGGTTCCGATGCCAGAGAGTCAAGCAGCTCCGATCCACCAGTCTCCACCATTTGTACCTGATCAAGTGGGTCCAAACGTGCAACCACAACAACAAGGTAATGGTTTTTCCTCGAGTTTTCCAAAAATGGCTCTGATGCCGGGGAGTCAAACCACTCTGATTCACCAGTCTCCACCATTTGTGCCGGATCAAGTGGCTCCAGACGTGCAACCACAACAGCAGGGTGATGTTTTTTTCCCGGGTTTTCCAACAATGGTTCCGATTCAAGGAACAACGATGATTTACGAGACTTCAAGACCTTTTTTGCTCAATCCAGTAGTTCCGAACGTGCTACCACAACAGCAGAGTAACGTTGTTTTCTCGGATTTTCCGGCAAAGTTTTCGGAGAGTCCTGCAATTACGATTCACGATCAGCCCATTCTGTTTGATCAAGATGGTTCAAACAGCCTTGAAATAGCCTTGATGAATACGATAACAGACGTGAGTAATAGAGATATGAAGCAAATGCAAGTTTCACCAATCATCCTCCAATGTTCACCTCAAGTATTCAACTCTATCGAATGCAACATTTAAAGAAAATTGTTTTCTGGTCCATCAACCAGAAAAACAGATACTAAAATTTTCGGGAGCCCGTCGTAGCCCGACAGCTGTTATCCCGACACCCTTAAGTCCCGAGAGCCTGAATCCCAACACCTTATAACGCCGACAGGGTCGGAATCCCGACCAGGCTGAAATCTTGGCAGTCCGACATCCCGACAGACAGAATCCCGACAGACGAAATTCCGATAGCCCCGAAATCCCAACAGCCAGCCCCAAAATATCGACAGCCCCGAAGAGTCGCGATAACCCGGCAGCCCGAAATTCCGATATGTACTTCAAAAATCTGACGGAGTCAAAAGCTTACCCTGGAAAGTTGTGTACACGGACTTCGCAAGGGGAATTCGCCACAATCTCTGAAACCACAATCTTTGAACGAAACAATCTTTAACGGCGCCAGCCCTAGGAGCCGGCAGCGGGCATCCAGTCTCGTATGAAACCACTTTATAAAAAAAGTTACCTCCGGCCCTACCACCGATTCTTGATTTGAGAACAACTTGGGACATGAGGAAGCTGTACACATGGACCTCGTCAGGTACGTTCAAATAACGGTTACCCCCGGCACTACCACCGATTCTTGATTCAATAACTTGGACATGAAGAATGGACCTCGTCGGGTACGCCCGAAGGGCGGCTTTCTCCGACAATACCACTGATTTTTGATTCGACAACACTTTCTATTCTCTCGGATTTTCCGGAAAAAAGATACAGGCGGAAAACTTGTTGGTTTCCCCGGAATTATTTTCAAAGCACAATTAGTAGTTTTGCAAGGTATGTGCATGGAAACGAAATGAAAAAGTTTCTCGAAAATCGAAATTCTCCAGCGCAATGATATTTGGAACAATTAAACATAGTCAAGGAATTCTTTGAATTTTAGACGAAAAAGTTGGAAGATACGATTCTCCACTTTTTCCCCATTTTCCGAACTGATACGTGAAGGACCATAGTTCCTATCAAAAATCGTACACAAAAGTTTCCCACCTCTGTACGTTGAAAAATTGCGAATTTTCTTTTATCTTGGATAGAAAACTTTTAAGCGTCTTTTCAGTCGCAGGTCGGATTTTATACCGGTTGGTGTCTGGAAATCGACCGTTAGGCCAGTCAAATTAGAACAATTTTTCCCGTTTGAGGGAAAAAACTGTTGGAGTTTTGGAAATTTGACAGTGATGTCCGGTAAGGTGATCTGTTGAACGTACTAAAAGTCCCCAACTCTACCTATTGAGCTCGAGCCACCATCTTGGAAAAATGGTCCTTCGATACAGTTTTCTGCTTATATTCCACTAATCATCGGAGATATTCAATTGAGTTTCATAAAAAAGTCAAGGCAATAAAATAGTCCACAGAAATTGTATTATACCGATTTTTTTCCCGTATACATTGATATTAACAAAATCAACTTAACAAAAAAATCAAAAAATAAGCGATTTTTTGCCTATGGCTAGAGATATTGTCTTCAAAATTTGTTAAGATGTTGGCAGTCTACATCAAAGCTTAACGTGACAGTTGAGGAAAAAAAAATGCAAAAATATTTTTTTATTTTTTTTTTAAGCAAAAATTTGGTTCTCGAGTTTGACATTTCCAACAGGGCGGAGTAAAGGTTCCAATCGAACATCAATCAGTTTTGATATTTACATATTGTAAAACAAGATTTCATCAGTATTGTGCCTTCACGAGCTTCTGGAATGCTCGATATGAATTAAACTAAAAGAATAATAGCTAAATCCAAAAAGTGTTGTCAATTGGTTTTGAAAAACATTTCGAAACAAAAGACATCAGCAAAGGATATACAGGAGGTCCAGAGGTTATTCAACTGTATATGAGCCCCATATTAATGTGCTTTATTCAAAATACTACAAAAGAATCAATCAAAATGTTAAAATATACCCTGTATAACAAAAAGTAACGACACAAAATGGAAGTAGTGAAGCATATCTTATGCCAAATAGTCCAGTCAAAATAGGTTTTGACCGGAAAGAAATTCGGAAGTTGACGAAATTTGGTGGATCGATGCAGAATTTAACGTGCAATAACATACTGAAATTCCCGAAAATTTCAATAATTGGCTTTTTTTCTAGGACCAATAGAAAAGCGTCATCCTTGTGAATTTTCGATTTTTTCTGAATAACTTGTAAACTATCACCTTTAGAACACAAAAACCAGCAAAGCAAATGTAGCGCGTTAAATTATCAAGAGATCAGTATCAAATTCATCACTTTGTGGTTAATAGTCTACGAGATACAGCGTCTGCTAGAACGCAGTGAAAATGACTCAAAATTTATTTCCGGATTTTACGTAACAATTTGCATAGTGTCAGTTCAAGGGCTGTAACGTGGACAGCAAATGTGCGGATTTCAGTGTGTTTCACAATCTTGGAAAGTTAATTCAACATTTGGTATCACACTTTTGTCTAGAAGTCGCCAACTTCAAAATGGTACTTTTCCTCGACCTTTCAAATTTATACTTGAAGTTCCGAAGAATCCCCAAAAATCGATTATTTTCATACCATACCATTTGCTTAATTTCCCAAGTATGGAAAAACCATCTGGAGAATATGTGAAGGATTAAATACCAAAAAAATAACATGTTTCAGAATCTTTTTCCTAGTGATGGTTCCTGAGGTATATGGGTTAAAAGACTAAACCGACCTACTTGAAAAAAACTTTGGTAGTTTGGACACTAACTGCTGGATACTGTACGAACCTTGCATTTTAGGTGTAAGATGCCACTTGGCAGACGTGGAAAGTACATAAGTATATTCACTACGTCTGCTGAGTGGCATTTTGTATCATCAAATGCAAGGTCCGTACAGTATTCAGCAGTTAGTGTCCGGACTACCTATCTTTTTCTCCAAATAGGTCGTTTTAGTCTTTCAACCCATACAACTCAGGAACCATCACTGGGAAAAACATTCTGAAACATCCTATGGTTTTGATATCCAATTCTTCACATATTTCCTGGATGGTTTTGCTCTACTTGGAAAAGTAGGCGAATGGCATGGTATCAAAATAATCGATCTTTGGGGATTCTTCGGGACTTCAAGTATCGATTTCAAAGGTTGAGGAAAAGTACCATTTTGAAGTTGGCGACTTCTGGACAAAAGTGTGATACCGAATGTTGATTGGCTTTCCAAAAATGTGAAACACGTTGAAATCCGCACATTTTCTATCAACGTTACAGCCCCTGAACTGGCACTATGCAAATGGTTACGTAAAATCCGGAAATAAATTTTGAGTTCGCGTGTGTCGCGATTTATTCTGTCGGGATATTGGCTTTGTCGGGATATCGCACTGTTAGGATTTCGGCCTTGTCGGGATTTTGACCCTGTCGGTGTTATGGTGTGTCGGCACTTAGGCTGTCGGGATTTTAGAGCGTCGGGATTACGGCTGTCGGCCTCACATACTAAACCCGAAAGGTGGCAAGGCATAAGAAATGAGTGAAGGGAAAGTGCAAAAACACAACGAAGGCAGGTTACCGGCTTCCGGCAGTCGGCGCCGACAGTCCACATTTCTTCAAATATGAGCCACCTGCTAATCAACGTCTCAAAGTCTCTGATCGCTTCTCTTGAGGGGTTTTCTGATGCGACTGAAAAATTTCTTAGCGGGAATCGGTTGAATTTGATTTTTTTCTCCAACAAGCAACTCTTCCAAAGAGAAAATCTACGGGCATCCCATCAAATTTCCAAAATTTCCAAAAAAATTAGAACATTTTTTATTTCAATTCCTAGAAATTGAAAAGTAGCTGGCAACGCACATACATCTTTTTTCAAGAAAGTCGTATGCGTGAAGTCCCGTAGACATGAAAAAGTGAATTAGTAGAAACCATTTTTGGTACTTTTTTCTTGGAAATAAAAAATCCAAATTTGATTTGCGACTTTCTTGAAGATAAGTGTATGCGCGTTGTTGCCTAGTTTTAGTAGGTTTGAAATTTAAAAAAATCAAAATGGGGAAAATTTCAATTGTTTTTTCCGAAATTTCGAAAATTTGATAGCTACCACATTCTCTCTTTGGAGGAGTTTCTACTTGTAGGAAAAATCAAAATAAAACCGACTTCCGTCAACAATTTTTTTAGTCGCATCAGAAACCTCTTAACTGCTCAACTTCAACCGTCGATATTAACGTTATCTAACAAACAAGCACCTGTTGAAATTTTGTATGGGTTTTATATTCAACAGCAAATCCAGCAGTTGCAGAGGCAGTTCGTAGAACTGCTCCAACATATGCCGCAACTGGAGAAGCAGCAGCAGCTACAGCAGGGACTGAAGCAGCTACAGCTAGAGCAGCAACTAACGCAACAGCAACTAGCGCAGCAGGAACTTAGACATCAGCAGCAAGAAATACAGCAACAACTGAAACAGCAGCAACAGGTGCAGCAACTCGAGTTGCAACCGAATCAGGAACCAAGACAGCAGGAACTGCAGCAGCAACTAGTGCAGCTGCAGCTGCTGCAGGGGATAAGTCGGCAGCTGAAGCAGCAACTGATTCAGCGGCAACAAAATCAGCCACAACTACGGCAGCCTCAACTGAAACGTCAAGTGAAAAAGCTGCAACAGCTACTGACGCAACTACAGCTGGTTCAAGATCCATTTGGCGCGTCACGGGAACAGCTTCACGTAAGTAGAAATATGATACAGCTTCAGCTTGCGTATGAGCAGCGTATGAGCCGTTTTGATTAAAGTCGACAATTAAATAATTGATGGCGTTTTTGACTGGCCAGAACGGACCCAGTTCAGCTTGAGAACCGCTATCACTGATTGGGCAAAGAATTTTGAGAACCAATCGAATCTCCTGATTTTGGAGCCGAACTGGTTCGGTTCTATCGACTCGAAAACGGTATATCAGTCATGGTTCAGTGATATTTACGTTGCGACTGTGATTTTTCCAGGTTTCTCTCCCGTAGCTCAACCCACCCCAAGTAGTTCATACAGCAGGCACGCCGCCACTCCCAGATGTTGTTGGTTGATACGTCTCAACATCTTGGTCAAAAACATCGCAACTGTGCAAACTGCTATCTTCGTGAATAAACGCAATGAACCAACATCTGTGACTTTGCTCCGTTGATTTCACATGGATTATTCAGTGAATAAATTCCCTTGTAAAATACTGTATTTCAAATGTTTCAAAATCCTGTCTTAAGTTCTGTTTTTCAAAGTCCGGCAGAAATTTGACACTGAAGAGAGTTGGACAGTGGTGTTTTACTTACTTCAACCCGCCTTTTCAGGAGCGAAATGTTGGTGGTTGCCTACACTGTTACTTCAGATGAGTATGATGCTGAAAAGGTGGGTACCTACCTATAATGTGGTCTGTGTCACCCCACCCACCGTCAGATCTGGGACTAGATAACTATGGAATAATCTAGATAAAAACGATAATAGATAATTTAGATAACTGGAATGAAATTATCCAGATAGCGATGTGAAATAAAAAAAAATTTCTTATCTAGATAATACATAAAAGAATTCCAGAATATCAATTCCCTTTATTTGTTCTTTTGTACATCGTACATGATTGCCTAAAAGGCGTGTCTGTCTAAATATCTGTGGATGAATTTCAGATAAATTTCCATTCTCTACAACACTGGTGAATGATATTCATTTCACTGTACCAGTTCAAAGTTCATACTTCTTACCTAGTATGAACTGCTCAACGATTGAAGTGAGCCACTCGAAAATTTCGCTTCATTTTGAATGAAAATGTCCCAGGAAAAAATCAACCGATTTTTAAAAAAGCATCAGTATTTTTGGATAGCCCAATCTTTTGTCGACTAAACCCGTTTATTGCTGATGAGAATGACAGCTGCATCCAAGATATACGGGGTAGTCATTAAACTAGTGTCAAAATGGTCCATTTCAAACAGCGTGCTCCTCGTGTCCTAACGTGAAAAAAGTCGTAGATTTTTTCAGATTGCACTTTTTAGCCCAGGCGCCAGGGAAAATAATTAGGAAATAATTGTTTCCTGGCTGGAAACTAGCTTAAAACGATCTGTGTAGCTTAGGTTTTGACATACTAGTTTCCCCTCTTTCGGAAATGTCGGCGTCATGTCGCCATCATCAACAAGAAGTGCCCAGCGTGGTTTTTGCCGAATATCTTGATTTTGGGTCATCTGACAGCAAAAGATGTAAGGAGTCATTTTGAAGCCTATAAAATTCCCTACAGTTTGGTTTTTAAATCAATTTTCTGCGACCTATGGTCTTTAAGATAGAGCTTCTGGAAGCGAGAGTCATTGTCGTGAAAGCTCCATGGCCACTTGACTAGAAAAACTAAAATGTCGATGTGACAAACAAATTTCAAAATGAGATTACTCGAGAATTCTTCATGCTATAGTTGCAATGATGATCTCAAACTCTTCCTCTTGAACCGTAGATTACGAATATTGAAAAGTCGAAAACGTCACATTGTACATATACAGGGTGTACTACGGGAATAAAACCAGAACAGAGAAATTTGACATATTTCTTCGATTTAGCCTATGTGAAACTCTAAGCACTTATCACGAGTCCAATATCAATATGCATTGCTCTGTAAGCTCCACTTGATACACTTAAGAGGTGATCAGCTCACAGCCTTCCTGTGAAATGTTTTGAAGGCCCTCTGAAATCATCAAAATTTACAGTACCACGAAATGTATGTAACAGTATATCATATACCAAGGAACCAAAGTGAATTTTTGATCCTTTGGGTGAAGTTTGTTGCTCGAGGGCCCTTTGGGTCCAAATCCCCAAATTAAAAATTCACTTTGATTCTTTGGTATATAATATGCTGTTATATACATTCCTTGGTACTGTAAATTTTTAATATTTTGATGATTTCAGAGGGCCTTCAAAACATTTTACAGTGAAGCCGTGAGTTGACCACTTCTTTATTGTATTAAGTGAAGCTTATAGAGCAAATCCATATTGATATTGGACTCGTGTCAGGTGCTTAGAGTGTCGCATATAGGCTAAATCGAAGAAATATGTACAATTTATCAGATCTGATTTGATTCCCTCAGTACACCCTGTATATGTACAATGTGACGTTTTTGACTTTTCTATATTCGTAATCAACGGTTCAAGAGAAAGAGTTGAAGACCATCACCGCACTATAGCATGAAGGATTCTCAAGAAATCTCATTTTGAAATTTTTTTGTCACATCGACATTATAGTTTTTCGAGTCAAGTGGCCATGGAGTTTTTACGACAATGCCTCTCGCTTCCAGAAGCTCTATCTCAAAAACCATAGATCGCAGAAAGGTCATTCAAAAACTATTCCGTAGGGAATTTCATTGGTTTCAAAATGACTTCTCATATCTTTTGCTGTCAGATGGCCCAAAATTAAGATACTCGGCAAAAACCACGCTGGTGCACTTCTTGTCGATGATGGCGACATGACGCCGACATTTCCGAAAGGGGGGAAATTAGTATGTCGAAATCTAAGCTACACAGATCGTTTTAAGCTAGTTTCCAGCCAGGAAACAATTATTCTCTTATTGAGCTGATTCTTGCTCCCTGGCGCCTGGGCTATTTTGGAAAGCCGACATCAACATCTCGAAACAGTTTTGAAATTTTGATCGTATGTTTTCCAATTTTTTTCCAAGAAGTATCTATGCATTTTTTGATGCCGGGACTTTTATTGTTCACGTTCTCCACAGAAATTTGAGAGAAATGCATGATTCATAGTCAAAACGTTTCCATTTGGGAATTAGGAAGAAGAAAGAAGATAACCTCTTCTCTTCCAGTATTGAAGTCACTCGTTCTTGGTTGAAAAAAAACGGTGAGAAGAATACAAAAAAAAATCTCAGGGGTTTGAAAAGATACATTTTTTTTTTCAATATTGACATCAACGATGAATTTCTGTTGCCAAAAAAGACGACAATGCCCGTAATCGTGGACGCATTGCCTGCCTTAAGTCCTGCACCCTTAGATGAAGCCTCCTACAAAAACAGCAATATCAATAGGGTTGACACGCTACCAGTGCAACTTATCACGCACTCGTATGGGATAATTTAATCTTCACTCATTCCGTATCGATGAAAGTGTCGAAAACTACTGCAACAAGTTACAGAATTGTTCAAGAGGGTTCGAAGGGTCACAAAGGGGTAGCGCCATCGAGGGTCATTGTAGTCAAAATTCTTCATCAGAAACGTTTTGACTATGAATCATGATCATGACTCTCTCTCAAATTTCAGTGGAGAATGTGAACAATCATTGTCCCGGCATCAAAAAATGCATACTCCCATAAACAAAATTGAGTCTTTTGTAAAACAAGATACGATCAAAATTCCAAAATCATTTCGAGATGTTGATGTAGGCTTCTCGAAAGTGCAATCAGGAAAAATCCAAGTCTACGATTTTTTTCACGCTAGAGGCACGCTGTCAAAAATGGACCATTTTGACACTAGTTTAATGACCACCCTGTAAATCATGGAAGCAGCTGTCATTCTTCTCAGCAATAAACAAGTTCAGTAGTCAAAAGATGAGGCTATCTATCAATACTGCCTTTTTGAAAGTCGATTAATTTTTTGCTGAGATATTCTTATTCAAAGTATAGCGAAATTTTCGAGGAAATTTTCGAGTGGCTCACTTCAACCGTTGAGCAGTTTATGAGAAGAATGTTGACTTTTAGCGAGGGGTTTACCACCTGAAAAAAAATGTGTACACCAAAATCGCCAATTGCCCGAAAATAACCTAAAGCTAACTTTACATTGAGCAACAATTGCGTGCAATTGTTGCATGCAACTGTTGCACGCAACAGAATTGCCTAGTCTAAAACAAAATTGCATGCAACCGTGAATATGTTGTAATTTTGTTGCGTGCAACTTGCAATTTGTCACTAGATTTTTGTTGTTTGGTGTGCAAAGAAAAATGAATGGAAACAGGGGCTGAGAAAGTACTAGGAAAAGATCAATTCGGGTTTAGACGAAATAGGGGAACACGTGAGGCCATTTTAGCTTCACGAGTTTTACTAGAAAAAACAATATGGAAGGCGTCGTCTCCATAGGTTTTGTGATTGTGGATTAGGAAAAAGCCTTTGGTAATGTAAAATAAGGAAAGATGTTCGAAATCCTCAAAACGGCAGGGATAAAATACAGAAATAGAAGACACGAGAATACAGATTGAAAACGAAGAGGTATAAAGAAAGTCGCGAATTTCTGCTATTTGGGCAGTCACTCAGGGTGGTAGGAATAGGAGGGACACTGAGCAAAGAATAGCACAAGGCCGAATCGCTTTCAACAAAAAGAAACCACTCTTATGTTCAGGAACGATAAATTTAGCAGTTTGGAATTTCGTCCATCCGCAGAAAATTTTCAGAGGCTGTTTATATTCTTGAGCCAGCTCGTTCTGCACGAGATGCAAAGACCCTTTCGATGATCTCCTATCAAGCCACGGCTTCACACACCACCTCCTTGGGCGACAGTGTTCTTCGCCAAAAACGGCAGCGCCCAGCAAGGACGGCATCCATTATTATTGCTGCCATCATTTGACGTTTTTTGATAACTTGGAGTTTCCAATTTCAATTTCCAATTGTTTTTCTTACTTTGGTTGGTAGGATCTAGTTCATATCACTCAACAAAATTGCATAGATTTGTTGCGTAATGTAAAGCGTCAAAAAGTCGCACGTGCAACATCGTTGCGCGCAATTGTTGCAGTCAACCGTTGCATGCAACAGTTGCAGTAAAATTGCCCAATGTAAAGTTAGCTTAAATTGCCAGAAAATTGCCACAATTGCCAAAAAACAGCCACAAAATTGCTAGGAAATTGCCACAAATTTGCTCACGGCTGTACACTAAAATTGAGAAGTGGTTAACTCCTCGACTTTTGGGGTTTTCTGTGGCTTTTCAAAGTCTGCTCGAATCGGATTTCAATGGGAAACCCTTGAAGCTATCCAGATGAAATTATTCATCCGTATCGATTGGGGGCAATGGAAAAAGTGACACTAAATTGGTCAATTATATTGAATAACTCCTTACTATAATCTAAAAAATTAATATATTGAATTATGAAGAAATACTGTTGCTTTGAGAACATGCTGGAATATTCAATAGAAGTCAAAGTAGATAACTAACATCTTAAAGTTGTCAAGATAGATATGTGAAAACCTGTTGTGAGTTGGCATTTGATCGTGATAATTTTCTTCAAATAAAAGCGATTGCTCCATTCTCATTCCTTTGGCTCATATCAAAATCGACAGGTACTTCGCTCTGCAATACGTTTTAGCACACGTATAACAACAATAATTGAGAATCACTAATCCACGCTTCATATTTTGATGACTGATATATTTATTCCTTTGATTGTTACAACAAAGTGCTTACTCACAAGCAGTTGCACTAAACATTGTTTTTTTTTATGCTTTGAGCTGTATCCATTTCTAGCAACTATACCTACGATTTTTATGTAAATGAAAAACATTTGGTCCAACGACAAAAGAAGTCAACATGAGGATAATCATAGTGGTAGCCTCCGTCTTGGCCGTAACAATGGCGGTAAGATGATTTTGATCATATTTCGTAAAATACTTGTTTGTGGCCCGCGGTTGGTAGCGGTTGAAGGGAAGGATTAATAAAACTTCGGCAATTCACTTTGCGTCTTTACACTCCGACCCTCGAGCTAACACTTCTACGTACCAGATACAGCCCGTTTCCTCCCCGTTTTACAGCGCGCTCTTGCACGTTCTTTTGTCAAATATGCATTTGAGGACGAAGTTGAATTGGTAGGATAAGCGTTGCGGGATCAATTCCTGTGGGTTTATTCCTTGACAGAATCTCACCATTCAGGTCTCCTTCGGAAGCGACAAAGATGTAGGTACTTTGGTTCGAGCCTATTAGCATTTCCAAAATCGAGAAATACTCTTTTTGATTTCTGGATTTTGGAAATGCTAATGGCCTCAAACCAAAGTACTTTCTTGTAGCTTTAGAAAGAGACCTGAATGGTGAGACTGTGTTGAGGAATAAACCCACAGGAATTGATTCCACAACGCTTATTTCACCAATAAAATTCAACTCCGTCCTTAAAATTTACAGCACTAGCCAGCCATTCAACGTGCGTAGCTGAAGATATTCTACTACGAGCTTAGAACTTACTAGCTAATCAAGAATACCTATCCTTACTTGAAAATAGTCACTTCTGAATGATTGACCTCTACAAACTTTTGTGGAATTATGACTAAATATGTGAACATCCAATGCCCGTTCCTAAACTTGTGAATATGGATATTTTTCACCTGATTTTGACAATCTAGTACGTATGAATGCATAGTTGGGAGTTACCATGCCTGTAAAAGTTTGGCCACCCATTAAAATTTGTTCTTTCAGACCCTTAGAGAGATTTAAGAAGGGTGGCCAAAGTGAGTCTCTGGGAAGTTTTCTGCAGGATACCGGAAACAAGATGGCGGCTCAAAAATATCGGAAACAATTATAACTCGAGCTTCAGTTGACCTACAAATGAAATTTCAACGGTTATATCAATGATCACTCTTTTGTTGGAGAACAGAGATAATCAGAAAAAAAATAATGTAGGGTAACAGCACCAGTAAATGGGAGAAATACATTTTTTCCCGATATTTTGTAACGCTTTTTCTCCACTGCACTGACTGCACCTAATGCGATGTACAATTGTTTTTAGGGCCTTTGGAGGCAATTTAGACAAGTGGCCAAAGTCAGCCACCTGGAAGTTTAACACAAGGCCCCGAAGACAAGATGGCCGACAAAAATATCGAAATTAATTATTATAATTCGGTTTATATTTTATATTCGATCTACAAATAAAATGAAAACGATTACATCAATGTTTGACCTTCGTTGATGAAACATGATAATTACTCAAAACTCTTGATGTAGAGTAACAGCACCAGTAGTGAATGATTGAAAAAAAGTCGAGTTTTTTGCAATTTTCTTTTTTTGAGCAATTTGAATCAGAGTAACTCGGGTCCTTTCGACTCTAAAATGAATACACCTATTAGCTATTGTATTCACGGATTGTTGTATCTCTTCAGTAATAAATAAATATTGTCACGATGTCTGAAATAATTCGAAAGTGCAGAAAAGCCAAATAACAATGAATTGAGGAGATGTGCAAAGAAGTGGAAGATGAGTGAGAAGTAGGGAAAATGACTTATTTTAGAGATATCGAGCCAAGTAACACTGACATCAGAAATGAGGCGGGAGATATTTTGAGCGAAAATGAAGAAAAGGCAGACAGGTGGAAGGAATACTTGCGATGAGAAAATTATATGGGGGGATATTTGATATTTGATCTTCAGGGGAATACGTAGGTTAGCACAGAGGATGGAAAGGGATGGAAGTACGCATGCAACAAGTCTTAGAAATAAGAACTTGGTGATGATGATAATGATAATGATGTCTGTCTTGACCCCTCATGCTATAAAACAAGCGTTTAGTTCCATTCTTTCGTTTTTTGATTGAAGATTTTGTTCACTTCTAGCTGATTATATAGTAATTATTTCATTCTTTTTCACCTATGACAAAAAATATCTGACTTGAGGGGTTTCAATTTTGTGTACCTGGCGTATTATAAGCCGATAGTCTAGATATAAATAGTTATTTCCAATCCCGACACTTTTGACGCATGCATGCGGTCATTACCGAGGAAAGAAGCAAGAGCGCGCCAAGTACCTACCTAAGTATTGAGAAACAATGCAGAATGCGATCATTTACTGGTGCTGGTACTCTACATCCAGATTCTGGGGTTACCTTTACTCAGAAGCAATAAGAGATGAAATAATGAATAATCAGATGGATTGCGATTTATATTAGCTATTTACGATACGAGTGTTAAAAGTGACAGGTATTATTTTGTGAGCGGGGACGCTTGCGAAACGAGCATTAGCGAGTAGAGCAACCCCGCGAACAAAATAAGACACTTTTAACGCGTGTATCGTACAGGATTTTATCTACAATGGTCTTTGAAATGTTTGGTAAATGTCAGAATTTATTGAAAATATGACAGGAATGCGCAGAATCATCATTTTTTCACGTCGCCCATGACGACGTGCTGAAAGTGACGGGTATTATTTAACGCTTGTAGATAAAAATAGTTTTGAATTTTATTCGTAGGTCAATATAAGCCGACTCAACTATAATCCGATAGCTTTGACCGCCATCTTGTTTTCGGGATCCTGCAGGAAACTTCCCCGAGACTCCCTTTGGCTCTAGACAGGAAAAAAATACACTAGGTGCAGTCAGTACATTGCAAAAAACTCGACTTTTGTTTAGAAATTAATCATTTACTACTGGTGCTGCTACCCTACGTTAAGAGTTTTAAGTGATTATCATGTTTATCAACAAAAGGTAAAACATTGATGTAATCGTTTCCATTTCATTTGTAGGCCGAATATAAAATATAAGCCGAATTATAATGATTGATTTTGATATTTTTGTCGGCCATCTTGTTTTCGGGGCCTTGTGTTGAGCTTCCCGGTGGCTCACTTTGACTACCTGTCTAAATTACCTTCAAATGCCCTAAAAAACAATTGTACGTTGCATTCGGTGCAGTCAGTGCAGTCGAGAAAAATGTTACAAAATATTGGGAAAAATGTAGTTCCCTCATTTACTGGTGCTGTTACTCTACATTATTTTTTTCCAATTATCTATGTTCTTTAACAAAAGGGTGAACCTCGGGGTGAACATTATCATAACCGTTGAAATTTCATTCGTCGGTCAACTAATGGCCGAGTTATAATTGTTTCCGATATTTTTGAGCCGCCATCTTGTTTCCGGTGTCCTGCAGAAAACTTCCCAGAGACTCACTTTGGCCACCCTTCTTAAATGTCTCTAAGGGTCTCAAAGAACAAATTTGAAAGGGTGGCCAAACTTTTACAAGCTTGGTAACTCCCAACTATAATAACACCAGGATTCATACGTACTAATCTGTTCAAGCTGGGATTTATATCAACCATTCTACGGTTACATATTATAACGATTGGATCCTAAGTGGAGATATGATGATAATTTTCTTGAAAAATTATGCATGTAGGATTTCGATGAACAAAAACCGAGACAAAAACGGTTAACTTTCAAACCAGTGATTGAACAATTTACATTTGCATGAGTTACAAGTAGGGAGTGAATATTATTATTGCGTTCGTCTTGATTTGCTGGCCAGGTGCGTCATCACCCTGCAAATTAACAACAATACCACGTAAGACGTTACGTCGTCCGACCACTACGCGCTTACTTCTCAGACTCGACTAACTTTCCCCCCACTAGAGATGTCAATATTGTAACTATCCGTTACAAAGTATCCGTTACTTTATCGGATCCGAAGTACCGAATACTGATTTTCAAAAATACTCGTTACTTTATACCTACTTCCTTACTTCGTACTCCTCGAGTCGTGAATTGTACAAATGATTGAAAATAATCACATGATGGGATATCCGCGATTCCGCAAAGAAATCCGAAGCCCGAAGGCATAATTTAGTGTATTTCCACAGACGTAAATCGGTTCGAGAAATCAGCTGGTGAATATCCTGAGAGAGGCTCAGTTGCCGGTTGTCCCTGAATTCGGAGTAGATAGGACATTCGTAAATAATATGAGAGTGTGTTTCTTTACTTTTCATACAGCAGCTTGGGCACTCGTCACTTGACATGATTTTGTTTGAAATTCGATTCACGTACAAAGTACAGGAGTCTGTTTTAGCTGTTCTTAATTAAAGTACAAAAATTCTGAGATAATGTGGAAAACTGTATATGAAATTGACGCCCAAGTTTGAATGGTGTTTGTAGTCTGTGAAATTGACTGATAGCAGCATGTTATTTTCGTCATCTATTCTCTGTTTTGTCTCGATAGTCTTCAGAATTACATTAATTTTTTCAGCATCGAGATCTAAGATAGCGGTCTGTTCAATCCCATTCTCCTTTAAAACCTGTGGAAATATTTATATAACTTCATGGGGAATGTTTTTAGGATCAGGGCAATAATTAACGAAATATGAGTATTGAAACTACCCCAGCTATCGTCTTTATCCCCTGAATGGGTAGGCAACCCATTATACTGGCATTTAATTCAACTTATTTGAATTAAATCATTTTTTCCGCTTTTGGAACCGCTTGGCCGATGATCATCTAGTATCAGGACGACATCCCGTTGTACCTCTCTTCTTGTTGTTCGATTATAGAGTTCTCGGGATTGTTGAGACAGGTCTGACTACAAGTTTGAACACAATAAGACACAGTATAAAATTTTAACATAACATCAATCTATTGACTTCTATGTACAATTCAAAATGTTTAAATAATGGCTCGCTCCTATACCTAGACCTACCTTCACATCGCAGGCTAAATTATCTAAAAGATCTAACTTATTACCGAAGAGATAACTTTCCCCTAATTATTTCAGACGTCCCAACACCCCAACCCTCCGACGAACACCTGGCTCTACACCTTGACCGACATTTAATTCTGACTGGCTTTCGCGGTTCTAAGTTCTTTTTGTGGCCAAATCAGATCCAACATTTATGTTAGTGTTAAAGGTTATGTTAGGGTTAGGTCCGGCTTTTAGACACTGCAAAGAGAAGAGTGACTTCGACCACGAATGCAATCTAAGATTTGTGGGCCGGTGTGTGCGGTGGCCCCCCTTTTGTGGAGCCTCTTTTCAAAGGCTAACGCTCTTTTTGGGCTATGGTTTTCTTTTGCCCGTTTGGAAGGGATTGGATATGGCTCGCCTTTGTGGGGGCTTTGAACCTGTTTTCGCCGTGAATTGCCCCCAACGCTCAGAAAGATTCCCGTGATCGAAAGTGCCTATAACCGGAAATGTTGAACCAAATTTCGCCCTTCCAAAAACTTTCGAACCGATGGTGTACGCGAAACAATTACTCAAGTCAAGGTACTAATTTAATGTGGAGAACGTTTTGAGCAGGCCCCGTATACGCGCTAGTTCGTTGTTGTTTAGCAATTTGTGAGAGAAGGCCGCAGCCAGGAAAAACAAAACGCAGAGAATAGACTATACAGGTGTTCGTCGAAAAACCGATGCGGAGAGGCGTCGAAATAATTTTTGCCCTAACACGAAGTAATCGCCGTCTACACTATTCCTGATCGAGCCCTAATAACAGTTCATTTTTACAAAGTCCCTATCTGGCCGATGGCGTCGTTGGGTACCGGATTGAATTCATCAGTTTCGAATAAGAACGTTTTCATTCCGGGGACAGGCTCTACATGGAAATATCCGGAACTGTCGTGGCGCTAAAACAAAATTATTAGTTTCAAGGAGGGGGGGGGGGGTGTCCATCAATCCGATCAACAATTGCGACTCTACGGCAGGGTCCGAACCCCGATACAAACGCGATTCTATTTTTCCAATTACTTGGGTTTTCACGTAGTTCTCAAAATTTACATTTTCCGAATAACTAGGAGCTTCAGAAACGCAGAGGAAGCTCACCCGCGAGTTTCCAGATCTAGCCCACTAGGTCCGGTGCTCTGAGTACCGCAATCACAAAGCCAAGTCCAGAGGGCCCAAGAGCGCGAATACCTTTCTATGAAGGTATCCAACAAAGGACGAGGCTTGAAAGTGGCTGTACCTGACGGCAGACAGTAGCGCAGATACCAGCACGTGCAGGCAGATTCAGAACGCACGCGTGAGCCCCATCATACATTTTTCCGACAAAGCCTAACCGTAAGCAACTATCCCAACTCACCAAGACCAACCTCCCGCTCGTCGAGGTCATCACTCCGCCACACGAGATACCGAAACGAGAGACCTCATTTCTATCGGGCCTGGATCATTTAGGGGTTTTAACTCGACATCCTCGAGGTGGGCTAGAACTCACCGTCGAGGGAACGCGACTCAGCATCCTGGAGGGGGTTCGAAACACTTCGTCAACGGGTCCCAACTCTACGACTTGGAGAAGGGTCGAAACTCAACCTCGGAAGGGCCTTGGCACATCGACCTGGAAAAAGGGCTGGAGCTCGTCGTCGGAGGGCTCTGACTCGACACCTGGAGGCGGATCAAGACTCAACGTCCAGGGGCTCTGACACGACATCATAGAGACGGGTTGCAACTCAACGGGGGAAGCAACTCATCAGTCTCTCGGAGGGTCAAAACTCAACCTGGAGGGTTCTCGACTCAGCGTGCCCCCAAGGAGACCAAAACACGACTCCGAAGGGTTCCAACTCGGCTTTCTCCAGGGGGCTTTTGAGACACATCAGCCGGGGGGAATCGACTCGTCATTTTCCAAGTGGGCTGGGGCTCATCATTGGGGCTTCGACGCTTCGGCCTCTAGGAGGGTCGCGACGCAACATAAACGGGTTCTAACTCAGCTTCCTCAAAGGGGACTAAAACTCTTCGCTAACAGGCCCGCAGAAGCACTCGGCAACGGACGTGACAAGTCGGGAGCGGACGGCAGCCCAGGAGGATTGGTCCAGGTACCACGGTCAATCTCCGGCGATATCCTCCATTCCCAGCAATTCGGAAAAAAATTTTCGCATCCAAAACGACCGCGAACGGCGTATAGCCGTGAAATTCCAATGGGTAATTTAATCCACTGCGCTGGGACACCGGGTGACAACACATGAACATCGGATGATGGCGGCGGCGAGCGGGCAGCACGGAGCGCTTTAACAGCTGGAGTACGACACGGCGGCAACTGGTTTGGTTGAAGTGCGGGTGCTTTACTACATATGCACCAATTCACCATTTCATCGAGCGTCGTGCAGGGACGGTTAATGAATTTGATGAGGGGCCAGTAAATTATGTTATAGAGCTTCGCGGGATTTACACGAATGAATTGAATAGCTAGCGACATCTTTTAATGATGCCTTGACTCTGAATATTCACATTCTCATACCTCGATTTCACGGCTTTGAATTATTTTCCTCCGGATTATTTTCGGCCCGCCAAATGCGGGTGGCTTCAGTATTTTAATTTTCATTCCAACTATATTGCTGAATTCGTTCTGTATAAAATTGTGTCTTATTTACTATTTGTCGTCAATATGTATTTGGTTCAATTTTCTTTTTCTGGTAACCACCACACTTTGGATTTTCTTTTTGTGTGTAACCTTGTTATTGGACGTCAAGTCCATAAAAACAATAAATCTATTTATTCATTTATTTATTTATTTATTTATTTATAATTTAGTGTAGTCGCTCGTGAATCGTGATATCTAATCATGATCATACTACTCGAGTACTCGGATCCGGATCTCGGCTCTCGGGTCCCGGGGATCCGGATTCGGACTCGGAGACTCGCTGCCGCTATGAGGTGCGCATCGTATTTTCAATCTTGTTTCCCTTTCCTGACCCGGACCCGGACTCGAGTTCCGTAGTAATCGTACCCGCTGCCGCATATTATTTTCAATCTTGTTCCGACCCGGACCCAGACTCTCGTCCTGTAGTAATCGTACTCGCTGTCGCATAATATTTTCAATTTTGTTGCCCATTCCCGACCCGGACCCGGACTCAAGTCCCGTAGTAATCGTATTCGCTGTCGCATATTATTTTCAATTTTATTCCGACCCGGACCCGGACTCCCGTCTCGTGGTAATCGTACTCGCTGTCGCAGAATATTTTCAATCTTGTTTCCCATTCCCGACCCGGACCCGGACTCCCATCCCGTAGTAATCGTACTGGCTGTCGCATCGCATAGGTATCGAAATTATTACATACCTGTACATTGTACTCTAAGATTGTACTGTACTGTGATTGATACTGGTAATCCCGCGGCCCGCGAGTGCGGGTAATCTAGTATCTACTGTTCTACTCGTAGTACTCGTACTCGGTAACGGATACAAAGTAACGAGTACTCGTCATAAAAGTAACGGATACTTCGAGTACTCAAAAGTAACTGTACTTGACATCTCTACCCCCCGCTTACTCCAGCGGTGAACCGGCAGGCAGTGGAGAGCCGGTGCGCCCTCTGTTGGCGTGACGATGACGGGTCGTACTCGCTCGCTTGAATCCTACATCTCGGCCATCCTCTCGTTCATTCGCCTCGAATGACTGCTCTTCCTCTGAACTTGCACTTTTTTCTTCCATTGACCACGGCTCCATCAGATCAGCACTCGACTGGATCTTTTGCGGACCAACTTGACTCCTCACTTTTCCAACTTCATACCGGTCGTTCTCAATAACCTTAGTAACCTTGTATGGTCCCATGAACTTTAAAAGTAGTTTGGAGCGGGCTGCGTACTGCGTCTCTTGGATCGCCACAAGGTCTTCGAGCTGATATTTTCTTGACTTTTTTCTCTGCTCATTATATGTCTACATATCTTCTTGAAATTCTATTATTTTGTGTTGTCTTGCGCCTTTTCTGAGTTCTTGTCGTTTTGTAGACCGATGTCTCACATTGAAGGTCGTCTTCCGGAGACAGGCTCCGTTCTGATGATGAAACGCCTTCGTCCTTGTGCGGGGATCCCTCCTTCTTATTCGAGCTGCCGCAAAACGAGTTCTTCTGCGACTTTTCCGACTTCAACGAATGAACTTCCTCCTGCAGCTTGCAGCATCTCTCCTTCAGGCACTGCTCCGGTGAGATCAGAATGTCCTTCTCCTCCAGCAAGATCTGCACCCGTCTTTCCAGAATCAGAACTTTGTCGCGCAGCGAATCGCTGTGTCTTTTCAAGGTTTCGTTTCTTGGAACAACCTGAATTTTTTGGAGTTAACAATTGACTTTGCTCAAAATTGGTTTGCCCAATATCAAGGTCACTGGCATATCCTTGTCAGGAACAACATGCATTGTGGTGTCGAATTCCGCTCCATCGATTTTTAAGTCCGCCTTAAACTGCCCTAGCGCCCTCACCAGTCTTTTTCCAAATCCAATCAATGTTGTTTTCTTTCTTTCGAACTTGGGTGCACCAAAATCCAGGAAACTAGTCAGGGTGATCAAATTGTAGTGGCTTCCGGTCTTTCTGACATTATTGATCTCCACAAGTTTATTCATTTTGGGATCAGGGTAACTCTCCTCGCTGCCATCTTGAATCTTCATGGCTCTTCTCTGATTCTTGCCAACACTAGACTCCTTATCTTGCTCAAGTGGACAATTGCTGGAGATGTAGCCGAACTCATTGCAGGAAAAATATTCCCAGTCTTTCAACTTATCCTTGCAATCTTGAGACTTATGGCTTTTTCCGCCACCATTGTAACATCGTATTTTTGCTGCTTCAGCACTTCGCGACCTAGGCTTTGGGTCAGACTTTGCACAGCTGGGCTTTGACTCTAGTTGTCTTTTTTCTTAGTTATTCTTGAACATAGTATAATACTGCAAGTTCTCCTTCAATTTCCTTGAGCCTTTTGCGCCATACAAAATGCTCTTGTTGATTTCTTCATCTGGAATCTCTTGAATTACATAATCTATCAATGCACTCTCCTCCAAATCACCTTGGCTGGCAATTTCCTTCATGCTGAGTAAGTACCTATAGCTGACAAGTCTCGTGTGCTTTCTTCTTTCTTCTGCTCAATCTCTTATCAATCATAGCACTGTTGACTTTTTCTTGAAATTCTTCCAATAATTTTTTATACAAAATCTTCCACGAAGTAATGCCCCTTTCGGATCTAAGAAATAGTCTTGCAGTACCGTTAAGTGATTTCTTTCCGTATACCAGCTTCTCAATTCTGGACCATTCCATAATTTCGGCAGTTTCCTCAAAATCGTAGATGAATTTTTTGACTGTGTAGTCATCGTCGCCACCAAATTTTTGTAATGCGTCTTGAAGATATCTTGAATACATGTAGAGTCTCATCATCCATCCTCTTCTTCTCGATTCTGGGATTTCGGAATTAGATTCCGAGACTAGAGTTTCTATTGGCTGTTCAAAATGTGACGTCACGCACTTGGGGCGCCATTCAAAGAGACAAATCTTTTTTATGTTTTTTTTTTATATGTACAAAAACTTTTCCAAACGAAATCATCTTGCCAATTCAATAATTTTGGGAAGATCTTTCATAAAAAAAAAGAAAAAAAAAACATGTCCACTAGCCTGTTGAGCCGGATCAGTGAACCGGTTCCTCAAACCGATCGTGAGCCGAGGAGCCGCTACAGTTAGTTGAGCCACTTTGCCCATTTCTAACCGCGCGTGTCCCAGCGCTTTGTCGTTACTTCCGCCACAAGAAATTTTCTAGTCCGTATGTTTAAAGAAAAAGAAAACATGCGTCTACCTCATTAAATCCTCCGCTTTCCGCGCTCTCGTCCTCTTCTACTGCTCCTTCAGCTTCCTTTCCGTCCCTTCAGCTGGCCGTCCTGATCGTCGCGTCGTTTCGTCTTTTCTCCACGCCTGGGGAAAATCCGCTCCGAACAGCTGATTTCTTCTTAGCTCCAGGCACAGACTCCCTCCAGGAAATGCAGTCGTAAACAACACAATACCAAGAGTGCACCACGCGCCCCGCGTCCTTGTAGACGAAACCAAAACAAAATCACCAATGTCTGGACACGTCCCGTCTTTCAAAACACAAACAAATCACTGCTACTGGCTCGGCCAAACCGCAAGTTCACCTCAGTTTTCCAGAACAATCCCGGTTGAGCCCCCAAACTTGTAGGATTTTGATGAACAAAAACGGTTTATTTTCAAACCAGTGATTAAACAATTCACATTTGCATGAGTTACGAGTAGGAGGTAAGTATCATTATTGCGTTCGTCTTGATTTGCTGGCCAGGTGCGTCATCACCCTGTAAATTAACAACAATACCACGTAAGCACGTAAGACGTTACGTCGTCCGACCGCTACGCGCTTACCTCTCAGACTCGACTAACTTTCCTCCCGCTTACTCCGGCGGTAAACCGGGCGGTGAGCCTGTGCGCCCCCTCGCGGCGTAACGGGTTGTACTGGCGAATAGCGAGCGGATAGTCATTATGCTTTTTGGTGTAATCGGTTTTTTGAATCAACACTGTCTCAGTCGTGTTACTTCAAATGGCAAAATGCTAAGCAGCTAGAGTTGACGGCACACCACTGGAACCTGTGGGCGGGGCTAAGCAGGAAAACAAAAACTGTTTTGAACGTGTCCGTGTGTTAAAATAGGGGGAAAAACACCGTCAGCTGAAGTGGTGGACCATTACCAGGTCACAGGCGAACCTAAAATCCCACTGCAAATCTAGGTGCACCACTAGATGGACCAAGTTCGCGCAGTTGGGCTCCGCCCATTGGTCCCTCTAGTATTCCGACTACTCTACCTGAGTTTCAAGCGGAGCGTTCTCCAATTCGCACGTGGAATTTATTTTTCAGTTTTGAGATTCTCTTTTAGAATTGGTTCATTTGCCTAGACCTAGACCGTTTCCGTTCTCGTTTTCTTTTCGTACTGCATCCAAACCATGGATACTCAAATGCCCATAGAAAACCTGAACCTAAGAGAAACGCATATGTTATTTGAAAATCGGACGCTATGCATAAGTAGGCTTCCACAAATATTGGCACAATGATTATACGACTGGAATATTGGAGCTCAACTAGTTTTAACAAGAATTTTTGAGAGTTGCATTTGATACGTCTGAGAGTTTCTGTTACACACTTAAACGTACCAAACGTAAAAACAAGCGTAAAAATAACGCCTTTACACTTGAAAATTCAGTTTTTCCCCGTATTATGATAACACGTCCTGGACGAGCTACCGATTATCGCCCCTCAAGTTCATTCCCAAAGCGTACGCCGGATAAACCAAGCTGATTCTTCGCTGTCGGATCGCTGGCCCGTAACTAACTCTTGAGTCTACCTCCGGTTCACCTTTTGACTTCGCGATTCTTCCACGTGGCGTGCAAATGGGCAGTTACGTTCGCGGTATTTTTTGTGGAAAACATATTTTGCTCCGAGAAATCAGATCTTCTCAATGGCTCTCCCGCCTAGACTGAGTATGATAGATTTTGCTAAGTAAATGGTGGCATGAAGGTTACGTCCCTATTGAAGCATAGATAATGATTCGTAGAATTTTGCCTGTAGAGGAATTTTTTTGACGGTCTCCATTCACAAAAAAGTATAGACTTCTTATTTTGTTCTTGAATGGATGACCAGTATAGACTTGTCTGTCTATACCTCAATCACTTTTCTCTCTTCCCTTCAAATGAATCATCGTAACAACTACCAAGCTTCACGTAGGGGGATGGTATGAACAATGAACATTAAAAATTGATAACACGCAATACCACACATAAGGTAAGCCCGGGCAAGTTGGCACGTAGGGTAAACTAGGGCAAGTTGGTATCCGCGTTACTACAATAACACTTTAACATGCATTCCATTCACGTCCGCTTTCGGCGCTGAATGCATGAAATACTATGTATTTCAATTTCGCCGAGTATAAAGTATTTATTAATATTGCCGTGATATTTTCAGAAGAAGCACGAGAAACTGAAACAGCAAGTTAATGGTTCTTATGTAGTTGTTCCAATATCGAAAAATTCAGGAGCTGAAGATGACCAGTCTCCACCAATCGTGCCCGATCCAGAGAATTCAAACAGCCCTGAGGCGAGGAGCTTCACGAATCCGATATATCCCATGAGTGATGGAGAGGTGAGGTAGATGCGAGATCCATCAATCATCACTCAATAGTTTGCTTATTCAACCCATTATCATTCTCATGAAGTATACTTAATAAAATCGACAAGTCCTTTTGTCTTCTCTGTCTCACTGTCATGGAGTTCCATATAAGTACTGTCAATTGGGTACTTCTCAGCAGTACCAATATAATTTCAACAGATTGCACTCCATTCACGTCCGCCTTCTGCGCTAGTTGCATAAAATACTATGTATTCCAATTTCACCGAGTATAAAGTATTTATTGATATTGCCGTGATATTTTCAGAAGAAGCACGAGAAATTGAAACAGCAAGTTAATGGCTCTTCTGTAGTTCTTGCAATGTCGGAGAATCCAGCAGCTGAAAATAACCAGTCTTCACCAATCGTGCCTGATCCAGAAAGTTCAAACAGCCCTGAGGCGAGGAGCTTCACGAATCCGATATATTCCATGAGTAATGGAGAGGTGAGGTAGATGCAAGCTCCACCAATCATCACTCAATGGTTCGCTTATTCAACCCATAATCATTCTCATGAAGAATACCTGATAAAATCGATGAGCCGCACTCCTCACTGTCATGAAGTTCCCTATAAGTACTGTCAATTGAGTACTCGAGCAGTACCAATATAATTTCGACAGATTATAATCAATCATTTGTATTATTCCAATAATAATTTATAATAATTCTATTCGACCGTACTAAATAGTTTCCTGAAATACGGAGTGACTGAATGAATTTTTCCTCGAGGTAGGCCTCAATCTCCTCGCTTGCCATGTTTTTTCGCCAGATTTTCAGTAATCAAAGGCGACTTGAGGAGAAAGTTATTTGATCACTCGTTACTATCACGCCACGGTGGATATGAGATGGATATGATCAATATCTTATTATTGATATTGCGGTGATATTTCCAGCTGCAGCAGATGCAATCACAACAGCAGGGTTATGGTTTTTCCGAGGATTTCTTCCTTGGATTAACCTCGGTGAGTACGATAAAAGACGTGAGTAATTGAGATATAAAGCAAAATGCTAGTCCTACCAATTATCATCCTATGTTCACTTCAGGTATTTAAAATGCAGGGTGTACGGTTTGTGGAAAAATATTCGATGTTGCACCCTGTAAGCGATGTACCAATAAAACTTTTTGTGGACAGATTTGAAACCTGCATAAAACATCATGTGAGAATCGTTTTTCATACCCAAAATTATGTCAAAGGAGAAGTCTACAGGAGGAAGTAAATTTGAGCCTTTTTTGAAAACTTCAAACTTGTCTTATGGACGGAGAGCCCCCAAAAATTTTGTCTTATGACCCGATTTTTGATCAAGGGGATGTTCCCGCACAAAAGCCCGTTGATTTCATTCATGTACCTTATGACACGCATTTTTGACATTTTTCAAAAATTGGCAAGCCTATACCAGCCTAAAGCCCCCGGTCTGACATGTAAGACAAAGAAATTTTCAACAACATTATCAACGCACATCAGACCTACAGGGTTAAAATCATGTACCTTATGGCGTAAGTTTTGAGGCACCAACTCCCTGTCCACAATCGATGGTACATTTTTATAGTATTTTTCTACATATTGAGGAAATTTGGTTAGATGTACAGGGTGTTTTTCATGGTAACGTTACGGTTCGAATGGGTTCTGGCAGGCAAAGGAAGCATCTCATCAACAAGAGCATGACAGCATCTTGTAACTCATAGTTAAGTTTTGTTCAATTGTGACACTACAACCACAGTTGTCAGCCATCAACTTTGTCTGCACGGTGCAACAGAACAAAAAGTTGTGCTTGTCCATGAAAGGAAACAGTGTTGAAAAGTTTCTTTGTTTCATCTTTGTGGGCAATCTTGAAGACCAGGTATTCACAGACATAATTATAGATGATCGTTTGATTGAGAAGAGAATAAAAAATAGAGGACAACAACACGCAAATATAAATATTGCGCCTCTTTGGGCCATACAGCGGGCACCTCGCATTTTTAATTAAGCAAAGCTCTCGGACTACCACAACATCAGACGGTCGGACCGAAACTGCACAGACACATGTTTCGCCCCTACTGGAGGCTCATCAGTGCGAAAATGTCTGCAGTGAAGTTACGTCTCGAGATTCTGTGACACCACGCCGAACACTGCACTGCTGATTACAGACTTTTTTGGAAAATTGTGGCCATCGCCCTGAAGTTACAAGGAGACAGCTTTAACCGTATCACAATTTGAATTTCAGGTTTCAATAGTGTCAAACAAAGCTTGAAACTGTAAACTACAAGATTCTGCCATGCCCTTGTCGAAAAGTTGCGCACTTTATTTGCGAGAAGCTACCGGAATAGTGACATTACTAAAAAAAATACCCTGTATGATTGGTTCTGTCCGAACCCTTATTACCCCGTTTTACTCGAATTATCCCATTTAATTGGTGCGATTCTCTAAAAAATTACATTCCATAAAGGCTCTGTTACGTTGTTATTACCTGCGCAACAGCCAATAGCCGACCAGATTTTTCACATAACAGAGCGGTTATGGAATGTTATTTTTTACAGAATAGCACTATTCAACAGCTTCCTCTACTTGAGTTAGGTTTGGATCGAGTTCAGGTTGGATTTCCCGCATGAAGTCCTTAACCGATTCACTAGGTACATTGTTTTCACCTGCTGAAATTTGATAAATAGTGCCTAAACCGAGGCCTAACCTTTTATCTTGATTTCTCACAGGTTGTTGATTCATACAACAGAAAACAAGCAAAGTTATAGAACGATTACGAATGAATTTTCCGAACCACATTATAACAGAACTGTTACGAGTTTTTAGCTATAGAAGAGGGAATTAAATAGGACCAAGTGGAAAGGATCACTGTATGAATAATCTACCTTTGGGCCAGCGCGCAACTATATGCAATTTCGATTGTTTCCACATTTTTTACCTTCCCGGAGACTGGTGCCCTTATCTAGGACGAATTAGAGCTCCTACAAACACCCTCGTATAAATTCCTTCTTTTGACCGGGAGCAAACTCAAGATATCTAGCCTTCCTCTCTCTCTTCTAGTTTCAACGTGTCCCGACAAGTAACGGCATGAGTTCTCTTTTCAAGTCATAATCACTTCCAGGTTCTCGGATGTGGTGTTTTCGAAATTTATTTTAATGCTTGAAATCCAAATATCCCAAAGATGAAGCTACTAATCGGAGTTTTGCAATCGTGCTTATCCAGTAGTCGGCGGCGACAATCCACCATTTATTCAAGTGAGCAACCTGCTTATCGTCGTCTCAAAGTTTATTACTAGGCCAGTCAAATTAGAACAAATTTTTCCGTTTGAGGGAAAAAACTGTTGGAGTTTTGGAAATTTGACAGTAATGTCCGATAAGGTGTACTGTTGAACATACTAAAAGTCCCCAACTCTACCTATTGAGCTCGAGCCGCCATCTTGGAAAAATGGTCCTTCGATCCAGTTTTCTGCTCATATTCCGCTAATCATCAGAGATATTCAATTAAGTTTAATACAAAACCAAGGATATAAAATTGTCTACAAAAATTGTTTTATACCGATTTTTTCTCGTATCTGTTGAAATTAATTAAATTAAATTAACAAAAAAAAAATCAAAAAATAAGCGATTTTTTGCCTATGGCTAGAGATATTGTCTTCAAAATTTGTGAAGATGTTGGCAGTCTACATCAAAGCTAAACGTGACAGTTGAGATAGAAAAAAAAATTGCGAAAATATTTTTCTATTTTTTTTTTAAATTAAGCAAAAATTTGGTTTTTGAGTTTGACATTTCCAACACGGCGGAGTGAAAATTTCAATCGAACATCAATCAGTTTTGATATTTACATATTGCAAGACAAGATTTCATCAGTATTGTGCCTTCACGAGCTTCTGGAATGCTCGATATGAATTAAACTGAAAGAATAATAGCTAAGTCCAAAAAGTGTTGTCGATTGGTTCTGAAGGTAACATTTCAAAACAAAAGACATCAGCAAAGGATATACAGGAGGTCCAAAGGTTATTCAACTGTATATAAGCCCCATATTGATGTGCCTTGTCCAAAATAGTACAAAAGAATCAATCAAAATGTTAAAATCCACCCTGTATAACAAAAAGTAACGATACAAAATGGAAGTAGTAGATCATACCTGGTGCCAAAAATACAGCCTTCACATTTCTGAAAAAAAGAACAAAATTGATTGATTTATTTGAAAGTTATTAGTCCTCAAACTTGACTTTACAAATTTCAGCCAGTCAAATGGGGAAAAGTAGAGAGAAGTAACTGTCGGAGTTTCAGAAATTTGACAGGGATGTTCGCTAAGGTATACTAATAAACATACTAAAAGTCCCCGCCTCTACCTGTTGTGCTCGAGCCGCCATCTTGGAAAAATGGTAATAAACTTGATCGAAGGACCATTTTTCCAAGATGGCGGCTCAAGCGCAAAAAGTAGAGGCGGGGACTTTTAGTATGTTTATAAGTATACCTTAGCGAACATTCCTGTCAAATTTCTGAAACTCCGACCGTTA
Organism: Anaspis maculata; assembly: GCA_949128115.1. Classification (NCBI taxonomy): domain Eukaryota; kingdom Metazoa; phylum Arthropoda; class Insecta; order Coleoptera; family Scraptiidae; genus Anaspis; species Anaspis maculata. The sequence continues at coordinate 4,515,327 of OX421964.1, forward strand.
CTTCTCTCTACTTTTCCCCATTTGACTGGCTGAAATTTGTAAAGTCAAGTTTGAGGACTGATAACTTTCAAATAAATCGATCAATTTTGTTCTTTTTTTCAGCAATGTAAAAGCTGTATTTTTGGCACCAGGTATGATCTACTACTTCCATTTTATATCGTTACTTTTTGTTATACAGGGTGGATTCTCACATTTTGATTAATTCTTTTGTACTATTTTGGATAAGGCACATCAATATGGGGCTCATATACAGTTGAATAACCTTTGGATCTCCTGTATATCCTTTGCTGATGTCTTTTGTTTGGAAATGTTTCCTTCAGAACCAATCGACAGCACTTTTTGGACTTAGCTATTTTTCTTTCAGTTTAATTCATATCGAGCATTCCAGAAGCTCGTGAAGGCACAATACTTATGAAATCTTGTCTTACAATATGTAAATATCAAAACTGATTGATGTTCGATTGAAACCTTTACTCCGCCCTGTTGTAAATGTGAAACTCGAAAACCAAAATTTTGCTTAATTTAAAAAAAAAATAAAAAAATATTTTCGCAATTTTTTTTTCTATCTCAACTGTCACGTTTAGCTTTGATGTAGACTGCCAACATCTTCACAAATTTTGAAGACAATATCTCTAGCCATAGGCAAAAATCGCTTATTTTTTGATTTTTTTTTGTTAATTTAATTTAATTAATTTCAACAGATTCGAGAAAAAAATCGGTATGAAACAATTTTTGTAGACATTTTTATAGCCTTGATTTTTTATTAAACTGAATTGGATATCTCTGATGATTAGCGGAATATGAACAGAAAACTGGATCGAAGGACCATTTTTCCAAGATGGCGGCTCGAGCTCAATAGGTAGAGTTGGGGACTTTTAGTATGTTTAACAGTACACCTTACCGGACATTACTGTCAAATTTCCAAAACTCCAACAGTTTTTTCCCTCCAGCTTTCCTTATTTGACTGGCCTATACTATCGCTACGCTTGACTTCTCAACTTCAACCGTCGCTATCAAATGAACGAGTATTTTTTTGATTTTTTTCGTATGCCTTATGTTCTTAACAGCAAATGGAGCAGTTGCGGTCGGAGGTCATGGTACTTGAGCAACAGATGGTGCCAATTGAACACCAGCAGCGACTGCAGCAGCTACAGCAACTAGGGCAAGAAAAACAGCTACAACTAGAACAGCAACTAGGGCAGCAGCAACTGATGCTGCAGGAACTAATACAGCAGCAGCAAGAAATACAACAACAACTAACAGAACAGCAACAGGGGCAGCGACTCCAGCAGCAATTCAACCAGCAACTACAGCAGCAGCTAGAGCAAAAGCGACTAGATCAGCAACTAGAGGACGAACAACTACAGCAGCAACTGGATCGGAAGCCGAAGCAGCAGGAATTACAGCAGAAACTGATGCAGCTGCAGCTACAGCAGGAACAAAATCGACAACTGAAGCAGCAACTGATCCAGCGGCAACGAAATCAGCCCGAGCTACAGGAGCAACAACTAGAACGCCAAATAAGGAAGCTGCAACACCAACTACAGCAGCAACTTGCGCAACTGCAGCTGCAGCTACAGCTGGATGACGATTATCTGGCGTTGAAGAGCCCAATAATTGAAGCTCCAGCGGAACAGCCTCACGTGAGTAATACAATAAAGTAATCATCACACTGCGCTGAAGATCTTTCAATCAAATCAAGTTATGGTTGAGTAATTATTTTTATAATTATATGTATAACGTTGCGAGTGTGATTTTTTCAGGTTCCTCTCCCGTGGCTCAATCCACCTCAACTAGCTTATGGAGCAGGCACGCCGCCACTCCTAGATGTGGTTGTTGGTTGATACGCTTCAGCGTCTCAGTCAAAAATATCGCAGCCCGTGCCTGCCGCTATTTTCGTGAATAAAGGTGATAAACCAATCTCTGCGACATTTTTTTTTGCTGGATCTACATGACAATTCAGCAGTTATTAAATCCCCTTATGAAACTGAATTTGGAATGTTCAAAAATTCTTTCCCAAGTTCTGTTTTCAAAGTCTGGTAGAAACATGGCGCTGAAGATAGCTAAACAGTGGGTTCTTTCATCAACCCAGCATTTGAAAAAGAAACTATTGGTTGTCTAATGCCTACCCTGTTCCTGTTACTCTTGATGAGTGTGATGCTGAAGAGGTAAGTATGTTTTCATCTGTGTAACCTCAATCAACATGGGAAACATTGCTGATTATTTCGAGGAGTGACGTCAATCACTGTTACTCCTCCTCCTGGTTATGTTTTGAGCCCAAATTATAAATTGGATGAAACTTTCGTTAATTAAAAATGTAGGTATAAGATATTGTCACGAGTAGTAAAGGGTCTAGCCCCTTTGCTATTCGTAGACTGGGGTTCACTCTTCACTATTGTTGTTTAGCACAGCTGAAACTGGGAGAGGTAATATGGGAGGTCGAGCATTGTGCTAGAATAATACGTTTATTAATTATTATAAAATAGTTCCACTCATCACATTTTATGAAAATACTTCTACTTACTATGATCAATAAACTTGGGACTGAGGCACAATCTCAGTCCTTTGAAAGTTTGAATCAACAGTTTGCATTCAACCAGCAGTACTCAGGGCTACCACCAAACCAACTGAATAATGATAATCGACTGCCGAATGCCGAACGAATCCCTGTGTGCCCGTATGTAAGTCTTTTAATTGAATCGTCCAATCAGGTCATTGACGCAATTAGGTACCTACACTACTTGTTTTTCATCGAAATACCTTTGTTTGCATTTTATTACATCGCGGAAATGACCTAGCGTCCGCCAATCATTGGGCGATTCGACAACATACATAGGTATTTGGGCTACACGTGCCTTTTCCGTTATGTTCAAGGGATGAGCTTTCACCTAGGGCTTTTATGTCATTATCCTCGTCATTATTATAACAATATGTCCAAATTTTTGCATGTTTTGAGAAGGGTTTTTGGAGAGCTTCAAAACGAGCTGTCAAATGTCAAAATCGTTACATCCAAACCTCCAGACAGATCACAGTGAAAATCTCATTTTTACTTCTCTACAATCGATCAATGAATTTTTGTCAGAATTGATCTGATGGTTCAGAAATAATATAGTATGTATATGGAATTAGTTATCTTTGAGATTGATTTTCAAAATTGTGGCGGCTGTGATCAACTGGCATCAACCATTTTAAGACCAAACATTGGTAGAATATTTCCGAAGATATGAAATAAAATAGAAATGTATCGAGAAATTCAGGATACGGCTTTGGTTTTCAAAACAATCGGTTGTGTCACTCCAAAACTTCCCCGGCGGTATCCAGAGACTTCAGTGATAATTTTGAACCACTTCTTCGAGAAGAGGAAGTTTTTATTTGGAAATGAATGGAAAAAGCCTGGAAAGTTGAGCGGGCTAACTCAGGAGACCGATGAGGCTTCAGATTATATCAACACCTCAATTTTTTCTTGGCCGCTGGGCCGCTGCCGACATAAATGGTATGCGTCTCTTCAGCCTACGATGCTGAAAGCAAATCTAAAAGGCACACAATAAGATATTTGAGAGCTACAAAACGAGGTAAGTTGGTAAGTAGAAACCCCATCAGGGCTTCAAATGGCGGGAAGACTGGAAGACACCATGGGATCCTGGTACGAAAACTACAGAAGAGAGTCGCACACGTCAAAAGATACAAAGAAAGCTACAACGAGGCTTCAAGGAACACAATGAGAGGCTTCTTAAAAAGCTACAAACGACACAATGAAATTGGCCAAAACCAGGTGAACGGGCAGTCCCGCTGACATCGGACAGGAAAAAGTTTGAAAATTCATAGCGCCTGTCCAGGAAATGATGGAAGACTCCAATTTCTTTATTTATTTGATTCTTTTGTTGTGTTGCCTCCAGCCAAATTTGGTTTGAATTCATATGATGGATTTTGAATAATCGAATGGCAAAGTTTTAAACTTTGATATTTTATAATCTTTGGCGGATGATAGATATAAAGAAACGCTTCCTACTAAACAGGTCAGCAAGTGAAGTGGGCCACCCAAAATTTTTGGGTGGCCCACTTGTCTGATGATGTCTGATGACTTGTCACCACGATGTCTGATAAGTGATCTTTTCTCTACGATGTTTGATGTCAGCTTTTTCTATTGTCGACAATATGCATGATATACAGGGCGAAAACGGAAGCTGTACCGAAATGGTCAAAAGTTTAAATCATGTGTAACTGTTGTAAACATGATACCAGACTTTTTGTGCATATTTAGAAAGTACGACTCATTGTCTTGAAACAACTTTTGACATTCCCGTCTATCTTTTTCAATTACAGGGTGATCTAAAAAAAAAATGGTTTTGCACTGATTCCTTGTTATCCAATTTCCGAAATATGGACGGCGAATTGAAGCTTGATCTCCGGGAGATGAAACCTGAACATCAGAATCGACTCAAAAAAAAACGTTCGAAACAATGAACTTTACCAAAGGTGAACCAAATATGAAGTAGGTACACTCGGGATCTGGTTTCGATAAAAATGTATGACAAAATCAACTGCTTTTCAAACGAACGGTATAAGTCAAGAATGGTCGGTGATGGAAGATTGAACCGAATTTACAACCGCATGATTACGGAGAGGATATACAAGCGAAAAGTACGTCGAAATGTTCGAAGTGAACAGTTCGTTCGAAAAGCGGTTGTTTTTGTCAAAAAATTTCATCCAAAACAGATCCCGAGCGTACTTTATATTATTTGGGTTACCTTTTGTGGAGTCCATTGCTTCGAATGTTTGTTTTGGGTCGATTCTGATATTCAGGCTCCGTTTCCCGAAGAAAAAGCTCGAACTCACGGTCCATATTTTGAAAATCGGATAACGAGAAAGCCCATTATCAGTGCAAAACCAAAACAAATTTTTTTTAGAATCACCCTGTAATTGGAAGAGATAGACGGGAATTTGGAAAACCGTCCCAAGACATTGATTCGAGCTTTCCAAATATGAAGTCACACGAGGAGTTGGTAGGTAAGCCGCGCTCGGAAATTTTTAATTCAGATTTCCCTCTGATTTCTCTTGGTTTCCCAGTGATTTCCTCTGATTTCCCCATGATTTTCCTTGGTTTACCTGTGATTTCCTCTGATTAGCCCATGATTTCCCCTGATTTTCTCGTGATTACCCCAGGATTTCCCCTGATTTCCTCATGATTCCCTCTGATTTCCTCGTGATTGCCCCATGATTTCCTCGTGATTACCTCGTGATTTCCTCATGATTTTCTCGTGATTCCTTACTGTTTTTTCTCGTGATATTCACCTTCAAGTGCTGGAATTTAATAACAGCAGACGCAGACGCACAAATAAAGTAATAATAATTTCGCAACTCTACAGTCAAGGGTATTGATCCTCTATTTTTCGAAGTACCTGCATTATACTTACCTAGATACCTTTAATATCATACTGGAGAGATTGGACAAACAAGACAAGAAGTACCCAGACACCAAAGCACTCCAAAGTTGTTAGGTAGGTACCCTCTTTTTCACAAGTTCTGACCTTGACTGTCCGGTTCAAGATGGCGGGCCAAAATGGGGTCGGACCACCAAAACAAGCTTAATTTCATGATTAACAGTATAAGGCGTAAGTATGTTTGTTCCAGATTCTACTAAAATCGGTTGACTATCAACTCAGTTTAAGATGGCGGGTCAAAATGGCGTCGGACCGCCAAAACAAAATTGGCAGTATGAGGCGATTGATGAGGCGTGAATATATTCCAAATTTTATCGCAATCGGTTAACCAATACCAAAGTTCAAGATGGCGTCATACAATAAAGAAAAATAATAAACTTTCGCGGTTAAATCAGTATCAACAATTCGATCAACACAACGGCTATAAGTGGGGAAGACTTTGATTTAGGTTCTACTTACATCAAACATTGATTTTTCCAAAGTTTTTCAGCTTGTCAGAATGCTGTTGGCAAATGTTGTTGACTCGTTGACTGCACGAAATCATAGGAGAGACCAGGGATATATTGGACATTTTTCATTTGGAATTTTTTTGTACATTAGGTGGGCGAGTGATACCATGAATAAAGCACTATTCAATGGGTAAGGGTCTACACTAATCATTTGTAACCGACAAACGCGACTTGCATGCTGGAGTGATAGTTTGAGAAGAAAAAGGGTAAGAGGTGCACGTTGTCCAAACTATCCCCATGGGTGGGGTACATTGGACATTAAGGGGAGGGTTATTATGAATTTTTGTCAGTCCGTTTTTGTATCTACAAACAGACATAAAAATCATAGCTACTCTATTTAATAAAAGGAACAAATTATTTTGCTTTGGTTTGACACCGGGGGCATGGGATTACGGTATGTCCAATGTAACCCCGTAGGTCGAAGTAAAACAATAGTATATTACATAACAAGCAACGAAAGTGATACTTTTCACATGAGTGTGAAAAATTACGCACGAGCGCTAGCGAGTGCGGTAATCACACTAATGCAACTAAAGATACTTTCTTGCGAGTTGTGTACACTATTTTCCTTTCGACCGACCTATTTTCCCTGTTCCGACGTCTGCTCATTGACGATCAAAAAAATACTTACGTCAGAAGGCGTCACTTACCGATACTACTTACTGATATCCTATTTTCTTATGTATATTTTAGAATGTTGTATTGCCACTTTTCCATTATTATGTGAATCAAATTAAATTACCGAAAACCAGATGAAGCTCCTGCAATGGGGTACTTGCCAATGAAACAGATTTGACTGGAAACACTTTCAATCATCAACAAGAGTGATAAATAGTATTTTCTGAAAATTTCCGGAAAATATATCCATTGATTGAAAAGATTTTTTTTTCGATTTTTTTTTTCAAAAGGTTGGTAAAAGTCGGGAATCTTCAGTGAAATTTTTCTGTCTGTATTTTTCAAATATTGTTAAGCCACTCTAACTGTTTTTTCAGTTTTCAACCCAACAGTGCTGTTTGTTTAGTTTTTAGTATATTTGTGACGTCACAAATATATTTTTAAAACAGACACTACGACCGCAATTTTGGGAATTTAGGAAAAAGAAAAAATACGGGTACAATATTTTTGCCCATACTTTCGATTAAGCCAATAAAAAAAATTTGGGCAAGTAGCCCATTTTGAGAAATTTCACAACAACCGGCAACGCTGCTCGACATGGAACTGGCGGAGTTCCAGAATTGTCTGGATCACTCGTTTTTTGTTTATACAATGATTCAAATGCAACACGAATAAAAAAAGTGACAGGATTGTCTTGTCAAGTTTGTTTGTCATGAGTAACTATGTTTTTATTGAAAATAATTTTAATGATTTTTTTTTCTATGAATCGCCAAAAAAATGTTCTATGGACCTCGGCCAAAGGTCTTTTTTTGACCTCACCTGATTCGCAGCCTCGGCGCGGCCGATTTTATGTTGGTTTCCGCTGTCCGTTGGCCTTATCTTTTGGCAAACCATTCACTTTTTGGGAAGGTGCGCTAAAAATTTGGCTTGGTTTCATTTTTGTTCGCTATTTCATTCTATAATTCCTAGTTCCTAAACACTGACGTATTAGCCAGAGAAGATGAAAGAATGTCGGATGCAATAGGTAGGTAACCATCGAGGTATAACCATAAAAGCCGCTTACAAGAATTATTTTTGTAAATCATTGATTACGAAATCGGAATGAATGATTATTTTCCTTCGATGTAGCATACATCGTATATTTCTTACAATTTTTAATGTCTCAAAAGAAAACCTGATTTGTGAAGAAGGAAATACCCTACAAAATACCGATTATTATTCCACAATGTTTGTTATCTTGTAAGCGTTTTTATAGCCGCCGATCTATACTTTGTTCTGCAACACATTTTAGAACTCATACCAACAATGGGCAATAAATGATTGGTGTTTTGAACTTGATATCAAAAACTACATAATAACTAAAACTTTTCAAATGTTGTCGTAAAGCGTTTATTGAACAAATATGGCTTTTGAACACTGTTTCTATATCACGTACCAGCTATCCATTCTTCACAAAAATAGGATCTAGTAGCCCTGGGAAAATCAACATGCAGAAAATGATCACCGTGTTCGTTATTGTCTTGGTGGTTTCAGTAAGATGATCAGACCTATTCGACCTATGACCTATTTTTCTCAATTATCGTTTTTTTTTTTGCACAGCATGACAACAGCGCAGACTCCAAGATCCAAATTGGAGCCGAAGGTAAGAAAAGAGTATGCTTTGAAAATAAAGATCTATGCAGAATAACACTTTTTTGACTAATTCCAATTGACACACAATTGAGCTGTTGAAATAAGTACACACAAGTAACTGTGCTAATCAAATCGCGCTACTCACGAGCTGATTTTTTTTTGGAAGTGTCGCTCGACTGAGGTGTTAGATAAAAGAAACAGTATTTGCCGATGCTTTTTTTATTTTAACGAACTTTTTCCCCATGGTGTTAAACCCTGTCCTGTAATACCTAGCTCATTCGAATTTTGCTTATCTAAAGAGAATCGACAAAAAAAGAGAGAAAGAAGTATGTTTTAAAGACTTCTTTGCTCAGATTTGTTTTTTCAATTTTTAGATATCCCCGAGGATATCCCTCCTTCCACAGATCTGCAAGAGTCGTCGGATATCATGTCCGGATGGTGAGTCAAACATATTAATCTCATTCTACATAGATAATTAAGGACCCTGGCAAAATAGCCCAGGCTTTTTAGCATTTTACATGAAACAAATTAATCCACGTGCAATCTTCACGGTATCGTACCCACTTGACCTTACTCAACAACATACTAAAAGTCCCCAACCTTCCTCTGTGTGCGTCATAATTTTTTAGGGGGGGGGTCAAAATTTTCATTGAAAAAATTCTAGGACAAGAGTAATCCAGTCATTGGCTTCAAATTTATCATATTTGGATACAGTGGGTTATAAGTGAAAATTATTGGCAAACTAGATGTCTATGGTTCCCGTGAGGGGAGCTCGGGAGGGGGGCAATTGGTGACCTATGCAAGAAATTTGGTTTTCAATAATATTGAGACAATACTGGCATGTTGGGTATCGTTTCTCACTAAATCTGATCTTGCAAATCCGATTATGACATTGAAATTCTGTTTAGAAAATCTTTTGAGCAATTTTTGGCAGAAAAACGTGATTTTGGGACCAAAATAAAGCCGGTTTTTCAATTTGGGTTATTTTTGCGTTTGATGCAATAATCATTTGGATTTAAGATTGAGTGAATCATATGGACTTTTCTGCATAAGACTATCATATCATAAACTTGACGTAAGTGGTTGCAAGGTGAGAAAAATAATTTATTGAAAAAAATGTCGAAGTCCTAAATGTCACTCAAAAATATCTCCGCGCAGTTGAAAAAAATGTATTGTAGCTGTAATATGGCTTTGATTTCATCTTTCAAGGTTTCTTCTTGTAGCCAAAACAATTCTCTAGCTTTCGAAAAAAGAACATTCTACATTAAAATAATAATAATATAACAACAGCAACTTTCCCGCGGGTATAGCCACATTTTTCAGTTTCAAGCTGGCTTACACCGCACATAAAACCAACTCGATTTTATAGTATTCAAGAAATGATAATTATGTCGAATGCCTGATGTAAATGCGTGAAATAGTTGCAGTTATCCATCCTATTCGAAATTTTGAACATTGATGTATTCAACGTGAAAATATCGTAAATTAAAAATCCACAAACAAGAGAAAATTATCATTTTTTTCAAATCAAAAATGCTCACAATCTTTCTTAAACAGAGCTTCAACATTATATTCACATATTAATAATGTATTGGAAGTCTAGCACAGCACAGAAAGAATTTTATAGCCATGCTCTGCAAAAAATATCGAATAATTATATTATTATAATCTCAAGTTCACTAGTAGTCAAAAAAAATCCCATCTAGCTTACCATCCGTACTCTTAGCTTATTTTGTTCAATATATTAGTTTCGTTAAAACTCGTCTGTTGATTTCCAAACAATAAATCGATAGTTACCTCGAATACCTACCGATAGTACCTATATCCATCTAAATTAATAGCTAAGTTATCTAGCACCTAATGGGACTAAATACATAAGTTTATGAAAATAACAGATCGTCCTTAGGGTCATACTCAACAAGGTGGGGTAGACTCTCACATGTTGTGCCCCTACAGAACTTACTTACACATCTGCGAACAAGACAAGGAAGATCGCCTGCATCTATATTTTAGACCGCAGTTCTTCTTCCAGTTGCAAGACCTATGACCTATCTTCAAAAGAGTCTCCGGGGCTGGGGGAAGATGCGTTTTGACGGGGACCTACTACACGTGGGTGCTCCCGCGTAGCCCACCGTGTTGTTTGTTTGCACCTAGAGTACCTTAGCTATTATTATCTAGCGAAAACCAGAGGTTAATCCGAGGTCTAGGAGCCGCGATATTGCGTGAAATGACAAACACACAGACGGACGGACGGACGAATAATGAAATAAAATATCTTTGTTGTTTGTATATCTAGAGTACCTAAGCTATCATATAGCAAAAACCCAAGCGCAATCCGAAGTATAGTAGTTGAGATATTGCCGGACGCTGTAGACGCCAATAACAAGAACAAACTATAAAAACATGATGCACAAAGCGGAAAATAGAGAAACTGTACTTAGTACCTACTCATACGAGTACTACCAGACCAGATTTAGTCAGTACGATGCTGTGCATATTGAACGTAGGATCAATTATTACAGATCAAAGTCTAGGTTAATAATGTTGAAGTGATTTTCCCCATATAATGCGTTTGACGTAACTTCATAGAATCCTTATTGGAATTGCTGGACAATTCACAATGGAGCTAAAAGATACGTCATTTTGAAGCTAAAACTGTAGGGAATCAACTGCATATAATAATACCAAGTGATATTGAGTGGTCGATGCAAAAGTAAAATGTTAACTGGAGCATAAGAAAAAAAACACGAAAAAAGTGTCATTATCAACAAATTAAGTCTGTTAGTGTCAAATTTTGAACAAAAGCTATCCCATATCATTCACATTGATTCATTATCTTTCATTCAAGACCAAGATAAGAGAAATCGATTGGGTGGTTGAGAACTAGGAGCATTTTGGGGCGGAAAGTGCATTTTGAGGTGTCTTCATCTTTGCCTGTCAAAAAAACAATGACACACACGGGGGAAAGTTGGGGACTTTTTGTATTTTATGCAACAAAGTCTAGTGAACCCAAAACTGAAGAGATTGACCGTGTTTCAATTTGTTTCATGTTTTGTCGTTTTTTCGACTAAAAAGCCTGGGCTAAAAGGAGAAATTCAATTACATGGCTAAGTGAAATTAAGAATCAAGCTAAGTAAGTGCTTGGTAAGCGCTTCATTTTGTAAAGCATGAAGTGCTTGGATCCCTCTCTTTCACAACATTTCATCTTTCATCTATCAATTGAGACAGATTGTGTTAGAAGAACACAACAAGGTTCATAAAACGTTCAAAATACGTTCCAAAAAACGTTTGAGGGTCAAAACAAAACGTTTTTCTCCCAGATTAAGAATTTTTGTTTGCAAAAACGCGAGTGGTGAACCGCTGGGGTATTTTGGTGTTCACCTCTGGGAAATTCATGGGTATTACAAACTTGGGTGGTAACTTGGAATGTGCAAATTTTATTTCGAAAAAATTACTGTCGGAAAGCCGGAACCGTGTCAATTTCAAAAATATGCTCACAGGACGCCCAATCCAATCTACTTTCGATATCAGTTTGATATTTTCAAAAACAGTCAATACCCGAACAGGAATGAATGAAGTTTTGAGTGGAATCCTGCTATAAAAGAGAGCCGTTTTGGTTAAAACCAGGGCAACAGGCCCTCTTGGGTTGAACAGTAGTTGAATATGACAAAATAATTTTCATGCCTCACGCCACCAACCTCTTATTTTCGACTTTTTTCTAGGGTGGGAAACTTCACCTTTTTTGAGGCTCATCATGGAAGTCCGAACGCATCTGAAGAAGATCCCAGTGAAGGAATGCAGGCTCAAGTGAGTCATAGTGCTAGTTAACATCAATCACTCAATCACAATTAGATACACCTACCAATCTGGGGCCCGTTTGATAAAACTAGAACGACAAGTTACAAATGTATAACCTTGACTACCCATTGTTGCAACAATGGGTCGGGACCACGAACCTGTAGTATAGCTGGACTGCTAATCCCCCAGATTCCCCCAACAACTTATGACCCCTCGGCTGGAAGTCGCCATCTTATTATGCACCGGTACCCAAAAGTCCCAAAACGTTTGGTAGCGGCCTCAAGAGTGGCTTTCAATATTCAACGGAGCAGTTTTATGTATTGATGACCATGACTATATATTCTATTTCATAAATATATACAATTTTAGTGTATATTAATATAATTTTTAGCTAAATTTGTTACCGATCCATGAAGATTTGCAAGAGTTTACCGTTATTACATAGAACGTTTGAGGTTCACTGGAAGAATTTTCGCTCGGTGACAGTCGGTGCTTGGCTGTCAGTGCTGCGCCATCTTGATCTGGGATAATATCTTGATTTCTGGTTTTGATTTCGGCGACTTGTACCTATATCCCGTTCACTTTTTATTTTCAGTAAAATGAGTTTTTGAGTAAAAAATAAAGTGACAAGCTGGGGGGCTACGGCTACGGCTGATGGCACCTGCAAAGTTTTAGATCAAAACTATCAGCGGCCGTCAGCCGTATCTCCCCAGCGCTCCAGCTTGTCACTTTATTTTTGCCACAAAAAGTCATCCTACTGGCAATGAAAAGTGAACGGGATATACCTAGGTAAACTCGTAGAATCAGACCGTTGCCGTGGCAGACTAGCAGATGATGCCAACCGTTGAAAACAAAAAACTTGGTGACCACATAATCTCATGGCAGCGCCCGCCTGGCGTCATTTCCCCCTCTGTTATCATCTGTCCAGCTATACTACAGGTTCGTGGTCGGGACTAATAATTTGTTGTTTGTAGTTTTATGAAACGGGCCCCAGGTATAAAATTCGAAAATACGAACAACAACGTTCGAAGAAGCTCACAAAGCGAATTAAAGGTCGAGGGCAAACCCGGGAAGCAACGAGCTCGACGTGTATAACTGTATATACAGGGTAAGTCAGATATTCAGAGAAACCTCAAGAAAAACCTTATTGTATGCCTCTATCTCGCTTCCTGAAAAAGATACAGGGTGTCGAAGTACCCTTTTCCCATTTTTTAAAAATTTGTAGGTAACTCACGAACTATTCAACCAAAATAGCCTTGATTCAGCACAAGCTGGTTTGCCGCAATCGTCTACCAACCTGCTGAATTTCGAGGGAAACCAATTAGTGGTGTAGAAGTTCTGCAGAGAACATTATTTTGTAGTTTCTTCAGATGCTTCCAAAAAATTGACATTTCATAACTCCTACGCTACAGATTGGATTCTTTCGAAATTTAGCAAGTAGGTAGATGTTTCCGACAAACCAGCCTATGCTGAGTTTAAGCTAATTTGAATAAGAATTGTTTGCAAGTTACAAATTGAAAAAAAAAACAAAAAAGAGAACTTTGACGCCCTATATATCTCTCAGGAAGCGAGATAGAGGCATATAAGGGCTTTTCCGAATCAAGGCGTCCAGGAGAAACTACCTTTGAAGTTTGCACGATTGCATCCGACTCACCTTGTACTGTCTGTGTCTATTTTTATCACGCACTTTTCTTCCAACAGAAGCGGCAATTCATGGCGGGATACGGTATGTCAGGCTACACCTCCTCTCCAGCTTACGCTACTTATCCCTCTTATGGCTATCATGCGGGCCTTGGAAATGTGGTAAGTGATAGATCTGATAGTTCAACTTGAAAATAAGAAACTCTCGAAGTTTAGTTGATAACGTGTTACGTGCAAAAATTGAGGTTCCCTTTCCCCTTATTAATGATCATTAAAAATGATAGCTCAGCTCATCTGTGCAGAGGGCTGATGAGTTTCTGAGGGAAAGTATGATGGAATCGTTGCGAAGTTGCGGACCATCACTCAAAAGATTACGGTCATCGTTATCATAATCAGTTCCTAATGAATTGAATCCGTCTCGGAATCAGTTCAATTGGTAAAATATTGTCTAGTTCGGCATTGCAAACTAGTCGCTTTTTCGCCTGTCTAGCCCAGAGATAAGTTTTGTTGCATTGTTGCCTGTCAAATCTCTACAAGAAAAACTTACTGTAACAAAATGTTGGAATCATTTTTGTGAGTTTGTACCCATTAGACAGGATCTATATCAGTTTCACGGCTTTTTTCATCATAGTCTGGCAGCTCATTGGCTAAGTGCAATTTTGATGTCAAAGCGTGCATTCCGAGTAAAAGCCAGGGTCAAGTTATTTTCGTGTTCTATGATAATAATGAAAATTCTCAAGGGTGAGAGGCATTCTGAGAATTCACCCAAAGGGGCTAAGAGGGAGTTTTTTGGGGCCCTCTGGGTGATTTCTTGTTGGATGTATTACAAGATGTCAGCGTCGTATCACCCAGCAACAAATGGACAAGCAGAACGATACGTTTAGACAAGTAAGTAGGTGTGGTCCAAACAAAATTGTTTTTCATTTTTGATCGAAATAATTTGTTGCCATTAGAAGGAGCAAACTTCAGTTCTGGAGTGTCACCTGTCAAACGGTTCAATTTTTAGCAGCCGGAATTCCTGATTCCTGAACAATTATTAAGAAAACGTAGATAAAATAGTCGCAAGCTCCTCGTGTCCCAAAACCAGTCGTGTGACAAACCCAAAACTCGTGAAATAATACACTTATTTCGCACAACTGAGAAATAACACAAGAGGAAAATCAGGTGGAAATGAAATATTGATCGTTCAACTAACAGTGACAACTACCAAAAAAAGCGGAAGTGATTTGCGGTATGATTGTTGATGTTGAAGCTGGATATCGCAAGTACCGCCCCGCTTGGTATTCCCATCTCTGGTTATTTCCAATCAAAAGGTGGATGCAATATCAACATTGCTGGAACAAAGGTATGTTTGACGATCAACGGATCAACCTCAAGTTAACTTTGAGTAGTGTTACCTATCCCGGGATGGAAATACTAAGCCTTGAAATAATTATGCGATTCTAAGGACGGCGCAAATTTCAGGAGACTTTATCTTTGGAAGAGCATTGAACATGTTACTGATTTTTCAAACCGGTGACCATCACTTCTCGAGATATCTCTGAAATATGAAATAATAATTACCAATGATTGATTGATTACCCTCGAGGCATAGACTGAGTTATGAATTCACAGATGGTGAACGATACTGATTCAGAGGTAAATAATTGCTTGAAAACTACGATGAGCTACTGACCAATGACGATAACAAGAAGATGTTTTTGTTGCATATTGGTAGAAACAAATTGGAAAATGATACTTACACAGAGGAGCAAAAATGTTTGACCAACTTAGTCTGAAAACAAAACTATACATGTTGGTTGAACAATATTATTCTGCTACATTGCGACTTTTCTCTCACATATTCCCGAGCATATTCCTCCACTAAACTTATGAGTATGCTGAATGATCAAAAATTCACATAGGTACCAATTCGTGTCTTGGTGATTATTGATGCTACAAATTGAAAAATGAAAATTGCAACAGGTTTTGTGTAACCAAATAAGAGAACGACCCGACCAAAAATTGGGAGAGTTAGACGACACTAGCTCAGACGACGCAAAAATGTCTGCAATCAATGGGAAGTAAAACGGAAGGCTGTGTAAATCTTAGATACCGGAAACAATATAGAATAATTGCCACTACCAGTGCTAGTAACAGAACTTACGCTCCAAAGGAAACAACAAAACTAGTTTGGACCTAATAAGACAAGAGCTATCGGAGTAGCTGGATGTCAAAAATAGACCAGTGGAGAGAGCAAGGATGTTTGCTGTCAGAGAAAAGGTACAGGCGAGAGATCAAACCAACAACGCAAGAAAATGGGACTATAGTACGATTGTGAAGCAGAATGGATTATTACACTACACAGTTCAAATCACCGACACGTCACAAAAGGAACATATCGACCAACTTTTTATATTTGAAAGGGAAAATACCAAAAGGAAATAAACAAAGACAGATTCCAGAGGTTGTGGTGACCAACACAAGAAGCACCAAGTTGATCTCACCGGTTGAGGATGCAGATGATCGGGGCAATGCAGAGACGGAGCGAGAAACCATTGGAGGACCATTGGTCCCCAGAGTTGGACACCTATGCATCCACTATTCGACTTTCTTGCCGAATCAAGAAGAAACCAAGCCGGTTAGGTTTTTGATAGGAGCTGTACGAGAGAGAAACTGTTGGATGATTATTGCTCTAGGCAACGGACGGCATGCAGGAATATGTTGGGAGGGATTTGGCATACCTACCTCGGGTTCCACCAAACTTTTATCAACGCGATAACTTTATCACTCTGATAGTAACTAGGCAACTGGCCATCCTATTGGCTGGTGCATAGCAACTATCAGCGTGATACTCGGCGTGATAGATTTAATCTGCTCTTAAAATTTTGGTGGAACCCGAGGCTAGTGTTATTGTTGTATTGCGGAATTGAAATATCTATTGATATAACGAGAATATCATGCAATTTTCAATGAACGAGGACGTTGTCAGGTGACAAGGCGACAGCCAAGTCACTTGAACAACGTCCGAGTGTAGGGAGCCCGGGGCAGCACGGGGTACTTAACGTTCGAAGGCTTCTCGAATCTAACCTAAGATGAACCTTCGTACTTCGCTAACAATAATAGATTACCTGAGGTACTCGTTACGGTGTTGAACCTAAAAAAGCGTAATGAATAGGATACAAAGTGAGTAACATATATTTTTTTACTCGGTGCGTTTTGCCCCGTTTTGCCCCATACCCGGGGCAGATAATGGGGTATCACATGAAAAACCTGGGAATGGGGCCATAGTGAGAATTAGGTGAGAATATATATTTGTATAACATCAAATTCCACCAAACAACAAAAAAGACAAATCACAGAAGACCACACAAAATCAATACATCACAGACATGTGTAAATTCTTTCGACCGGGAAAAAACGAGGTACCCCATCTTGCCCCAGGGCATATATTTTAGATCAAGGGTCGGATTGATAATTTGTATTTGTTATTTCAAAACTACAATAATGTCAAGTATGAGCAAAAACTATGATTATTCCATAGTGAAATTTCTAAATTGATCTTATTGAAAAAGAATACCTTGCTTCAAAAATTTTACAAAATTGCAACGCCACTCGGAAGTCCACAATGAATTGATGGTTTGTACCGGCTGGGTGTATGGAGGGCGCCAATTTGCTAACTGACGAGACATCTGGATAATACAATATCACTCAGTTCACTAGAAATTTTCCCGATAGAGGGCTCCTGAGGGATTTAAGAGGGGTACCCTGTTGTGCCTCGATACCCCGTTACCCCGTTTTGCCCCGGGTTCCCAAAAAATGTATCTACTTCCATTCCCAGCATTTTTGCCACTACAAAATATCTACGTAGATTTGACTGCGTTCTTGGAACAATGTTGTACCTACCTCATGTCATCAACTCATCACCAAATCAACCTCTACAGCTTCGAATGGGCTCAGGCTTCCTCCACAATTTTCCCCAATTCGTCTTTTGTGAAATACTGTCCCTCGAGGATCATCTTCTGCATGCGTTCTTTTTTCACTCTCACAATGTGTACAGCCCATCTCAGCCTTCGGGATTTGACATGCCTCACCACTTTCTCGCCATTCATCAAGCTTTTGCTCTTGATATGATTCTTCTTTATTCCCATTTTCGGTTCATCAGTAATAGGCCCATAGATTTTTAGCAATATATATTGTGTTCTACTTATATCCCTCGTTATATCCTATACGTAGTACCTACATATAATATCTATCAATCACAATCACAATCAGGCACTTATACTCAAATATTACACAATTAATGTGCAAAACATCTTGCTCGCGATTATTGGGCGTTATTTAGTGATATGGTGAGAGTGCTGGAATAATGTGGAAAAATCTATTTTTTTTTTCAAGGTAGGTACAGGGTGTTCACGATAAAATTCACCTCTTCTCTAGGAGATTAAACTTCAAGATATTTTCGAAAACTTAAAACTTTTTCCAACGATTTTTCCCAGGGATCTTGAATCGGTTGTGTAAAAGTTTTCAATTGGTACCATATACAGGGTGTGACTTGTAACTTTTTCATTCCAAATGCAACACCCTAGATTTTATTACGTCATTTGATGAAGCCTTTCTTTCTGATCACAAAGATATATAACATGTATGATTTATTCGGACAAGGAAGCTGTCAAAAAAATAATAGAATAGGTAGTCAAATAAATTGGAAATCACGCCACACCTTGTATTAGGAACGAATTAGACCATTTATTTATCAATGCAGAGTTGAATTCTGCAGACAAAATGCTGCAAGGATATCTTTTTTCAAGTGAACTGTAGAAACCAAAGCCATCTTGCCGCGAAACAAAATTATTTGACTACCTATTTTATTACTTTTTCGACAACTTACTTGTCAAAATTAATCATAAGTGTCATATATATTTGTAGTCAGAAAAAAAAGGCTCCATCAAATAACGGAATAAAATATAGGGTGTTTGAAATGAAAAAGATACATACCACACCCTGTATACGGTACCAATTAGAAACTTTTAGAGGATGGAGTTGAGGCCCCTGAGAAAAATCGTGAAGAAAAAGTTTTCAGTTCTTCGAAATATCTCAAAGGGGAATTTTACTGGAGAGGGACGAATTTTATCGTGAACACCCTGTACCTACCAATGGATATGTGGGAACTCCAAGGCTAGCATTGTGGCTCCTTTTATTGTGGATATCTTCGAAGATTTTGCAAAAGCTAAAATTCGGGGTAAATTTTTAAGTAGTTAACGTACACAAATTATATTGGGCGGCAAAGGTTGTCAGGTGGTAAGGTGGCAGCCGTTTTGTAAGGCTCCCTATTTGAAGGCTATTTTTGGTTCATAACAGGCGGTGCCGTCGTGTGAAGTGTAGAGCCCCATTTCGCCCTTGGGAGTTTTCAAGAATCATTTTTGTTCAAGAGACATGTTGCACTTTTTTTTGTCTACTATCGTGCTGACGATGAAAATTTCAAAATATTTGCAAATTGCACGCAAATCTGATATTTGATAATAAACTGGAAGGTGGTGTGAATTTATTATCATCATAAACTATTATCTTATGAAGAAACTTTCAAGGCCAACCCCGTATCTGCCACAATGGACTACGGCTACCAGTACCCTTTCTATTCCTACCATCCAGTGATATTAACAGCAAAGAAAAAAAAAGGAGAGAAAAAAGGAGAAGAAAAAGAAGCCAAAACCAACCAACCCAAACCAACGGAAGCACCCCGCATGCCAGGTCCAGATACAGGTCTGTGGAATTTTTTGTATGTACAGGGTGATTCAAACGTCTCCAGCCACCTTGAAGCTGCGTAATATATGGAGCTGAAGTAGAGTGCTGGAAAATTGTTGAAAAACTTCTATCTCTTTTAATTTTTGAACTTATGAAGTGACAAAAGTTGGTCCTTCGACCTTCGATCGCTTCTATTTTTGTTGTTTTGGAAGATTTTAATAAACTATTTGTAGAAGAACAATGACTACAACAAATCAACCTCTGAATCTGTAATGAACTCCTGTTTTGTTGTTGTTGTTGTTGTTGTTGTTGTTGTTTTTGTTGTTGGTGAGTCATTGATCCTGGAAATTAATTTTCCTCAAATGTGTCTGCAAACAGTCACAATGGTCTAATAATTCATGTAGAGCACAATAAAACACAATTCATTTCAATAGAATTATTTTGCTTCTTTTTTTCTAGGAAAACTAAATTTTTGTGGTTCATGACTCACCCTGTGTAGGAAACAGAAATTTCATACAGCTTCCGAGGTTGATTTCTTGTAATTAATATTCTTTCATAAACAGTTTGTCAGCACTCTACTACATCTTCATTTTACGCAGCTTCAAAGTGACTAGACACTTTTGAATCACCCTGTAATTTTACAAATGATGTAGACTAAAAAAATAGATAATATTCTTCATATTTTGTTTGAAATAAGAGCAGAATTCTGCTCACTTTTCCATTTCAGATACAGGTCCATGGGAATTAGGTAGAAGTCCAGGTTGCTGTGCGGCAAAAGTTGAATCTATATTGCTACGTATTTCGCGTACGGGTTCGATTATAATCAAGACGATCGTTTTAAAACACACACTGTTCATTACTGCGTAATACAATAAATACACGCCAACAATTATTTACGCTTGGGAATATCGCAGGTTACTACTTCGCTTGTTCTGCTTTCAAACTCAATACTGGTGCTGTGGGCGATACATAGTGCTTTTATAGGTCCCGACTAATTATCTCGAATGTTTCATGGGTCATCCAGCCTATTCCACATGGCCCGGCATATGGTTCCTGAACGACTCCCGAATAATCGCACACCCTTAGCATGCTTCCCGTGTGATCTGGTATGTGGCACCTCCGCCAAAAATGGACAGATGTAGCTTGACCCACTGCTGAAGTCTCCATTCAGTTGCAAGGGAAACAGTCTACTTGCGAGCTCTGGAACACACCATAACCTTTTGAAAATGTTTGTGAAGTTTATTGAATAAAAGTAGTACATGTAGCCGTGACAGCTTAGAGGCAACTGACTATACAGGGTGTCCGTGTTTCGAGGCTAAGCATGGGTATCTCGCTTATCTTGAGAGATACAAAGTCGGTTGAATTATAAAAAACTTGCGCATTTTCAAGACAATCAATGATCCAAAAAAAAATTTGACGTATCAATTTTAGTTTTTGAGATATCGTGAGAAAACAGGAATTCGAATTTTTGTTTTAATTTTTTATTCAAAAAACGGTTGATGATGGCCTTTTCTAATCTAGACATTGTCAGGGCACTTTTTTAACGGGAATTCAAAGCTGCCAAAATCTTTATTCTAGCTTCCAAAACAACCGAGATACGACATTCAACTTTTTGCTCTAAAGGGCGCCATATTGGATTTTTATATTTTTGAATACGGTATTCTTTTCTGGCTATAACAATGCGCCACACTTCACTGTTGAATAAATGTTGACATTTACGATTGTTTTAATGTCGGTGCTGATTTTGTTTCCAAAGCACTCTTTGAAGAATAAAAAAATAATTTTTTGCTTAAAAGGATGAATTCAACAGTAGCATGTGACACATGGTTGTAACAAATTATGTATTCAAAAATGTCAGAATCCAATATGGCGCCCTTGATAGAAAAAAAAGTTGAATGTCATATCTCGGTTGTTCTGGAAGCTAGAATGAAGATTTTGGCAACAATGAATTTCCCTTGGAAAAGTGCCTGCACAATGTCTTGATTAGAAAAGGCTACCTTTAACCGTTTTTCGAATAAAAAATAAAAACAAAAATGACTAATTTCTGTTTTTTCTCGATATCTCGAAAACTAAATCTGACAAGTCAAATATCTTTTTGGATCATTGATCATCATGAAAATTCGCAACTTTTTTCTGATTCAACTGACTCTGTATCTCTGAAGATAAGCGAGATACCCATGCTTAGCCTCGAAAAACGGACACCCTGTATGTATAACAACAACATGTGCGACTGGCGCAAAAACCGGTTGCCAACAGCCAATCGCAGCACCGCACGGCCGGCGGCGGCCTTGCGAAGCTCGTCGCATAGTGCAGCACACACAGAGAGCAAGGCGGCACAATCTGAAACACATCAAATGCAATAAATATTTCCAACAGAGCTTTTGTCATAATATTTTGACAGAATTCACCCACAGTTAAATGTTTTGCTACCATCGCTGAATTACACTGTATGCGAGCGATTTCGATTACCTTTTCCAGAGGCCTTGCAAATAAACAGGCGGCTAATGCTGGAATTTGAAAGAACACGCGTGGAATATTCTCGAATACAATACGCGAGTGAATATATGATGCCACGCACGGCCAGACCGAGGACATGCGCAGAGAAAGTGAACACTATCGGCGAAGTTGAGCAAAGCGGTACTTATCTTGAGAAGGTAGTTCGATTGACGTTTTCGTAGTATTAGTTATACGCAGTAATGAAAAATGTGCGTTTAAACGTTTCTCTCTAAATTATCGAAGCACCGAAGGCAAATTCGTAACAATTTCCAAATTTTTGCCACATTCACCAGGAACCGGTGTTTTCTAATGAAATGCGCAGTATCCATTTGACACGCGTCCATTATACCGGGTGTTTATGAATGTCTGTGATCGCATTGCCTTTGGAATCTGCTTTCGATCATTACAATTGCGCCTGTTACTGCGTTTTTTGGCCTGACTTATGCCTGCCGCGATCACAGATTCTTATAAACACCCCGTAATTACGTTTCAATGTAGTACGGACGATAGGGAACCAACCTTGCATTTCAACCCGATGCAAAACGCTTTTGCAGGTGATTAGTAGGTACTAGGTAATTTTTAACAAGTGGTGCCCCGATGGGACCTGCGACTGACATTCTTCGTAAGAGGTCGAAGGTCCAAAAAATTAACTGACCAAATCGCACATTCTGATCCCAAAAACTAGTGTGAAATTTTGATAGAGACGTGTTTAACTGTTTAAACCGGTTTTGTCAGGAAGAACATGATTTTTTTCCATTCAAAACTGATGTTCTGTACTTCTGGTTCCATCACTGTCCAATGTTATTGTGACTTTGTTATGATGTTATGATTTTAACTTAGACTGTTAGTTTGGACTATTCGACACAAAAATATCATTTGCTGACTTTACTTCGGTTTTCACAAAGTCACGGAGTGATTGTGTTTCCTAAGATGTATCATGTCAAACCTTAATGTGACGAAACGTGCTATTTCACAGAAAAAATTAGGCTAGGATCAAAATGTAGCGTTGATTTGGTCGGAAATGATACTAAACATGTCAAAAACGTGTAAGTTACGGTTCACCATAAGACTTAATGTGAAAAATCGCACCTCGGCCCCTTCACAGCCGTCTGGTACGCCACTAGTGCATGACACTTTCTGGAAACTTATTGGATTGTGTTAAAACCTCGACGTTAAAAATATATAGTCTATTGAAAAAAGTATGAAAGAAGCAAAAATTTGAGAAATGGTAGTTTTTTGGACCTTCGACCTCGTGGGGAGCACGCCAGTCGCGTGTCTCATCGGGGCACCACTTTCTAAAAATCACCTGTAAGTACCTAATACTGACGTGCAAAAGCGTTTTGCATCGGGATGAAATGCAAGGTTGATCCTGATATGTGCCGCTAACGTCCGTATTGATGCAATAGTACCAAGTTCTAATCATTGTACTAATTTTTTTTTCAGACGAGTCTCCAGAAAGTAAATCTATCAAAGGTAAGTTCTTTTTATGTCAACTTGTTTTTTGTAACAATAGCTAACAATAGTACACCTATGATGTGTTGCAGTGATTAAAAAAAAAAGATACTTACGGTGGACGTTATATAGATCTATAGGTAGTTGAAGAGCTAGTGACAAAGAAGCGCGATAGTTTTGTGACGACAGAGTCTTTGGAATATGGTAGTTTACTTAATTTAATCCGTGAAATGAACAGTCAAACACCGGCTCACGGTCTAATGAAACCTACTCAGTCAGCAGCTAAAGGAAGTCCAGAATACTCGCACGCACAGTTCTGACAACGCAAACCGCTGTTGTCTGATGTCTGACGCACAGCTGTCAGCAGTGTCAGCTGTTGTCTGATATACAGTTCGAATGGAATACGGACATTTCACCGACAACCAATTCACCGACTGGACATTTCACCGACACCCAACTCACCGAATCGCCGATTCGCCGACAGGACATTCCACCGACAGGACAATTCACCGACTGGACATTCCACCGACACGCGGATTCACCGACAAGACATTTCACCGACTCGCCAATTCACCGACTCGCCAATTCACCGACAGGACATTTCACCGAATCGCCGATTCACCGACGGGACTGTAGCGTTTTGAGTTTTGGACCATAGGCACCTACATTGATTTGAAATATTGATCTGCACGATTCCGTACCAGTGTGATTCCGAGCATGGTTGCTGTTCAGCTCCAAAAGTGTATTCGATAACCAGATAAGAACCTGATTTTCACTTAATATCTTCCTTGTTTTCAGACCCACCTAATGAGGAAATGTTTTTTGCTTAGGTATCTTCCTTTTTTTAGACTCGCCAGTTGAGGAGTTCATTTTTAACTGGAGTATCGTCCTTCTTTTTCGACTCAAGTCTAGTAATTGGGTGGTAATTACCACCAGATACACAGTCAGTTTCTGAATTTTCGACTCAAGCATCCTCCTCTTTTTCAAACTCACAAAATGAGAAGTGTATTCTCGACGCACGTATAATTTTATTTGCGCCCATTAGATAAGAAACCGTTTGTTGACTCGAGTATCATCCGAGGTATCATTTTTCTTCTCAGACCAACCAGATAAGAAGATTATTTTTTGCTCAAGTATCATTCTCCTTTTTAGCGCCACCAGATGAGGGTTTTATTTTTGAGTCAAGTATTCTTAGGCCTACCAGATATGAAGTTTATTTCGAACTCAAGTATGATCCATCTTTCCTAACCCACCAAATAAATAACTGATTTTCATTCAAATACCATCCTTATTCTTTTTCAACTCACTACATAGATTGAGTATATTTTTGACAAGAACACTTTTTCTACCTGCAAGTTGAGGAGTTCATCTTTGATCGAGTATCATGCTATTTTTTAGACTCACCATATGCAGAGCCCATTTTTGAGTTTTTGATTCAAACATCTTCTTTCTTTTCCGACCCACCAGATGAGAAGTTCATTTTTTACTCAAGTATCATCCTTCTTTTTAGACCCACTACTCGTATAAGGGATCTATTTTTGAATCAAGTGTCCTTAGGTCTACTAGATATGGAGTTTATTTCCGACTCAAGTATCATACTTCTTTCCAGACCTACCAGATCAAGAACTGATTTTTGACTCAAGTATCATTCTTCTTTTTGAACTCACTGCACTGGCTAGATGAAGTCTATTTTTGACTCAAGCAATCTTCTTTTTTTTAGACCCGCCAGTTGAGGAGTTTATTTTTGACTCGAGTATCATCCTTTCAGACTTACCAGATACACAGTCAATTTTTGAACTTTCGACTCGAGCATTCCCTTCTCTTTTCAGATTTACCAAATAAGAAAATTACTCTTCACTTGAGTACCTATCATTCTTCTGATGAAAAAGTGGGAATTACTCCAATAAAAATAAAATAACCAGTTCAGTAACTTCATTTTAACCGATCCCATATCATTCGTTCGTTTTTTGGATTTTCGGCGGGAAAAGTGGAAATTCAATCTTCCACAATTTTCCACTTCCTTATTGACCCCAAGCAATATGTAAGTGGAACACAACGGTTAATGGAAAAAACCAATAACGTAAATTTCCCAACGTTTTTCGGTGGAAAACTGTGAACTTTCTTCAATCCATAAGGAAACTCGGGATGTTTGGAGACCCCAGACACGGAAAAACTTGTAACTCGGTAACCGTATGTCCGAGTCCAGATTGGTTGGCAGATTTATCGTACCAATTTCATTTTCCTCGAGTTTTTCGGGAAAAAAATATAGACAACAATCTGTCTTCCACGTTTGAGCTTCTAGCAATGTACAGGGTCAGTGTGGAAACATGAAACCTTCACAAAAAAAAGTTGTTTTCCGCATTTGCCAATACTAAACACGATATGGTTCCATTTTGCAGCATTTTCCGGGAACTCATTTTCAAGCAAAATTGGCGAGTTAGTCAAATTTCCGGTTGATGAGTTGTCGAGTCGGTGAAGTGTCTTGTCGGTGAAATGTCCAGTCGGTGAAGTGTCCTGTCGGTGGATCGGCGAGTCGGTGAAATGTCCGTTCGGTGAAATGTCCGTTCGGTGAAATGGCTGTCGGTGAAATGTCCAGTCGGTGAGTTGGTTGCCGGTGAAATGTACCGAACCCGTTCGAATGAGTCGCCCATTACAGAGGTTCTAATTTTTTTTTACGGAAGATCTTCAAATGGCCTTTTGAAAACGATTAAAAGACTGTTTATTTCATGGATTCAATTGTGTAAACTAACATTATTCTCGAGTTCTTAGCCTCCACAAAACCATCGCACTATTTTGTTACCAGCTAACTATTGGACTATCAATCAATTCAAACAAAAATTGAATTACAAAATTTTGCAACAAGAATTTATTGCGGATACGATTTCATACTTGTCACTTATTAGGTATCTAGTTATCACTAATTACAGCGCTATCATTCTATATCTATCCCGTTTTATCCATATCTTACTGCAAATAGAGTAAATAGACACAAAAATGGGCATACTGCATAATATGCATAATATATTAATGCTCGCAGTAACGTTACAAGATACAGAATAGGACTCAAACACCGAATTTTACTCTGAGGCATCTGAGGCCGAATAAGACGGTCACATTTCTCCTACAAAATTCAACAATAGAAAATCTGGGACCGTTTCATACAGAAAAATGACGTCTTGTCAGAAATGTTCCGCCAGTTTTCTGGCCGACTGCCGCTTGAGGTGGCCCGTCACATCGCAAAATATTCTCCATTTATTATAAATAAATATCATAGTTCCACAACCCCTTAGAGGCTTCTACTTTTGAGGTGAGCTCCTTCCCTTTGACTTTATCTCCTGGCACCTTTCTCCAGTTCTTCAATTCCATTGCCCCGACGATCACCTCCTTCTCCTCCATTGTTTCCAGCCACCTCCGTCTAGGTCTTTCTCCAGCCCTGATTCTTCCCACTTTCTCATCAATAACCTGCATGTCTCACCCTCGGTCTCACCATTCTCTTTTGTCCTCACAACTTCTGCTACATCATTTCCGCCATACATCTCCGACAACTCATGCTTGTCTTGTACCTCAATCTGGATTGTCCATTCTCTTCACACGGGCCATGATTTATTCCCAAAAAATTGGAGCTCCGCCACTGGTCAGTGGTCACGTCTCATAGCCATAGCACTGGTCGTATTGTAGGAAGGTACCTGTATAAATTTTGATCTAACTAGCTCCACTTTGATTTTAACAGTAGCAACAGAGCAAAATAAGCTCTATTGGCTAGCAGTGGTCTTCTCTCATCATTTCCCGCCACATTATTGTCACCAGTGACCAGCGAGCCCAAATAAACGAATTGTCTGACCATTTTAGACTCTCATCTTCCCAGCTTGACGTTATCCTCCATGTTATATTTGTATTTGGCATGTTTCCAAATCATCGAATTCCAGTTCCACCTCAATCGCCTCCTTCTCCAATACCTCGAATGTTTCTTTCAAAATTTTTCTATTTCTGGGAACAAGCAATCTGCGTATTGTGTTCTCTTCTAGAAATATTTTCCTGTGTGGAATTCAGTATTATCTTTTATAGACAGATTAGTATGCTGTGTTCTAGAGCAACTTGCTTAAAAGCAAGCAGCACCACTCTATTTTTCAATAAAGTTGTTTCTCTCTCCTATGGTAGTAGACAGAGGGTCATCCTTCTCCAGGCCCTTCTCCTAGTAGACAGAAGCTAGAGTACATTGAAGGGAGAAACCTGATGATAATTTTTGCAAGTGTCTCCGAAACTTGCCAAGATTGGATGACCAAATTTGCTTTGACCGCTACATGTTATGAGCCTGAGGTAATGCTGTGGGGATGATCATTCTTCCAATCATGAGTCATGACTTTTCTGGATTTTGATAACAAAATCTGAAGAATCAGAGTTCTTTTATGAAAAAAATCCTCTTGTGCTATTTCGATTCCACGCACCGTTTTCGAAATGAATCACTTCAAAGGAAACTCCACCTGAGATTCTCCTAGAATTTTCTAATCCCGAGTACAGCATCAACAGTTTCTGTCTCGGTTGCTGTACTTGGGATATTACTGCAATAACACCAACTGTGTTTTCTTGGACCAAAAACAAGAAGAAACGTTGTAGTAAAGGTGGGTTGAGAATGCTCCTCAGGGGACCTAGAGCTCCTTGAACGGGTAACTTGCCGGAATAAAATGAATCGCAATTTGTGAATTTCAGGATAGTTTCAGGTGAAGTTTTCTTCAAAGTGATTCATCTCAGAAACAGTGCGTCGGATCAAAATAGTACAAGAGAATAAGAATACCATTTTCCAGATTTTCTCATCAGAATGAAGAAAAATCATGAACCATAAAAGGACTGGGTTCATCACCCGTCCACTCTTCGTTCTAACCGAATTTCGTATTTTTTCTTATCTTGCTAAGCTTCGGAGATATTAGCAGAACATCATTATCAGGTTTTCCCTTTCAAGCGGCTCCAGCTCCCTTGAAGACATTATTCGCCTCATGTTTGTTGGAACTTTTCTATCTATTTTTGACGTAGAATGAGCTGAGCAAATATGAGCACCTAGTTTCGAGACAGCCTGTGTTACCGTATGAATATTAGTATATTCAATGAAATTTTTGGATACCTACAGTAGGTACTCGTGTACGAAAATGTTAATTTTTGGTGTGTGATAGGGTCAATATAACAAGTCATTGCAAATCCCAGCTCCATCTTCTAGTCCAACAGTGATAATTTTGTGTCTACTCCTTCTCAGCCTGAGAGACACCGCTTCAAGGATTGAGAACTAAAACCCGAAGACGGACTCAACCCAAGACGTTAGAGATAGGTTTTTGTCAATTGGCCAGCCGTCTCAAAAAAAAGCTCCAGATTCTGTATGAAGTGCTCCATCACAAGAACACATTAGAGGGGTAAGAGATGCTCGAACGTCTTCTGCTGTCAAATCCTAATTGCGGTGTTTTTCTTTGGCACGTTTTCTGGAGATGTTTGACAATGGAGAGATGAGGGGGTTCGTCTGCATTAAAATAATGTATCCTACCATATTTCATCTGTTTTCATTCTATTTGCTCAGAAGGTCCCCAGAATATCCAGCTTATCTTATCAAGCTATCCACCAGGCCTGCTTCATTCCGACAAATTCCGACACTTGGACAAAAAACTTCTTTTGCCTCTTCAATCGTTTTGAAAAATTTCCTCTCATTTCTCATTGCACATATCCATTTCCAATTCAGTCACTCTTCTCTTTTTCATCTCTTTTTCTCTTTTTTTCTTCTGAGTAGCTTGCCAGCCCTGTTTTTCTTCATTCCTCAAACCTTTATTTTGATCTATTCTAAGCCACTTCACTCGACACTCATTTTCTCCTCTTTATCATCTTCCTACATTCATTGTCAAACAACTCTCTTCTGGTCTTTTTAAGTTGTTCCCAGTTATTTCCATCGAGCCCCAGCTTGCTCTCTTGCTTATTCGCAGATTGTTCTCTCAATTCGTTGTTCTATCTCCATTTTCCACTTCCCCTGCGTATCCTTCTTGTTCAACTCTTCTACATCCCACAGTTCAATCCTTTCATTTGTTGTTCTTTTACTGAATTGGTAGTTCGAATCCTTAAACGCGATCTAATCATGAAATGATCCGTTTCCATGTTTGACACTCTCATGGCTCTCATATCCAGGATACTACAAAAGTGTCTTCCTTCAATCTTCAATGAGTAAGTGCATGGTCTACTTAATCGACTGGATACTATATAATTCAAGGATATAATGAACCAAAATTGACAGATTTTGTTCACAAATCTTGTGGTAGAATTATGACCGTCTAATACGGCTTCCAAGTTGTAAGCCAAGAACCACTAGTGGAACAAAAGCTCTCAAAAATGCACTCCGGGTCGTAAGAACAGTCGTGAGATTATCGTTTTGTACAGCTGAATGATCAAATAACCCTCGTCGAGACCCTCGTGAAGTTAGCCGCACTCAGAATTGATATCGCGTTCACGACTATTGGAACCGTTTGTTCATCTGTTTGTTTTGTTTGTCCAGCTTTTCTATTCTGAACAATTCGGGGTGGCAAATGACTGAACATCGCCGACGAGTCGCCGATTTTATAATTGCAGCTGTACGAAACAATAATGTCGCGACTGTACCTATATTATATTCATAGTCAGGTCTTGAGAAGTTGGGAGCCTTGCTGAGCTTCTTTTGCAGGGCGAACCTGAGAATTTGTAATGAACTCGATAGAACCAAAATAGACCAGTCTTGGCTCTGGGATTTTGCGAAAAATCAACAATGCAGGAATGCAGCGTGCCTAGACAGAGTCGCATTTCGAGTCCAGAGCGATAAATAGGAATCTACTCTCAAATCTACTGGAGAACAGAAAAAAATTAAAAAAAAACTGTGACGATTATTTTTTAAGAGATGGGAAGGTCAAGAGGTGGGACTTTGCCCTTCTCTATTCTCATTATTTTGAGTTATTTCAGGTGACTGTTAACAATAAACTGAACAGTCAAAATTATCAACCACTGGCTGTGCATTGAATTAATGTTCAAGATACAGGGTTGAGTCATAGATCACAATAATCCAGTTTTCTTCAATTATGTCTGTAAATTTTCCATTGGTTTCTGAAATAATCAAAAACAAGATTTGACTCTTCTCGTTTCCATAGAAAAATTTTCAGTGGCGTTTTCGAAGAGGAATGATATTTTGGAATTCATGAATCACCCTGGTATACTGAATCAAAGTTTGGTGCACGATCAGTGATTGATAAATTTTACTGAATATTCAATTACTAACAGTTTCCCAAAATTTCTCAAACTTACAGAAATACAGAGGGGCGAAGTGATTCCCCATATCGTTAAAAATAAAAGTCACAATTTTCTTTTCAATATTTTTTCCATGCTCGACTCGGAATGCGATATCTTTGAGACACCTGTATATAAAAAAAAACTTGTTCAAATATTTGGATGTGCGGAATCATCTTACTGTAATACGCGTCGACTCACCTTTCGATGTCCAACAAGATGAAATAATTGTTCTGACCATCTTTTTTTTCACTTTTCTAGGACTTCATCTCGGTAGTTTGGCGAACGGAGCCAATCGACGTGCTATCGTACACAGAAGAAAGTCAGTTGCTGTTCCCCGTGAGTTTCTTTTATATATTGATATTTATTTATATTCCGTGATAGTACTGATAGTATTAAAAAGTAACCTAATTAATAGTACCTACTTTCTGTATCAAACGATGTATCAAGGCCATAAAGGTAATGTTTTTTGACCGAATCTAGCCGAGGCTGCAAAACAGGTGAGGTCAAAGAAGAACCTTGAGAAGAACCTGTTGGCCGGGGTGCACACAACATTTTTTAGGCGACTATCACAAAAAATTGAGCAAAATACTGATGTTTAAACTGTTTGATTTCTTATTCGCAACCGCAAGAGTGTTTTTCTTCAGTAAACATAGTTATCTGTGACATTAGAAAACAAAATTTGTAGATGTATTATCACGACAGTAACTAGTTCAGACAAGTCAATGATGAATGACTCATCGGGGTAGTGAAAGCGATTTTTCTCAAACCCCGTCGGCACTAACTGAAGCTCAAATGCGGCAGCTTTGGATTTACTTCCGCTAAAATCACAAGCTGTTATAGGTAAGAGACCTGGAGCAATATGAACATTTTGTGAGTTGGTGCCTGTTAAACAAGGCAGAAAACTGAACAGGGTCTGTTTTCCTGGCGTACCATTCGAAAAAATCACAATCGTGCAAGTCATCAACATTGTGGTCTATTTATTCCATGGTGAGGGCTACGGTGTACTCGTTGGAAATAGCATTGACATTAGCAAATTTCCAGAATTAAAAGCCTACCTTAAGCGTCAAAGTAAAGGCTACAGATCCGAGAAGTCCGAGATTATCCCACGAAGTGATTTTGTTAAGTTCCTTGTAGACGTAATCTCAAAAATCAGACAAGCAACAACCATCGAACCATCGAAGTCCAACAGACACGCGTGTTTCGGACCTACTTGGGACTATTTCCTTGACATAAGCATAGCCATAACCAACAAAACCAAATAATGAAATTGCCTTTGACAGCATTCATTTCGGCATTCACATTGACATCGTAGGATTGAATTAACCAATTATGTAATAGCGTAGCAATTTTGCAACTGGAATCACGGCAGCGAGCACCAACCTTACGGAGAAAATAACTATATTTCAAATTTATGTAATTATTAGATCTGATTTAGCGCTATCGTCAAATGATCATTTGCTTTTGAATAATCAGGTAGATATACCGCCGATTACTTCGTGATGTAAATATTCAACAGCTGAATCGGTCTAAATAATTTAACGTGAAAAAAAAAAGAATGACATTAGTCTCCCAACAAAGTGAAACAAATGAAGTTCAGCGGACGAAAAGGAAAATATTGACATAAGCGTAAAAAAGACACCTTTGGGACGTCAAAAAGGACGCAAAGAAAGCTTTTGTGTGTTGGTCGCCTAAAAAATCTTACAATAATTTTGAAAGCCATCGTTACTATTGCAATCTTTCATTTTTAATTTTCCAGGAAGACCAACTGGTGGACGTGCTCCGAACATATCATCCCGTAATCGTGGTGAGTTCTTTCTATATTACTCGGTTAATTTTCCGTGCAAGTCCAGTGGAAACTTTTTCTACCTTTTCACCTCACTTTTCACAAAAGAAAACTATTTTTTGTTTTATTCAAGTTGCACGCCTGATGATTTTAATCGGAGCGGCACAAGTTCCACCGAGTCCCTGGTAGGTACCTACTTTTGCCGCAAACCAAATTTGGTTGAAATCCGTCAGGTACTTCTCGAGTTATTAAACGTCAAAGTTTTTATTTTGACAGCTCATAACTTTTGACAGATGACAGTGATGTCAACATGACGTATATGTTTTTGATAGTTCTCCAAAAGGTTTCAAAATGATCCATCAAAAAATCAAAATCGCTTGTAGAAATCATCACTTTGAAAATCTTGTTCTTGTCTTTCTACAAAAAACTACTCTACGTGCATATCAGGTTCAGTCGAAATCGGTCAGACGGTTTAAAAATCAATCGGGGAGAAGGGGGTCAAAATAACCTGACATATAACCATATGTACAGACATAGATACATACCTACATAGGTACACACAGACCGACCGACACGTTTTTTTTTTCGACAGATGTTGACGTTTCAGCATACGGGGAGTCCAAAAAATGATAGACATTTTTTTTATTTAATTTTTTGTCGTGATTACCTTCTCGTTTTTCGATGAATTTGATGATAAGTGAGAATTCGCGTGTCGGTCGGTCTGTGAGTATGTATGTCTGTATGTATGTCGGGTTTTTTAAACCTCCAGATTTATTCCTAAGCCGTTTGACCAGTTCCGACCAAATTTGGTATGAACGTGGGGAAGGGCTGATGGGATTTTCAACGTGAAGAGTAACAGGAAATTTTGACGGAACAATTTTGATTTTCAATAGTTCAGTGCTGTACCCTTCAATTTTGCAAAAAGATTACTACCGTCATTATGTAGTCACGACGGTAAGCGGGGTCGTTGGGCACCAGCTAGCTCTTGAGGAAGTCCGGATGAGTTCGAGGGCGCCAAAGGGTTAGTTCGACTAGGTGGGCTTCGGAGGTAAACACTAACCATTTCGAATAAACGATTTCCGGGAAATCTGTTTTCGATTACCCTATAGCCTAATAGCCATAAGAAAATGCAAGAGTGGAAGTACTCTATGATTTACAACAAGGCCAGGTACTGTGCTGTTCCATCCTTTTTGACCTTTGGCTGTGATCGTCGTCACTTCCCCCTCCCCCTCCCTTCACCTTACCTACGTTTTACTTAGGTTGTCGTTTCACTCAGGCTGCTACTCTGGACAAGAACGGAACTTCAGGGTTGTATTGAGCAGCTGAACAGAAACACGAATTGACAGCAAACAATATGATTTTTCATTAAAGTCATCACCAAAATTTCAATGAATTAGATTCTTTCTATAAAACACTTTGACACAAGACTGACAGAATGGACAAAACGACCAACAATGAACAAAATGAGCAAGAACAACTGAATACACAACAACAGAATATGTCAAACTTTAGTCATAGAACAAGGAGAGTGACGGATTCAGAAAAAAGCACTCAGTGGAAGAATTCGTCAAACAAACCCCTGAGTTGAGCTCAACAAGAAGACTCTCAAATCTGTGACAAAATGGCAAGCGATTCACTGAGAATTCCGTCATTAGGGTTAGCAGAATTGGTTGAACAAAATTGCAGAAACATCAGTGAACAAATGTAGAAACATCAGTAAACAGTGCATGATAATAAAACCAACAATGCAAATTGAATCGTCAAAAATGCATGAAAACCCAAAACAAGACAAAATAGGGGTGGTGAGTAGGATCTTGGAAAAATACCCACACCATATAATTCGAATTTTTTGTCTCATCGATTCTTTCACCTCTGTCTTTACAAGTTTTTTCCAGATATCGTGGTGCAACTTGGTCTTATATCACAGTGATTTCAGGTGAAATCAAGGGTGGGATTCAGTCAATAAGACGGGCAACTTTTCCTCCCGCCCATGGATCACGATCTGGATGAATTGTACTGAATTTCACTTCAAGATCACTTTCTGTATGAAATAATATCAAGTTGCACCACCCGATATCTCAAAAAATCAGTTAATAATTTTGAGAGAAAATTACGGATTAGTGAATATTCCAAAGATTTTATTTCCAACGTATTTCAGGAGCTTTTTGAAATACTTGGAAACTGTGTGCTGCATTTTCATAAAGACTGAATGGAGCATGTTTTTTCAAGTTTTTGCAACAACATCTTTGTTGGTTCATGCTTCATGCTACCGCCGGAAAAGTTTTGTGTTGTATTCAACAGATTTTTGATTTCACAGGTGCGTACAGTCGATACGCTAGGCGCAGGAATAAAAAGGGTAAGTTAGTAATTTTTCAATTTTTCAACATTACTGATGACTAATCATTATTTGTAGAATATTTATCTTCTTTTAAGATTCCCCAGGTGTCTATGAATCACAATGTGAGTTTAGTATAATGGAGCACGACGTCTAGTTTACGAATTTCGTATTCAAAGCTTGCGTGCTGTTCAGTTCGTTGCACGCCACCGTCAATAATAGTTCATCTTTTGGCTTTGCAATTGAAAAAGATCGCGAAAAGTCGTGCTCACGGGTGCGCTGGGCTGTCGTCTGTCGATGGCCACCTACTGTTGAAATTTAGGCACCGAAGGGAGGACATGCAGAGATATGCTAGACAAAGAATTTTACGCAAATTCAAGGTTTGTCGTATTTGAGAGGGAACGAGTGGTGGCTTGTAGGCTCTGCATGGGGTAAAAGACGTGAAAAAATGGGCGGTTTTCACGAAACACAAAAGTCGGATACGAACGCAAATTTCGTAACCGATTGACTGGACACAAAGTCCATAGATGGAGCCACATATTTTCTCTCATTCATTGATGATCATTCAAGAAAATCCTCCGTTTTCTCCATTGAATCGAGAATTGAAGCTCCGGGTCGATTCAAACAGTTTGTTGAAATGCAAACTGGCAGAAAAATCAGAACAATAGAGTTTGATAGATTTTTATTCAGGAATGGTACTTAACACCAGACTTCTACTACTCACACCCCTCAAGAGAATGGCATAGCTGAAAGAGCAAACCGGACTCTTGTTGAAAAAGCCAAATGTTTGCTTGTTGACGTTGAACTTGACAAGTCGTTTTGGGCCGAAGCGGTCAATACGACAACATACGTTGTGAATCAAACTGTGAATTCCGTTTTGAAAAACCAAGCACAGAAGAGGTTTGGACAGAAAGAAAAGTAGATTTGGGTGATCTACGGATTCTTGTTCCCTAAAGAACATGGCGTTCAAAATGGGATCGAAAGTCATACAAGATGCTATTCGTTAGCTACAGCTTACAGCTCCAACACAAAGGGCTACCGTTGCATAGAGCCAAAAAGTCCAAAAACCAAAATATTCAAGATAAGTCGTAGGGACGTAGCCTTCATGGAAACAATTGATGAACCACCGTGAATGTGATTTATATCGAGAATATAGATTCATGGCGGGATGTTCCGGAGAAAGAAAGAAAACCAGAAGAGGATTCTGTTGAAAACAAAGAAAACCAAGAAGATAACGTTGGTGGCCAGTTATCGAGAAATTTCATTTTGTCGGCAAAATAATTCTTTCTCATGGTATTATTTGAGGTATTATTTGAAAAACTTTGAGATGGTGCCGCGAGCGCCTCTGGAAAGTCCGATTATTTCGATGCTATGGATCTTGTATTAGTCTTTGAAAAAGGTTTCTTGTCGGCTGACCGGATTTCTTGCATACCTGGTAGTGTTTTTAGGAAATGTTTTTTTTTACAGAATCGCACTAGAAATGTGTGTTCGTTTCTTCCATTCCACGGAATGTTCGTCGCGAATAGTGTTTCAGCGCGGGCATTTGTCCGTGAAAAAAAAAATTAGGTCTGCATGCACCTTTCAATTACCGAACGTGAATTATTGGTAACAGTTCTGAAATTTTGACGCATTGGCCAGGAACCGATTTTTTTATGAAATGCGCAGGATTCGTTCTATACGCGTTCATTAAAGTTTCAATTTCACAGCACCCACGGAGTGCTAATCAATAATCATTCAATACCATATTTCTTTTTCAATTTTTCCAGATTACTCCATTCCTCGTCCCGATGAGCAAGACCGCAGTAAGCCAGGTGAGTTTTTTTTCTCTCTTCCATCCATTTCCATCCACGTGGAGACAGAGGGTAGGGATTAGAAGAAGAGGCTATGCGATGTTAACCGGATGCAGCATCGTGTATTGCGCAATCATCCATTTGTCCTTTGAATGTTCTGCGTACGCCCCTTTTTTCCTACAATTTCCAAATTATTGACACAATCACCAGGGCCTGATTTTCCAATGAAATGCGCAGGATCGGTTTATTACGCGTCCATTGAAGTTTCAATTTAGCAGTGCGTGGCAGTGCTAAGTGCTGATCATCATTGTACCTACCTAATTTCTATTTTAATTTTCCAGATCACCCCGAAGATGATGGCGTTTTGCCGGGTGAGTTCGGTTCCTTTTATATCTACTTGAATTCAGTCAAGCCACCGTGAGAAACTGCTCCGGTCATTTTCTGATAGTGACACTTCTGCCTTACATATGAGAGCCAAAGAGTGATGAGCGCCATTTCATAGTGAATCTATGACTGCATATCTACCAAAGTTCAAGTCCATCGGATAAACGGTTCCGATACAAAAGGATGTTTATTTGGTGCTGGGACAATTTGTAGCGAGAAATTTGTCGCGAACATTTCGTTCCAAGGTCAATTTGTCGAAAGCGTAATCGCGAGAGAAACGACAAAAAAAGACAAAGGAATCAAGAAGCAACAAGAAAATATTTATTATTTGCGCAAGACATGACAATACAGTGATCATATCGCGAGTTATTTCATATTTAGAGGGAAAGGGGGAAATTTCAAGTTTCAATTCCTTTTAAACCAGATGGGCTAGCGTTCCAATTGGATTTTTCACTTTTTTCGTTAGACACATGTCTTGAAAATTACAAAAGTAAGACAGTTTCTGTAACCAAAGCTCCTTTCAAGAACATTTCATTCTACATAATTCCGGTTATAGACGATTGACCTTATTGGGGAAAATGACCCATTCGTAGAGGAAGTTTTAGGAAATTGATTATTTGAGGAAGTCCAAGTTGCAACAGGCAATGTCGGCTGTTGCGTCAATTGGTGGCACGCCATAACAACTGTCACTTTGCGGTCTTGTGCAGTAGGGGGAGTGCGGGACACTTGAACCACTTTTTCTTTATTATTTTTTTGTTAAATCTGGAGCTCTATCAGATAACTACCGAAAAGCCCTACGGAATGTGTAGACATCCTAGAATCAGTGTGTATTTTTTGTTTTGGAATGATTCCCAAATCCAAAGAGTGGAACCACATTTGAAATTTTTTTTTGCATCTTGATCATGTCTCCCTAACCACTACTGGGAGAGATGAATCAGCTACTGGGGAGATTTGAACATACTACATTTTGTGACTAATTGTATAATTTAATTGAAAAATATTAGGAATTTTGTCACAAGAATGTTACCAGGTAACCGGAGGTAGCAATGCGTAACATTACCTATATCGATAAAATTCGTAAATGTCAAAACAAATGAACCTATCAATAAAGTCTCAGATTTCAATATGTGTCAAACAATAGTTATAGCACTCTGCCAAACAAATTAAAAAACAATTCGAGAATGAGATAGCCATAAAGCAAAACAAGGATTATGGTAAGTATAGCACCTGTAGTAATACTGATTATTACATACAACGCCCTTATTGATTATTAGAGCTACAAGAATAATATCCACTTATCTATTTCTCACTGTCAAGGGCAACCGAATATAATGGATATGAACAACAAGATCTGACAACTGTCATTTTGGACTTCTTTCTTGCAATAATCAGCCAAATATAACCCGTGTTCGAGATTTTTCCATATAATTTTGACCAAGCGTTTCCCCCGGGCTAGTTTTTCCTAGATAATGCCCTCTAGGCCAAAATTATCGTGAAAATCTAAGCACTTGTGATATTACTGTTATTAATATCAGTTCCAATCAACTTATAACAAATTTTATCGCAACAAAAACCACGGTTCAACTGTCCCCAAAACAAGTGGTTCAAGTCTCCCTTCCTGCGTTTATATTACTTAAATACACACTAACTCAGGAAAGTTGTTATATACCCCCCCTACCCCCCTGACATGACATTAATTTGGCCTATTTGTGATCGTCCGAAATCTGAAACTTGGAACCCTTCGTCGTGCCCGTTTTTGTTTTCGTTGCGCCCGCGTTGAAATCCGCGGTTCAAAACCCTTCGATTCGCTTTTGCTCAGGGATAAGACGACCCGGAGGGAGAGAAGAAGGAGGTTAATGAAACACGCTCATTGCACTGACATTTACATTTACTCAAACAAAACAAGTGCAAAAATAATCCTTTTATGGTTCTTTTCTCAAAACACCTAACACAGGACTGACAGAGTGCAAAATGACACAAAACGAAAAGAAGTATTATCGTGCTAATCGATGAGCCAGAATAACATTACTTACCGTGTTCGTGTTTCCAGATATTTAGATTTCACACGGTTCGAGTACTTTGCGGTTTGGAGCTTCAAAAACTCCAACTGTCTGCTGTAACAAAGCTATGACATGTTACACGACCCACATACTTGAATAGCTATACCGCGCAAGAGAGACGTCCGACACTTGTAATAATGGGCGCCGCCATCATGATGGTTATTTAGGGATTTTGGGTGGTGTGGACTGGCACCACTTCGCTACTTGGCCACTTGACTAAGCACGACATTATTTTGCTTCTCCCTCAAAGTACGTAGAATCAACACTAATAACATCAAGTGGGAATCAACAGGTGAAGAAAAGGTGTGCGATCATTCCAGCATCCAAAAGTTCGGTTAACTACGTGATGTTTATTTACACTGTCTAAAAGCTGTCACTTGACGTTCCGTTTACTCAGAGTACAGTGGCTCTCAACTATCCAAATCGATGTGATTATTTCGTAATTTCAAGAAAACCTAATACACTTACGTGATGGTACTTGAGAAAACTGGATCGCTATTGTAAAATTGCAGAAGGTTTGATCAGTTTCACGGCCCTTAAGATATTTTGTGGTAGCTATATAGCTTGGTATTTTGAGATACACTGGGAATTAACCATCAAGATGGCGTCATTCTCTAACTCCTTCTGTTGCGCGGCGCGGCAGAATGCGCAATAGGTTTATGAGCGGTATAGCTATTCAAGTATGTGACACGACCGGTCTTCGTGAGCTGATGGCGGGACCGATAAAGAGTTTAACTTACCGCACTGTCGTCATATTGGCGCTAATTTTGAATTCAAAAAAGCTACTGGTTCATGTCTCCCGTATGGTCAAGTGTCCCGCATTCCCCCTACACTACAAGCAAACCAAACTTTTGTTCTTGTGAACACTTGGGCCCCGTCGGCTCTTTATTGGGCCCCATGTTGATAACCAGCGTCGTCGCAGACCTTTCTCTAAATCATTCATAGGTTACGCCTAGGAAAAGCAACAGACTTTCACATCCGCACGGAGGGAAACACACAATAAGCCAGCCTGCCAGCCAAGAAGAAGTCACCTCGGGCTGGAAAAGCAGACTCAATGACAGTAACTGAAAAAGTGGGCTTTTTGAAGGTCCTGCGGTTGATCCAATACTGATTTTCACTGCTGGTAGCATCCCAGATATAAATTGTGACGGCATTGCAGTCGAAACATATTGATGCCGGTTCAATTGTCTTTCAAGAAATGTTTGGGGCAACAATATCCGTCCCCGGATATTGATAGCGTAGGCTCTTGAGTGAGAACTTGCAGTTTGACGGCCAGAGTTCAGTTGACAACTTCGAACGATTCTCAGGGTAGATTCTCGAAGTCTGTGTTTCGGTGACCGTCAATTGCACAGCAATGACTTTGGTACCATTTTGTTCATAGTTTATTGATTTCCAATTTGACCACAAGACATTTTTTCATAGAATCACCGTTTACGAGTTATCGACCGTTCAGAAAAACGGTCGATTTTCACGAATCGCGTCTCTTAGGGCTCAATAAAAGTTTTTCCTGGACCGAGAATTCCCGAGAATTTTGATATGTTGTTTCTCATGATACACAAAACCCGTAGTCGAAAATCTAGCCTCTAGTCCATCAATCGATCCATGACTGGGCTGAAAGATGTGTTTTTAGGGCCAGGCCAAGCAGGCGTGCAGTGCGTGCCTGCACGCAGGCGGCAAGTCATTGCGGACGGCAATATACAGGGTGGAAACTTTAACCCGTTTCAATTCAGTAATTTAGTAACCAAAAACATTTCACCAAAGACCTCGGACAGGTCGATTGTCAAATTCAAAATGCCACATTTTGGTACAAATTACATGACCTTGGCAATGCCAGGGGCGGCGCAAGGGATAAGAGCCCAATTTTTTTGAATACAGTGACAGGTCAAAAAAAATTTATCTTCATCTTTGCTTGATTTTCTCGAGGATTTTCTATCTAACCTATAAAAACAATTGAGCTCCTGCCTCACAAAAAAAGGGCGGCGTTCAAAAGTCGGTATCACGGTTCCTATCAGAAAGGTGGCATTTTCTTCCCCCTTTCGCCGCCATTGGCCTGTCAAGGTCGATAGGTCACGTTATCAATGTGTTAAAAGTCAAGATGGCTAAACAGGTGATACTTGCTTCAGATTTCAAGAGAATGACACCTTTTTGATAGGAACACTGACCTTTTGAAAGCCATTATTTTCTTTTTTTAAGGCAAGATTTCGATTGTTTTTCTAGGTTGGTTAGAGAATCAAACGAAAATGGAATAGGCTTTTTTTTGACTCCACATTGCATTAAAAAAGAAAGGGGCTCCTGTCTCTTGCGCCGCTCCTGGCATTGTCAAGGTCACGTATTTGGTATGAAAATGTGGCATTTTAAATTCAAAAATCACCCTGTCCGAGGTTTTTGTGAAATAATTTTTGTAATTGAATTATTACTGAATTTAGACAAGTTGAAGTTTCCACCTTGTATAATAAAGTTGGATTTCGAAGGATTGTTTTCATTCCGCATTTGGAGAGGGGTCTCCACTGCCAGTGAAGGGGGCGGCAAATAGGCCAGGCCCAGCCCTGTGTGTTTCTTGACCCAATGTGATTCATAAAAAAAACCTTCATCCTACCTCTCATCTGCGATGAGCTGTGAAGAGGTGAGAGGGCATTTCTGATCATCTTGAAGTGTTGACGTGAAATTTTGCAATAGAAAGCTGAATCATGCGAAAGCAAACGGGATCTGTTCTGGCATATCTTGAGCCTGAGTGTCACGGTTCTATTTTTGTCATAAATTTTCACACTAGAAATCTAGCACGAGAGACTAGGTTCCTAGGAAATTTCTGAATTCGTCATTTTTAGTCATATATTTCTAACATCATAATCGAGATCAAAATATATAGTACGAATATAGTATCGTGACACTCAGGCTTCACAGACACCATAAATTTAGTATTTATGGCATTTCCTTTTGTGGACTAGAAGCAACAAAATATCCAAATTTCTGTCGCATTCACCAGGACATGGATTTTCTGATGGAATGTGCGGGACTCATTCACTACGCGTCCATTAATCTCTTAAAAATGTCCAACATTATTGATGTGCTTATCTTGGAGCTCATCATTGTTTTTACTATTTCATTTTTTATTTTCCAGGTTTGGGAGGATTAGAAGGTGAGCTCTATTATTTTCATATATTTACCTTCTTTTTTTCTTGTAGCAAGAGCACAATGAGCACATACAAGTATGTCTCACTAGTATGTACGATAGTTAAGGTGACCAGATTTCTCAGTGAAGAAATCGGAACATGAAGGTCCGGGAAACAGAGCCCCCCCCGAAATGCGCCGCAAGCGTTTTTTTTTCTTCTTCTTCTTCTTCGAAAAAAGGGCGTGGCCAACTTTTATTTGCTGATTTAGAACTTCCAGGCACCTACCTACCATCTATTCCTAATTTTTTCGCGTCTGTTCATTTTTGAATAAACATGCCACATACACCGATGATTGGGAGTATTCTCTGAAACTTAGGCTTTTTTGAAACAACATGTACCGCCGTATGATCAAAAACTTTCTTACTCAAAAAAGGCTGTGGTCCTGGTCATTGGCAGACAAACTAGACTGATTTTGACCAGGCCACAGCCTGCCTAGAGGAGGAAAGTTTTTGATCATACGACGGTACATTCTGCAGACAGTCGAGATTGCATAGCGTGGGTGTCAATAGAAATAAATTCAATCTTGTAAACAAACTATAATCTACATAAATTTCAACCAAACTTACCGAGAATATAGAAAAGGTGAAAAAAATTTGAAATGTTCGTTTAGGCCAGGCGGTATGTCGGTAAAATCACTACAATCTGGAAAAAACTCCGACCAAAGCTTTCATGGTGTCAAACTCTTTGTAAGGTCAGTAGTTATCTACCACCGAGTTTCCGCCCAAAAAAGAGTTGTGCTGATTCCTCCACATCTGCGCGAAGGTAAAGGATGCCTCGAAAGTGCAAAAAGACCTGTTAAACCTCCGTACTTTTTTGTTATATTTGCCTAAATGCAAACGTACAACTCTTACGCAAACATTGGAAGCATCTGTCATCATCTCTGTGCCAGTCTTACTGTTGAAAAAAAGATTTCTTTGTGCGGATCAGATAAATCACATTTAATTGTTTTCCACACAAGAAAACGATGGAGCAACATGTATTTTGGATGTTTTCTGATAACTTGTACTCACTGAGCCGATCTATAGCATTGAAATTTCAATAACAGCATTTTTGAAGTTGTTGCCAGCAAAAAAGTGAATAATTTTCACTCGCCTGTTCAGCAGCAATTTTTACAATTTTACCAAACACCATTTGCGAGAATTTTATAAGAAATGAAAAGCTCAAACTCTTCTCTAACGATATCGTGTCTGCCTTAACCGCGGCACGCACTTGAAAGTCTGAAAAGACTGTTTTCTTTTCGAGACGTCCTGTTTCACCCGTGTGCGGCCGTGCCTACTTGACATAGACCGAACTGATTACACGAGCTTGGAAATGTACTCTTTTCCAGCTTTAAAACGCGACCATTATTATTGAGATTTTGTACATTGATTCATAAAGAAATCATACATTATTTCATTATTAATGGTCGTGTTTCAAAGCTGGAAGAGAGTACATTTCCAAGCTTGTGTAATCAGTCCGGTCTATGTCAAGTAGGCATGGCCGCACGCGGGTAAAATAGAACCGCTCGAGAGAAATCAGTTTCCTACACTTCCAAAAAGCGTGCCGCGGTCAAGCCAGATATAATATCATTAGAAAACAATTCCAGCTTGTCATTTCCTATGAAATTTTTGAGAACGGTGTTTGGTAAAATTGAAAAAACTCCTGCTGAACAGGCGGGTAAAAATTATTCACTTCTTAGCGGGCAACACCTTCAAAAATGCTGTTATTGAATTTTTAACGCCATAAATGGGCTAAGTGAGTAGAAGTTATTAGGAAACATCCAAAATACATGTTGCTCCAGTGTTTTCTTGTGTGGAAAAACAATTAAATGTGATTTATCTGACCCGCACAAAGAAATCTTTTTTTTTCAACAGTAAGACTGGCACAGAGATGATGACAAATGCTTTCAATTTTTGCGTTAGAGTTGTACGTTTGCATTGAGGCAGATAAAATGAAAAAGTACGGGGGTTTAACAGGTCTTTTTGCACCTTCAAGACATCTTTTACCTTTGGGCAGATGTGGAGGAATTAGCACAACTCGTTTTTGGGCGGAAACTCAGTGGTAGATACTTACTGACCTTACGAAGAGTTTGACACCAT
This sequence comes from Anaspis maculata, assembly GCA_949128115.1. Classification (NCBI taxonomy): domain Eukaryota; kingdom Metazoa; phylum Arthropoda; class Insecta; order Coleoptera; family Scraptiidae; genus Anaspis; species Anaspis maculata. The sequence goes on from OX421964.1 coordinate 4,559,516, forward strand.
AAAAGCTTTGGTCGGAATTTTTTCTATCCAGAATGACCTACCGCCTGGCCTAGTTGCTCAAATCGGAAATCGGAGCATTTACGGAATGGTTATTCAAATCGGAACATTTACGGAACAGAAAGTCGAATCGGAAAGTGTCCCCCGAAAACGGTACAGTTCCGATCAAATCGGAACGTCTGGTCACCTTAACGATAGTGGGTGAACTAACTTTTCAATGTTCAATAAGAATAACAAGATATTATTTTCAATTATTTTACCTATTTTTTTCTTCTATTTACCAGAACCTGACTTGGTGGATGGTTCCGAACCCGATGGGGAAAGCGAAACTAATAGAAAATATCGTGAGTTCTTTATTATATAACTCGGTTGATAATCCGTAACAGTCAATTGAGAAGTCACAAACCCAGCTGGCTTCTCATAATCTTATAGTTTTGAAAACCAGAGTTGTATCAAGGCCATGTATTGCAAAAGGTCAAGGCCATCATTTACGATGACTAGCTTTGTTACTCTACAACCCAGCAAAAATTGAGATGAGATTCTCAATTCTAGATATTTAGTTGAGAGGAGCCTATTCAAATTTCAGCTGAATCGATCCGTCAAGTTACAGAACTTGAATTAATTCAATTCGCAGCTGGATCCAAGAAGGTATAAGAGGTGAACGCCCACCATTTTTGGGCATTGCCACCAAACACATCTAGCTCTGTACTTCTCAACAGATCAGGATTCGAAATAAAGATACTGATATATAGATTCCACTGAAATACCAGTATGATGTTAGTTGCAATGTTGCAGAAGATATCAGAAAACCTGTAAAAATGATGTGGTACTTGACCTAAATGTTCTCCGTAAAAAGGCGGGAGAGCCTTGCTGACCCCTTGTTGTTCTCGTGGAAAAGTGTGTTTTTTGTGAAAAAGCAAGCCAAACATGTTAGATTACCTGCTGCACAGGGTAGTGGTGAAAATTCATATTTTCCGACAAAATTGGGCATGGACTTTGCCATCAAACTTCACTTGAATGTTGGAAGTTTACATTCCCGGCATTGCTCAAGTGATATGCCTTGTGAGAGACCAAGTATGTTTCTCTTTGGTTCGTGCTTCCAAATCACCCAAATACTTGAGGCCCAGTCTGGAGTGAAGAAACAAACAATAGTTTTGGCTCTAAATTCAGATTTTGAAGTGCAAGAATGTCTTTATTCTGGTTGTAGCACATAGACAGAGGCAAAACAAGTTTAACTCGAGCAGCTTTCCGGCCACCAAAAATGTCTTTGGTCACCGAAGCCCTCCTTGAGAGTGATTTCACACCTGATTTAACGATGTTGAATTTTCATCTACAGCTTGATCGTGTCAAGACACCTCTCTTGAGAATAAGTACAAAGATTTATTGCTCTATCCAGGATTCTAGTTTCCAGATTGTGGTCGACGTAGCAATTCCTCAGCCCGTAGATTTTCCCATTTTCAGATTGCCAAAAGCCACAATTTATGACACATAGGTACCTGCTTTCTTAAATTAGAGGGACTTAGCAACAGATAATTTTGTACAAACATCATAACTGTATTACAGCAATTCAGTTACCCATTCTAATTGTTATCGGTGAAACCTTTGTGTATTTTTTCAAGTGTAGATACTCCTTTCTTTTCTGTGATGCTTCTTCCACAAGCCCAGCGTTCCGAGGAAACCATCAATTTCTCTTTTTTTCCTCAAGAAAAATCACTTCAACCAAACTTTCATGTCCATTGAGCCCTCTACATCTCTTCTAGCCATGCTTTCTCCATTGCTTCCACAAGCCTGGATGTTCATTGAATTGACTATAATCTCCATTTTCTACTCCACTGTAGTTGTGATATTCGCTGTGATATAAGTCATGTGAACCAGATGAAAGTCTTACTGGATCGTATCCGGATATCTTCTGTTGACAAAATCATACATCTGACTTGACAATCTTGAATTTTCAGTTGATGGTTTGAGATTTTTCTTATAAGCGGGATTTGAGGTGAAATTGTGGTCAACTTAGAAATTCCTTGGTCGCTGGATTTTCTCATTTCGAGATCGCCATAGGTCACAGCTTTTGCCACAGTCATACTTTCTGAAATCAGAAGGGCGCTTAGTAATGAATGATTTGTAAAATCATCTCACAGTTGTTCTGTATTCCAACAATTTTAACAGCTTTCCACCTTATCGGCAGGATCATGAACTGGCATATTTCTTCTCCCTAGATGCCTTTGAGTCGCATTTCTTCTCTCTTTGAGATACCTACTTCCTGAGATGCTCTTTCTTTTCAGGTATCCAGTTTTCAAAAGAAGCCACGGATCTCTTTTTCTTTGACGGAAAAGATTTAAGCACACCACCAAACTTTCTTGTTTATTGAGCTATTTGGAGCAGCACATCTCCAACAATCAGTATTGATCGAAGCGCCAAAGTTTCGTGAACAATTATCACGCACAAACTTGCTTCTTAAGGTATCCAAAATCTCAAAAAAGTACCTACTTTTTTTTTTCAAGTCATATCAACGCGGGCTGTTCCCGAACACTTTTCAAGGTTATAAATTAAACTAGGCTGGCAACACTGACGAGTGACGTCATGTGGAAATGCCAAATTGCATCGCCACATACAGGAAGGGAAAGGGATGGGCGGAGATGAATCAAGAGCGCGCTATGCGAGTTTATTCAAACGTGGTGGCATAATAAGAATATACTTGACCCATGTTTGAATGTATTAGGAACTTCAAGCTTATCTTATATGGTTCCATTCAATTGCGCGCTGATCATTTCTTGTAGGTACAACATTTTCAACTTTTTCACTTAATGTTCCAGGTTTGGCGCGTCGGCGTCGACTTAAGAAAGGTGAGTTTTATTCTTTTCATATGCTTACTTCTCCCCCTAACAATAATAGCACACCTACAAGGTGTCCTAATGAGAAGGGGAAACGTACAGTGGTCGGTGAAGTTATTTAATGAAAAAAAAATTCTAACAAATACTTGTCGCGGTTGGAATAGCATTCTTTAACACAAATCAATGAAGTTCAGATGATTTCTTCAGTACCTATATGCTTGCAGCTTCATCAGGTGATTTTTGCACTCAAGCAAGCATCACCCCACATTTCACTGTTTAACAAGATAAAATCATTGCTCTCACCATCTTTCATTCTGAATGTTCTAGAACCTGGCTTGAAGGATGATTACGTAAAAATTCCAAGAAGCTTACTTGCCAGACTTGGTGAGTTGTTCTTTAGATAACTGTGTTAATTATCTGAAAAGTCCAATTACGGAGCTGGTGGCCTCCTAATCTTGCAGTTTTGAGCGCCAGAATCAAACAGGCTATTTCGAAAGTCACATCAAGAAACACCAAGGCAAAAAAGATCTCGAAGTGTTCAAAATGAATGTAAATTCATAATCAATTATCATTCCATCGCAAACGGAATTTCTAGGATGACTCAGATTCTGACCCCAAGGTGTTCTTAGGTACTCAAGGCTTCAACATGAGCCTGAGATTTTGAAAATCGTTTGACGGGGAAAAAGTTAACACTGAAATAGCAAAATGATATAATTTTTTTATCACCCTGTTAATAAAACAGATACCTAGGCAAAAAAAACAGCAGTCGGTCTAAGGTAGGTAGTGAGGTCTTTCTTAATGCATTCAGTGTTGAAATTTATGAAAAAAATTTTTTCTTTGAACGGGGCTTGGTTGAACCTATCAGAGGTTTGCAACGTTTCACAAACCACCTTGTATGAACTTTGTTTGAAGACTCTTGAGCTTCATATCGGAAGAATGGATTGCCAGAAGATAAGGCAGCGCAAACCAAAATGAAATCGGTCGCAGCCAAAAAAAGTTATTCTTTTCTGAAAAATGTGCGGAAATTCCAAGCTTATCTGATGTGTTTCTATTGTATTGCGCGCTAATCATTATTTGTGCCATATTTCAACTTCAAATTTCAAATTTCTAGCTACGTCGCCTCCAGTTCCTGAGGAAGGTGAGTTCAATTCTTTTCATATAGTCACTTCTCGTAACAAGGTGTGCTAGTTGCTAGTGATGAGGAGAAATGTACAGTGGTCGGTAGAGGATATTCGATGAAAAAAAAATCCTTTCTTTGAACGTTGTAGCCGTTGACAATCATCATCATGAAAATATGCCAAATATTAAATCTACCGATGGAGTGTTATACTTTTAAAAAAATATTTTTTTCCGATGGAAACAGAAACTATATGGAAAAATAACTGACCCGTATTTTTTTATTTAGCCAAAAATCGTATCGTTTGGCCGTAATAAATAAACGAAATTCCTATAGGTACTCTGCCTATTTCTGACGTCATTTACACAGGCAGTATAGGCGGTGACTCGCTGTGACGTCAGAACTAGTTGATGTTATTTATTTATTACGCCCAAACGATGCGGTTTTTGACTGAAAAAAAGAACACGGGTCAATTATTTTTCAATGTAGTTTCCATTTCAATCAAATTTTTTTTTTGTATAATACTCTAATATACAGGCTGATTAAAAAATGGCGCATTTCCTCCTGTGTACGTTGTGGGAGACGTTGAGGGAGCACGGAAAAAATAGTAAAAAAAAATTGGCTCATTTATCCTTCGAGTTCTGAAGAGGTGAAGTCAAGAATTTAACTTCTTCAGTTTGCATGATTTCAAAGCAAAGCACTGTTACTTGCGAAGAGTCACATGTCGTTAGTAGTTCCTGATTGAAAATTTCTTTTGCAATTGAGACTTGAGTCGTATTTTCAAATTTCAAAATTCGTCTTTCACCTCAAAAGTACCGTGAAAATACATTTGGGAAGTATGTTTGGTATGGTCTGGCAGGTTCTACAGAGTTTCCAGGGTAACAAAACTAACAATACAATAATGCTATTGTGATGTACCTCTTTGATCTAAACGTGCCAGGTAGGAACTACTGCGATACTGCCAGATTGGACAGATTTGTTTTTGTTAATAACTTGCAAATCGAAGCCGATTAATTTTTTTAATTATTTTTCCCATGCTCTGTCAACGTCCATTATAACGTGCCCGCAAGAAAATGCGCCATTTTTGAATCACCCTGTATGATGTGTGGATGTATTGGGAACTCCAAGCTTATCTGATGTGATTCTATTGTATTGCACGCTAATCATTATTTGTGCTTTATTTGTAATTCAAATTTCAAATTTCCAGCTTCGTCGCCTCCAGTCCCTGACGAAGGTGAGTTCAATTTTTTCATATACTTATTTCTCGTAACAAGGTGTGCTAGTGATAATGAGAAATGTACAGTGGTCGGTGGAGATTATTCGATGAGAAAAAAAATCCTAACAAGAGCTCTTCACGGATGGAGCAACATGTCAACATGAATCAATAGAGCTCAGTTTTAACAGTTCAAATTTCTTCACTCTGCTTAAAGCTTGATGAAGTGGCTTCCGCGCTCAGATACGTGAGCAGTCGAGAGACCAAAAATGACCTGTTAGTAAACCAGGGCCCTAACACCGTTTTTCATTCTAGGGCATGTGAAGTTGTTGACCACGAGCCACTGGTGAAACCAAAATTCTTCAAACTGACCTCTGAGTATTGATAATCAGTTCTCAAAAAGTTAAGATGTCTTGCCGCTCTCTTTTTTTGCGACGTAGATTTGATGATGTGTGATATAAAGCTTGGCTGAGCAAAAACAACTGTTCACTTGTGTTGGTATGCCTTCCCCCCCCTGACATTTGATTTGTTTGGCCTGTGATCGTCTCAACCCTTTGTTGTGCCCGCTTTGTTTCAGAAGTAAACTGACCCGAGGGGGAGAAGTCGGACTTGAATGAAACACGCTTATTGCACAGGAAGTTGTGTATATTCACTCAAAGCAAAATAAGTGCAAAATTAAAAATTTATGGTTCTTTTTGCAAAAATTATGAATCTATGGTTCTTTTCGCAGAACAGTTAACATGAGTGACTGATAGAATGAACAAAAGGATACCAAAATGAGCAAAATGAACAAAATGAGCAAAAACAACTGAACACAATAAAATCAGAACCATAATGAATCGAAAACAACAGAAAAAAATATGTTAAACTGTAGAATCAAAGCAAAGGATGAATAACGAATTTGAAAAAATAGGCACTCAGTGGATGAATCCGGCAAACAAGCCCCTGAATATTGCCAGAAGAAGAGGACTATCAAATATATTGTGACCAGTGACATGAACTCACTGATATTTCCGGTTTCAATAGCGAGTGAAATCAAACAAAACTAGTAAACTCACACAGACACCCAAAATACAAAAACCGAAGACACATTATTGAACAGGGAATATTGAAGAAAACACTACCAAACAATTACAGAATTATACAAAATGGTGATGTTGGGTATTTGTGTATCCCGTGTCCGAGAGCCCTGCAAGAAAACCTAACCCACAAAAGCTGACATGCGCCTCGTTACGCGAGTCGCAAGTGACTAAGTTGCAACCAATCATACATATCCGCTATGGCAGACCCGGTACCTCCCCTGACAGTTAACATGGAATCATCTTTGAACAAACAAACATAATCAATCAATATGACACCCCATTGAAAGTACCGTACAACCTGCTTGAACGGGAGAGATTTGAAATTAGGATATAAACGGCGCCACGAAATCATTTCTTGTTCAATAAAACCTGGTTTCCCACACACTACGAGTATAACAAGATAAACTTATTGTTTTAACCATCTTCTTTTTTCAATGTTCTAGAACTTGGCTTGGCGGATGATGATAACGTGAAAGGTCCAAAAAGCGTACTGGCTAGTCTTGGTGAGTTCTTTCTATTTATATAACTAGACAAATTCTCCATTGAAGTTCATTGAGCTAGTTGGCTTTCTCATCTTGCGGTTTTGAAAACCAGTACCTGTTAGCAAGTTGCTGCAAAAGTTATGATCCGTGATTTCCGCTAGTTAGCTCAATAGCTCGACAAATAACCAGAATCCATCATTCCCTATTCTGGATGGTTGATATTATTCGGCTCGGGACGTGGCGCCCAAGAAGGCGCAGAAGGTAACAGCACCATTTTCACACGTTGGCACACTAAAAAAGTCTGACTATTTGGATTTTTGGATCTTGACACAAAAAATCGAAATGTATTCCAACTTTTTCCTAGTCTAGGACCCTTTTCAAAACTTCGAAGAACCCAAGGACCCTTTCCGAAAATATTGAAAAACAAGGCTTAGCATTCAGCAGCGTTCATCGTTTGCGAATCAATTTCACATATAAATAAATAAACGGATAAATATATTTGTTGCACCATCAGAGAGCATACACTATCCTACAGGCTTCGTCGGTTTGTAGTTACTACAGAACATATAATAGTAAACTAAACTGCGCAACAAATATGTTGTCGCAAGGGAAAAATTGGTCCAACTTTGGACCACAATAACTTTTGAACGACACAAACCATTTCGATTTTGTTTTGACGGTTAGTGGAATTAGTTTTTCCGTAATTCACCTTCAGGAGGTGGAGATCCGGAAGCTTTATGCAAAATATCTACAGGGTAAAATGTAAAACAGTGTAAAATTTCAGCAAATTCAACAGATCTCTGTTTTCAGATTTTTTTTCCCAAATGTTAATAAAAGGATCATAAAGCGTGATGATTTGGCTTGCGCCCAGTTTTGAGCCTATAAGCCTGTCATCATCAAAAACTGAAATTGACCATCGGCTTCCAGTTCAGGAGGTCAAAATCACAAAGAAAGCTTGTTTCAATTGTGTAAATCTGATCAAATTCAATTTTCAAGGAAAACACCTGTGTCGCCCATTTTCAAGGGCCCCCTTTTGAAAGCCTTGATCAAGATATTCCGGATGGTCTGCGAGCTAAGTTGCTGGAAACCGTTCAAGCAACGATATTTGTGAATTCCAACCTCCCATCATCAAAAAAATATAGTCTTCTTTGTAGCGATAGGATAAATCAGCATCCTCCAAGAGAAAAAAAATCATGAAGTCAGGACCAGACTTCCGAATTCAAAAATTCTCAAACTGGGCGCCAGCTCAAACATATCGCTTTATAATCCTCTCATTTTCATTTGAGAAAAAAAATTATTTTGAAAATGGGGGTCCGTTGAATTTGCTGAAATTTTGTACTGTTTTACATTTCACCCTGTAGATATTCCACATGGAGCTTCCTGATCTCCACCTCTTTAAGATGAATATTGAAAAGACTGAGCTCGCTAACCGTCAAAACAGAATCAAATTGGTTCATGTCATTCAAAAGTTATTGTGGTCCAAACTTGGACCAATTTTTCTCTCGCGACAACATATTTGTTGCGCAGTTTAGTTGAAACAAATTTGTGCAAATTGACAAATGTATAGGGACCGTTTATCAAGCGTCCACTGACGTTTCAATGTTCAATTGTTCAACAAGATGGAATCATTGTTCCGAGCATTGTTCTAACCATCTTTTATTTTCAATTTTCTAGAACCTGGCTCGGAGGATGATGCTTACGTGAAAGTTCCAAGAAGCGTACTTGCTAGTATTGGTAAGTTGCATGCTCTTATATTATAACTAGGTCAATTTTCCAATGAAGTCCAGTTACGGAGCTAATGGTTTTTGATTCTTGCGGTCTTGAGAATCAGAATCAAGCATAAGGCTATTTTTTCAAAAGTTATAAGCCGTCATTTCCCTTAGCTCACTCCATAGCTCGACACATTAGCCAGGAATCAAGTTAACAGTTCACTGTTATTTCTAAGGTTACTTTTTCACAATATTCCATGTATTTAAGGGTACTTGATTAGTATTGTTCACTGATAAAACATTCCCATTCTCAGTTACTTGATCTTCAGTGGAAGAAGATATAGGTACATTTATCGGATATTATTTAAACTTGGCAATATTATAGATTTTGAGATGCTCTCCCGTCTTCCCAAACTTTCATTTCTCACTTTGTCGCATCTTCACCATTCCAGACGTCATAGTGTTAAAATGATGTCAGAAGACATTTTTCACAATTTATTTGCTTCAACTCGCGTAATATGGAAAGGTTCACATGCAGATAGAGCTCAAATCTTCTACAGTTTGAGATCCTTTCTATAACTGAATATGCGCAAATTAGCCACAACAAAATTGTTCATTGACAACTATCAATGATTGTTGACCACCATAATTATAATTGATCTGCATAAATCGTTCAGCAAATGCACAGGTTGTATTCCCTGATCAAATGTGCGGGACCTGTGCACCATCACCACGCGTCCATTGACCTCATTCGACTTTGGGTGCAACAGCATTATGTGGAAATCATTGTTTTCAATGTCTTTTTTCCAAATTTTCAGAAAGAAAGGCTCCAAACTATGCACCTACTATTGATGATGCACCGATACAAACCTCAGAACGAGGATTTGGTAAGTTCTTTCTATATAACTTCATCTGAGCTGTGGGTATTCTGGCACACAAGAGATGCCGCCAGGAATCCCCTATCCCATAACAGTAGTGATCTTACCTATGACGTCATAGATAACTATGAAATCACACCGTATAAAAACAAATTCCATCAAAGTATCATACCAAGGGAGATATTTTGACCTTGACATTTTGTATTGTATACTTTGACAGTGACGTCATAAAGAATTGCACATTTGCACAACGCTCTGTGAACCAGAATACCCATTATGCGTGATATTTTGGGGCTTAATAAAATCAGAAAGTATTCTGGAAGGTCATCGATTTTTGATCACGTGATCATAATTCTATTTCTATTTCACAAAGCCTTAATAATTCAAGACTTCATGCAAATTCGGTAGAGTAAAAGACAGCCCTAGGAATGGACAACTTTCGGGACAAATCAACAAATCATTTTCAACAATTGCAACAAGTCTCAATATATTTACTATTATTATTAATATTATTATTATATCAAATCCCTAGAATGAAGTAGTACATACATAAGGCTTAGGACTGGGCTTCAAATAACCCGCATGAGAGACGGAGTTTTGAATTCAGTCACTTAGTCAGTGTACCTGAAAGGGAGCCCCAAAACATAAACTAAAAGCATTTAATTTTATATGTCAGGATCAGACAACAGTTTGGAGAAGAAGAAGACTATAAGCAAACATATATAGATGACGCCATAAAAGCTTTTCCAGGTTACATTCTGGAGGGTGAGATCCTAGAGTTATGCTTATTGTTCACTGCACCTCCACCTCACTGGGGACTGGAAAGCCCCAAAATGCAGCCTGGAAATACTAAACAAAACAATCATAGTAACCAGACCGAAATCGCTGTTGAAACTGGACTGAAATCTGAGAAAAAAAAATCGATGGATGATAAAATCATCTCAAATAACGCAACTATTCAATTGCATCAACGCAAATAATTGAATAGTGCAATAACTTCCCAATGAATAACTTGTTTGTACCTGAACGCCAAGGATATATTGGCACATTTTTACAAAAAAAAAAAAAGATAACAAAGAGTATGCTGTCAGGTCCCGTGGAGTGCCCAAGAGGAAATCTGATACATTCCCCATCAAAAATTCTCTCTGCACTATATGGTATTTACTAATGATACAAAAAATGGAAAAATTTCTATGTTGCTTCTGAAAGATATCTACGTATTCTTAGTAGGTAACAAAGATGATGGAGATGATATCCATCCTACCCCCTCTAACCTGCTCCACGATTTATTCGAAGTTTATTGTTCCTTGCCACTGAGGATCATTTCCGTTCAACTACCAAAAAAGAGCCATCATTCGACGATATTGATTGAAGCAACCATCAGTTAGTTTGAATGTTAAAAAAAAAACAATTTCTGTATAATATGGCTGAAACTCTGTAGTGTAATAGGTTTCTATATTATATGAATATTTCCATTGGATAACCATCTTTCTCCCAATTTTCTAGGCGATATGAACTATCCGCCCCCCATGCCAAATCGCTTTCGTAACCAAGGAAGCCAAAATGGTAAGTTTTTTTAAGCAACAACTTGCTGGATCTGGTATTCGAGATTGATCTTGCCATTGATATACATACCCACATGATTATTTATATTGAACTGCCAAGAAAGAACCAAGATTTGACGATATTGACTCGATCAAGCAATTCGTTCAAAAGTTTGGTAAACCCTCGGGAAATCCGTTCCCGTATAATATGAGTGAAACTCTTTGAGATGAATGATATGACAGGTCTTATAACCTTTACTAGATAACTATCTTACTCCCAATGTTCTAGGCGATATGAACTATCAACATCCGATGCCAAATCGCTCCTCAAACCAGGGAAGCCAAAATGGTGAGTTTTTTATACAAGAACCTGGTAACAAAAAATACAGCATGAAACATGGAAGCTTGATGTTTTTTTTTTTGCAATGATAACTTTTCTCATGAGAAGTATTGATCAATTGTTTTGATATTTCTTATAGAAGTTTCTACGAAAACTGCGAACTGCGAACAAGTTGCTTTGAAGATATCTGGCGTATTTTCCAGTAAAACTGATAATAATAGCGACTATTGTGTTCCCATTTCATCACCTATCATTTTGGCTACTAGAAATTCGAAATCCATTGCTGCTCGCAATTAATATGCATGATTATTTCCATTCAAGTACTAAAAAAGAGCCAGAGATCGACGGTATTGATTGGAGTGTGCCGACGAGTGAGCAGTTTGTTTCGATGTATGAAAAAATCAGTTGCGTCTGATATGAGTATCACTCTAATAGGGAAATAATAATTCAATTCATTTCCGAAATAACAGATATATTATTATCTATACCTATATAACTATATTCTAATATGAACCCATACTGAATAACCATATCTCTTTCAATTTTCCAGGCGACATGAACAACTATCCGCTTTCCATGCCCCCCATGTCGAATCGCTTCCGTAAACAAAAAAACCAAAATGGTGAGTTTTTCACACAACAACCTGTAATGAAAATAAGAGCCCTTGGAAGTATGATGCAAGAACCTAGTTTCTCCTGAACAATTTTCCTAACAAGAATTTCTGACCAGTTGCCTTGATTTTTTTCTACGGGAGGAACGAATGAATTGCGAACGAGTTGCTTTTGGAAACTATCTGATATATTTCCCAGTAACAGAGATGATGGAGAGAATAAGTAGCCTATAACCTTTTATCTATGCACTAGATCTGGTATTCGAAATTGATCTTGCCATCTTGTCAATAATACTAGGTATACATCATTATTGTTACGAGCGGCGATCCCGTGCATTCGGTTAACACGCGATCTTTCTGGATTCTTCCACCCATCATGCAGCGGTGTAGATACAAGAGCGGTGCTCGGGACGTTTCCAGAAGTATACGCGATGGCTTTGCATTGGGAACCTTCAACGCTCGACCAAGGCACATTCTGTGTATTTTGGCGGAGGCGCAGACACTCCGGAGCACACGGGAAACACGCGGAAGATGTGTAATTATTCAGGAGTAGTCTAGAATCCATAATTATGCTGGATCACAATGGAAACTGCTAGAGAATGCATGGAACATTCGAGATGAATTGGTCGGACGGGATCAAGGATAAGGATAAGGATAAGGCATCAATTGTCGTCTCACGACCAGTTATGAATTGGAATGCGAAGTGGTAGCGAGCATATTGATAGCGAGTAGTAATCACAGCGATAATTTCAAGTAGATACTTGTTGGCGTGTATTTATTGTAGTACGCAGTAATGAACAGTGTGTGTTTTAAATCGATCGTATCAATTATATTCGAACCCGTAGGCAAAATACGTAAGATCATTTTTATTTAATTGCCAAATCAATTCGAGCAAGCAATTCGTTTGAGTATTCAGCAAACATTTCCCATATGATATGGAGTATTCCTCTTCAACATAAAAGGTATACTAGATCACTATCCTTCTCTCAATTTTCTAGGCGATATGAACTATCCGCCTCCCATGCAAAACTATCCGCATCCCATGACGGATCGCGGCCATCCAGACCAAGGACGCCAAAATCTCGGCCAAAATGGTGAGTTCTTTCAAACAACAATCTGTAACAAAAAATACAGCCCTTGGAATCTTCATGGATTTTTTCTCAATAACTTTTCTTATAAGAAGTAACCTGGGCAGTGGACGTTATTGTTCAAGACACAAGCCGAGGCACAAACACAGTTTTCACACCAGCGATGGGCATAATTCCACCACAATTTTCGTGAAACTCGTGATTTTCAGTCTATTTGGCATAAACGACAATGCTGATGTTGTCAACTTTGAACTCTCAAACATCAGTGCAACCAATCGCCAAGTTCTAGGGAGTTCTCAAATTTCAAATTTGGAAACTTAGCAACTAAATCTCACAGCCGACTAGAAGTCACGATATAAAACGTTAAAATTGGATAAAATATTGCATGAACCACGTGAATTAGGGAGTTTAGTCATTCAAAGAATTAAAAATATCTATCATTGAACTACCAGAAAGGAATTTAAATTTGACGAAAATAATTAGCAATTCGTTTGAATGTTTAGTAAACAATTCCCGTATGATATGAGTATACCTCTGTCATACAGGGTGTCTCAAATGTATCGCATTCCGAGTCCAGAGCGATAAATGGTTTCTTCTCAAGAACACGAGAAAAATATTCAAACAAAATTTTGACGCTTATTTTTGAAAATATGGGGGATCAAAGGGGGCGACTTCGCCCCTCTCTATTTTTGTGAGTTTGAGTGATTTTCGGGAACTGTTTGTATCAAATTATTCAGTGAAAATTATCAACCACTAGGTGTACACTGAACTTTGCTTCAATGTACAGGGTGATTCATAAATTACATAAATTCATTTCTCTTCAAAAACACCACTGAAAATTTTTCTATGGAAAGGAGAAAAGTCAAATCTTGTTCTCAATTATTTCAGGAACCAATGGAATGATTCACAAACATAACTGGAGAAAACTGGATTTTTGTGATTTATGACTCACCCTGTATCTCAAACAGGAATTCAGTGCACACCCAGTGGTTGATAATTTTGACTGTTTGGTTTATCGTGAACAGTTTGTCAGAATCACTCCACATAATGGAAATAGAGGGAGGCGAACTCCCTCCCTTTGACTCGATCCCCATATCTTCAAAAATAATACCTAGTCACAAATTTTTTTGAATATCTTCTCGTATTCCTGAGTAGATTCTTTTTATCGCTCTGGACTCGGAATGCGATACTTTTGGGACACCTGTATGATAGGTATATAAGTACCTATATGAACCAATACTAGATAATCACCTGCCTTCCAATTTTCTAGGCGATATGAATTATCCACCTCCCATGCAAAACTATCCGCATCCCATGCCGAATCGCCATTCAGACCAAAGAAGCCAAAATGGTGAGTTTTCTCAACAACAACCTGTAACAAAAATACAGCCCTTGGAATCTTCATGGATTCTTCCTCAATAACTTTTTTTACAAGAAGTATTGATCCATTGTCTCGATCTTTTTCACGGAAGAACCATTAGAACTGCAGACGAGTTGTTTTCGAGAGATATCTGGCGTATTTTCCAGTGACAGAGATAATACTAGGGACTATATCCATCCTATCACCTATTATCTACCAGTAATTAAAAATTTGCAATCAATTTGCATGATTATTTTTATTCAACTACCAAGAAAAAACCACAATTTGACGATATTGATTGGAGTGAGAAGGTAGTGTCTTTAGATGTTCGAAAAATCATCATCTGAGTTTAACTTCATTATATTGGTATATTTGAATATGAACCCATACCAGATAATCTTCTTCCTCCCTATTTTCTAGGCAACATGAACTATCCGCCTTCTATGTCAAACTATTCGCCTCCCATGCCGAACCGCTTCCGTAGCCAAGGTAGCCAAACTGGTGAGTTTTTATACTGTAATGAAAAATACCGCCCATGGAGGCTAAGGGTAAACCTGGTTTCTTCTAATTGATTTTCCCAACAAGAACTATTGATCAGTTGTCTTGATCTTCTTTACAGAAGGACAAAAAAAATTGGGGACGATTTGCTTTTGAAAGACGTCTGGCATTTTCCAGAAACAAAAATAATGGGGATGATATGATGGGGATGCACCACCAGATATTCAGAATTGATCTTGCCGTCAATATACAATCATGATTATTTCCATTCAACTACCAATAAAGAACCTGAGCGGGCTGCCACACCCTTTTCGGCCGATTTTTCAAGAGACGTTGGAAAATTAGTGTCAAACGCAGTGGACGATATTTTCTGATTAAGTATTTGAAGGGTACACGGAGTTAGATCACATCAGCTACCTACTGACAATGAATTTTTTTTGCGAATATTTTCACCATTTGCTCTTTTATTTGCTTTGATAATCTTGTGTAGTTAAGAAGGCAATTGAAAATTCTCGACAATCAAAAGTGAAGAAAAGTGTCGAGTTCATTTTCCTTCTACCGAAATTTATGTTGTCAAAGTCAATAGGTCCGTTATTATTGTGCGAAGAGTTGAGATGGCTCAACAAGTGGTACTTGCTTCAGATTTTAGTAAAAAGCCACCGTGATACTGATTTTCCAAACGCGGCCATATTTTTTTGTGAGACAGAATTCCAATGATTTTGCTAGGTTGGATAGAGAATCAAAATGAAATGAAATTGGCTTTTTTATCAACAGGGGCTCAAGTTTCCACGCTGTACGATAGATATTATTAAAATATGAACTATGAACCTGTTCTGGCTAACCATCTTTCTCCCAATTTTCTAGATGATATGACGCAAAACTATCGGCCTACCATGTCAAACTATCAACCTCCCACGCCGTATCCTTCACCAAACTCAGAAAACCAACTTGGTGAGTTTTTTTATCTAACAACCTGTAACAAAAAATACAGCCTTCGAAAGTTAATTGAAAAGACTTGGTTTCACCGCAATAACTTCCTTAATAAGATGATATATCAACCAGTTGTCTGGATAATTTCAACGTAGGTAAGGATAAACAATCACACACAAGTCGTTCCTAAAAAATATATTATGGCGTATTTTCCAGTGTCAGAGATAATGGGGATGATATTCATTCTACTGCCTGTTATCGGCGCCACAAAAAATTCGTCAGAAAAAACATCTTGTATCAAAAATGCATGATCATTTTCATTCAACCCTCAAGACAGAATTACAATTTGACGATATTGATGAGTGGAGCAAGCAAATCGATTAAATGTTGAAAAACGATTCGCGTATAAGTACATAATCTAGCTAGAATATTATAATGTGAACTCATAATAATTATTAGGTAACCAATTTGTTTTGATTTTCTAGCCGATAGGATGTCAAACTATCCGCCTCCCATGCCGAATCCTACACCAAACCAAGGAAGCCAACTTCGTGAGTTCTTTATCTGAACCGGTAACAAAAAACACAGCCCAAGAAATTTCAATGAAAAGACTTGGTTAGACCACAATAACTTCCTAAAGAGATATATCAACCAGTTGTATTGATAATTTTGAACACAAGCATGAAAAAATTCAGACAAGTTGCTTCTAAAAAACATATGGCGTATTTCCCAGTGTCTGAGATATTGGGGATGATATTTATTCTACTGCCTATTATCGACGTTATTAAAAATTTGAAAATGAGTACATCTTTTATCGTCTTGTATTCAAAATGCATGATTATTTTCTATCAACTCTCGAGGCAAAACTAAAATCTGACGATATTGATTGGAGCCAGACGATTCGTTTGAATGTTGAAGAATGATTCGAGTATGAAATGAGTATAAGTTTATATCATAGCTATATTGTGGCGTGAACACAATTATATTTGGTAACGCCTTTCTTTTAATTTTCTAGGCGATAGGATGTTAAACTATCCGCCCCCCATGCCAAATCTAACACCAAGCCCAGAAAGTCAACCTGGTGAGTTTTTTTTATAGCAAAATGTAACAAATAACACAGCTCTTGGAAGTATGATGGAAAAGCTTGGGTTTCCCGCAAAAGCAGTGGAATGAATTTCAGAAAGCCTCAAATGTTATTTAGATTTGTCAAAATAATTTCAGGAAGTGTTATTTGCAATTCAGACTGGTCAATTATATTTCAGAAAGCGTCGAATGAATGGAAATCCAGTCTTCCTCAACTACTATGTCTCCAAAATATTTAAATATTCCATTGGTCCCTGGAATAATTGAGAACATTATGACCTTTTTCCTTGCCGCAGAAGAATTTTCAGTGGCTTTTTTGGGGAAAAATTAATTTTCATTGTTTACGAGTCACCCTTCAGGTATATACGAAATGAACGTCACGTCACGTAATCCCAAGATAAACGGACAAGTTGTCTTAATCAATCTTACCATCGAAACTGCTGTCAAGTTGCTTTTGGAAAATATCTGGCGTATTTCACAGTAACAGATATGATGGGGATGATATTCATTCTACGACTTATGACCTGTTCTACTAAAAATCAGAAATTGATCGCATCTTGTCATTATTATTATTGATTATTTTTATCTAACTACCAAAAAAAAAACAAGGTACAATTTGACGATACTGATTGAAGCAAGCAGCTCGATTTTTCAGGCAATATGAACTATCCACCTCCCATGCAAAATTATCCACCTCTCACGCCGTATTCTTCACCGAACTCAGGAAACCAACTTGGTGAGTTTTTAATGTAACAGCCTGTATCAAATAACACAGCTCTAGGAAGTTGATTGGAAAGACTTGGCTTCATTGTAAAATCTTTCTCAATAAGATATATGAACCAGTTGTCTTGATAATTTTAACGAAAGCATACAAAATCACACACAAGTCGCTTTTTAAAAATATATGGCGTATTTCCCAGTGTCAGAAATGATGGGGATGATATTAGTTCTACTGCTTATTGTCGGCGCCACTGAAAATTCGAAAATGAGTACATCTTTTATTGTCTTGTAATAAAAATGCATGATTATTTTTCATCAACTCTCAAGGCAGAACTACAATTTGACGATATTGATTGGAGCCAGTCAATTCGTCTGAATGTTAAAAACCATTCGGGTATAAAATGGGTATGAGTTAATATTATCATAGCTATATTGTAGTGTGAACCCATATTAGGTAACCGCCTTTCTTCTAATTTTCTAGTCGATAGGATGTCAAACTATCCGCCCCCTATGCCGAATTCTAGACCAAACCCAGAAAGCCAACCTGGTGAGTTTCTTTGTAGCAAAATGTAACATATAACACAGCCCTTGGAAGTGCGAATAAAAAACTTGGTTCTCTCGCAAAATCAGTGAATTGAATTTCAGGAAGCCTCAAATGTGATTCAGATTTGTCAAATGAATTTTTAGAAAGTGTTATTTGTAATCCAGACTCGTCAATTGTATTCCAGAAACCGTTGAATAAGATTCCAAACAGTACATTGCACACAACAATCACAAGCCTTTGGTGAAGATTTTTGTCAATTCTTCACCTTCTACCTTCACCAGTAGAGGGAGTACTCTTATGTCCAATATATTTTGTGTCCACGTGACTCCGTAGTAGTACGTATTGGTGAAGATGGAGAGTGATTTAGTCAAGGACTTAGTACATAATGTAGGTTTGTAGTATTCAGTTTCTTGAGGACTTTCCCCGCATGAGGATTTCCTTTGGTAACCATCGATATGTGACGTCAGCAGTTTTTTTTGACCTATTCAAAATTCCTCGACCTTCCAACCAACAAGGACGGAAAGTACTGTGAAGGCGCTTGAATCTTAGCTCATGTAACGCTGTCTGAAATCGAATTACTACCTATAATCTGATAAAAATGGCTTACATCATCCGAATTAGAATTGACCTCATCTGAATTTCAATGGAACATACCTGAAGTACATTGGTGTTTTCCAAATTACGACTGAAAAATTCAGGCCACAAATGAGGATTTTCAAAATACAATCGACAAAACCGAGGACAAAACCAAACCACAATCAACGATCTCTGGAAATCATTCAACAAATCTGGATTACCACTTGTACTTCCTGGAACTCAATCAAGTCATATTAATTACAACTGATAATTCCTAAAATAAAAATGATACTTTCTGAATTGCAGCTGAGAAAGTTTGGAATTATTGGAGAATGTTGAGTTCGAATGAATTTTCTAGGTGATAGAAGGATGCCAAACTATCCGTCTCCCATGCCGAATCCTACATCAAACCCAGGAAGGCAACCTGGTGAGTTTTCAAAGGTAACAAAAAAAAGGCCCTTGGAAGTGGGATGAAAAAACTTGCTTCTACCGCAATAACTTCCCTAATTGAATATATTAACCAGTAGACTTCTATAAAAGCACAAGAAAATGCAGACAAATTGCTTTTGAGATATATTTGAGCCCATGAAAACCACAATGGTGTAAGTCACAATTTTGATACTTTTTATTTTGCTTTGAGTTACACCATAAATAATTATTAATACTTCTTTGGCCAACCGGTTTCGCTGTTAAGCATCGTCAGGGCTGTAATAAGTTTTTTGAAGCTGTTGTAGGTATATTTAATATACCTACAATACACTAATAATAATATATATTTATTATATATTTAATATACCTACAACAGCTTCATAAAACTTATTACAGCCCACGGTTCGGCCAAAGTCGAAAATGACAAAAAAAATTGTCCACGAATTTTAATACGTGCAAGTGGTTATTCACATGTTTTCATCTGAAAAACCCGTTGTACCAAAATTGTATCATTGTTAGTTTTTGATTTTTCTCAAGAAAACGAAAGTTATGTGTCATTTGATAATGATTATCGCCCACATGCCCAATTCAGCTAATCAGAACATTCGAATATGACACACGTGACTCAGTTTAAGCCATCGATTATTGCATACTAGCAAGTGAAAAGAGTACACTAGGTAAAAGTACCATACTAGGGTGATTCAAAATTTTTGAGTTAGGATTTTATGATGATTTTTTCAACTGGCTGGGAATTTATCAAACAAAAACGTTTTTTTTACTATGGCAAGCTTTCAGTCCCCTCTCCAACATATCAAATGTCCTCATCTCTGGGACTGCTACAAATCAGTATACAGGGTGAAAGTTTATTATTATTCTTCACTTTCTCTCTTTCTTCCAGTTTAATTTGTTGAATTTATTTGATTTAAATCTGTGAATAAAAACGCAGCTGTAGAAAAACTCCATATATTTGATGAATATGTTTGACTAGAAACTCTTGAGTTGTCAAAAGAACCATTCGCAGTTGTTGTGTGAGCCGATTTCACCAAGAAAAAATATGTAAACGTGAAAAAGACTTCACACCCTGTAAATTAAAATGCATCAGTTACAGGGATGTATCATTTTTATATGTTTAGTATGACATCATAAGCTTGCAAAAGAACTAGAACTGGACTCAATCTAGATCAATTCCACCAAGAAAAAAATTTAAGATCAGAAATACTTTTTACCTTGTAACTTGATACACAGCAGAAGAAGGGACTTCAACATATCAAAAGTGCTCATCTCTGGGACTGCCACAAATCAGTATACAGGGTGGAAGTTTATTATTTTTCTCCACTTGCTTTCTTTCTTGAGAGACTGATAACTGAGAAAAACGGTTTTTAGCTAGTTTTGTAGACTTTTATGTTCTGCCAATAAATACCGGGTGTTTATAAACGTTTGTGATCATATCGCCTTTGGAATCTCCTATCACTCTTTCAAATCGTGCCTTTCACTGCGACTTTTGGCCTGACCAAAGCCTGCCGCGATCACAGACGTTTATAAACACCCGGTATATCAAGAATATACCACCCAGCAACTGCTGTGTATCAAGTTTACAAGGTAAAAAGTATTTCTGATCTTAAATTTTTTTCTTGGTGGGATTGATCTAGATTGAGGCCAGTTCTACTTCTTTTGCAAGCTTATGATGTCATACTAAACATATAGAAATAATACATCCCTGTAACTGATGCATTTCAATTTACAGGGTGGGAAGTCTTTTTCACGTTTACATTTTTTTTTCTTGGTGAAATCGGATCACACAACAACTGCGAATGGTTCTTTTTACAACTCAAGAGTTTCTAGTCAAACATATTCATCAAATATATAGAGTTTTTCTACAGCTGCGTTTTTATTCACAGATTTGAATCAAATAAATTCAACAAATTGAACTGAAAGAAAGAGAGAAAGTGAAGAATAATAATCAACTTTCACCCTGTATACTGATTTGTAGCAGTCCCAGAGATGAGGACATTTGATATGTTGGAGAGGGGACTGAAAGCTTGCCATAGTAAAAAAAAACCGTTTTTGTTTGATTAATTCCCAGCCAGTTGGAAAAATCATCATAAAATCCTAGCTCAAAAATTTTGAATCACCCTAGTATGGTGCTTTTACCTAGTGTACTCTTTTCACTTGCTAGTATGCAATAATCGATGGCTTAAACTGAGTCACGTGTGTCACATTCGGCTGTTCTGATTAGCTGAATTGGGCATGAGGGCGATAATCATTATCAAATGACACATAACTTTCATTTTTTGAGAAAAATTAAAAACTAACAATGATACAATTTTGGTACAACGGTTTTTTCACATGAAAACATGTGAGTAACCACTTGCACGTATTAAAATTCGTGGACAATTTTTTTTGTCATTTTCGACTTTGGCCGAACCGTGAGCCCTGACGATGCTTAACAGCGAAACCGGTTGGCCAAAGAAGTATTAATAATTATTTATGGTGTAACTCAAAGCAAAATAAAAAGTACCTATAACGTCAACACCATTGGAAGAAGGATGGAAGAATTTTTTCAATTTATTCACAATTTTGAGTTCTTCGATTTTTGACATATTTAGAATCTCCTTTTCTTGCTCTATTTTTGAGGCTAAGAATAAAAAACGCAGCACTTTTTGCAAAAAAATTACACGCCTCCACTTCTCTGCTTCGCTGTACATTCAAATGGGATCTTCTAACTTCGCAGGGCCATATCTCAAAATGATGTTTTATGACTTACACCATGCTGGCTTTCACCGGCTCATTTAGCATATTTTCCAGGAACAGATATAATAGGCATGATTATTTCTATTCAACTTTCAACTCCAAGGGAGAACAATAATTATTGAGACTGATTGAAACAAGGCATCCCCCAAATGTTTGAAAAACAGTTCGCGTATATTAGCTTCCATCCAATTTTATAATCATACAGGGTGTCTTAAAAGTATCCAAGTTCTAAGTTCAAAGCGCTGTATACAATCTACTCAAGAACACCAGAAGAATTTTCGAAAAAATCAATGACGTTTATTTCTGAAGAAGATAAAGAGGGATCAAATGGTCCTTGCCACAGAAGAATTTTCAGTGGCGTCACTCTTTATAATCAATAGACTTCCGGTGCACAACCAGTGATTGATCATTTTTGCTGATTAGTCTATGATGAACGGCTCCCCACAATCACTTTACTCACGAAATGAACGTCACGTTATCTGTTATCTTACGCATAGAAACTGCTGTCAAGTTGCTTTTGGAAGATATCTGGCGTATTTCACAATAACAGATATGATGGGGATTACAATCATTCTACGACTCATGACCGGTTCCAATAGAAATCACAAATTGATCGCATCTTGTCATCATTATGAATGAATATTTTCATCCAACTACAAAAAAAAACTAGGTACAATTTGACGATACTGATTGGAGCAAGCAGCTAGATAACCAATATTTAGATACCTAACCATTTTTCTTCTGATTTTTTAGGCGATATGAACTATCCGCCTCCCATGCAAAACTATCCACCTGCTACGCCGTATCCTTCACCAAACTCAGGAAACCAACTTGGTGAGTTTTCAATATAACAACCTGTAACAAAAATCACAGCTCTATAAAGTTTAATGGAGAGACTTTCTTATTGAGATTATAGATAATATGAGTAAGCTCTTCGTAGAAAGTATATTGTAATATGAACCCTAACTAGATGTAACTATCACTAATCATCATATTGCTGACGATACCAGTTACTGTTATTAATGACATGAGAACTGTATGTGAGGCCGCAACACTGGCGGCCCCAGCATTTTTGAACAAGGGGTACGGTTCACCAACTAGGCGCTCTTAAGAGTCCTCTGTACGCTCAGAGTGGCTCCAACTAAAATGTCTCTAAATCGAAGCCGGTGGTTTTGTTTGAACTGACATTTGGAGATTCCACTTGATATCTCTATACAGGGTGGTCCATTCTAGCGTAATTATCTCATAGCGGTCTTACCGTTCAAGATAGAGAAAAAGATGTAATGAAGAAGTTATATGGTTTTATGAGACCTATAACCTGAAATTATTTTCAGCTATACAGGGTGTCCCATTTTGATGGGATCAACAAAACGTCAATTTTTTCAAATATGACACCCTATATTTTTTTGCATTTTCAGATTTAGCTTTTTCAACTGTCTTATGCCTGTATTTTTGTTTTCCAATTGTGTAGCAGTGCTACCAACTAAAAATTGAAAACTGAAAAAAATCGCATTTCCACAGTTATCTTGAAAAAATCGTAGCGGCCTTGCTTTTCAAAACTAAAAGATGAAACTTGACATGGTGATAGTCAAGTCAAAGAACAATATCCCAATGTCAAAAAATTGCGATTTCTTGATACAGGGCGTCCACAAAAAAAAATCAAACTTTATAATTTTCAAAGTCTCATAACTCATTTTTTTCGAATAGCATGCCCCTAATTTTATAACGTTATCTGATAGCTTTTTTTATCCTCTTTCATTTTTACTGGGGGTACCCCACCCTTAAACTTCATTCTTTTTCGAGATAATCGGAAATTTCCACAAAATTTGTGATTTTTTAATTTTTTTTACAAATTGAGTTGGCCGTGATGAATGACAGACAAGCCAAATAGTACGCAACTCTCAGTTAGTCAGTTTGAATATTGTCGAACAAAGAAAAATGACTTTACGCGAGAGAAAATGATTGATATGATATTCTGGTAATAATCCCGATATCCAGGATCCCAATTTGTTTTTTTCTGCGTTGAAGCCATTTTCTTTTGTTCGACAATATTTAGACTGACTAATTGAGCGTTGCGTACTATTTGGCTTGTCTGTCATTCATCACGGCCAACTCAATTTGTAAAAAAAAATTAAAAAATCACAAATTTTGTGAAAATTTCCGATTATCTCGAAAAAAATGAAGTTTAAGGGTAGGGTACTCCCAATAAAAATGAAAGAGGATAAAAAAAGCTATCAGATAACGTTATAAAATTAGGGGCATGCTATTCGAAAAAAATGAGTTATGAGACTTTGAAAATTATAAAGTTTGATTTTTTTTTGTGAACGCCCTGTATCAAGAAATTGCAAATTTTTTGACATTGGTATATTGGTCTATGACTTGACTATCATCATGTTAAGTTTCATCTCTTAGTTTTGAAAAGCAAGGCCGCTACGATTTTTTCAAGATAACTGTGGAAACGCGATTTTTTTCAGTTTTTAATTTTTAGTTGGTAGCACTGCTACACAATTCAAAAACAAAAATACAGGCATAAGACAGTTAAAGAAGCTGAATCCGAAAATGCAAAAAAATATAGGGTGTTCTATTTAAAAAAAATGACGTTTTGTTGATCCCGTCAATATGGGACACCCTGTATAGCTGAAAATAATTTTAGGTTATAGGTCTCATCAAACCATATAACTTCTTTGTCACATCTTTTTCTCTATCTTGAAGGGTAAGACCGCTATGGGATAATTACGCTAGGATGGACCACCCTGTATAGACATGCTAACGAAAAAAATCCGAGAAAAACCGATCACAGCAGAGAATAGTCAAATCTTACGCGCGCCACCCTAGGGCCTTAATTTGACTTAAAACAAAAATCTTTTTTCAGGGTGGATTCTCAACAGTATTCTGCCCAATCGTACTGGGTGGTTTTTCAGTGAAAAAATTTCAGCTGAAGACATGGAGCTCCAAATTTTTGAGCATTTTTTTGATAATTTTCACTGTCAAATAACTTCGGCTCCAGATATTTCATTGGAAAATCACCTGGTACGTTGGTGCAGAATACTGTAGGGAGTCCACCTTGGAGAAAGGAATTTTCTTTGAAGTCAAATGAAGGCCCTAGAATGGCGTCCGTAAAATTTGACTATCTTTGGCTGTGATCGGCTTTTCTCGGATTTTTTCCCTTCCACATATTTTTATGGAGATATGAAGTGTAATCACCAAATACCAGTTAAAAGAAAATCACCGCCTCCGATGAAGAGGCCTTTTAGTCGGGGTTGCTTTGAGCGTACAGAGGACTCTTAAGGTGAGGGCTACGATCAAAATAAGCTCCATGCTTCTCTCCAGTGGCGTACCCAGATTTATGGACGAGGGGGGATCGAGGAGGCTTTGTGTATATTTGAAAGATCGAGTTTGTACCGACAAAAGTGCAAAACTATTCGGAAAATATAACTCAAATTCTGTCAAGTAGGTATCAAGCAATCAATCAAATGATAATATAGGGCCACCTTGGCACCTTGGCCAGCTCTTAAAAAAAAATTCCAGATGATACCTAGTGTGTGGACGTCTGGGGACACATCATACATTTTTTTTTGGTATTGCGATGCGCATGAAGTCATTGGGGGATCATGTATCAGATTTTTTCCTATTAGTCGAAGCCTTAGGGGATTTATCCCCCCCGTGGATACGCTCCTGCTTCTCTCTATGACTTTACTCGAGCTCCCTATATGTAGTTGATTCAGAAGCAGTTTCCAAAGAAAAACGATCATGACAACAACTTGGTTTTGATTGTATAAATTGAACTCTTCTCTACGTATCTACGAGTATATGCTACAAAACTAACTTCACGATGCAATATTCGATTTTTATGGATTTACACCTATCTGCCTCTACTGTCATTACTAACAGGGTATTTAGTCATTTTTCAGTCATGGTAGACCAACTTTTGGTCGCCATAACTTCCAGATCGGCGAATGAATTTTTCTGGAACTTGGCTCAGAAATACAGATTTATCCACTCATTGTTTAATTGGATCCATTATTCTGGAATTTATTCTATGAAGGTGTCATTTTTTTCCCGCGGAGAAGGTGATGAGTCACTTCCCGCCCTCTTATATAGTATGTAATGAATCAATTACCAAAGTGGTTGTGAGTAATAGTACATTACATACCGAGACGAAAAGAGGTTCATCTCAGACAAGAGTCAAAGTAGCTGCAGAGGGCGCCGCGGGCCGATAGTTCGTAATGGTTTAATTTCCAACTTTTTTAAAAGTCAGTAATAATCAGTTATTATGGTGGTTGTGAGTAGAAAATATTTCCACCCCCACAGATGCTATGAAAATGGTTCCAAGATTTCATCGCGCGACGCCTAAAGCAAATTTCCACAGGTATAACATTATCAGTTCCATTGACGAGCTTTTATCACGTTAATTACTTTTTACAAAGAGGAATCCATCGGTACCACTTATACCTAGATTTTTTTTCAAAATAATTATAAGCTTGTCGTCTGGCGCTCCTGATCTACGATAGGGGGTACGGCCGTACCGTCGTACCCCCTGTGGAGCCGCCAGTGGGCCGCAACGAATTGGGGTCTACGTTTGAATGCCTCCAAGTGCGAAGTTCCATTTCTTGGTGTACAAAATGAGTAGATTCAAGAACATGTTTGGAACAACTCACAATCAGTTCTACCTGAAATTACTACAATAAACCCTGAAAACGCGAATCTACTTGGAGCAGCACTTACTAACGAGGCCATTACCACCATGATTGACAAAAAAAATTAAACAACTTGAGCTATTTACATCCAGACTCAGTTGGATTTCTCCACATTCCGCTTATTTTCTTTTGAGGCTATCTTTGTCAATACCACGTTTAATATTTTTTCTTCGATGTTCACCTTCATGGCGACAGTCAGAGTCCTTACATACATCTCTATGATAAATCCTTGAGGTCAGCACTTGAAAGAATCTTGAACTGCACTTTTCTATCTACTGTTTCGATTCAGTCATCTCTTCCAACAAAGATGGGTGGTATAGGCAGGCATCAGACATGCAGTGGTTTCGGCGATTCCGTGTTTCAGCGTCGTTTCGGTAGGTCAAGAGACCTCAGGTGTGTGGGGAACCGGAGCTTTTGAAGTTCCTCAAAGTGGTTGGGCACAGAATCACGGAAGTGTGTCATGGGCGGCGAGCTACCAGCTTCCTATTTCAAAGGATGAGTATGGCCCTCCAGCGAAGCAACGTCACTCTAATTCTGGGGACATTGCCTCCCGGAAAAAAAAATCCGAAATATTTTTATTTAATTTTTAGCACTGTACTCTTCAATAAAACTAGATAACAACCTTTCTTCGAATTTTCTAGGTGATAGAAGGATGTCAAACTATTCGCCTCCCTTGCCGAATCCTACAACATACTTAGGAAGACAGCCTGGTGAGTTTTTTTGCATTAAAAAAGGTAACAAACAACCTTTGGAAGTGGGATGGAAGAACTTGGCGTAGCATCTCATATCCACCATATGATGATTCATATCTTCTAGCATATTTTCCAGAAAAAAGTATAACGGGGATTATATCATAGCTATAATGTAGAGTGAACCTATATTAGATAACCACCTTTCTCCTTATTTTCTAGGCGATAGGATGTCAAACTATCCGCCTCACTGCAAAAGCAGTGAATTGGATATCAAGAAGCCTCAAATGTGGTTCAGATTTGTCAAATGAGTTTCAGGAGGTGTTATTTGCGATTCAGACTAGTAAATTGTATTTCAAAGCACATTGCACATACCGATCACACGCTTTCGAGGATTTATAATACTCTCAACTTTCTGCACCCTCTCTACTCTTAAGTCCAATTTATTATGAGATTATGGAGATGGATTGAGAGCGATTCATGTACATGATGTAGGTTTATATTATTTAGTATTTAGTTTTTTTAGGACTATCCTCGGGACTATCCCTAGATAACGATTTTTTTTGGTGGTGAAACGACCCCAGCTATCGTCTTGTACCCCTGAATGGGTAGACAACCCATTATACTGACATTTAATTCAACTTATTTGAATTAAATCACTTTTCCCGCTTTTGGAACCGCTTGGCCGATGATCATCTAGTATCAGGACGACATCCCGTTGTGCCTCTCTTCTTGTTGTTCGATTATAGAGTTCTTGAGATTGTTGAGACAGGTCTGACTACGAGTTTGAACGCAATAAGACACAGTTAAAGTTTTAACCTAACATCAATCTATTGACTTCTATGTACAATTCAAAATGTTTAAATAATGGCTCGCTCCTATACCTAGTCCTACCTTCACATCGCAGGCTGAAATATCTAAAAGATCTAACCTATGACCGAAGAGATAACTTTCCCCTAATTACTTCAGACGTCCCAACACCCCCAACCCTCCGACGAACACCTGACTCTACACCTTGACCGACATTTAATTCTGACTGTTTTCGCGGTTCAAAGTTCTTTTTGTGATTAAATCAGATCCAACATTTATGTTAGTGTTAGAGGTTATGTTAGGGTTAGGCCCGGCTTCTAGACACTGCAAAGAGAAGAGTGACTTCGACCACGAATGCCATCTAAGATTTGTGGGCCGGTGTGTGCGGTGGCCCCCTTTTTGTGGAGCCTCTTTTCAAAGGCTAACGCTCTTTTTAGGCTATGGTTCTCTTTTGCCCGTTTGGAAGGGATTGGATATGGCTGGCCTTTGTGGAGGCTTTAAACCTTTTTTCGCCGTGAATCGCCCCCAACGCTCAGAAAGATTCCCGTGATCGAAAGTGCCTATAACCGGAAATGTTGAACCAAATTTCGCCCTTCCAAAAACTTTCGAACCGATGGTGTACGCGAAACAATTACTCAAGTCAAGGTACTAATTTAATGTGGAGAACGTTTTGAGCAGGCCCCGTATACGCGCTAGTTCGTTGTTGTTTAGCAATTTGTGAGAAAAGGCCGCAGCCAAGAGAAACAAAACGCAGAGAATTGACTATACCGGGTGTTCGCCGAAAGGCCGATGCGGAGAGGCGTCGAAATAATCTTTGCCCTTAACACGAAGTAATCGCCGTCTACACTATTCCTGATCGAGCCCTAATAACAATTCATTTTTCACAAAGTCCCTATCTGAACGATGGCGTCGTTGGATACCGGCTTGAATTCATCAGTTTCGAATAAGAACGTCTTTATTCCCGTAACAAGCTCTATATGGAAATATCCGGAACTGTCGTGGCGCTAAAACAAAATTATTAGTTTCAAGGAGGGGGGGGGTGTCCATCAATCCGATCAACAATTGCGACTCTACGGCAGGGTCCGAACCCCGATACAAACGCGATTCTATTTTTCCAATTACTTGATTTTTCACGTAGTTCTCAAAATTTACATTTTCCGAATAACTAGGAGCTTCAGAAACGCAGAGGAAGCTCACCCGCGAGTTTCCAGATCTAACCCACTAGGTCCGGTGCTCTGAGTACCGCAGTCACAAAGCCAAGTCCAGAGGGCCCAAGAGCACGAATATCTTTCTATGAAGGTATCCAACAAAGGACGAGGCTTTAAAGTGGCTGTACCTGACGGCAGACAGTAGCGCAGACACCAGCACGTGCAGGCAGATTCAGAACGCACGCGTGAGCCTCATCATACATTTTCCCGACAAAGCCTAACCGTAAGCAACTATCCCAACTCACCAAGACTAACCTCCCGCTCGTCGAGGTCATCACTCCGCCACACGAGATACCGAAACGAGAGACCTCATTTCTATCGGGCCTGGTTCATTTAGGGGTTTCAACTCGACATCCTCGAGGTGAGCTAGAACTCATCGTGGAGGGAACGCGACTCAGCATCCTGGAGGGGGTTCGAAACACTTCGTCAACGGGTCCCAACTCTACGACTTGGAGAAGGGTCGAAACTCAACACCGGAAGGGCCTTGGCACATCGACCTGGAGAAGGGCTGGAACTCGTCGTCGGAGGGCTCTGACTCGACACCTGGAGGCGGATCAAGACTCAACGTCCAAGGGCTCTGACTCGACATCCTAGAGACGGGTTGCAACTCAACGGGGGAAGCAACTCATCAGTCTCTCGGAGGGTCAAAACTCAACCTGGAGGGTTCTCGACTCAGCGTGCCCCCAAGGGGACCAAAACGCGTCTCCGAAGGGTTCCAACTCGACTTTCTCAAGGGGGCTGAAGGCACATCAGCCGGGGGAAATCGACTCGTCATTTTCCAAGTGGGCTGGGACTCATCATTGGGGCTTCGACGCTTCGGCCTCTAGGAGGGTCGCGACGCAACATAAACGGGTTCTAACTCAGCTTCCTCGAAGGGGACTAAAACTCTTCGCTAACAGGCCCGCAGAAGCACTCGGCAGCGGACGTGACAAGTCGGGAGCGGACGGCAGCCCAGGAGGATTGGTCCAGGTACCACGGTCAATCTCCGGCGATATCCTCCATTCCCAGCAATTCGGAATATTTTATTGCATCCAAAACGATCGCGAACGGTGTATAGACAGCTCAGGTAATCTGAGAAGCCGCTGGAGAATGCGGCCGGCGGTGCCAACACGTGTGGATCGGATGGTAGCGGGCGGGCGGCGGGCGGAACGTCAACACGGCAGGAGTACGGCAGCAACTAACTGGTTGATGTGCGGGTGCTTTACTTCATATGCACCAATTCACCATTTCATCGGACGTCAGGCAGGGACGGTTACTGAATGTCGATGATGGGCCAGTAAATTATGTTATAGAGCTTTGCGGGATTTACACGAATGAATTAAATAGCTAGCGACATCTTTTAATGATGCCTTGACTCTGAATATTCACATTCTCATACCTCGATTTCACGGCTTTGAATTATTTTCCTCCGGAATATTTTCGGCCCGCCAAATGCGGGTGGCTTCAGTGGCCATCGATGTGTGGCGTCAGAATTTTTTTTCAACCCATTCAAAATTCCTCGACCTTTCAGCCAACAAGAGAGAAGAGTACTGTGGACGCGTTTGAATCTGAGTTCAAGTAACGCTGTCTAAAATAGAATGACTAATCTGAATAAAAATTGCCGTAATCATCTGAATTAGAATTGACCTCATCTGAAATTCAATGGAACTTTTCTAAAGTAGGTACATTGGTGTTTTCCAAATTACAACTGAAAAATCTGACCCACAAATGACGATTTCCAAAGTACAATTGACTAAACCAAACTACAATCAATGATCTCTAGAAATCATTTGACAAATCTAGATTACCACTCACACTTTCTGGAACTCAATCGACTCTCATCAATTACAACTGATAATTCCTGAAATAAAAATGATACTTTCTGACATACAGCTTAGAAAATTCGAAATTATGAGCGGATGTTGAGTTCGAATGAATTTTCTAGGTGATAGAAGGATGTCAAACTATCCGCCTCCCACGCCGAATCTTACACCAACCCCAGGAAGGCAACCTGGTGAGTTTTTTGTGATTAAAAAGGTAACAAAAACAACTTTTGGAAGTGGGATAAGAAAACTTGCTTCTACCGCGATAACTTTCCTAATTGAATATATCAACCAGGAGGCTTCCACGATAGCACTGGAAAATGCGGACAAATTGCTTTTGAGATATGTCCAGCATATTTTCCAATGACAGATGTAATGGGGATTATATCCAATCTGCCACTCACTATCTGCGCTTCACTAATGATTCAAAATTGATGACATCTAGTAATTGATATGCATGATTACGAGCATGATTATTTTCATTCAACTTCCAACTATCAAGGAAGAACAATAATTTGATGAAAGTGATCCAAACAAGGCATCCCTCAAATGTTTGGAAAACAGTTTCCGTCTAATATAGCTTTCATTCAATTCTATAATTATACAAGGTGTCTCAAAAGTATCCAAGTTCCAAGTCCAGAGCTTTATAGTTCCACTCAAGAACACCAGAAAAAAAAATAGAAAAACCAAATGACGTTTAGTTTTAAAGTTTTCACGACTAAAGGGTGAAAACTCGCCCCCTTCCCCATTTTGATTATCTGAAGTGATTTTGATGAACTGTTTGTGACTGAACAGTGAAAACCATCAACCACTTGTTGTGCACTGAATTTTGTTTCATGATACAGGGTAGGGTTTCTGCTTCACTTTTATTTTAATATTCAAGCATGTTTTCACTATAAGCGCGCCGTCTATAGCTTAAAAATTTGTTTATGTTCGAATTATTAGAATGTGACGAGATTTTTGGGGTTCATGGCCTAATCGTGGGTCGAGGGGCGAAAGGAAATATTATGTCTTTTTGCCGAGGAGCGAGGAGGTGCTAAGCACCTTGCGCAAGAAATGCTGAGGGACTCGCTCTGTATCTGGCGGTCGGAGAGGTGTTGTTTGTTTGTGTATACCCATGGTACGTACGTTTATAAATTGATGTCTGTACTAATTTCGTCTCGTTTTTGAACATTGCATTGAGTTTTGAATGTACCTCAATCATCATTTCTTGGGGTAGTTTACATTTTTGTCTGATAATTTTTGAACGCACGCATCATTTTCTGGTGGCTATTTATAATTCACACGGAGTATGTCTTTGTCTAAGCCCTGTGCACTGTTTCAAGTTTCACCTTGTATGAATTTGAGCTTGTTTATTCACATTTTATGTCATTATTTCGATGATGATCATGTCATTTCTTTTGTGTGAAATTTGTCTGTTATGTACTCACACAACTGTAATTTTTGTACGCCGTATTTTGGTCTGTGTCATGCTTTGATTTTCATGTAAATTTAATGTCAATTGTCCTCCGTCTATTTTTGTGGCTTTATATTTTTTTATGTCATTTTGATGCTTACTGCTAATTTGGTCAGATATTTGATATATCCATGTATTTTTCACGATCCCCATCGATATTTTATCATTGCTGATTTTATTATACTTTGTGGATTTGATTCCTTGTTGAATTTTATACATTATCTACTGATGTTTTCACTTGTGTTTACTGATGTTCCTTCGATTTTGTTTCACTAATTTCACGTACATTGAATACCTGAAATTATCAGTGAGTCGCTAGTCATTTTGTCACATATTTGAGTCTTCTTCTTCGGGCTTAACTTGATGGTTTGTTTGACGTGGTTCTTCCATTTTGTGCCTTGTTTCCGAATCCGTCACTTTGTCTTTTCTTTGACTGACAGTTTTGGCATCTTGTTTTTGTTGTGTTTCAATTGTTTTTATTGTGTCAGTCCTGTGTTCGGTGTTTTGGGAAAAGAATCATGAAAGAACTATTTTGCACTTATTTTGCTTGAGTAAGTGTAAATTTCTGTGCAATGAGCGTGTTTTATTGAGCTCCTTCTTCTCTCCCTCCGAGTCGTCTTACTCCTGAGCAAAAGCGGATCGTAGGGTTTTTAGAAGCGGATTTGAACGCGGGCACAACGAAAACAAAAACAGGCACAATGGAGGGTTCCAGATTCCAAATTCCAGATTTCAGACGATCGCAAACAGGCTAAATGAATGTCATGTCAGGGGGGTAGGGGGAGTATACACAACAGGTGGGTATTGGATCACGAAAATCCAGTCCTCTTCAATTATGTCTCCAAAATATTCCATTGGTCTCTGAAATAATTAGGAACATAATTATGACCTTTTTCCTTGCCACAGAAGAATTTTCAGTAGTGTTTTTGATGGAAAATGAGTTTTTATCATTTATGAGTCCCCCTTCATATTATTAGAATTTCGGTGCACACCTACTGATTGATCACCTTCACTGATGAGTCTATCATAAATTCATAAACAGCTCCCCAGAATGAATTTACTTAGGAAATAAACTTCACATTATCCCAAGATGAACGGACAAGTTGTCTTGATCAATCTCCACGCATCATAGAAACTGCTGTTAAGTGGCTTTAGAAAGACATCTGGCGTATTTTACAGTAACAGAGATAATGGGGATGATATCCATTCTATGACTTATGACCTGTTCCACTAGAAATCAGAAATTGATTGCATCTTGTCATTATTATGAATGATTATTCTCATTCAACTGCCAAAAAAGACTTGGTACAAATGGACGATACTGATTGAAGCAAGCAGCTAGATAACCATCTTTCTTCTGTTTTTTTTTTCAGGCGATATGAACTATCCGCCTCCCATGCAAAACTATCCACCTCCCATGCAAAACTATCCACCTCCCACGCCGTATCTTTCACCAAACTCAGGGAACCAACTTGGTGAGTTTTTCATACAACAACTTGTAACAAAAAGCACAGCCCTTGAAAGTTTATATACGTTTATATTAAGTATAAAGCTATATTATCAAATTATCATAGTGTTAGCCCATCTTTATTGTGTTACCAACTTTCTTCTAATTTTCTAGGCGACAGAATGTCAAATTATCCGCTTCCTATGCCGAATCCTACACTGAACCTAGGAAGCCAACTTGGTGAGTTTTCCATCTAACAACTGTAACAGAAAACACAGCCCTGAAAAGTTTAATAGGAAGAGTTGATTTCACAGCAATTACTCTCTCAACAAGATAGGTATATTCACCAGTTGTCTTGATAATTTTAACAAAAGCATAAAAAATTACAGACAAGTCGCTTAAAAAAAATATACAGGGTGTTTCGAAAATTAGTGCCATCTTTTCCACCCCTGATTTAGATTTCCAAAATATGAAGATTGTGCTATTTTTTATTTTTCAAAAGTGCCCCTGAAAAAAGTTACAGGCCTTGAGAGTTCAATTTTTTAAATCGTTTTTCATTCATAACTTCTACACAGCTGGGCCGATTTTGCCTAAATTCCAACCAGAGTGTGCTGAAATACGTCTCTATTAAACAATGATGGCGTATTTGAACAAAAGTTCCCAGTGGCGTAGATAGTGAGGGGTAGCTCCTTCCCCCCCCCACTTTCCACGTCCCTGAAGATTTTCCAAAACAGATTCCATTTTTAGATTACTGATTCAATTTTCAAAAAAAAGTTTATCCCGCAAAATTTTGATTTTGCTTCATTTTTGGAATATTTGAGTTTGAAACTTTGAAAAACATCTCGTAATCGCCACTTTTCAGGGCCCAGATTATTTTTTCCTGAAAAACTCCATGTCTCATAGCAAAAATTGTGGTTTATCAACTTAAAACACCTGAAAAACTTATTTCAGTTGAGAAATCATGAGTTTTCTTGCATTTCAATTTTTAATTTTCTGAAAAAAAATGTTGGACCCTGGAAAGTGGCGTTTCTGAAATGTTTTTCAAAGTTTCCAACCCAAATATCTTGAGAATGGAACCTCTAACCAAAATTTTGCAGGAGTAACTTTTTTTCCAAATTGAACAAGAAATCTAAAAATGTAATCAATTTTGGAAAATCCTTAGAGGCGTAGGGAGTGGCGGGGGAAAACGGAAGCTACCCCCCGCTATTCACGCCACTGGGGACTTTTATCAAAATACGCCATCATTGTTCAATAGAGACGTATTTCAGGACACCATGGTTGAAATTTGGACAGTATCGGTTCAGCCGTATTAAAGTTATGATTGAAAAACGAATTTAAAAATTGAACTTTGAAGGTCTGTATTTTTCTTAGGGGCACTTTTGCAAAATAAAAAAAAAGCACAATCTTCCCCGCAATCTTCATATCTTGAGAATCTGAATCTGAGGTGGGAAGGATGGCACTTATTTTTGAAACACTCTGTATGGCCTATTTCCCAGTGTCAAAGATAATGGG
Source organism: Anaspis maculata (assembly GCA_949128115.1). Classification (NCBI taxonomy): domain Eukaryota; kingdom Metazoa; phylum Arthropoda; class Insecta; order Coleoptera; family Scraptiidae; genus Anaspis; species Anaspis maculata. Next base: position 4,594,916 of record OX421964.1, read on the forward strand.
GATGATATTCATTCTACTGCCTGTTATTGGCGCCACTTGAAATTCGAAAATGTGATCATTTGACAAATCTGGATTTTCACTTAGGTACACTTTCTGGGACTCAATCGACTCATAATAATTACAACTGATAATTCCTGAAATAAAAATGATACTTTCTGAACTACAGCTGAGAAAGTTCAAAATTATTGGCAAATGTGAAGTTCGAATGAATTTTCTAGGTGACAGGAGGATGTCAAACTATCCGCCTCCCACGCCGAATCTTACACCAAACTCAGAAAGGCAACCTGGTGAGTTTTTTGTAATCAAAAAGGTAACAAGAAAACAGCCCTTGGTGGTGGGATGAGAAAGCTTGGTTCTCCCGTGATAACTTTCCTAATAAAATATAATTAACCAGGAGGCTTCTACGGGAGCACAAGAAAATGTAACCAACTTTTTTTCAATTTTCTAGGCGATAGGATGTCAAACCATCCGCCTCCTATGCCGAATCCTACACCAAACCTAGGAAGCCAACTTAGTGAGTTTTTTATCTAACATCCTGTAACAAAAAGTACCGCCCTAGGAAGGGTAATGGAAGACTTGTTTTTACCGCAATAACTTCCTTGATAATAAGATATACCTATACATCGACCAGTTGTCTTGATAAATTCAAACGGAAGCATAAAAAATTACAGACAGACAAGTCGCTTTTAAAAAAACATGTGGCGTATTTCCCAGTGTTAGAGATAATGGGGATGATCGATATTCATTCTACGGCCCATTATCGGTGCCACTTAAAATTCGAAAATGAGATCATTTGACAAATCTGGATTTTCACTCACACTTTCTGGAACTCAATCGACTCATATAAATTACTACTGATAATTCCTGAAATAAAAATGATACTTTCTGAACTAAAGCTGAGAAAGTTCGAAATTATTGGGAAATGTGAAGTTCAAATGAATTTTGTAGGTGACAGGAGGATGCCAAACTATTCGCCTCCCACGCCGAATCCTACACCAAACCCAGAAAGGCATCCTGGTAAGTTCTCTATGATCAAAAAGGTAACAAAAAAAAAAGCCCTTGGCAGTGAGATGAAGAAATTTGGTTCCCCCGCGATAACTTTCTTGATACAATATATTAACGAGGAGGCTTCTACGAGAGCACAAGAAAATGTAACCAACTTTCTTTCAATTTTCTAGGCGATAGGATATCAAACTATCCGCCTCCTGTGCCGAATCCAACACCAAACCCAGGAAGCCAACTTGGTGAGTTTTTTATCTAACACCCTGTAAGAAAAAATACAGCCCTGGGAAGGTCAATGGAAGACTTGTTCCCACCGCAATAACTTCCTTAATTATAAGATATACCTATACATCAACCAGTTGTCTTGATAAATTCAAACGGAAGCATCAAAAATTACAGACAGACAAGTCGCTTTTAAAAAAACATGTGGCGTATTCCCCAGTGTTAGAGATAATGGGGATGATATTCATTCTACGGCCTATTATCGGTGCCACTTAAAATTCGAAAATGAGATCATTTGACAAATCTGGATTTTCACTTACATTTTCTGGAACTCAATAAATAAAATAAATAAATAATTTATTTTACTCATTTGACCGAGACAACAGTGTGACAACAGTCGGGGAGGAGAAAAGACTATGAGTTACACTTAAATAACACAATTTAACAGGTATATAGAACAAATACATACACAAATTCACAACAATGTATACTTATTATTGAACAAGTACAACAAGTTCAACAAGTGCCTACCAATCGCAGGCCAAAAAAGGTCAGGCCAAAAAGATAAGGTCAATCGACTCATATTGATTACAACTGATAATTCCTAAAATAAAAATGTTACTTTCTGAACTACAGCTGAGAAAGTTCAAAATTATTGGCAAATGTGAAGTTCGAATGAATCTTCTAGGTGACAGGAGGATGCCAAACTATTCGCCTTCCACGCCGAATCCTACACCAAACCCAGAAAGGCAACCTGGTAAGTTCTTTATGATCAAAAAGGTAACAAAAAAAAACAGCCCTTGGCTGTGGGATGAGAAAATTTGGTTCTTCCGCGATAACTTTCTTGATACAATATATTAACGAAGAGGCTTCTGCGAGAGCACAAGAAAATGTAACCAACTTTCTTTCAATTTTCTAGGCGATAGGATATCAAACTATCCGCCTCCTGTGCCGATTCCTACACCAAACCCAGGAAGCCAACTTGGTGAGTTTTTCTATCTAACACCCTGTAACAAAAAATGCAGCCCTAGGAAGGTTAATGGAAGACTTGTTTTCACCACAAAAAACAAAGTGGGATCCTGGATATCTGGATTATTAGCAGAATATCATATCAATCATTTTCTCTCGCGTAAAGTCATTTTTCTTTGTTCGACATGATTCAGACTGACTAACTGAGAGTTGCGTACTATTTGGCTTGTCTGTCATTCATCACGACCAGCTCAATTTGTGAAAAAAAAACCAAAAAATTACAAATTTTGTAAAAATTTCCGATTATCTCAAAAAAAATTGAGTTCAAGGGTAAGGTACCCCCAGTAAAAATAGAAGAAGATAAAAAAAGCTATCAGATAACGTTATAAAATTATAGGCATGCTAGTTGAAAAAATGAGTTATGAGACTTTGAAAATTATAAAGTTTGATTTTTTTTTGTGAAGGCCCTGTATCAAGAAATCGCAATTTTTTGACATTGAGATATTGGTCTTTGACTTGACTATCACCATGTTAAGCATCATCTCTTAGTTTCGGAAAGCAAGGCCGCTACGATTTTTTCAAGATAACTGTGGAAATGCGTTTTTTTCAGTTTTCAATTTTTAGTTGGTAGCACTGTCACACAATTGGAAAACAAAAATACAGGCATATGACAGTTGAAAATGATGAACTCGGAAATGCAGAAAAATATAGGGTGTTCCATTCAAAAAAATCAACGTTTTGTTGATCCCGTCAAGCTGGAAATAATTATAGGTTATAGGTCTTAATCAACCATATAACTTCTTTCCCATATTTTTTTCTCTACCTTGAACGGTAAGACCGCTATGGGATAATTACGCTAGGATGGACCAGCCTGTATGTATGGACATACTTGATACAGAGAAACACAGATGAATAAATACTTCACACTGTGACAAATGAATAAACTAATACGATACACAGCCATAGAGTGAGGATAAGCCTGCAAACCTCACTAAGCTGTTTGAAATTATTCTTGAAGTGTATAGAACTCATTAGACTGTGAGTGGTGTTTGACTTTACTTTTGAAGATAGAGAAAGTTTTTTGCATTTCTAATCTCCAACGGCAAGTGATTGAACATTTTTGCAATTCGAAAACAAGTACATCTTGTATCGTCTTGTATTCAAAATGTGTGATTATTCTCATTCAACTCTCAAGGCAGAACCACAATTTGACGATATTGATTGGAGCCAGGCAAATCGTTTGAATGTTGAAAAACGATTCGAGTATAAATAGTCTAGGCTCAATTTTTGAAAAGTGCTCTCTAAACTGTGTTCAGCGGCATGGAAAGGTTACCGGTTGGCGATAAAATTTTCAGACTAATTCGATCCAGCTGGATTCGAAAATCCCGGTTTCCAGAACAAAAAATGGTGCCTTCTGGGGCGGAGCCCCTATTTTCGTCAATTTTTCCAATTTCAAGTTTTTCCAATTTTTTGCGTTCAACCAGCTAGAAGTCGAAAACCATAGTAAATACGGCAAATTTTTCCACATAGTTCTAATGCTGGGTAATTTTTCAAGCGTTCAGAACAGTATTCATTTTTCAAATGTTCATAGTTGCCTTTCCAAATCATTAGAAACCCAAGAAGTACAAAAATATGATACAAAAACTTCGACCTATGGGGAACTACATCAGTTTTTTAAAATAAGTCCATACAAATGCCAGATCATGTGTGGAGAAAACTTTCAAAAATATTTTGGGAAAGTTTGGTTGCTCCAAAACTCACAGTTGAGGAGTTATAAATTTTTCAATCAACAGGCAACAGGCAGGTATAGCCCAGTCAATCTAGACTTTATATCATAAATACCGAGAACAAATTCGCTCAAAGCTGATTTTCAGTCAAGTGAGTCCTTAGACCATGAGAACTCAGTAGAAATTTTCTCGGACTTTCCCGCGTGTGCTTCATGGTCTTCCAGGTCTTTGAATGTTTTGAGTCGCTGTAAATTGCAGTACTCGCCTGGAATTCGCAACACGGCACGGCCGCAAAAATGATCAGATTGAGCCCGAACGGGTCTCAAACGAAAAAAAGTAAGTCATAAAATGTCTTACGATGCATATGACTAATGGCGGGCCACTTCCGGTAAACGCGGAGCCAGCCAAATTCAAATTTTTGCACCTCAGTCAAATCAGTACGGGGAAGAGAGTAAAAAAATCGTCACAACCTCGGAAAAAACATTGGCGTCCTAAAAATTTGGAATTCTGTTTACAACTGAATGCCCTATTACTTATTCAAAATCTGCAAAAATCGCACCTCGGGGTTCTGAGTGATTGGAGAACAGGGTTGGAAAATTGCAACTCAAAGTGGAGGGGATGAAATTCTTCAATCCATTGGAAGCAAATACGTCGTAATTCAATGTATCACATCATGTTGATACTATTTTGGCATAAAAAGTGTCGATCATTGTTGAAGGGGAGTCGGAGAGGGGGGGGGGAAGCGAAGCCCGGCTAGGTGGCTCTATCTGTTTTCCAGGCCATATAAAACCGATCACGACAAGTTTGGTATCGTTTCCGACTAAATTCAATCTCCTGAACTCGAATCTGATGTGTAAATTTGAAAAAAAAAAGCTCAAACAAGTTAACTTGAAAGAAACTTGTTTTTTATTTGACAATTTCTATAGACGGTTCAATCACGCCACACTGCTTTTGGTAACCTTCCTTAGTGCATAAAAGATTAAATTTTTTAATATTAAAGGGTCAACGGGAGAGAATTAGCCCCTAGTATTTTGGTTACTTTAAGGTATTTCGAAACAAAGTTTAGGAAAAATAATCAGTGATCCATTCGTGAAACAAGGTGCATGAGACAAGAAATTCATTATACTAGGGTGGTGGGTCATAAATCATGAGAATCTACTTTTCCTCAGAAGAACTAAGGTGCATAAATTCGAGTAGTTTTTGAACCGATATAGACCACAAGATGACTAGGTCATTTATACAGCAACGAAGATTGCCAAAACAGCATTGCATTGCAGTTTAGCGTAATTTTTCATAGACACCGTGAGAAATTGAATATCGCCCCTACGACTCACACCCGACGCTCGCAGGCCAATTTCCCTGGAACTACGGCAGATACGTGAAAGTGATACCTACGCATCTTTTTTGTAGACAATTTGATGGCCTTTTATTTGAACAAAACCGTTTTCCGATGGGATCGCTATTTATGGAGATAATTGGAAGAAATACTCAATTACACCAATAATCCAAGATGGCGCCGACTCTACACCTCCTATATCGATGAGTACTTTTTACACAATAATCAACAAGCTCTCGAAATCATCTACACGATTTATTTTCGCTATTTTTTCCTCGTTGACTGGGCTAAATAGGTAATTTCATGCTCTTTGACTCACACTGCCTCTGACATATTGATAATTTTATCCAGATAAAGTGTTACTGCTGTTGTTTAGTATCACCCGATCTGAAAAAATACACTTGGAATCATGAAAATTGTGAACAGAATCGAACTGAACAAATTTTTTTTTTCTGTTTCTGGTTCCTAGTAAAATCATAGTGCTAGAACAATTACCATGGGAAATGTATAGCTTGCATTTAAAACCAATTCCAATTGACCAGGGGAGTTCAAAAACCTAAAAAATGACACTTAAATTGTAATCCTAGGACTCCTAGAACCCTGAAACAAGACATTTCCGGTTTACTTGCTCCTTGTCCGCCATCTTGGATTTTGAAGCTTCCGGTAAAGTTTTTGAAGTGGAAACCGCGATTTTCATATTCAGCGATGTCGAATTAGTCTATAACGTCATGTTGTCAAACAATAATAGTAAATGCCGCTGAACTCTCTTGATTTTTGTTTTGTGCCTAGTCTAAAAATGAATATAAGTTTATATCATAGCTTTATTGTGGTGTGAACCCATATTAGGTAGCCTCCTTGCTTCTTATTTTCTAGGCGATAGGATGTCAAACCATCCGCCTCCGAAACCAAATCCTACACCAAACCCAGAAAGCCGACCTGGTGAGTTTTTTATAGCAAAATGTAACAAATAACACATCCCTTGAAAGTGTGATGGAAAAACTTGGCTCCCCTCAATCCCGCAATGCAGTAAATCGAATTTTAGAAAGTCTCAAGTGTAATTCAGATTTGTAAAATGAATTTCAGGAAGTGTCATCTGCAATCCAGACTGGTCAATTGTATTTCAGAGAGCGTCAATTTATCTTCAGAAAATCTCAATTGTTGTTCGGCCGTGTCAATTTTGATTCAGAAAATTACATTTGTAGTTCGGAAGAAACAGTTACAATTCAGATTGCATTTTTTTACAAATTTTGTTAAGACAGTTGTATCATTTGTATTTCAGAATAATCAATTTATTCACAGAAAGCGTCAATTGTAATTCAATTTTGTTGAATGAAATTTCAGAAAGCGGTTATTTTAATTCCGATTTTCCAAGTGCAATTCGGCAAATGTCAATTGTATCTCAGAAAGCGTCGAATGAAATTCCGAACAGTACATTGGACACACCGATCACACGCCTCCGGTGAAGATAATATTCTCCACCTTCTGCACTCTCTCTACTCTTGACGTTCAATATAATTGTGTCCACGTGACTCCGAAGTGGTATTGGTGAAGATGGATTGAGAGTGTTTTATGTACATGATGTAGGTTCATATTATTCAGTTTTTTAGGACTATCCCTAGATAAGGATTTCTTTTGGTGGCCATCGATCTGTGGCGTCAGAATTTTTTTGAACCGTTTTAAAAATTTTCCGGTCCACCAGCTTACAAGAAAGGTAAGTACTGTGATTGCACTTGAATCTAAATTACAAAAAATTGACGCTTCCTGAAGCACAATGACTCATCTGAATGGAAATTGCTTACATCACCTGAATTACGATTCATTTCATCTGAATTCAAATTGAACTTTTCTGAAGTCCATACTGAAGTTACAACTGAGAAATCTGAGCCACAAATGACGCCTTCTGAGAATTATTCGACATGTCTGAATCACCACTCACACTTCCTGAAGCTAAATCGACTCATAAATTACAACTGATCATTTCTAAATTAAAATGACACTTTCTGAATTATAGCTGGAAAAGTTGTAGTAATCCGAAATTGATGACATCTTCCCATTCCCAGATCCATGATCATATATTGTGATCATTTAGATCATAGATAATATGAGTATAGCTTTTCGTGAATAGTATATTGTAGGTACCTATGTAGTATGAACCCAAACTAGGTAACAACCTTTCTTTCAATTTTCTAGGTGATAGGAAGACGTCAAACTATACGCCTCTTACACAGAATCCTACCCCAAACGTAGGAATGCAACTCGGTGAGTTTTTTGTATAAACAAGGTAACAACCCTAGTGGAAATGTGCCCCCTTAGTCACATTCCCATGGGTACGTTGAGCACATCCTCATTGTGCACATGAGTACATTGAGCATATTTCCATGGTAGTTATGGTACACATGGGTAGGTACATTGGGCATATCTCCATGGTGCACATGGGCACATTGGCCATTCGAAATGTGCTCATATGGGCACATTATGGGCACATTTTCACTAGAGAAAAAACGAACCTTGGAAGTGGAATATAAAAACATGGTTCTAACGCGATAACTTCCCTAATTAGATATACCTATCAACCAGTTGGCTTCTACTGAAGCATGGGAAAATGCAGATAAATTGCTTCTGAGAGATATCTAGCATATTTTCCAGTAACAGGTATAATGGGGACTATATCCATTCTACCACCTACCTACTGTATGCGCTACTTATTATTCGAAACTGATGACATCATGTCGTTGATAATATGCGCATAATAATTTTCATTCAACTACCAAGGAAGAACCTTCATTTGATGGAACTGATTGGAGCAAGCCACCCCTGAAATATTTGGAAAACAACGTATAATATACCCATACCTAGTTTTCATTTAATATTTATATCATGCAGAGTATCTCAAAAGTATCCAAGTTCCAAGTCCAGAGCGGTATCCAGAATCCACTCAAAAACACTTGAAAAATTCTTGGAAAAAATCACTGACGTGATTTATTATAATTTATATTTATATTTATACGTCAAAGGTCAGAATTCGCCTCCTCCCCTATTTTAATTATTTGAAGTGATTTTGATCAACTGTTCGTGATGGAAGGAACAGTAAAAATCTACAACTAGTGGTTGTGCACTGAATTTGGTTTCACGATACAGGGTGGGTGATAACTCACGAAAATTGACACTTCTCCAATTATGTCTCTAAAATGTTCCATTGGTCCCTGAAATAATCTAGAGCATATGACCCTTTTCTCTGTTACAAAAGAATTTTCAGTGGCGTTTCTAAAAAGAAATGAGTTTTTGTGATTTATGAGCAACCCTTTATATAAAATAGAATTTCAGTGCACACCCAGTGATTGATAACTTTCACTGATTAGTCTACCTACTATAAACAGCTTTCCAGAATCACTCCACTTACGAATTGAACGTCTCTAATTTTCAAGATGGAAGAAGCGTGGAAATATTCCCACTGACGGAACAAAATAATGACTTTCCGAATGAAAAGTACATACTAGAAAAAGGTAGATTTTTTTTGATGCTGGTACTGGAGAACTAAAATAATATAGCGAAACACTGTGTCTACAGCTTCCATTTCTGGAGAAAACTACCGCCTTCTGGTATGTACTTTTCATTTGAAAAGTCATTCGTTTCGTCAGTGGAAACATTTTCACACTTCTTTCATCTTGTAACTGAGTCGACGGTTCTAAGAAAAAAACACTCACTAACTTTCTAGATATTTTTTTCGTCTTTTTGAGTGGATCCCATGCGTTCTGGACTCGGAAAACAATACTTTTGAGACACGCTGTATTATGACAATATGTACCAATATCACATTGCCAGTTTTTTTTAAATTTTCTAGTAAGTGTGATGCCAGAATACAGGCCTGATAGAATCGACCTAGGTGAGTTTTTTCTTATAACAACCTGTAACAAGAAATACAATCTTTGGAAGTTTGGTGGGAGAACTGAGTTTTCCGCAATAACTTTTCTTGTAACGATCATCGATCTTTCTTATAAGATGATGGAACAATTGGAGGTGAACTGCTTTCAGAAGATTTCTGGCGGATTATCTATTACCGGAGAACATGGAGATGATAACTATTTCACCCTCCATTATTCTGCGCCCCTAGTACCTAACTTGAAACTGATTGTATTTTGTGAATCAAGCATGATTATTTTCGTTTCATTTCCAAAGAAGAAACACAATTTGACATCATGTTTGGAGCCAGCATTCGTTTGGAGGGGTAAACCACTAATGGAATTCTTGTACACCGGTTTCCAATGATTTTTAAGTGATGATGATTCCCGATCATTCCAGATGATTTCCAATTATTTCCATGGAAGTGTACCCCAGATTTCCAAGATGGTTCACCCCTCGATTCGTTTTAATGTTTAAAAAACCATTTGCGTACGATAAGGATATGAGTTGAAACTATAGATATAATGTAATATGAACCTTGACTACATTACTATATCTTCCTCAAAATTTCTAGATCAGGTGCCAAACTTTTTGCCTAGCATGCCGAATCGCATGACAAAACTACAAGGTTAACCTGGTGAGTTTTTCATACAACTTTTGAAAATTTGATGAAGAAACTGGGCTTTTGCGCAACAAAGTTCCCAATAACAATTATTGACCAGTTGTCTTGATCTCTTCCACAAGAGGATGAATAAAATAGCGGAAAAGTTGCTTCTGTATCTGGCGTATTTTCCAGCAACAGAAATTATGCATGGAGATGATAATATACATTCTACCAAACCTATTGTCTCCGCCACTAGCTGTTCGAAATTGATTGCAATCAATATGCATGATTATCTCTATTCAGCTACCAAAAAAATAGGCCAGTCAAATTAGAACAAATTTTTCCGTTTGAGGGAAAAAACTGTTGGAGTTCTGAAAATTTGACAGTAATGTCCGATAAGGTGTACTGTTGAACACACTAAAAGTCTCCAACTGTACCTATTGAGCTTGAGCCGCCATCTTGGAAAAATGGTCCTTCGATGCAGTTTTCTGCTCATATTTCGCTAATCATCAGAGATATTCAATTAAGTTTGATAAAAAATCAAGGCTATAAAATTGTCTACAAAAATTGTTTCATACCGATTTTTTCTCGTATCTGTTACATTTAATAGAATTAAATTAACAAAAAAAAAATAAAGAAAATGAGCGATTTTTTGCCTATGGCTAGAGATATTGTCTTCAAAATTTGTGAAGATGTTGGCAGTCTACATCAAAGCTAAACGTGACAGTTAAGATAGAAAAAAAAATTGCGAAAATATTTTTTTATTTTTTTTTTAAATTAAGCAAAAATTTGGTTTTTGAGTTTGACATTTCCAACACGGCGGAGTAAAGGTTTAAATCAAACATCAATCAGTTTTTATATTTACATATTGCAAGACAAGATTTCATCAGTATATTGTGCCTTCACGAGCTTCTGGAATGCTCGATATGAATTAAGCTGAAAGAATAATAGCTAAGTCCAAAAAGTGTTGTCGATTGGTTCTGGAAGTAACATTTCAAAACAAAAGACATCAGCAAAGGATATACAGGAGGTCCAAAGGTTATTCAACTGTATATGAGCCCCATATTGATGTGCCTTGTCCAAAATAGCACAAAAGAATCAATCAAAATGTTAAAATCCACCCTGTATAACAAAAAGTAACGATACAAAATGGAAATAGTAGATCATACCTGGTGCCAAAAATACAGCCTTCACATTTCTGGAAAAAAGAACAAAATTGATTGACTTATTTGGAAGTTATTGGTCGTCAAACTTGACTTTACAAATTTCAGCCAGTCAAATGGGGAAAAGTAGAGAGAAGTAACTGTCGGAGTTTCAGAAATTTGACAGGGATGTTCGCTAAGGTATACTAATAAACATACTAAAAGTCCCCGCCTCTACCTGTTGTGCTCGAGCCGCCATCTTGGAAAAATAGTAATAAACTTGATCGAAGGACCGTTTTTCCAAGATGGTGGCTCAAGCGTAATAAGTAGAGGCGGGGACTTTTAGTATGTTCATAAGTATACCTTAGCAAACATTCCTGTTGTATTTCTGAAACTCCGACCGTTACTTATCTCTACTTTTCCCTATTTGACTGGCTGAAATTTGTGAAGTCAAGTTTGAGGACTAATAACTTTCAAATAAATCAAATAATTTTGTTTTTTTCTTCAGGAATGTAAAAGCTGTATTTTTGGCACCAGGTATGATCTACTGCTTCCATTTTATATCGTTACTTTTTGTTATACAGGGTGAATTTTCACATTTTGATCATTCTTTTGTACTATTTTGGATAAGGCACATCAATATGGGGCTCATATACAGTTGAATAACCTTTGGACCTCCTGTATATCCCTTGCTGATGTCTTTTGTTTCGAAATGTTTCCTTCAGAACCAATCGACAACACTTTTTGGACTTAGCTATTATTCTTTCAGTTTAATTCATATCGAGCATTCCAGAAGCTCGTGAAGGCACAATACTTATGAAATCTTGTCTTACAATATGTGAATATCAAAACTGATTGATGTTCGATTGAAACCTTTACTCCGCCCTGTTAGAAATGTGAAACTCGAAAACCAAGTTTTTGCTTAATTAAAAAAAAATAAAAAAATATTTTCGCAATTTTTTTTTCTATCTCAACTGTCACGTTTAGCTTTGATGTAGACTACAACATCTTCACAAATTTTGAAGACAATATCTCTAGCCATAGGCAAAAATCGTTTTTTTTTTTTGTTTTTTTTGTTGATTTAATTTAATTAATTTCAACAGATTCGAGGAAAAAATCGGTATGAAACAATTTTTGGAGACATTTTTATGGCCTTGATTTTTCATTAAACTAAATTGAATATCTCTGATGATTAGCGGAATATAAACAGAAAACTGGATCGAAGGACCATTTTTCCAAGATGGCGGCTCGAGCTCGATAGGTAGAGTTGGGGACTTTTAGTATGTTCAACAGTACACCTTACCGGACATGACTGTCAAATTTCCAAAACTTCAACAGTTTTTTCCCTCCAGCTTTCCTTATTTGACTGGCCTAAAAGAACCATCATTTGACCAAATTGATTGATCAATGAATTCAATTGAAATTGAATTTCACATCGATTTTTGTGGGACTTTTCTATTTTCAATAAGTACAATAATTTGGATCTTTCTGTTCAGAACTCTTCAACCAAAACCAGGTGAAAAATCACAAATAGGAGAAGTCGGAGGCTTCAAATTTGCAACATTTGAATATCCCAGAATGTTGGTAAAGTTGGGACAAAAAGGACCTTCCGTCATCCAATGGAAAACTTTTATCTTCTTAATAACTAAGTATTTGTTAATAAATTGTTTCTGAAATATGTCTTATATTATTGACCATTATTTATGCATGTGGAATGAGCTGATCACATACAACGCCAATTCTTATTTGCACTATTGCAAACGATACAAGCTGTTCCAAATTTCATCAAGATCGGACCGGAATCGGAAGTTCAATAAGGCGGCCAAGCCAAGATTAAGGTGAATCCTGGAGTTGATTTCATCAGTCATGGAACGCCGTTAGAGGCCAAAGCATGCTGCAAGTTTCATCACAATCGGTACACTCGGAAAAAAGCTCAATCTAGGGTCCAAGAGCTGCATCTCAAGTCCGACTTGTAGCCTGTGCAGCGGCCAAGTGAGCCACGTGATTCTTCACAGCCAATAGCCAGAGCATATCGATGACTTGCGCCGGTGACGCAGCTTATCGCAGGTTGCAGGTCGGACTTGGAATTTAGCCTGAATATTGTCAAGGGCTGTCCAGAATTCGATTATAGGATGTACCAGAATTGAAGCCTGAATTGGAAGGTAAGACGACAGCCCTTGACATTATGGTGGAGGCGCCGGGTGTGTATAAGATAGTTAATTATAGCGGGTCAAGGTCATGACACAATTGGAAAAAGCCCATTGTCTACCCAATGGACATAAGCCATCCATCGTAAAAAGTGACAGAGCTTCAACTTTATTCCACGAGGAGGAGTTCATGTTCTGAAATTTGTACAGAGACAGACAGACGTACAGATCTAATCTCTAAGAACTTGACACAAGTATTGATGAAATGGGATCGACTGTTCTTGTTCCCTTTCATGGGTTAATTGATCCAAAGAAACTCGATCAACTGAATTTTGAAACAAAGAATCAGTCTCAAAGTTCAGAGGGGTCATGCTACATCTGTGCTGGCAACTTCAGCACCCACTGTTTATTCCTGTGTCTACTATACACGTCAACAGTTCCTTTGCTTGCGCTTGGGTATCGCTGATACTGCTCGTTCTTATCCGCTCGTTATCACTTTGGATTAAATACTGCCCTGTGGGCCGATCGTGGTGCTTATATTATATACCCGGCATACCGTTTCTAGGCGACTCTCGAAAAATCATACAGTTTTCGCATGCATACTGTGGGCTCTGGAGGCGCAGCGCCTCCGCCAAATCGGCCGATCTTTCCTACTCGGCTGTTGAAATCTCCACGAGTGGAGTTTCATCTGATAAGGTACTTCGTGTAGTTGTCCAACTAAATATATACTCAACTTTTCCAATTTTACTTTCACAAAGTTTACAGCTATTTTGAAAATTGGGCACTTTTGAACAATGTTGTATCAATTATACTCAATTTATATTTTCCATTAATCAAAGCTCTAGTCTTTCACATTTGTATAGTATCGCATGAAATCTCTTCGCGGTCTCTTGTAGGTCTTTAGTTTTCAAGTTGAACTTTTTGAAGAAGTTGACCACGCTGTCTCCAGCTGTACCTCTTGCTAACCCCTTTACTGCTGGATCTCGTTTACCAATAAGTTTCTCTTTCTTTGGACTTTCATCTTCCTCTTTGTATAGAAGGGAATGCAAGAATTGTAAATATTGTGACGGATTTTGCGTTCGAGTTTTGTTCTAACTGAATGAATAAATAAATTTATGAATAAAATATTTATTCGTATAATACCCAATTTTAAATTGTTTTTCGGTTGGGTGGCATCAGAGCAGTCAAAAAAGTTCAACCCTGCCTCTTACACAGACCCCTAATCATTATTATCAGCGTATTGTTCATTGAGTATTATTTTATGTTGTGTATACTAAAAGCATAATTTAATAATATTATTATCAATGATTGAATGAATAATTTATTTCATTTATTTGACCGATACAACTAACAGTGTAAGTGATAGTCAGGAAGCGAATGTGTTTTTCAAGCCCTTTGAGTGATTATGAAATGGTTGACTCTTTGTTCCACTACAAGTATGGATAAACTCCAACTTTTCCGGTAATTCTCTCGAAAAAACATTGACGAATGGAGAATATTCTCCATGCTTGCCCGTTGCAATCCATTCAAGGGTTACCTACGTAGAAATACCTGATTGAACTTGAGAAGTACAGTTGAAGCTGGTTGTTACAGTCTAGAAGGAGTCGGTTGTGACATGGCACTGGAGGGCAGAAGTCCAAATTTTTGACTGAATCTCTTGAAACTCCCAGAATGAGTAGGTACTATAAAAAAAACACTTCAAGGAAGAATAGTAACCAAAATTACTCAAAATAGAGGTTAAAACAGCGGGTGGAGAATAGGAAAACGAGATAAAAAAAATTATTTCGAATTTTATAGGCCTCTGATTTTGGTTTTGATAATGAAGCTTTTTTTTTGTTTCACTGCATCAGGATTATAGTATGTTATTTAATTTTGAGTATCCACCATTGGATACTTCAAGAAAAGTGTTGAATGATTACCCGTAACAACTTGTCCCAAGCTTGTAACAAGGTGACCCCGACATGGGTCATGGACTGGACATGGGGTGATGAAGGTCATCTCGAAAATCTGTAAGAAAAATGACTGCTGAATGGTACACTACCACTACAAATAGCCTTCAATGAGCTTTCACCACATTCACCCATGGTCATTCCAAATATGTCATTTTAGGCAGATCTCCCCTATACGAATAATCAGTTGAACGGTTTAGAAGTGAAGCGTGTCACAAGAAGTGCGACTGACTGCTGCACATATCGACATCTGATAGAAATCAGAAGTTATAGAACCATTTCAAGACCTCACCATGCAGTAGGTCGAAGTGGCAATAAGATGAAATGTCGGATGCAACAGGTACAACTGATGACGAGGGTGACCAAAAAGAAACGCCTATGAACATTATTCTTGTGAACCTTTGACGACGAAATATCGAAATAAATGTTCTTTTGATGTAGCACACATTAGTCCATCGTACTTTTGTTACAATTCAATGTTTCAAAGGGAAACCTCAATTTTTTGACGGAAAATATACCAATCATGACTTTACATTCACAATCATGTTTGTCACTTTGTAAGCATCCATTATGGGCCACGGATATATACCTCCTTTGTTTTGCAACACATTCTAGAACCCATACATCAACAATAGGCAATAACTAATTGGTGTTCAAAACTCTGATATTGATAACTGATACAACCTTTTGAATGTTGTCGTAAAGCTCTTATTTAACAAATAGGTATTGAACACTGTTTCTATTCCACGTATTGGCTATTTTCATTCTAACAAACATAATATACAATTACCCTGGACAAATCAACATGGCGAAAATTATCATCGTGTTCGTTTTTGTCTTGGCGGTTGCAGTAAGATGATCTGTATTTTATTTTTTCAATCTTCAAATTTCCTGCCGGCATTGGCATATTTACCTCAATTTTCGTTTTCTTTTTGCACAGCATAACAGCGCAGCCTCAAAGATCCAGAAGAGAGCTGAAGGTAAGAAAAGTATACTTTGAAAATGAGACGCTGCAGATAAACACTTTTTGACAAATTCCAAATGACACATGATTCCAATATTGACAAGCAACAACTGTGAATTGGATGGCACTTTTCACGAGCTGTATTCTTTTTGGATGAAAAAAATCAGAAATTGTCGATGCTTTCTTTATTTTATTGAACTTTTTGCATGATGTTAGACCCTGTCTCATCAAACCTGCCATGAATACCATGATACCTACCTTATGTCATTCAAATTTTGCTCATCTGGAGAGAATCGACAAAAAAGGGAGCAAAAAAGTATTAAAGATTTCCACTGAAATTCCTTCAACATTTCATTAATCTTCTGCATTCTGCATCATCTTTCAGCCATTCCAAGAGCTGGCTGCTCGAATTTGTATTTTTTTTTCCTAATTTTGGATGTTTGTCCTTCCACAGATCTGCAAGAGGCGTTGGAGATCTTATCCAGATGGTAAGTGCGACATATTATTCTCATTCTACAAAAATAATTGGGCGCCAGGGCAAAAGAGGCAGCTCAATCACATGGTTTGGTGGAATCAAATTGAGTGATGGTGAAAGCGCTTTATTTCGTGAAGCAAGAAATGCTAAGATCCCCTTCCTTTTACAACATTTGATGCTTATGTGTGGTGGTCAGCGCATTCGACTACCACTCCAGAGGTCGCGGGTTCGATCCCCACCTGGGACGGATTTTCGCCTCGAAAACAAGCTTCTCTGTTCTGTTGGAATGCTTGCTAAATGCAAGACGTGTCGCATAGCACGTAAAATACGATCGATGGTGCCGACCCTTTGCGATGTTGGTGGTCGTTAAAAATCCCCACTCTGTGTTGGAACAAACAGGAGTTCGGCAAAATTTCCGGTATAGTGGAGCAAAGCATTCACTGGCGTCGGTGTTAGGCCTCGTTGCGGAAATAGGCTGACATTGATAAACGAATAAAAAAAGTCATCAGCTAGAAGTCCAGAGGGAAAAAGCCCTATCTATTTTAGCAACGCTGCCTACCCAAAAGTCATTCGACGAAATGTTTCTCATTTCACGTTGACTCATTATATTTTATTCATGTTTTGTTTCAATAAACTACTTTCACACCACAAAAAATTACCAGTGATATTAGGTGTCTGACAACATTTGAGAAACTTTCATTGGGCTTAAACTATCAGAATTATCTCTATGTCGAATATTCAGAATTTGGGCATTGGCCCTATCCTCCCGGATAGTATTGACTCACTACTCAATCTTTGCATTTTCTACCTGATGTTGCATCACCTTTTGTTGACACCTCAAATTTTTCCCTCATGTTAACCCATAAAGTCATCTGTTCACTCCGAACACGTCTCTGGCCTCTAACTCGAAGCTCGAACTTGGCGTTGAAGTTGAACAAGTCTGAATATATCCAATAACTATTCATCCAAACCAACTGTATTGAACCTCCAATGAATTGGTATGAAATACAGCAATAAATGCATAGTTGATTTATTGTGAATTACACACAGACAAGAATAATACTTTAATAAGAATCCAAATTAATAATCAGTATTACATTATCAGACCTTGTATGTTTATAAATAAAGTCGTACATATAATTTGTCTTTCCACGTAAATTGTATATGTATATTTTGCTGACGCGTTTCGGCTTCACAATTCGGGGTGAAGGACCATCTTCAAAGCAATAAAGGTGTAAAATGTATGAAGTGTCCAAGTCCTAATTCCTACAAGACACAAGAGAATCCCTAAACATTCACGATATTGTTTGTTTATGTCGTAAGTACAGTTGTCATTGATTCAATTTTAAAGTTACTTCCATCATGAGTTGGGTTCTCTTTGGCTGTTTAGGTTTGTTCATAGGAATTGATTGAAACCTATTTGATGAACCGATAGCTGAACCTTCATGCCGAATAAACTATCTATACATTATTCATCATATCATCATTGATGTCATTCAACTAATACCTGTTAGCATGATATTAAATACCTAATTATTGATTTTATTAGTCGAGCAATATCTATCTGTACCCGTTATTCGAACAACTTCATTTGTTTTTACTATTCAAACAACCTTCTATTATTTTTAACACTATCTATTTGTAGTTTTATCCAAAGCGATCGCATAATTTCAACAATAAAGGCCAACACAAGTTTTGCAATTTTAAGAATTGGTAAAATTTAAGCTTGTGGCCCATGAGTCACTTGGTGCAATCAAGAAATGTAGATAGGTACACGACGTGTAGCGCAACACCAAATGATGGGATCAATACATCGTACGCATTCTACATATTTGGCATTATCGAGATATTTATTGAATAAGTGCTTCCCGCACGGTGCTCTTGGGTATCGATCTATCCTTCGATTTGCAGTGCTGATTTTATAAACCACACATAAAAGCCTTGTGTGGCGCCCGCTTTTTGCCCGAGCATAGCCTATCGATTTGTCTTGCCTTGCCCACCAGCGTTTGATGCGATGAGTGGTAAATTTAAAAATAGACGCCACAATTGAATATGACAAATCAATTTCTATAACTCATGCCACCACAGCTCTTCATTTCGAACTTTTTTTTCAGGGTAGGAGATTTTACCTTTTTTGAGGCTCATCATGGAAGTCCAAGCGCGTCTGCTGATGACCCCGGTGAAAGCATGCAGGCCCAAGTAAGTTATAGTGTTAGTTCAAATTAAGCAATCAATCAACCACATAATTATACAGCTACCAATCAGGTATGAAATACGAAAATACAAACATCAACGTTCAAGGAAGCTCCCAAAGTGGATTAAAAGTCGAGGGCAAACCCGAGAAGCAACGGCCTCGACGTCTCTACTGTCTATTATTATCACGCAGTTTTTTTTCCCACAGAAGCGCCAGTTCATGGGGGGATATGGGATGTCCCCATCTTACGCTGCTCAAACTCACCCTCCTTATGGCTATCACTCGGGCTATGGAGCTATGGTAAGTAGTAGATCTGACTTGAGAATAAGTAACTCACGAAGCTCAGTTAGTTACGTGTTACGTGCATAAATTGAGGTCCCTTTTCACGTTCAGTGTTGATTAACAATGATGTCTCAGCTGATCAATGATCAATGAAGAAGGCTGGGTTAGGTACTAAGGATACGGTGAAATCGCCGTAAAGCTGTGGACCATCACTCAAAAGATACGTTCATTGTAATAATAATCAGTTCCTGATGAACCAAGTGAATTGGTAAAATCTTCCATTTTGGCATTGCAAGCTTGGCAAAAAATTTGACATTTTACACATTTTTCAAGTTTTATACGTATGATTCGGTAAGCTCTCGTTAATGTTCATTGACAATTGTTTTAAATTAATTATATAATAAATTTCAGCCTGACGAAGCCGATGCTAATCGACGAAACGTTGCGTAAAATATACAATTTCACTGTTTTTTTACCATCCTGCCCAAAAACCAAAAAAAAAAATTCATATACAAACAAATCCAAGGACAGAGAATATACAACATTATCAAAAATTATCTTGGTCAAGGGTGGTGTCAAAATGGCAAACATTGACAGTCACACCAATTACACGGCTGAAGAGTATCTATCTTATTTGTTATGTTCGATTAGTTGATTACCAATCCCGTCTCGTGAGGTATAGAACTCTTTTTGTCTCTCGGGAGCTTCAGAGGCCATTTCGAATTTGTGAGGGTACCAAACGGTTACGTGATCAAAAGCTTTAATAAGACTTCTGGAGTCTTTTTTGTTTTGTTTGGTCACCAGTACTGTTTTGTAAAAGTCCCCCATTTGAGGGCTTTTTCATGTTTATAACAGGCGTCAGTGCCGTGGAGTGAAGTGTAGAGCCCTATTTTACCCTTGGGAGTCTTCAAGCATCCTCTCTGTTCTGTGAGCTAAACAAACACCCTGTACTTACCTACATCAGGCAGAGTCCATCATTTATCAAGGCGTATCATAACGTCGCATCTGTTTCGCGCTATAAAAAATATCTCGTTAAAACAAGATAATGATTTGAGACATGCTGCAGTTGATAAAGTGCACGCGTAATCAAATATTTATCAATGTCATCAAATTCAAATATTTTATAATGAATTAGTAGATGGTGTAAGTTTATTATCATTTCAAATTGTTATTTCATGGAGAAATTTTCAAGGCATCTGCTCCCATGGACAACGGCTTCCATCCTTCCTATTACTACGTACCAATAAAAAAACCACCAAAAGAGAAGGAAGAGAAGGACAAGGAAGCGAAAAAAGGGGCTCCAGGAAAAGGTCTGTGAAAGTTTTCGCATATATTTTTTCAAAAGATGCACATCAGAAAGATTACTTGAATATTCTGCATATTTTGTTTTGAATAAGCGCAAAAAATGCAATAGTCTTGCTAAAATATGAAGAATTAGCATGGACCTGTTCCTAAACTGGACCAATGATACCGCACCTACATTGCCATGACTCCAGTAGAAAGCTGACATGGTAGCTATAGCTAGGGACCTTCATTTTCTAGAGTTACCGTTGATCATCCTGCTACTTTGACTTCTATTCTCTGCTTTTTGCTAGCATGGATGAAGTTCAGCTTTAAAAATATAATTTTTTCAATCTTGCATTGATTTGGTAGTTGACTAAGTGACTGCCGCATGCTCGCACATGCTAAAGCGGCCTGCCACTGTGAAGTAGATAGTAATTGCAGGGTTTGACCGCTACGCCGTCCATATTCAGTGTGCCTGAGGCTTTTTTTTGGTATCGGCTTAATTGCTTCGCGTCAGCCACTGTTTTTTATTAGTTCCGCCTGCCGAATCAGGACGTTGTATTTCATCTCACTAAATCACAGATAATGAATAATCAATCAATTCATTCATGAAGCAACGGAAGAAAAAGAGCGATTTCAAGTTGGACGCAAAATACCGCAAACACAACATCAACGCGACACTCGCAAAACGACAGCTGTCAATTTGGTTATAAATCTGACAAGCCCCGTATTCGCAACGGAACTGCCAACCTGGCGTAAATAAATTGACAGACAGCGGTTCTCAAGTCACCAATACTGCTCATATCACAACGCGTCTTTTGAAGCTGAACAAAGTCGATGGCAACTTCTCGAAGAAAGAAACATACCTAGTGCCGACAGAATTTTTCATTCAAACAAATATATGTACAAAAAATATCGATAATATAAAGTTTTCAAATTCAACTTGTGAACTTTCCGTAGGCATTTCAAAACTTTTGATATTCCAACTACCAGCATGGTGGCGCCCGTATGATGTCATACATCATTGTTCGGTCTGTTATTGCGTTACCGAGTCAGCATCAGCAGTCCATTTCAGATACAGGTCCATGGGAATTAGGTATAAAGTTCAGGTTGCTGTGCTAGACTAGGATCATTTTTGAAAAAGTGGCCTGGAAAGTGGTTCTAGAGGCAAGTCATGTTAAAGTTTGGCAACAAATGTTTTAAGGGTATTTGGACCTCGCTAAATGCAAAAACCATTGTTGTCAAGCCGAATTTTGCACCAAGCCCGCAATGGGGGGGGGGGGGGAGGGGGGGGTAAAGGGAGGAAAGACAAAAAATCACCATTTTCCACCATTTTTGATACCGGGACTGAGACCTGTCATCAATGTGGAGTGAATTACATCGTATTTTGATTAACTGAGGTCTTATACTATCATCTTGACATGATTACTGTCAAAATTTTCATAGGGGGGCGACTGGTGAGGGAATGTTGACTGTGAAGATGATTCTTCTTTTCTCTTGATTTTGAGTGGATATATACATGTTTGGTATCCTTTCCTCTCAAGTTTCATATTCTCAGTTCAATTATGGTGTCAAAATTGCAATAGGAGCAAGTTTGAACAAGTTTTAGATGATGAAACATGTTTTTTTGTCAATATTTTTTTACCACTTTGAACTGTGCTATTTATTGCAAATCGGCATTTTTTTCTCAAAATTCTTGCGTAGTTCGTTAGTCTGGTGTATTTCACACAATACAGTTATATAACTGATGTGCCTTTAACATTAAAAATATTTTTTTGTGAAAACTGTTTGGCGCTACTTTTCAACTTTATTTCTTGCTATTATTTTATTGTATGATGAAAAACTGTGGTCCTCCACCCCATCATTATAAAGAAAACCTTAGCTGAGATATTCTAGAATGTACTTTTTTCAAAAGAAGAGTTTTTCATGTCAGAACCTGATGCTCAGTGGGCAAGAGTTCTCTCAGAGAGGCCTGAGATGTTGATTGCCTGATTGAGCTCGAGAAACGGTTACCTCTTCCAAACGGCTTTGATATGCCCTATTAAAATACAGAGAGGTAACCTTATCCCAACTTTTTTTGTAATGTTCCCTTGAGCTCCAAAAATGTTACCACTTCTGCACTTCTTTGAGATGTTCTATAAAGCTCCAAAAAGGTTACCTTTTTCCAACTTCTCTATGATGTTCTCCCAAGCTCCAAAAAAGGTAACCTTTTTAGAACTTATTCAAAATGTTTTATAAAATTATGAAGCTCCAAAGGTTACCCTTGAGGTTACCTTCTTCCAACTTCTCTAAGAAGTTTTATTCCAGCTCAAAAAGAAAGAATTTTCTTTGGTATGTTTGATTATGCTCTAAAAAAGGTTATCTTTTTTGGATTTCCGTGAGATGATCTATCAAACCTCAAAGAAAAGTTACCTTTTTCGAACGTCTTGGGCAGGTGTTCTCTACTCAACCTTTAAAAAAGAACAACTTCTCAAAATTTAAGTTTATGACATGTACCTATATTCGGAAAAGCCGCATTCTTCTAATAATACCCAGGGAAGAGGTAGATAAAGAGATTTTGAAATCCAATGTAATGAATGTGAATGATAAAACCTATAATTGTATTATGCAACTTAACGTTTAGGGTAATGTACGTATCTGCCTCCGGTTGCACCAAGTTCTCTTCAGTTTTATTAGCGTATTTTTCTTAATTCTATAAATTATGATATCTCAATGCAAATCGTAGTTTTTTTTTCGACAATTTTTGCGTAACTCGTTAGTCTGGTGTATTTTACACAATATACTCACATACTAAGTGTGTCTTCACTTTTTAAAATATGAATAACTTGAGTTTTGATCATATATACATCATACAGCAAAAAACAAAGTTGAAAAGTAGGGCCAAACAATTTCCACAAAAAAAATGTTTCCTTCATATTCAAAAAAGTGGAGGCAAATCAATTGGATGCCTATATCATGGTAAATATATGAGACTAACAAACTACGCAAGAATTTTGAGATAAAATGCCCATTTGCAGTGAAATAACACAGTTGAAAGAAAAAAAAAATTGACAAAAAACATGTTTTATTATGTAAAACTTGTTCCAACTCGCTTCTATTGCAATTTGAACACCATAGTTGAATAGGGAGTATCGAATTTAGTCAAAAACGATACCAAACATGTTCATGTTTACTCAAAATCGAGAGAAAAGAAGAGTCATCTACACAGTCAACATTCCCCCCCACCAGTCTTCCCCCTCTAGAAATTTTGACAGTGGTTATGTCAATATGGTAGTATAAAACCTCAGTGAATCAAGATATGATGTAATTCACCTCACGTTAATGACAGGTCGCAGTTCCGACATCAAAAATTGTGAAAACTAGTGATTTTTGGCCTTCCCTCCCCTTTACCCCCCCATTGCGGGCTTCCGGTGCAAAATTCGGCTTGGCAACAATGGTTTTCGTATTCAGCGGGGTCCAAACACCCTTAAAACGTATGTTGCCAAACTTTAACATGACTTGCCTCTAGCATTGCTTTTTATCCGAAGAGATCCTAGACTATGCGGCAGAAATTGGAGTTTCATGTTACTTTTCTAGATAAGAGCAATAATATACTGTATTATACTTGTACAACTGGTTGATTACTCACTGGTGATTGCTCCTGAGTAAAAAAAAAGCCTGCATGCATTTCAGTTAGTCTTGAAAATCAGTAGGAGGCTGAAGTTTTGCGCACACGTTTCTTTGAAAGTCATAAATGACCGGTGATAAGTCCCCTGGAATCCGATCATGGAAACCTTCGATAGCCGCCATCAAGTGTTGAAGTATCTGTCAAGTCGTTTCTTTCGGCAAACAAATCATTGCTCTATCCTCAAGATTACGTTGCCTATCAGTCCGGGTATTAATAGTACGTCGGGTACACATTAAATTAAACCAAAAAGCTGCACATTTTGATTGGAATATGCCGCTTGCTATGATCATAGATAAGGTCAGAACAAAGTTTTTTGGCAACAGCGCCACTTGAAAATCAGTGCAGGAAACACGATGGCGGGCTTCAAAGATGGGCACCACCTGTTTTTTGTAATTTGTGGTTTTTCACCATCTAGCGGTCCGATTTCAATTTCCTTTCTTTTTGTTCATAAAACCCTGCTGAAGGCTAAGCTTATCTGCCATCACACATTTTTCTTTTGACATTTACAGTTTCGTAATATTTGGAAAAAGTAATATTTTGCCTCACTTATTAAAATGGTTAACATGTGTGTATTTCTCGTGCACTTCATTGCTTCTGATGATCATTGTATAGAAGAAAGAACGGTTTCTGATTCCTGAAACTCTTCCCTCTGTGAATAGAGTAAAAATGAAAAAAAACTTTATGTAATTAAATGGGAATAGACGTGTTTTTGATGTCTAAACAATTCTATGGAATTTGGAATAGGTTTCAATAAAAATAAATACATAGGTCTGAATTTCTCTCATTCGGACTCTAGCACCTCGTCTTCTCCATTACCTTCTCCTAATTCCCTCCTGAAAGAGCAACCGAACGCTGCATTTCACCAGCTCCCGACAAGCTGCCCAAATTAGTTCTAGACAAGATCAAACCGGCGTCCACTCCCTTGCAATCATAGTCCATCCCCATCCGTTTGGTTCTGGAATGATTTCCGTCATAGAACACTCACGCCCCCAGACTCTGCCCCAGACTTTGTCCTGCTTGATATGCAGACCTTGGCGCATGCTGCCCAACTGAACTAAGTGCTTTTTTCGTTGGAGGGAGGTTTTGAAGATTGCGACTTTCCGTTATAAAAAGAAGCTTTCTCTTATGATTGACGGAAAATTTTGAGCACCTTTGTGGTAGAGCAGGACAACAAACTTTTCAAGAGCTCCAATGTTTTATCGGAAATGGATTGTTGTGGTAGAGATATGACTCCAAATGCTTTCGTGGCTTCAGGAAAGGACTTCCATACATTCCAGGCGGTTTGTCATTTACCCTTTATTGCAAATGACGATGTTATATCTGAACCTCTGAATGCATGGAAACATCTCAAGGCAACAGTTCTTTATTAATCCATTCTTTCTGCCATGGCGTTGATATTCATTTATCTCTGGGCTTCTCCTGATCCAAAAATTATCCACATCTCCTGTACAGCATTTTTCAGAGTTTGGAAAAAAGATATTGCCAAAACAACTACGTCAGTGTCTACTGTACAGATCATAATTTTCGTTGCTCCTTGTTCGACACTATCTTTGGCATCGAGCAATATTCTGCCATCTGCTTCTTCCTGTTGCCTACGTTTCTGCAACAATATGTGCGCAACCAAATTTCAAAAGAGCATGTTGTCCAAGTAGCTTGAACTATTTTATTTTGTTTTCATCACTGCAAGAAAATCATTCCAATTCTTTGGCAACACATTCTCTTTAGCTGCATGGCGACGAATACCAGAGCCTCTTTTCTCTCTCACGAATCTCTTCAGGCTGGTTTTGTGGTAAATATCCCACAAAATGTGTATCCTACTTGCATGGAACTTTTCAGTATCATGAAACATCCTGTTTTTGAATTCTGTGTCACAATATAGACTAATTGTATGTGATGTTTTCGGTGGTAGAGCATGTGCTAGTGCTGCTCCGTCATAAATTATTGTGTCACAGAATCCATCGAACTGTGATTGATCAACGGTTTGTTCAAGGATTTTGAGAAGCTGTGATTTCTGAGATGTTCGCAAAACACCATTTGAGGAAAGCGACGGCGGTGCACTCGTATTGTCGTATTCAAAAAATTTCCTAAAATCCATGTCTCTGTTTTGGCTTACGATAACAGCCCTAGAGAACCGCTGGACGTCATTTTTTGAATCAGAAATCGTGGGTGAGAGGACTTTTTGGCGAGCAAATTCAAAAACTTTTGTGCCAGTTTTTCGTAGTGGAGCAAACATACTGACTTTTGCCTCTGTACTTGAACGTTCTTCTACATATATCCCATACACTTTCTATTTTTAGTAGAATGACTTTTTGGAGCAAAAATAGAGTGACAAGCTGGAGCACTGGGAGAACACAGCCGATGGCCGCTGATAGTTTTGCTCGTGAACACTTGGTGCCTCAACTTTCAGTTCCTTCAAGTCTTTTATATGAATTGGCGACTAACGAGCATAGTGGAGATGATCCGTTATGAAAAACCACGGTGTCAACTCTTTCAATGCATGAATGAACAGTTCATAGTTGCCATCTCTGATGAACCAAACAAACGCCAAAAGAAGTAGGTATCTTCAAATTTAATACTGAAAACCAGAAACGGAAAGTTGGATAGTTTGTACGTTTTTTTTTTCAACCCACTCGTCAAATGAGATATCTGAATGATCTTGTAAATTATAGGAATCTTTGAGTGAATTGTATAAAACACCAGCAGTCTGATGAATTGCTCTTGACTTTGTTACATGAGTAACTTTGAGACATACGCCTCGGCCCCCGCTTCTGCATTTATTCCAGAGTTTGCCCTTACTTCAATCCAACCACTACCTTCAAGAACTTGGCCAAGTACCTTCAGCAAAGCCTACACAATATGGAGAGCTGCAAACATGGCTACAAAACTTGATTCGTGTATTCTTTGCTCTAAAAATGTAAACAATTATCAAGTCTTTTTACAGTTTTGCTTTTATCTTCGGTGTGTTTTCAACAAATGTGCCGCCGTTTTGTGAAACTTTTTATATAGGTGGAGAGTAGAACCTGTTCTTCCATCCGTAAAGTGATCAGGAAACTGATAATGTTAATAGGTATATTAAAGCCGTGTTTGATAAATGAAATGAATTAGAACTAACAGTTGAATATTAAGATTTTTCAAAATTTTAGAAACCGTCAATGTCAAAAAAAAAACACTGTGATAGCAGATAAGCTTTATCGTAAGCAGAGCTCCCATACAAAGAAAAGAAAATTGAAATCGGTCCGTTAGAAGCTGAAATACAAAAAATTCCAAGAAACAGGTGGTGCCCATCTTTGAAGGCCGCCATCTTGTTTCCTGCACGGATTTTCAAGTGGCGCTCTTGCCAAAAAGTTTTGTTATGACCCTATCTATGATCATAGTAGGTGGCATATCCCAATCAAAATGTGCAGCTTTTTTTTGCCTACCCAACGTACTATAAGGGACAAATTCAAATGAAACTCTGCACTTGGTAATAAAGTTTTGAAATTTGGCACACATGTTCTTTTAATGATTTTCAACAGACCTGGATGTGGGGCAGACTTGACAAGTGGCGTATACAGGGTGGAAAATAAAGTTGAAAAATAAAAAAAAATTATCTGAAGAACCAAAAGTGCTGGAGTCTTGCAAATCACCGCATATTCAGATGTAATTTGATGTTCATGAAGCTCCTCCAAACAGGCTTGAAATATCTTGTTTATTCTTTGAGATATTTTGGAAAACGTAAAAATGCTCGAAAAAACGGCTTTTTGCCTATAAATCAGCAAATTCCAAAGATTTTGAGGCGAATCTTGGTATTTCTACAATGTGTGGAGGTAGAAATAGAATAAGATCAGGACCAATTTCTACGTCTCTTATTTTCAGGAATACGATAGTCAATTTTTTGTTGTCTTCACGGCGGCCATTTTGAATTTTCCTGTGACTGAATATCACAAAACGTGGTCGTGACCATTGTATACAGAAATAAACATTCTGAAACGGGAACCTTTCTCAATGGGGTGAAGAAGACCATGAGATTCTCACTTTTGTTAAAAAAGTGATATTTTATTGGACGTCGCCCACAAGAAATTTTTGAACCGATGATGATGATGAATTTTGACACAAGATCTCGGAAAAGATGAAGGTTTGAATTTCTGGTTGTATTTCACTTCTGCAAGTACCACGTCACCCGTCATCCACACTGAAAATGTGTAAAACCAAGGAAAACTATAGATTTACAGATTTTGTCAGGCTCTGATTTGAATTTACCTAAAAATCACTACTTTCATTTACATCACAGAATGTCTTTTTCTGTATGTTATGGTCCAATGAAGTCTCCTTCTCAATTGCCGACCACGTTTTGGAGTATTTAATTACAAGGAAATTCGAAATGGCCGCCGTAAATACAAGAAAAAGTTGACTACCGTATTTCTGAAAATAGTAGGTCCAGAAATTGGCTCTTGGTTTTATTTCATTTCTCACGTCACACGTGGTAGAAATACCAAGTTGCACCTCAAAATCTTGAAAATGTGCAGATTTATGGGTAAAAAGTCGTTTTTTCGAGCATTTTTACGTTTTTCAAAATATCACAGGAATGAAAAAAGATATTCCGAAACTGTTTTGAGCAGCTTCATAAACATCAATCCACGCATATATACGGTGATTAACAAGACTCCAGCACTTTTGATTACTCAAATAGAATTTTTTAATTTTTCATCTTTATTTTCCACCCTGTATACGCTACCTGTCAAGTCTGCCCCACATCCAGGTTTGTTGAGAATAATTCGAAGAGCATGTGTGTCAAGTTTCAAAACTTCATCACCAAGTGCTGAGTTTTTTCCGTTAGTATCCGAACTAAACTGCGCACCAATTGAAATGGGCCACCCAAAAATTTCAGTCGAATTCAAAATGTCGTAGCTTCAAAGGAGGTTGACTAATTCCAAAACTTTCTTATTCCTTGGATACCTTATTTATTGTGCTATAAGATGCTACATTTCATTTTTGGTATTATAGTTTGTTATTATTTATACAGGGTGTTACATTGAGGTACTGCAAAATTGTAAAAGTTTGGATCCCACCCAATCGACGAAAAAAGAATTTGAATTTTTTCTAACCTGTTCTGGGGAACTGGTTTATCTGTGTCTCAGAACGGTTTTTCAAGTTTTCCTTCATCTCCTTTGATTACAGAGAAAACGGAAAAAAGTAGTTTCAGGCTTTCGGTGATAACTTTTCCCAATGTTGATCGATCTCCAACCTATGGGGCTTGTGTTGGAGCCAAAGCTTCAGGTCAGGATGATACAGGATGAAAATTTGTTCAAGATCAAAACTTGAAATAGGGGGCTCTACCAAAAGTTACTCAAAACTTGCCAGTATTCTAAAATCTGTTTGTGGGAAGCAGCAATTGAGTTGACAGCTGTTTTTGAGAGAACAACTCATTGTGACCAATTTGCAACGGTTTTCAGTTCATTTGGATGAAAACTTTTGGCGTCAAAATTAATAGTCCTCCTGCATGTTTGAACAAAGAAAATCGTCCCCATTCACCTGGAAAGTTATCGTCACTTATCACTTAGGTTACGAAAAAATCCAATAATAAATACAAACAGGGCATCCGAACTGTCACGTGCTGTTACTAATGAATTTTTTCGTAACCTAAGTGACAATAACTTTTCAGGTGAATGGGGTAGATTTTCTTCATTCAAACATGCAGGAGGACTATTATTATTTTGACGCCAGAATTTTCTGGCCAAATGGACTGGAAGCCGCTGCAAATTGGTCACAATGAGTTGCTCTACCAAAAACAGCTGTCAACTTAATTGCTGGTTCCCACAAACAGATTTCAGAATACTGGCCATTTTTGGGTATTTTTCGTAGAGCCCCCTATTCTGAGTTTTGATCTTAAACAATTTTCATCCTGTATGGTCCTGACTTGAAGTTTTGGCTTTAACACAAGCCCCATAGGTTGGAGATCGATCAACATTGAAAAAAGTTATCACCGAAAGCCTGAAATACTACTTTTCCCCGTTTTCTCTGTAATTAGAAGAGATGGAGGTAAACTTGAAAAATCGTTCCGAGACACAGGTATACCAGTTCCCCAGAATAGGTTGGAAAAAATGATAATTTTTTTTTGTCGATTGGGAGGGATCCAAACTTTTACAATTCCGCAGTACCTTAATGTAACACCCTGTATAAATGATAACAGAATATTGTACCAAAAATGAAATGAAGCATCCTATAGCACAATAAATGAGCTATCCAAGGAATAAAAAAGTTTCTAAATTAGTTAACCTCCTTTGAAGCTATGACATTTTGAATTTGACTGGAATTTTTGGGTGGCCCATTTCAATTGGCGCTCAGTTTATATTCAGATCTTGATGAGAATAACCACCTATGAACTATTTCCACTTTTTCATAAATGACGGATCCAAGAGGAAGGTCAGTTGACTGTCTTTGAACTTGAATATCTCAAAAACTTACTGATTTATTGGGAAAAAGTTGCATTATGAGAATTTTTCTGGGATATTTTGACGAATATTTTAAAAAATGGCTGGATATGCACAATAATTGTACATTTCCAACCGTATACAGCACATTCATCAATCATAAATCATAATCATGCAATAATTCCAAATAAAAACCAATATGACGCTTCACATATTATTTTCGCTCTTCAGCTACTCAGGTTTCTGGGAAGTATTTTTTTTAAAGGCTTCTTACTTGTTTTTTTGTGTGTTGTACTTTGTTCTAATTTGTAATTTGACGCAATTCATGTCTTCCGTTATGATATATTATCTCACTTAACACGCCAACAATCATCTACTTGAAATATATCGCAGGTACTACTTCGCTTGTTTGAATTTGGAACCAACTCGTTCGCTACCAAATTCAATACTGACTGTCGCGCTGAGGACGGTGCTTATATATTTGCCCTCGATTAGTGTTTCCGAACTTTCCATCATCCTCCAGCAATTTCCATAGTGACCCGACATATGGTTTCCAGACGACTCCCGAATAATGACACACCTTTCGCGTGCTTCCCGCGTGTTCTGGTATGTGGCACCGCCGCCAAAATGGACAGATGTAGCTTGACCCACTGCTGAAGTTTCTATACAGTTATACGGGAAAAAGCCTTCACGTGCGCTCTGGAACACACCAGAACGCTCCGCACTTGTACGCTGCGATCTAACGGGAAGGGCCTAGAAAGATCGCGTGTTATCCAGAATCGCCGCTCGTAACAATATCATTATTGTGACTAATAAATGTCTGCAGTATAGACCGTCCCTCGATCAGCCCCTGTGCACTTCTTTTTCCGCAACCTGTCATTAATCTGTCAAAGTTATATTGGCTCTACCTACTGTGCTGAAATGTTACTATTCTGGATGAAGTACCACTAATGCCACAGTTCAGTTTTCTAAAGCCGATTAGCCTCCAAAATATACCAACTCATGCTTTACTTTCAACTCAGGCTGTATTGTTTTCAATACCTCATGCAACGTTCAATCACTCGAGATATGAGCGAAATTTTATATATCAATGGCGAAGAACAGCAACCTTCTATGTCACCATTTGCAGAAAATCAACAACCTCCTATGTCAATTTCAGCAGGGTTGAAAATAATAAATCAAACGATCGACATTTCAGCCTTTAATCGACTGTCAAAACCTCCAATTCCAATTAAGACTAATTCGTATGTCAAGTGCAAAATATCAACCTTCTATATCAGACAAAGAAGGTTTTTGCAAAAAATACGATGACAAGGCAGAAGATAATAAAATAACCTTCTATGTCAAAGATGGAAGGTTGTGGCACAAAATTTCAACAACAAGATAAAAAATAGCCTTCTATAGCAGACAAAAAAGCTGCTATAAAGCTTCTATTCTGCAAAAATTATCAATATTGCTGACAAAACCGTCTATGTCACGTTTTATAGCCAAATCTAGTGGATAATATAAAATTTCATATCCCATTATGTCACCTTAATTTATAGTGGAAATTATTTCAACCTAAAATGGAAGAAAATATAGTACATCACGTTTAAAGTACAATTTTGTTCCTCCTGAAAAGTACCCCTTCTTGACATAGGAGCTTGCTGAATTTCGGCAAACAGTGACATAGAAGGTTGCTGTTCTCCGCCATCGATATGATTAAATATGTCCCCGCAGTCTCGAGACTTTGATCAACTAAAATCCCGTCCATTTCCCTCCCGAATAGCGTTATTTTTTTTATACGAAAACGAATCCAACCTGAGTGGAAACAAGAATTTGTGATATAACTAACGATAAAAGCGTTTTAAAATTAAAACAATCTATGCACTTCAGGAACCAGAGCAACTGGAACATCAGTAAGTTTTTGAGATATTTCAAGTGCAATTTGGTATTGCTATACAATGAATTCTTCAAGCCTGCTATATTTTGAGAAATAAGGCAGTCAGCTTTATTAAAATATACTAAAGGGATTAGAAATTGTGTTGCAAAATTTGTGGGAAATGATGAGTACCTAAACAATTAGAAAGTAGGTACCATGCACGATTCTCTTGAAAAATGGGTTTGGGTCGAATTTCCTGGATTTTTGATTAGTTGATTAGTAGATTTGAATCAAAGGGATGGAAAAGGAAAAAAACATGCACTTGCTGAAAGATCCAGGTTTTAGAATCCCAACCAGAATGAGCCGCTTTTCAACGGCTACAAGGCAAGGACTCGCCTGGATTTCGTTGACGTTAAAACGCCAGAAATAATTGACTTTACTAAACTGCTGGACAACGAAGTTGTCGGTATCGGAAATATAGTCCGACTTTGAAGACCGATGACTTCCGATTGCCGGATGCGATTTCCGTTTTGTTTATTGTGTTGATTAGCCTAATGCCTCCGTAACCCATCCTATAATAGTGAATGTTGAGAAACTTCACGTTAAGTTTCTACAGGGTGATACGTGAAATGCTGCAAAGTTGAACCAACTTCATCGTACCCCCATTTGCCGAAAAAAATTTTTTTAGGTCTTTATACAAAAATCATGAATTGTGGTGTCTTACCTCGAAACGATTTTGAATATTCCGGATTGGAAGTCTAACATCGAAGATATAAATTTTTATTTTGATTGTTACAGATTTGCCTTGTTGGCCCGCGAGATTGAATTACTTCTGGTGAATGGATGTTGACATTGAGCAAGATTGTTCGTACAACAGTGCAGAATAATTCAACTCTCAACACAACCCGAATATTTGTGTAGGGCCAAGCAGGGGGCACTTTTTTGAGTGGTTGTCCCTGCCTGTTCTTCGTACGTTGGATTTCGTCAGAATTTCATCAGAATTTTGGATATATAACATGCTCTTTTTGCAGATTTAAGTCCCTGAACATAGTAACGATGTGAAACTTCAGTGTCCGAGTCAAGTAAAGCC
The DNA here is from genome assembly GCA_949128115.1 of Anaspis maculata. Lineage (NCBI taxonomy): Eukaryota > Metazoa > Arthropoda > Insecta > Coleoptera > Scraptiidae > Anaspis > Anaspis maculata. The sequence continues at coordinate 4,628,141 of OX421964.1, forward strand.
CCCCTGGACGTTATACTTTTTCTGCTTGTGCTATGCCTGAGTCTCGTAAATCTGAAACATTCAATATAAAAACTTATATCTTTAATGTTAGACTCCCAATCCGGGAAATTTCAGAATCTTTTAGAGATAAGACACCACACTCCGTGATTTTTGTATTAGAATACATAACAAATATTTTTTTGACAAATGGGGGTACGATGAAGTCGTTGCAATTTTGCAACATTTCACGTATCACCCTGTAGAAAATTCACATGAAGTTTCTCAACATTCACTGTTATAGAATGGGTTACGGAAAGATTAAGCTAGTCAACGCAACAAACAAAATGGAAATCGCAATCGGCAATCAAGAGATATTGACCTCCAAAGTCGGACCATTTTTCCGATACCGACAATTTCGTTGTCCAGCAGTTTAGATGACAACAAAACTCATTTTTGGGATAGAAAGGTACAAAAGGTAAGACAAAATGTCATTTTGCATTGACTATTTCATTGAAAAAACTGTTAATTCCCTCATCACTGGCATACAAACGTTTGTTTCAAGCTTGTTAGCTCTCGTCAGTGACAGATATAATTATGTTGGAATTAGGCTCTGAATGACCAAAAAAAAAAAATTAAAATCGAAAGGGAAATGTCAAGGAGGGCTATACCTCCTCTATATGCATTATTGATAACAAGTTTTTGAGTCCGCTCTTATTATTTTCTCATGCTCTATCAATCCTTCAAATTTTTCCGATGAATCCTGGACCGTTCTGGTTCAGGTTGTAGTAGCATAATTCCTAGGGTCGATAGAAAATCGAAAGAGAATATATCTGAAGTGCATAATAACGGAGCTTTGAGTCTTCAAAGTTGAGCAAAAAATTTAGTTTGTTTTGGAATAACTTTTGAACCATTGGACTTATTGAGCCCAAATTTTGCAAAGATATTTTCCAAAAACATACTGAGCTAGTTCTCAGAATGAATTTTTTGAAAAATGTTCAGTGGTGTAGGCGAAAGGGAGTGGGTCATATCTTGAACGCCACTGAATTTTTTTTTCAATGATCAATTTCTCATTTTGCAGTCAGTTTTGGAGCGAGAACTTTTGAAATTTTTCCATAATTGAAGCGACCGTTCTCGAGATATTTCGGTTGAAATAAACAAAAACACTTAATTCAATCGGCAGATCTCCCGTCAAGATCTTTCAATCTGGAACGCTATTTTTCAAAAGGCAATTCAAAAAAATTATATTATGTAAATCACAATGTTTTTTCTGTATTGAGCGATTTTCAGAGCCCCGTAAGTGTCTTGGTTCTAAAAAGTGGTACGGAAGTGCCGATTCAATTGAGTGTGTTTGCTTATTCAAACTGAAAGATTTCGAGAACGAATGCTCCAGTCATGGAAAAACCAAGTAGTTTTTTCCTCCAAAATTGACCGAAAAATCCGAAAATTGATCACGTTCCAAAAAAAACCAGTGGCGTCAAAGATATCTGGGTAAAAAGAAGCTCACCCTCTCCCACCTACGCCACTGAAAAATTTTCAAGAAACTCATTCCAAGTATTAGCTCAGTATATATGTATTTGACGAATATCTGTGCAAAATTTGGGCTCAATCGGTTTAATGGTTCAAAGGTTATTCGGAAAGAACGGACTTTTTTTGCCCAACTTTGAAGGCTTAAACTTCGTTGATATGCGCTTCAGATATATAGTTTTTAGAACCGGTCTGGTTTTAAGGCTTTTAGATGACATATCGCGGGTCACGTTCCGCGAAACATGGATTCTCATTAGTTTTAATCTGGGCTACAACATATCGAACACTCAGCAGATTTGACCATGACCCATATTCCACAAAAATCGTGCATGAACCTTTATGACAAAAGTTTTGGGATGTTATTCCCATGAAAATGCAATGCCAGATCTAAGCTGTCGCTGATCAGTTTTTTTTTTGCCTCAAAAAGTCATTCTACTGAAAATAAAAAGTGTACGGGATATGGTATATACAGGGTGATTCATGAGTAACCTTACATAGACTAATGAGAGATAGAGGATTTTGGGGCGAGTCAGAATCCATAAAAGAAATTTTGTTTTCGCCATTGGTTACGAAGATACAGGGTGTTTTGTGTGTTTCGTATGAAACTTTGATAAGCGATATTTCTGAAACGGCTGAAAATATTTGATTGAAATTTGCCAGTTATATTTCTCTGTTGGAACTTATTCAGAAGCCATGCCGGGTAAGTCAAAATCCAAGGCCAGGCTAGAAAAAATGTGGCCCTTTGTTTTTTTTATCAAAAAACACATTTATTGACCATTTTTCTGATAAACTGAGCCAAGCCAAAAAATAAATTTGAATTATTTCAATCAAACAATGAGTCGATTATTTCCGGTTGAAAATGGAAAGTCATACACAAATTTTACTTTTAATTTTATTGCCGGAACGGTTCAAGTGTGCCATCTGAATTGAAAAGTGATTCCTGGAGAACTTTTCCTTAGATTTTCGAATCCGATAGCAGTTTTTTAGAGAAGCGGTCAAAAAATGTACTTTTTGATTCAAAAAAAAGGGGCATCAAAGTTTCATACGAAACACACAAAGCATACCCTCTGTATCTTCGTAACCAATGGAGAAAACAAGATTTCTTCTTTGGATCCTGACTTGCCTCGAAGTTATCTATCTCTTATTAGCCTATGTAAGAATATTTATGACTCACCCTGTATAGTGTGCGTTAACGTTTGTTTCTAAATTATTGATGTACGGTATTCAAATTTGTAACAATTTTCAAATTTTTGCCACATTCACCAGGACCCGATTTTCTAATGAAATGTGCGGGGGATAAACCACTGATGTAATTTTTGTACACCAATTTCCAATGATTTTTAATTGATTTCCGAAGATTTCCGAAGATTCCAAAATGATTTCCAACTGATTTCCGGATAATTTCCAATGATTTTTAATGATTTTCACGAAAGTGTACACCAGATTTCTAAGGTGGTTCACCTCTCGGAACTGTGCCGGATTCATTTATTCAATATGCGCCCATTAGCGTTTCAATTCAACATTCTAAGTGCTAATCATTGTATCATATTATTTTTTTGATTTTCCAGATCCCCCCAGACCGGCTCCGGAGTCATCAAGTGAGTTAATCTCTCAAATAGATACTGTTCAACATTATGAAATTTTGCAAAAAATTTTTGTTGCTGATGAAATTTTATTCTTGTATTGCCACTTATTAGTATTCACACCAGGACTGTCATTCTGTACTTCTCTTTGTTCATGTAACCGCGGATAGACACAAAAAGCGATACATGCATATTGCATATACATGGAGGGATTCTCAGACACAAAGATAGCATGCACCGAGGTATGCACATAACATGTACGTTACACGATACAGAATAGTCGTGTGAGTCTACTTTTCAAGATACATCAGTAGAGTACAGTTTGAGAAATTCTGATTTCGTCAGTTGACTTGAAGCTTGATAGTGTGGTTCTTGTGCCTTTAGACGCCATGGTGCCGTCATAAGAAAAATAGTATATTATTCAACAAACGGGCTATGATTGCTTCTCACTCATGAGGATGCAGTTTGCCGACACGAGCCTTGGCGAGTGTCGCAAAGCATCCGAATGAGTAATAGCCATTACTTGGGAGTAGAATATTATGCTTTATTCAGTCTAATTGAAAAATGCAGGCATGTATGCGCGTGATAATGCGTGCATCATTCAATAGGATTGGATAAAGACGGTAACTACATATTTTTACGGAATTGACTTTTAAGCTTTCAAGAATATACCTACATTGTAAATCGGTAGAACGAAAGCTTTTAAAATAATGTACCCTGTGTCGTAGCTCAGTCGTGGGGTTATGGTTTCGTATATAACTAAATAATGATCGAAGAGGCGAATCCTAAACATTTCGGACCGAATTCATATCTCGATGACCAAACATCACCGATTTGATAATTACAGCTGTCCGAAACAATAATCCCACGAGTGTACCATAATATGTATAGGTATTTATACATAGGTAATATATCCATAGTCGGGTCATGAAAAGGTAAGAGAGTGTTGCTTGCAGGGTGAACTTAAGAATTGGAGACGAAACCAAAACAGACCTGTCTTGACTATGAGATTTTTCAAAAAATTAACATTTTGCCCAGCAAAATTCGTCCAAATAATCCGAATGTGCGAAGACCGTTAGCTATAGTCCGCCATCCACTAACTTTTTAATTTTCAACAAGATAGAATGATTGTTCTAACCGTCTTTTTCTTTCAATTTTCTAGATATGGCGGGCCCCTTGATGAAGAACCCCATCGGCCCAGGTGAGCTCTTTCCACTTTCCCGACCCACTATCCAACAAGAAAGAGAAGTATTGTGAACGCACAAAAAAAAAATTCGAGATGGAGTCGGATATATCCATTTTAGTGCAGTCATTTTAGGAGAAAAAGCCAAAAAAACTCGAAATGGAAGGGAACTTGGTACAGTGATATACAAAGCCTTCTGGTGAACGCACCGAAAGTTCCTGGAAATCGAACTTATGCTACGGCCGCCATATTGAAAAATGTCTTGAAGTTAAAAACTGAATATTCATAGGCCAATATCTGAAGGATTGTTGGAGCGATACTTAACTTATACCCATCAAAATAATGGTTTCTTTTTTGTTCTAACTTTTGCTTCAGAAACGGAATTGATATCTTCAAAGGTCACAAAGATATAGACAAAAACCTATAATTTACCAACATCCTAAGATATACGTATGTGCTATTCCCCATGAATTTGTGCCACCATTAATGCTTTCCTCGCATGTGGCTGAGAGTCTTGTTTGATCGGACGTTCTGTGGGAAATGGTGCCGTTTGACTTGTATGACGTCATCAGTTCAAGATGGTGGATCAGTTCTATCTCTTGAACCAAGACCAATAGAATCATGAGACCAATCAGATCGATCGAGGGATAGATGCGGAATTTTGTGCTGATTTTGAGATGCATGCCGCAAACTGCTCTGGAATATCTTCAACCGTTTTCAAAATATTTCAATTTCAGGCTAGGGCACGATGAATTCAATCAAAAATGGGAGTATTTTGTAGGCCGTGGTTTTATAACAATATGCTTATGGAAATTATCACGTAGATGTAGAATTTGATGATGAGCAAGGAGCAATAAATAGTTCTTGAATATATTCAACCGATTCTGGAATATTCGAGATTGAAGCCGACGGCCGTGAAGAATAATTGAGAAATTGTAGCGGGCCTTGATTTCATAACAAGTGCTAGTGGATATTATCGTGTTAGATGCAGAAACTCACTCGCTGATCAAGGTCCAGCAAACCGTTACAGATTGTTCTCAACCGCCTTGAAAATATAGAGCTTCTCACCAGCAATTGTTTTCCTAGTCCTCAATCCTGGGTTGAGGTTCGAGCCTTGCTCTCGTTCAATTTTGGTTCCTTTTGCAAATACAGCAAACTTGATTCAACATAATTATAGTAGGTTCACTTGTACTGTGACTCTAGTTGGCTGGGCAAATTTTCTACTTTAGCATTGTAGGCTTGCCGCCTTTTTACCTGGTGTGAAACTGACTTCTCTGGAAGTGAAGTTATATTTCTTATCAAATTGATATTAAAATCTTGGGGAACTGACCTGGTCATATGTGGAAGTGCGACTAGGGGGACGCAGAGCTGTGTTACCATCATGTAGACACCAAAATAGCACGGGGCGGCCGCAAATCTAAGTCATCTTGACGGCGGCCCACTCAGGGTCGACAAAAACTCGTCCCGGAAAGCCCCAAAACGAAAGCAAATTGCAAATTGAAGGTACTAACATCAATTTCGGTCCAATACGAAACTTTGAGCGGCTGGGTTTTTTGAAATTTGGTTTAATTTACTTTTTACACGTAAATTCTTTTGCCAATGACAGACTGCACGGCGATCCTTGTGTCGCCCATAATTCTTTAGGGTTTGGCTTGTATTTTTGACTGGAAGAGGCGAAAGGGTTGATGATTGCATGGGGCCCCCTTTTAGGACGAAGGGCATTGTATACACTTTAATTTGAAGCACCGAAAGTTGAACCGGCTTCAAGAGGTTAGGAATATTTTTCACAACTGTCAAATGTCAAGGCTCTCTTGATTTATTTGTTCGTTGGCAAAAATTAAAAACAGGTCGAAAAATTGTTACATTTTCCAATAAAATGGAAAAAAGCGTCAGACATCACGTCCCGCAAAAATGTTCCGGCCATCTGCAAAGGAAATACGCAAAAAATGTGTTTCAAAACTGGTCCGGCCAGAGCAGCCAACTGCAAAGTTTTGGGGATTTTCTATATTTCACATTTGGAAACTTAGAAACAAAATCTCACAGCCGACTAGAATCACGGTACAAGTGAACCTACTTTATCTTTAAGACGGTTGAAGATTTTGTGTAACGGTTTGTTGGTTCTTCACCAGAGTGAAACTCTAATACGATAATATCTATGAGCATAACTAATTGTCAGAAGATGTGTGAAAAACTGTGGGTCCGACTTTGAAAATTTTGCCTCCAAAAATCAACTCAACCTTATCTCTAACTGTTTTTCCAGTATGTCTGCCCCTAAAATTACTATTCCATGGGGCTCACCGCATATTGAAGTTTGCACTGCACTTTTTTTCTCAATTCACGGAATGTGCAAATTTCAATTTGAAAAAATTACCGTCAAAAAACCAAAGCTGTGTAGATTTTGGAAATGGGTCTACACAACGCTCGCTCTAATCTTTTTCCGATATCAGTTCAAACTATTCAAAAAAAGTCGATCCCCAAGCAGGAATGAGTTTTTGAGTGGAGTTCTGCATCGAAAGCGAGTCGTCCCGGTCAAAATCCAGATGAAAGGCCCTCTCGGCTGGCCAAGGCCAAAAGAAATCTCGACAATTCATAACGCCCGACTGGAAAATGGTGGGAATCTGCAATGCAGACTAGCAAATTAGATTGAAATCCATCGGATAGATTTTGAATAATGAAATGCTAGATAAAGTTCCAAGATTTGACATTTTTTAATATTTGACAGATGAGAGACAGGCAAAGAGTTCCAACAGCTTTAAATAGAGCTTTTTAAGAGCTTCCAGAAGATGATATAATGCAAGTCAAGTTCCGTGGTATAACTTCTGTAATTTTTTGATACTGACATTTTAATAATAATAATAAGATTAAAGGACTCTTTATTTCATATCGCTGTTGAGAGGCGAAGTCTAGCAGATATTTTCGCAAATATTTTCGTCCAACACGGACACTTACTCTGTGTAGTAAGCACGGTTGCGGACATTATAAAGTGGACGACAATGTCGACGAGTTGGCTTGCTGTCATGCGACGTTTAGGCCAGAATCCCAAAGAATCTGTCAACTGTCGTCCACTTGATTTTGACTGCAATGGTACCTACCAGTCGTGAGGTCGTCTCGTACAGTTGAATGATCAAAATAACCCTCGTGTAGTTTGTCACACTCAAAGTTATTATCACGTTCATGACCATTGGAACCGTTAGTTTACGTTTGTTTAGCTATTCTATTCTGAACAGCTCGGGCCGACTTCATATCTTGAAGACTGAACATCTGAACACTGAACAACAAGATAAAGTGATTAATTATTGTTCTAACCATGTTTATCTTTATTTTCTAGCCTCAACGAAGCAGAAGGATATGGCAGGAAAGTTTACAAAAAATTTCCTCGGAAGAAGTTGGTCATCTGTTTCTCGTGAGTTCTTTCTATAATACAAGAAGTTCATTTTTCGTGATAGCTCAGTGAAAGGTCATTTCATTTTTTTTTTTAAATCTTGCTGTTTCTAATATCATCATTGTTGCTGCGATCTTAATTTTTTATTTTCAAGAACAAGAAACTGATGGACGTGTTCCGGACAGACCATCTTCCAAGTACGGTGAGTTCTTTTTACATAACTAGGTTGAATTTCCGGCTTGATTTCCGGTGAAGTCCAGTGGCAAAGCTAGTATGCTTCCTACTCTCGCAGTTCTAAAAACAAGTACCTATCAAACAGGGTATTGCTGTTGTATAATAATTGTAATATTCTGAACAGTGTTGAGATATAAACTACCTCAGACGGGGTCTCTCGATAACACTTTAAATAAATAAATAAATAATAAATGAATATTGCAAAAGTTGGAGGCCGTTGTTTCCGGTGGCTAGCTCTATCACTTGACAGCTAGCCTGGAATAGAGATTCCTCTTTTGAATGGTTGATGCTGAGGGAATCATTCAAATGGCCTCTTCAAAAAACGCATTTTTTTAAACTTGAAAAGCTACATCCACATTCTGATCTTTTTGCACTCCTTTGTCAATCCGCCAAATAACGAAACCACATAGAAGTCTTTATCAACTGTATCAACAAAAAAATCGTCGTCATGTCTGTCGCGGGACTTGTTTGTTTTCTTGTTCTTGTTTCATTTATCCCTTTGTGATCCTTTCTTGTTCTGCTTTATTTATCTTTTCGTATTGTTGTTGCTGTTCCATTCGTTTCACATGATTGTGAATGCTTTTTCTTGTTTTATTTTTTCTTTTGTCTTTCCAACCTCTTCAATTTTGTTACTCTGTCTGTTTCATTTTGTGAGGTGTTTGAGAAAAGATCTAATTCATCTAAATTTTGCTAATAATTTCAATAAAACCTCCATTTTGTTTGCTGTCGATTCGTGTCTGTTTTCAATCCCAACCTCACCGTCAAAGTTTCGTTCTTGTCTGGAGTAAGATTCTGAGTGAAACAATGTGAGTGAAACGTAGGAAGAGGTCCACAAAGTGGAATGGGGAGGAGGTGATGACCATCACAGCCGAAGGTCAAAAAGGGTGGAACAGCTCATGTGTGTTCACGATATCTGTAACTTTGTTGTAGCTGAAAATTGCCATCTTGTTGCTGTGAGTAAGACTCGGTTGTCCTTAGAAATTTCTGATAGTCTGGATGACACTGAAAACTAAACGGGTGTTTCTCTGACTCTGGCGTCCAAGTATGCTGTGCTCCAGCCGAAAACAGCCTTATTCGGCCGAAGCACAGAATGCTTGACGCCTGATTTGGAAAAACACCCGTTAGGTATATCTATGCTTGTACGAAGGGACAGGCTGTCGAGAAAAGGCGGTGTGTGTTGGTTCATACAAAAAGATCTGATATTCACTATCAATGGGTTGAACGACGACAATAATGGTGAAGCGGATTCGTAACAGTTACGGAATCAAAAGTCGATCAACTGGAGCCTGGTCCGCAAGAAGCAAGTAACATCACCATTTTTGAGGATTGTCACTAAAAAAAAAAGATTCGGTGTCTCGACCGTGTGATTCAGCCTTCCCTTTCTAAAGGGACGCTTGGCTCCTGCAAGCCGGGTCCACACTTGTATAACACTGTTTTATCACAAAGTTATATAACCTGTTATCAAGTCTGAACGCGGCTTCTAGCAAGACATTCGCTTTTCTAACACGTTGGATGTTATCTGTCGGGTGAAGGTACGATCAAACCGCGGTTTACCACTAGCAACAATGATCAGCTGGTTTCAAACAAAGTTGTATAACATGTTATCATTCGTGAACCCTGCTTTTCTGACGTTTATATGGCTACCGTCGAGAAAGTTTTGTGTTGCACATAAGTGACAGATTTCTAAATTTTCAGGTGCGCCCATCCGATACCTTGGGCGCAAGGATAACGAGGGTGAGTTGGTTGATTTTAAAATCCAACAAATTCAACATCATTGACAGCTAATCATTGTTTGTACGATATTCCTTTCAAAATTTTCCAGATGTGGATGAATCACAAGGTGAGATCAGTATAGAGAGCAGACCGTCTAGTTCACGAATTCCGTATACAAAGCTTGCGTATTGTACAGTTCGGAGCACGCCACTGTCACTTCGTCTCTCGGCTTTGCAATCGGAGAAGATCGTGAAAAGTCGTGCTCATGGATGCGCTGGGATGTCGTCTGTCGACGGCCGCCTACTGTTGAAATCAAAAAGACGAAGGAGGAAGATTCAGAGATATTGATGAATGAATTGTAAGAGCATCAAGGACTGACCAGAGAAATAGGTCTAGTGAGAAAGCTGATCACAACACAACTTGAAAACTGTGAGTCCATGACAGATTATGTGGATGAGGTGATTGTAACTACCAATAACTTGAGCGGTGTTGGTTTCGATGTGAATGATGAATGGCTCGGGTCAATTTTATCAGCCGGATTGCCTCCAAATTTCAAACCAATGATAATGGGACTCAAAAACAGTGGTGCTGCTATCACGGCGAACCTAATAGAGACTTTTTTTGGAAGAAATGGCCAAAAAGCAGTGAAATAGCAAACAGAAAAATTAAAGAATCAATTCAAATGTTACGGTTGCGATAGACGAGAGCACAAAGCGAATGAAAATCAAAAAAAAAATGGATGCAATGAACAGCAGAAATCGTGCGGACCAAGTGACTGACATGATTTATTGAGATTTATGCGGTCCAACGGAAACAAGTCCATGGGTGAAGCCACATATTTTCCCACATTTATTGCTGATCATTCAAGAGAATTTTTCGTTTTCTTTATCAGATCGCAAACTGAAGTTCTAAATCGATTCGAACAGTTGAAATAGTTTGTTGGAAAGCAAACTGGCGGGAAAATCGAAACAATTAAAACTGATGATGGAACAGAATTTTGTAACAGAGGGTTTGATGGATTTTCACTCAGGAATGGTATTCAACACCAGACTTCTACTACTCACACCCCTCATCAGAACGACATAGCTGAGAGAGCGAGCCAAACTTTTGTTGAAAAAGCCAAATTGAAATCAAGAAATCTAAAATTGGCCCAATTTTCAGTAGATCATAGAGATATTTCTGAACTTATTGCATCAACATCTCCGACAATCACAGAACGATATATCTGAAGGCCGATAAGTGATATTCATTAAAATCGTGAAGTAATTTGCCAAAGATGGCGGAGCGATATGATCAAAGGCCGTCAAGCAATATCTCAGAAGTCAGAAGATCGTGGAACGATATTCTTGTATATCGTAGAGCGACCCATGAATGATATAGAGGGACGTTTGCGAGCTTGGTCGAATAGCCTACCCACAAGCTGTGAATAATCTGTACATGACACCCTGTACATGACAAGAGGCAGAAACTAATAGTTGGATAACTAATATTTTGAAACCTTCCGAGAAATCTTCATACAAATTGATAATGGAAAGTTTTTTCCCCATCCTTCCACTGTTTATCAAGATAAAACAATTGTTCTGACAAATTTTCATTCAATTTTCTAGAAGAAGATCGAGAAGAAGGTCCTTTCGTTCAAGTCCCGGAAAAGGAGTTGCGAAGTTTTCGTGAGTTATTTTTAGACAAAATGTTCCATAGTTACGCGTTATTATCTTGCCAGGCGATTCTACGACCAAAAATAAGAAAAAAGTTCCCGTAGGAACTATGCCGAAAAATTATTTACTTGTGTAAAGGCGCTACGGCACTCTGAATGTGTGCCCCTGAGGCCCCTATAGATGGCTTACATTTAAAAACTCTGAAACTAGTTATGGCAGAATGGTGATATTTGGCACACACCTACACTAAAATTTTTATGCTCGATATGATAAGAGTGAGAATCATTTAACAATCATCCGGGAGCGAGGGGGTGCGGTAACTTGGGAAAAGAAGGTGTGAAAATTACCTCAGCCCTTTTGTGTGCAGGTACTTTTTCAGGCTGACGGAATTCATTTGTAGACGGCCAATTTTTTTTTTCTTAAATCAGCCCTGAGCTTTATTCCATCAGCATATGCTACGGCTTAAAAACATGAAGAAAAGTCCTCTTGACCCCTCAAACATCGAAAGAGGCTCTTGGGGAAGCTACAGTTACCGAAGTGTGCCATTTATGATAAATGCGAATAACTTTTCAAACGATTTTATACTCGAAAACTGTGCAATCTATCGATGTTTGACAGGAGCAGCTTCTTTTCAAGTGAAGCTTACTTTAATGTCATGATTTTGAATTGAATCAATCATTGTTTATAAAACTTGGAGTAATTCATATTTTGCTTTGAGTTACACCATAAATAATTATTAATACTTCTTTGGCCAACCGGTTTCGCTGTTAAGCATCGTCAGGGTTGAGAAGTGACATTTTGTTATTTATAATTATAATATATAATTAATAATAATATAATTATAAATAACAAAATGTCACTTCTCAACCCTGACGATGCTTAACAGCGAAACCGGTTGGCCAAAGAAGTATTAATAATTATTTATGGTGTAACTCAAAGCAAAATAAAAAGTACCTATAACGTCAACACCATTGGAAGAAGGATGGAAGAGTTTTTTCAATTTATTGGAGTAATTCAGTCCACGGGTCATTTTTTCCAATGATTTCCACTCCATCTTTTTGAGCATGAAAATTTTAGTTCATGTGCTGAGTTTCATCATTCTCTCTTAACTAGTTTCGCGAGTAACTGATGAAAATCATCTTCAGGAGGACAATAGGGGGCTTATAGCCCGAAGTATAATTCTGTGTCGATCCTTCGAGTTAGGGAACTAGAATGAAATCAACTGGAGGGAAGCACCCAAGGGAACGCAGGGGGTAACCTTCAATTGCTTTTGAGCGTCGCCGACAAAAAAATCTGATTCTCTGGACCTTGGTCCTTAGAATTGCAAGATACGAAATTTTTAAAAATCAACTGAAAATTGTGGAGATTGTGTCTCCATAGACTATACCGGGTGGGCCATAAACAACCGTGCTTAGAATTTTTTCTTCTAAAATTATCATTTCGCTACCCATTTTATCAAACTTTCCAGCATTGGCTAGCCAATTGAATAGGCTATCATTTCCGTATTTCAAAATGGCCAACATATCAAAATCGAAGAAGACAGAAACAATTGAGAATAGGCCTTCTTTAGTTCTCGTTGCTTTTTATTAAGAGTCACCAGAAAGTCAAAACCAATAATGTATTATGAAGGAATAGACCTTTTTTGTCAATTCAAGATCACACTCAGTAGAATCGGGTCATCTGCTGACAAGCTATTGCAAGTTGAAGCAAAGCCTACTTTCCGTTTTTTTCCATTTCCGCATAATTGATCAAAAAAGTATCCTGCCCGCCAATCTGCCATTTGGTCATTTCTCAACCGATTTTCTTAAATTTGATATCAATGGCTAGTCAATTGGACAGGCTATCTTTTTGAAATGAGAAAATGACGTGAAAAGGTCGCCGGCTTATGCGCGTGTGGCCTTATTCAATGCGCTCCCACTGAATGTGAGACGGGCAGCCAACGTCGTCTTGTTCAAGAAGGAAGTCAAAAAAATATTGATGAAGGCTGGTTTTTACGACGTGCAAGAGTTTTCCAGCTTGGCCTTCATGGTTTGAACCTTTCATATTCAATGATCGATCTGTGATTGCGATATTTTTCTCCACTAATACCTCCATGTTTTCAATCTGTTTTCGTTCCTTATTTTTGTTCGTATTTTATGATAACTATTCTTAACAAATTTATCATTGTGCACGCCTTAAATGGAGGCTGAGACATCGACGATCCAACTTCATGTATTCATGATCGGAAATAAACGCTATTATTATTATTATTATTATGTCAAAATCCAAGATGGCAGAGGCAATTGAAAATAGAATTTATTTTGTCCTCATTGCTTTTCAATAAAAATTGGCAGAATAGTATGGGAGCATGGGTCGTGCCGTGTGCAGCTTCGTGAAGATATATAGAGTTATGTCTTAATCGATTCCTGGGGGATCAAGGACTATGAAAAATTAAGGTGGAATATTGGCATTTACTGCAGGCAAATATGGCAGAGGCGCCAAGATGGGCTTCATCTGGTTATAAAAAACTGGCTGTAGCTTAATTGTTTTTCAACGGATTTCAACATCTGACACGTCATTTTGTGAACAAAAGAATTCTCTTCTTACTTCATACCTATATTCACAAACGTCATTTCGTGAAACTGTCAAAATTGTCTTCATAAGATATCCTAAATTCCGCAATTTTTTTAAGGTTATCCGATATTTTTGGAACCTGGCAGAACCATAGATCTTGAGATGCTTTTTCCGAATTTCTACTTTTGCACTTCGTATCTTTGCCGTTTTGGCCGCTATATTGAAAAGAGGGCGCCCCAAAAAACAGTTTTTTTTGTCAATATCTTGAATTCAACTGACTCAAGATTGAAACGTGTACATGCGGAAGAAAGCCCATTCAAGTCTCTACAATTTGACATTATCAGTCATTCATGTGCAATTCATGGTTCTTGAGTTAGAGCTTTCAGTACTTCCGGAAGTATCAACTTTTGGTATTCAATCAGCATGTTGTATTGATATCACCGTCATGTAGTAAGCAAATTAACCATAAATAGCTTTTAGTCATTAACCATAGAAAATGAAAAATTTAGAAGATCAATCATGGTGATGTTATTTGTGTAATTACAGGGTGAACTGTGAAAGTAAATTGACTTTAGAAAGAAATGGAGGTAATATAGCATATGAAGGATATCAGATACATTCGAAACTCATCAATATGATGAAATTTGGAATCAGTATTCAAAATATTTACTTTTCCACTTTGTGTCTCTGCTGTTCTGGTCATAATTTTGAAAAGATGGCGTCCAAAAAACATATTTCCAGAAAATTTTAGGAAAATTTGTCATTAAATCTCCGCCTTAAGATCAAAAGTGGAGGTCTATTAAATTCTATGGAACTTGACATCTGAATCACTCATGTGCGACTTACGGTTCTCAAGCTATACCCTTTCAAAGTCAATTTTCCCTTAGAGCTCACTCTGTAGTTGCATAACAACCGTTACCATGATTGATTTTCTGGATATCAATGGTCTGTGGTTGACAACTTATCATAATTTATGGTCAATTTAACTGCCACGTCGAGCTGAGATCAACTTTATATGCTGATTGGATGACAAAAGTTGATGCTTCAGGGAGTTCTAGAAGCCATAACCCAAGAACCGAAAGTGGCACATACACGAGTAAGGTGTCAAATTGTAGAGAATGGAATAAGCTTCGCATACAATTGCTTCCACCTCACATTGACTGAAATGAAGATAGTGACAAAAAACTGTTTTTTGAGCGCCATCTTTTCAATATGGCGGCCAAGACGGTAGATATCCGGAGTGGAAGAAAGGAAATTCGGAAAGGGCACCTCAGGATCTACAATACTGCCAAGTTTCAGAAATATCAGACAACCTTCAAAAAAGGCCGGAATTTAGCATATCTTATGGAGACAATTTTAACAGTTTCCCGAAATGACGTTTGTAAATTCAGGTATGAAAAAAGAAGATAATTTTTTTGTCTACAAAATGACGTTCCAGATGTTGAAATCCGTTGAAGAACAAAGGAGCTACAGCCAGTTTATTATTACCAGATGAAGCCCATTTTGGCGCCTCCGCCATATTTGCCTGCAGCGGATGTCAATATTCCACCATAATTTTTCATAGCTCTTGATCGCCCAGGAGTCGATAAGGACATATCTCTATACAGGGTGTCCGTTATTCGAGGCTAAGCATGGGTATATCGCTCATCTTTGGAGATACAGAGTCGGTTGAATCGGAAAAAAGTTGCGAATTTTCATGGCGATCAATGAATCAGGAAGATATTTGACTTGTCAGCTCTAGTTTTCGAGATATCGAGAAAAAACAGAAATGTAATTTTTGTTTTCATTTTTTATTTGAAAAACGGTTGAAGGTAGCTTTTTCTGATTAAGACATTGTGGAGGCACTTTTCTAAGATGAATTCAATGTTGCCAAAAACTTCATTCTAGCTTCCAAAACAACCGAGATATGACGTTCAACTTTTTTTTCTCTCATGAGCGCCCTAGGAGGATATAAGAATAGGGAGGGAGTATAACCCAGCTTGTGGGCGGGGGGAAATGAAGCCGGGAGACGTAAGGGGTGAGGTAGCAACTACGCCCAAATATTGCATCTAGTTACAGGAGTCTTTTGACTTTTGTGGATTAATTGACGTTATTGAAATAATTTGAAACTATTTGAGGTTAGTGAGATTTTTTTGATTGACATAAAATGAGTCCTGCCTGATATCTTTTATCTTTGTGCCTGGATCTTGTTTGAATGGTGCTTCATCTATAGGAGCTGAATAGATCAACTTTCCCAGGTGTGGGAAAGACAGAGGCTACGTGCGCTGGATACAATATCATGTATGAAGAATACCTATCCCATCAATGCGAGCCGGAGCTGCCGAAGGCAAGATACCTACCTGTAGTATGGGGTCGCCTAATGTTTCAGTAGAATGTTAGGCAAGGATGAGAATGACCAGCAAATTCCAAAAATAATGAGCAGAAAATGAGCAGTTCGATTCTTTCCTCCTAGATTATCACGTATTTGTGAGGTCAGCATTGTTAATACACCTAATGATGATCTACACTCTGTGATCTACACTGAACAGTGATAGGAGGTAGGTACTCTGGAAACCTCATCATCAGCCAATTTTAAGGCCTGTGTAGACTTCAAGGTTCATGGCAAAATTACAATGAAAAGTACCCACTACTAGGTATCTATCTTGGTGGAATTTCTATCCTGCTACGGACTATCACCTACCTTAGTCCGGATGCTAGTTGCATAAAATGGAATGAACCTTGCATTTTTTGATGAGAAGATGCCACTCGGTGAAAATGTTCTTTGCATCATACTCTTCCGATCCAGAAAGGTAGCCATCAGCGCCATCCATGCCGGCAGCGTATACAGGGTGAAACAGAAAAAAAAAGTTGAAAAAATATATTTGAATAACCGAAGCATGTGGAGACGTCCAATTTACCACATACATCAACTGTTTTATGCTCATGAAGGCACAGTAAACCGTTCTTGATTACCTTGAACCATCTTTGAAATATAGGGGAAAAACAGAAAAAGAAACAAAAACACTCTTTTTTCCATAAATAAGTGATTCTTAGAGATATTGACACAATACTTGGCATTTGTACTAAAAGTAATGTGAGAAATGATATGAGTTGGGTAACCAATTCCTAAGCCAACTATTTCCAGAAATACGATTGTCAACTTTTTTTTCCTCTTGAGCACCATCTTGAATCTGCCCTGTGAGGCATCGTTGAAAAAGTGATCGGCTATTATAATAATGGTAGCATGGAATCATTGCATCGCAAAAACAACCTCCTCATCATAATTTAGTGACCTCTTCGGCGGGAAAGAATTGCCATTCACGTATTTTCTGGCTCTTCCAAGCTTTAGTGCTCATGATGGCATTTGCAACATCTGAAATGATGAAATATGTTACGCATTATGAACCGTGATGTACTTTGAGGTAGCCTCCAAGTTTTGCAATCATCAATTGAAAGGTTTGTTCTCAAAAGCTGTTTGAACAAAATTTGTTTAATTTTTTTATGGAAAATTCAAAATATTGTATCTTCCACCCTTATTTGATCCCTCGTTGAGGAAAGCCTGAAACCGAAAGTCTCCAAAATTTTCATGCTAATGGTTCACTGAGAACTGCTCTTCAATGTGTAGTTGTCAAAATCTGCATAGTTGCGTTCAGATTCTAGACAGAGAGCGACAAAGAAGTTCATGCAGTGGAAAAAGACACAGCTTTCAATGCAACGGAAAAATCCTGGAAATGTCCCTTTTAGATAGGCTTCCCGCAATACACAGGTTCTGTGAGACTCTCAAGCGTGGGTAAAAGGCTTGAAACATTACTAACTTAAGGTTCTAACAGTGTACCAAATTGCACATTTATGTTATGAAAAGCAAGGTCTCCAGGCTGCTTTCAGTCTAGCTCTGGACTAGTTTTTTCTCGACTGTAATTTATGTCTTTTTTTACTGCATGAACTTCTTTGTCGCTCTTTGTCTGAAATCTGAACGCCACTATGCAATTTTTGACAACTAAACATTGAAGAGCACTTCCCACTGAACCATTATCATGAAAAATTCGGAGACTTTCGGTTTCAGGCTATCCTCAGTGAGGGATCAAGTAAGGGTGAGAGATCCAATATTTTGTATTTTTCATAAAAAAAACGACACAAATTTTGTTCAAACAGCTTTTAAGAACAAACCTCTCAATTGATGACGGTGAAACTTGGTAGGTTACCTCAAAGTACATCAAGGTTCATAATGCGTAATATATTTTACCATTCCAGGTGTTGCAAATGCCATCATGAGCACTAAAGCTTTGAAGAGCAAAAAAATACGTGAATGACAATTCTTTTTCGCCGAAGAGGTCACTAAATTATGATGAGGAGGTTGTTTTTGCGATGCAATGATTCCATGTTACCATTATTATAATAACCAATCACTTTTTCAACGATGCCTCACAGGGCAGATTCAAGATGGTGCTCAAGAGAAAAAAAAAGTTGACAATCGTATTTCTGGAAATAGTTGGCTTAGAAATTGGCTACCCAGCTCATATTATTTCTAACATTACTGTTGGTAGAAATACCAAGTATTGTGTCAATATCTCGAAGAATCACTTATTTATGGAAAAAAGAGTCGTTTGGTTTTTTTCTCTGGTTTTCCCCTATATTTCAAAGACGGTTCAAGGTAATCAAGAACAGTTTGTTGCGACTTCATAAGCATAAAATAGTTATTGTATGTTGTGAGTGA
This sequence comes from Anaspis maculata, assembly GCA_949128115.1. Taxonomy (NCBI): domain Eukaryota; kingdom Metazoa; phylum Arthropoda; class Insecta; order Coleoptera; family Scraptiidae; genus Anaspis; species Anaspis maculata. The sequence goes on from OX421964.1 coordinate 4,646,640, forward strand.
CACGTCTCCACATGTTTGGGTTAATTAAATATAATTTTTCAACTTTTTTTTTCTGTATCACCCTGTATACGCCGCCGGCATGGATGGCGCTGATGGCTACCTTTCTGGATCGGAAGAGTACGATGCAAAGAACATTTCCACCGAGTGACAAATTCTCATCAAAAAATGCAAGGTACTTTCAACTAGCATCCGGACTACCTACCACGAAGTTAGTGACGAAAATGCTAATAAGTAGAAGCAAGTGAAACCTGTGATGAAATTCCTTTATGTAATCCAACGATCATATTTAGGAAGGATGTGGCTGGATCTGGTGCAGCACAAAGCGTCATAGACTGACACTGACAAGAGCGACAGATCGCAGAACTTGACGTGGCAATATTCAGTTTCAATGGTAAAGTGATAAAAATTTTGGGCGTACAAAGATGGCGGATATGACATTTCCATGGCTTCACTTTTTATGACGAACCCTCCCTCCCTATTCTTATATCCTCCTAGTGAGCGCCATATCGAATTTTGACATTTTTGAATACAATATTTTTTTCTGGTTACAACGATGTGTCACATGTCACTGTTGAATTTATCCTTTCGAGCAAAACAAAATTTTTTCATTTTTCAAAGAGTACTTTGGAAACAAAATCAGCACCGACAATAAAAAAAAATGTAATTGTTGAACATTTATTCAACAGTGACATGTGGCACATCGTGGTAACCATAAAAGAATACCGTATTTAAAAATATCAAAATCCAATATTGCGTCCATTAAAGAAAAAAGTTGAATGTCGTATCTCGGTTGCTTTGAAAGATAGAATGAAGATTTTGGCAGTTTTGACTTCCCCTTAAAAAAAAGCCCCGACAATGTCTAGATTAGAGAAGGCCACCTTCAACCGTTTTTTGAATAAAAAGTTTAGACAAAATTCAAATTCCTGTTTTTCACGATATCTCGAAAACTAAAATCGATACGTCAAATTTCTTCTTGGATCATTGATTGTCATGAAAATGCGCAACTCTTTCCTGATTGAACCGACTTTGTATCTCTCAAGACACCCTGTATATCTTCACAAAGTTGCACACGGCCAAGCCTTTTTTGACCCCATGCCCTCAAACTAGAAAGTCAAAACCAATAATTATTATGGAGAAATAGACATTCCTTGACAATTCAAGACCGCAACCAATCGAATCGGGTCATCTGCCGAGGAGCTACGGCGAGTTGAAGCGAAGCCAACCTACTGGTTTCTTATTCCCGCCTAAATGACCCGAATTTAGGAATCCTGCCCGCCATATCCTTATTTTCCAACCGATTTTTCTAAATTTGACATCAATGGCTAGCCAAATGGACAGGCTGCCTTTTCATGTGGAAAAATTGCCAACATTTAAAAATTCAAGATGACGGAAACTATTGACAATGAGCCTTATTCGTCTTCGTTGGAATAGAGAAACGGAAAGTAGGCTCCGCTTGAACTGGCCGTAGCTCCTCAGCAGATGACTCGATTTGATTGGTTGCGATCTTGAATTGTCAAGGAAGGTCTATTCCTCTATAATAATTATTGGCCTTGACTTCCTGCTGAATTTCATTAAAAAGCAATGAGGACAAAAGAAATTCTATTTTCAGTTGCTTCCGCCCTCTTGGATTCCGACAGGTCGATCATTTTCGCATATTAAAGAGGTAGCCTGTCCATTGATACCAAATTTGAGGAAATCGGTTGAGAAATAAGCATATGGCGGATTGGCGGACAGGACACCTAAATTTTGGTCAATTCTGCGGAAATGAGAAAAACCGAAAGTAGGCTTCGCTTCAACTCGCAGTAACTCCTCAGCAAATGACGCGATTTCATTGGTTGTGGTCTTGAATTGACAAAAAAGGTCTATCTCTTCATAATACACGAGATAATACATTACTGGTTTCGACTTTTTGGTAACTTTCAAGAAAAAACAACGAGAACAAAAGAAGGCCTATTTTCAATTGTTCCTGCCATTTTGAATTTTGATTTGTCGGCCATTTTAAAATACGGAGATGATAGCCTATTCAATTGGCTATCCAATGCTGAAAAGTTTGATGATATTGGTGGCGAAATAAAAATTTCAGGAGGAAAAATTCCGAGCACAGTTTTTCATGGCCCACCCGGTATAGTGTGACAGCCGTCGACTCGAATTTAGAAAAGTTACAGTCCAATGTTGCGAGTAATAGTGAAAGACCTTTCAAATGACGTGCTTCTCGACCCATTATTTGTTATCAAAAAACCGTGAGATGGCGATGCTGAACCTCCTCTTGCAGTTTTGTCGTATTTAATGTTTTTTCATGAAAAACTTGTCCAAAAATGACCCGTGCAAACGCAGAATAAATGTCTTGACCTGGCCTTTTATTTTATAATAGTTTAGATACGGTTCAAATTATGTCGTAAAGAAAAAACAGGAGCATATCTCAGAAAAGCCTTTTGTTATTCAACAGTACATACTACCGATTAAGTGCTAAGCAGCTAAGCATTATTGCTAATACTATATTTCGTTTTTAAATTTTTAGTGAATGCGTATTTCATCAGTAAGAAAAGCGAGAAGAGAATCTCCAAAGTACCAAGTGAGTTCTATTCTTATTATACCTTAACCTACCTACTTACAATAGCAACATAGTAATGCGGACAAAAAGATCTCACACTTGCCACTAACAGGAGGATCATTCTGCATCTTGTATTGTCCATTATATCCCGTCTACTTTTCATTTTCAGTAGAATGACTTTTTGGAGCAAGAATAAAGTGACAAGCTGGAGCGCTGGGAGGATACAACTGATGGTTGCTGATAGTTTCGCTCCAAAACTTTGCAGGTGCCATCAGCCGTAGAAGTAGCTCCCCAGCTTTTCACCTTATTTTTGCTCCAAAAAGTCGTTCCACTGAATTCAAAACGTGAACGGCATTTCATCATAATCATTTTGCTCACAAATGTGTTACTTAGCTCTTTTTGCAGGGCAAACCTGAGAATTTGTTATGAGCCCGATAAAACAAAAATAGACGTGTCTTGGTTCTGGTGTTTTCCAAAAAATAAGCACTGTATCCAGGAAAATTCGTCCAAATAATAAAATGCATGGAGTCCGCTTGCGTTTCCTGATCTTTCAATGTTCCTCAAGATGAAATAGTTGTTCTAACAATTTTTTTGTCCAATTTTCTAGGACCACCTTCCGTACAAATCCCGGAAAGAGTGATAGAGGAACTCCGTAAGTTTTTCTTTACACAAAATGTCTCATAATCAGGCGTCAATACTTTGCCAGCCGATTTTACGATAAAAAATTAGAGAAAAGTTCCCATGAACATGATGCCGAAAAATGCGTTCAAAGGAGGCTATACGGCCTCCTAAATGTGTGCTTCTGAAGATGGCTCTTATTGGTCACCTCCGGAACTATTCAGGGCAAAATGATGTCAGCACATACACTTAAGTTTTAATGCTCAACATGATGAGGTAAAACTCATAAAAAATCACCCAGGGGTGGGGTGGTTGGAGACAGGCAGGGTAAAAATTGACCTACATTTTGTGTTTGTTTTTTTCCAGGATTTTATGCAAAATAGTTATCAAAATACGGTTATTTCTCATCACCAAACTCCAGCTTTGTTTTTAAAACCAAAGAAATCACTTGCGCTTCAGTAGATAGGGAAGAAGGAGCCCAAATCAACTCTCATTACTTAAGGATGTAATTACAGAGAAGGAAATTACGACGTCGGTAATTAGCCCGGTGGTCTTACCGCTCTACAGTACACTCTTTCGATTGCGACGGCGGACGGCGGAGGGAAAGATATGGATAAGCGGTCCTGAAACCGAGCTCAATAATTATTGAGGTAATTACGGCGGCGGTAATAACGCCGGAGGTAAGACCGGCCTCGGGAAATAATGCAGAGGTATGAATGAGCGCGACGAGTGCACTCAGCTCGGCAGTTGACCGTGCCAACACGCTTTCTCACTCGCACCTCTTCCGACACCGTTTGCGCTATATTGGTAAGAGCGAGATGAAGCGCTGCCATCCTCTTAACACAGCTCGACCAAGCGCACAGCGGGAGGTCTTCTCCTCTGGCGCTCGGTTTTTACCCGCTCTTCTCAGTCGAACCTTCGTCGTTACCATTTGTTCTGCGGTTGAAGGAGCGAGATGGAGCGTACGGTGCGAGCTCATGCGAGCGCTTTACCTGGGACGTCCGCGTTCCTCATGCAGACTATTTATCGAGAGTTGTGGAAGCTCGGCTAGAGCAGGTCCTGCACCAGCGTAAGGTAGGTCCTCATCATTGGAAGACTCGAGGTTCGGAGGTCCTGCACATCTAGAGAGAGAGAGAGAGAGAGAGAGAGAGAGAGAGAGCTATTTCGCTCCACATCTCTGTCTATCATCCTATGCAGTGGCGGTCCAGCCAAACGCAGGTGTTTATGCATCGGTGTACGGTTTCATTTATCAACGCTCACAACATGGGAACGAAGGGATGCACGACGCTTTAAAAAAAATAGGAGGAGGTAGCTAATTTTTCCATATGACCGCTACGTCGCAATGTTTTAATCATAGCAAGGAAAGAGAATATGAAATAGATATGGGAGCAGAGGTGAGGCGCACAGCGTTTTAAAAAAAATGAGATGAGGTACCTAATTTTTCTATATGCCCGCTGCGTCGACAGCGTGTGACAGAGCGCGCTATATTGGGACCCATCCCTGTCTATCATCCCACATCGCATAAGATAGGTGCTAGGAACATCGGCATGGATATATTATGTGAGGCCTGTTAGATGCATAAGGTGAGGTTTCCCACCGTGGGTCTGCAGGTATAAAGTGCTATTATCATACAAAACCGGTAGGTACCTGCTCTTTAAAAAATTCATGCTCTCAAAGCTCGGGGTATATTATAGAAATATGTGCCATCATAGTTTCGAGGAATATGGTGATATGATGGTGGTGTATGGAGATATTTCTACGAGCACTTTGGAAAAACCATATAGCAACACATCGACACGGCTTCTATACCACTTTTTGAAGCATGGGGAAGCAGTGCCACTTGAATGAAAACTACGAGTGCACTCGCTTTTTTTTTATAAACCCAGCTGTGAATGAGCATAATGAGCACCGTTTACCTGGAATCGCATGGTTTAGCTGTAAAGATGTTGTGGGGTATGAGACAGTTCGGCATGCGTTAATTAGCAGTAGCCGTTGAAAAAAACTAGGCAATCTTTTTTTCAAGAGTTTTATTCAAAAATTAATACATGTCTTCAGTCGTTCATAATCCGATAATACATCGTCGTAGTGTAGTTCGAGGAACTCTAGCATGCATGAAACTTTTTCATTAGATTTGAAACCAGCCAAAATCTGTTTGAGAACTTTATACATAGAAACGTTCGAGTTCGATACATCGCTCGTTATTTTAAAGGAGCTTGATAATAAATCAGTATAAAATTTTTTAAAATTCATTGATTCTAGAGCCTCTAATCTATAGCTAATGATATCTCTCATTCGTGCAATTTGTTGTAGAAAATTTTCATGCAGATAGACGGTCTGGGCCCTGCTATGTAGATGTCCGATGCCTGCAGATGATCCCAATTTTAGAGTATAGTTCTCGAAAATTTTCATATCACCATTCGGAACGTTCGAAGTTGATGCAGTCGAAGAGGGCAAGAGCTCTATTAATTCACTCCATTCCCGCATGGTGAAAGATATTCGGCTCGAATTTGCATGCGATGTGATGATGATTGCTGGTGAGAGTCCTCTGGCGTTGCTAAGCCCGACTCGTATCCTTGCAGCTGATCCGTTCAGAGTTGTTTGATATAGTAATTCGGTCTCTTGAACGATGGCTTCGTCATAATACCGTAACATTTTTTCGATAGACTGCCAGGGGCTGAACAAGGTGGGCATCTCTCTTTCTTTGACGTTGGTGCTGGCGATGCTATGAAGATGTTTACGATGCTTATAATGCTAGCTGCTTATCTCGATATGCCGGTGATGATACTTATGTTGATGATGACGGCGATGACGAGGGTGTTATAACGATGTTTATGATGCTATGACGATAGCGAGGGTGATGAATATGATAATATGACGTTGTTTTATGATGATATGACGATAGCGATGATGTTGCTTATGATGAAATGACGTTAGCGGTGATGATGCTTGTGATGATATGGCGATAGCGGTGATGATCCTTACGTTGATATGACGATAGAGGTGATGATGCTTGCGATGATATGACGATAACGGTGATGATGCTTATGATGATATGGCGTTGCTGGTGATGATATGACGTTGCTGGTGATGATGGCTACGTTGCTTATGGCGATAGCGCCGATGGAGTTTATGACGGCTGTGATCGGGACGTTTTTGCTCCAGACACCTTATTTCACCGGCTCTCTGGCGTTAAGTGTGATCGACGAGGTTGCTGGTTCAAACAACGTCTGCTCTCGCAATCCACCCTCGATCGGGCATGCCCAAATATTTAACGTAAAGCCTCGAACCGGTTTTTTTCAAAACTTTTTCCACTAGATAGATCTCGGGATGTTTAGTTTTCTCTAGTTCTCGTTCGTAAAAACATCCCATGATCGGCGAACCCTTTAGATCTTCAATAAGATATGTAGCCGGGTTGGTGTTCGGTTTCACTTGTCTGATGCGAAACAGCTCCGTCGTCCAGTTGGAGGTATAACCTTTTTCAAAAAGTACTTTGTATTTACCCAGACGCGCTAGCAGCCCATGCCGACTCGGCGCTTAAATGATTCTAATGATCTATCCATCTATAATATGCCTCAATAGATCAGCCGGCTGAACCATGCCTAATTCCACAAGGTCGCCGGTTGAAACATCACGAGCTGATTATTGCATGACGAGCTGCTGGTTAAAGCATGACGACACTGCTGGCAACTCATGCCGACTTATGGTATGACGTGCTGATGGTTAAAGCATGACGACACTGCTGGCAACTCATGCCGACTTATGGCATGACGTGTTGCTGGTTAAAGCATGACGACACTGCTGGCAACTCATGCCGACTTATGGCATGACGTGCTGATGGTTAAAGCATGACGACACTGCTGGCAACTCATGCCGACTTATGGTATGATGTGCTGATGGTTAAAGCATGACGACACTGCTGGCAACTCATGCCGACTTATGGTATGACGTGCTGATGGTTAAAGCATGACGACACTGCTGGCAACTCATGCCGACTTATGGTATGACGTGCTGATGGTTAAAGCATGACGACACTGCTGGCAACTCATGCCGACTTATGGTATGACGTGCTGATGGTTAAAGCATGACGCCACTGCTGGCAACTCATGCCGACTTATGGCATGACGTGCTGCTGGTTAAAGCATGACGACACTGCTGGCAACTCATGCCGACTTATGGCATGACGTGCTGATGGTTAAAGCATGACGACACTGCTGGCAACTCATGCCGACTTATGGTATGATGTGCTGATGGTTAAAGCATGACGACACTGCTGGCAACTCATGCCGACTTATGGTATGATGTGCTGATGGTTAAAGCATGACGACACTGCTGGCAACTCATGCCGACTTATGGTATGACGTGCTGATGGTTAAAGCATGACGACACTGCTGGCAACTCATGCCGACTTATGGTATGACGTGCTGATGGTTAAAGCATGACGCCACTGCTGGCAACTCATGCCGACTTATGGCATGACGTGCTGATGGTTAAAGCATGACGCCACTGTTGGCAGCTCATGCCGACTTATGGCATGACGAGCTGCTGGGTAAAGCATGACGTCATTGCTAGCAGCCCATGCCGACCCGATGCTTAAATGATTCTATTAATCTATCCATCTATAATATACCTCAATAGAACATCCAGCTGAACCATGCCTAATTCCACATGGTCGTCGGTTAAAACATCACGAGCTGATTATGGCATGACGAGCTGCTGGGTAAGGCATGACGTCATTGCTAGCAGCCCATGCCGACCCGACGCTTAAAACGTGGTGATCTAGGTGATAGGGCATGACGACTGATGGTTAATGCACAGCGCTTTGACTATCAGACCATGCCGTCTCTATGGATAAAACATGTCGACTAGTGCTGCTGGCACATGTCAAATTATCTAGCAGAGCATGTCGACTTATTATGGTTGAAACATTGCACCGTAGCGGTTATAGCTATAAAACCTCGAATACCTCCGATTAATAGCCAGTCGCGATCGATCTTTGTTCAGTGAATGAAGCTGCTGATCCTGAAAGAAACATGAGAAATCAAATTAGTTCTGAAACAATTCAAAAGGCTGTAGCCGAAGTCCGACGTGGTGGCTCGCGCAGAGCGATCGCTAGGTCATTATGTATTCCCGCATCTACACTGGGGCGGCTGTTGCGACGGGTTAAGAAAGTGAACGGCGTGTATGTCTATAATCCAAATATCGGGAATAGGAGAATCTTCTCAAAAGATGAGGAGTTGATGCTCGCTGATTATATCAAAGCAGCATCGAAAATGCCACATGGCGTGACACGCAAGCACGTGTGTAAATTCGCTCTAGAACAGGCTAGACTGCTAAACAAGAGCTATCCACAGCGCTGGGATAAACAGCAAGCAGCATCTTTTGATTGGTGCAGAGGATTCATGAAACGACATCCGGACATTTCACTCAGAGGCTGCAGGGAACGCAATTTGCAGCAAGTGGTAGATCCTGACAAAGCGGCTCAGACCGTCTCTTGTAAAAATCACGAGACTTTTGAAGTCAGCTCGAATAATTCGGCTATGGTTATGAAGTATCCAACCAAAGCTTCGTCGAATACGTCGCTACAGCTCCTAGCATCATCAGGGGCTCAACCGGGACCTTCGCCAGTGCTGTCATCATCAGCCAGCATGATATCGGAACCATCAGATGTGTATGATGACGAGGATGCAGATGGTTATGAAAGAGCAGATGAGGACTCCACTACCAAGTTCACCGGTAATAAAGAAGATTTTCACAGCTCACAGGTTGGGGCGTCTAAAGCCTATGATTATATTAGCGTGTTCAGACCACGTTTTTCATCGGGGGATCAAGTCAAATCACGTCTCGCTTCTAAATATGCGAACACTGCTAAATCCTCGGAAGACTCTGTCTTGAAAGCTGATAGTGACGATGTGTTATACGATGGCTCTGGTGATTTCAACGCTGACAACGAACTTTCTTCGAGTACGCTTATCAAACCGCGTACGGGGTATAAAAATGCATATGAGCTCCGTTTTTCATCTGAGGACGAGGATCAAAACATGCGGTGTAAGAGCTTCAGTAATACAAAAGAAGTTTCTTCAAGGGCGCGACTTACACCGAGTGGAGGATATCAGAATGCGTACAAGCACTGTTTTTCATCTGAGGATGAAGATAAGAGGTGCTCGGGGAGCGACTTCGAGAACATTGACGATCATGTGGGGAATGTCTCCTTTATGAGTGATATGGGACGACGACGATTTGCGAAGAGGTCCCTAGTGGGTGAATATTTCACCGACATAAATGGCGTTATAGATCGATTAGTAACATTGAGTGCACAGCGGAACACCGGGGACGTCGGAGTCGTCCGAGAAATAGTATCGCTGGAAAAAATTCTCCGAGATGCTGAAGTAATATACTAATATTTTTGGATACCCTCAATAGCGTAAAAATGTCGATATTTTATTCACGATCGAATGGGGCATTGACTGGAAATTTGTATTAACTAATACCTAATACCTACCTACCTACCTACCTACCTAGCCATTTAAAGATGTAGTGAATATTCCCGTGGAAATAAAGATATTGATCACTTTTGAAAAGAGCATATTTCTTTCACTGTCATAATCACCAATCCTATATGCCTGGTTGTGATGCCCATACTTGTCTCAACAGCGAATCATAAGGTGAGGGTTTGCGGAATGCCAGCCTCATGGACACGTTCATATTTATCAAAAAAAAAAAGAAAAAAGAATCCAGAGATGTCAAATAAATAGAGCGAGCTCGCGCGAAAGAATAGTCTTGACTGTAGAAACCCTCCAAAGCTCTTGTACTTTTTATCGCACCCAAATCAGTCCGGGCAGAGTCCAATTCCGGCTCTGTTAGAAGTCTATAATCTCTCATTCAAGATATAAAAATTGAGCATTCCTTGATGCTAGAACATGGTATGCATGGTGAGAGATCCTTTTTGGCTCCCTTTTACTTCTCCTGAGCCACATCAATTCGGATGATAGCCGTACCCACTTCGAAGGAACGCCTAGCGTATTCGGCAAGACATATCAAAAATTTATATTTTTGCAATCACTGCGGCTACTAGTTACTGTAGCATCATGCATTTTGCCGATTTTGGTGGTGCAATGAGTTGCTAGGGGGCAATTTCCCTGGCAACTCCCTGCACAAAAGAGGTGAATCAGCATCTAATTCGAGTTGTATATCAAGTCAGGGAGATATTAGAAATATAAATTTTTTACATGGTTTGCGGAAAACTCTGAGCTTTCGAGTAAACTAGATAATATCATCCTATCCAATTTTATTCAGAAAATCAAATAAAACAGATAAAACATGTTTCACCCTCTAGCTCATCGTCAAACCGGTAAATTATTCTCGGAAATGCCTGCAAATACCTTCAAACATGTGAATGAAAATTTCTATGCTCTTGCTAGTACGATGAAATCCATCGTGTTTAACACTTGGGGGATATGGAAGATGCCGGTTCTCCGGTCATTTGGTTGGATTTTTTCCAACATTTCCATCTCAGATGGGGTTTTTTTCGAGTCGAACTTTGCGGTCGAGGATGGATTACGAGAGCAGATGTTGTTTGAACCGTCAACCTCATCGATCACGGTTATCATCATAATATTATTTAAAATTATCGTAGCGAGAATTAGGCAGCTTATTATACGCGATTTTCTCTTAAATTGATGCTTTCATATGTATATCATATTCTCTTCTCTCCGGATGTGGATATTTTGAAGCGAACTTGGGTATTAGGCAAATACTTATCACTCTATACTCTACTATTTTCACGCAAGCATACTGGACTGAAAAAAATTATTCAGTGCTGATATTTTCCAACTCGGGGCACTATGGCATGCAAAAGAAAGAAGTAGCTTTCAATTAAGTTTCTACATAAATATTTACTGTATAATTAACTCCATTAATAAGGCTGGAAGAGCGGCCGCCCGAAGCTTCTCCTATAATACCTGCATATAGCGGGCAGGTACCTGCAGCAGAACAGGTTGGGATTTCTTCTACGGTCCTCATTGTTGTGTCATGGCTCGAAATTGCGGCGGTGTCTTGTTCGACCCGGGGTAAATTGGTTTTTATTCGCTAGGTATTTACAATACATCAGCGGTTACTATATACGTATCGCAATTTTACACCAGCAGCCATGTTGCAGGCTCAATTAGTCATGGTTCAGCCGGCTGATATATTGAGACATATTATAGATGGATAGATAGATAGAATCATTTATTTGTTCAAGATGAAAACAGGCAGGTAGGTTATCACGTGGGTACCTACATCCTGATCATTAGCGAACTTATGACACCCAGTATGTACATGCATGCGGTAGGATAGGTATCCCTTATCACTACATAGCACTATATATGGGGAGCTATGTTTGAAGGTGGATTCGGGTTTTATTTTAACAAGAATCTCGCACCGGTACGACCTTTTTTTTTTTAAACTCGTAACACCATGATAAACAAGACGGCGGATTTTAAATAAGGTTTCTATCTATCAAATAAATATTTCTCGGTTCACTCAGTTCTTCGCCATAGGAAAAAAATAGCTGATGCGACTAACCATCCTTTCAGAAAGGAGGCGATTCCAGGTAAACGGTGCTCATTATGCTCATTCACAGCTGGGTTTATAAAAAAAAAAAAGCGAGTGCACTCGTAGTTTTCATTCAAGTGGCACTGCTTCCCCATGCTTTAAAAAGTGGTATAGAAGCCGTGTCGATGTGTTGCTATATGGTTTTTCCAAAGTGCTCGTAGAAATATCTCCATACACCACCATCATATCACCATATTCCTCGAAACTATGATGGCACATATTTCTATAATATACCCCGAGCTTTGAGAGCATGAATTTTTTAAAGAGCAGGTACCTACCGGTTTTGTATGATAATAGCACTTTATACCTGCAGACCCACGGTGGGAAACCTCACCTTATGCATCTAACAGGCCTCACATAATATATCCATGCCGATGTTCCTAGCACCTATCTTATGCGATGTGGGATGATAGACAGGGATGGGTCCCAATATAGCGCGCTCTGTCACACGCTGTCGACGCAGCGGGCATATAGAAAAATTAGGTACCTCATCTCATTTTTTTTAAAACGCTGTGCGCCTCACCTCTGCTCCCATATCTATTTCATATTCTCCCTCCTTGCTATGATTAAAACATTGCGACGTAGCGGTCATATGGAAAAATTAGCTACCTCCTCCTATTTTTTTTAAAGCGTCGTGCATCCCTTCGTTCCCATGTTGTGAGCGTTGATAAATGAAACCGTACACCGATGCATAAACACCTGCGTTTGGCTGGACCGCCACTGCATAGGATGATAGACAGAGATGTGGAGCGAAATAGCTCTCTCTCTCTCTCTCTCTCTCTCTCTCTCTCTCTCTAGATGTGCAGGACCTCCGAACCTCGAGTCTTCCAATGATGAGGACCTACCTTACGCTGGTGCAGGACCTGCTCTAGCCGAGCTTCCACAACTCTCGATAAATAGTCTGCATGAGGAACGCGGACGTCCCAGGTGAAGCGCTCGCATGAGCTCGCACCGTACGCTCCATCTCGCTCCTTCAACCGCAGAACAAATGGTAACGACGAAGGTTCGACTGAGAAGAGCAGGTAAAAACCGAGCGCCAGAGGAGAAGACCTCCCGCTGTGCGCTTGGTCGAGCTGTGTTAAGAGGATGGCAGCGCTTCATCTCGCTCTTACCAATATAGCGCAAACGGTGTCGGAAGAGGTGCGAGTGAGAAAGCGTGTTGGCACGGTCAACTGCCGAGCTGAGTGCACTCGTCGCGCTCATTCATACCTCTGCATTATTTCCCGAGGCCGGTCTTACCTCCGGCGTTATTACCGCCGCCGTAATTACCTCAATAATTATTGAGCTCGGTTTCAGGACCGCTTATCCATATCTTTCCCTCCGCCGTCCGCCGTCGCAATCGAAAGAGTGTACTGTAGAGCGGTAGGACCACCGGGCTAATTACCGACGTCGTAATTTCCTCCTCTGTAATTACATCCTTAAGTAATGAGAGTTGATTTGGGCTCCTTCTTCCCTATCTACTCGCTTCTCCATTTCAAAAAGCAGTTTTTTCCAGCAAAACTTAGCAAAACTTGAGTCACAATAATTGAATCAATTATTGTTCCAGAAAACTTGGGCTAGTTTGAACACCTCCTCTGCCTTAGTTACCCCCCACCCAGGTGAATTTTTTCAAAGATTTTCACATAAGAATGGGGATAAGAATTTTAGTGTATGTGCTTAGTTTTATTATTCTCTCCTAACTGGTTACGGAGGTAATAACGCCTGATTACGAGATACCCTGAATACAACCAAGTAGAGAGATTCCTCATTTTGGATGGTAATACTTGGGAGTAGAGACCGGATTTTAGGCCGTTAAAAAGTGGAAATTAGGACACATGTTCAGGTGAATAAAAGCTCCATTTTAGGACGCTTTAGGCCGTAACGACTAAAATAGGCAAAATAGGCCGAAAACATTTTTCGTATGTGATAAAACAAATTAGTGATTTTTTAGTATTGTCTCCCTGAAACAGTCATTTTGCCGACTGTTTTGAGTCCACAAAACACGAATTTTTGCGAACTGTATCTGAAAGATTCTCTCAAGGTGTTGTATTGTTGATTTAGCAGTTTAGTTGTTGTATTTATATTGTTACGGAATAGGCAACTTCACTATGGCCGATATGGAAGATACAAATTGGTGTTTGGAAAGCTCATGCTAAAAAATGATAATACATGCGACAAGTACGCAAAATGCTTCGGCGGCTCATTCGCTTCTATGGATAATGCAGATTTATCCGCAAAGGATTTATTTTGCGCACTTGTAACATAAATTACCAGTTGGTGTCGAAATGAATAAAAGTGACATACAGTACGGAACAAATTAAACAATGTGAATTATTTCAACCGTAACATAGAAAAAACCTATTGCAGGCTGTTAAAAAAGCACTTTTAGGCCACTAAATCCAAGTTTTGATAATTTTAGGCAAGTTAGACTTCAATCAAAGAGATGTGAAAGGCTTTTTTTTCCAACATAACTATATATTTCAAAGCTGAGTGCAAATGATCAAAACAAAAACCGAAAGCCAATTTGCCTAGAGTCCTGTCCCTGCGTCAAGACTAGATCTCAAGCTGTTGAAAAGTGGAGATTGAGACGTTATGTTTACATTGTTCAGGTGAATAAAAGCTGTACTCCACGTAACAGCCTAAAATAGGCCGTAATAGTCCGGATGCTAGTTGCATAAAATGGAATGATCCTTGCACTTTTTGATGAGAAAATGCTACTTGGTGGAAATGTTCTTTGCATCATACTCTTCCGATCCAGAGAGGTAGCCATCAGCGCAATCCATGCCGGCAGCGTATACAGGGTGAAACAGAAAAAAAAAGTTGGAAAATTATATTTCTATAACCGAAGCATGTGGAAACGCGTAATTTACCACATACATCAACTGTTTTATGCTCATGAAGTCACAGCAAACCGTTTTTGATTACCTTGAACCGTCTTGGAAATGTAGGGGAAAAACAGAAAAAAAAACAAAAACACTCTTTTTCCCATAAATGAGTGATTCTCAGAGATATTGACACAATACGTGGTATTTCTACAAAAAGTAATGTAAGGAATAATATGAGCTGAGTAGCCAATTCCCAAGCCAACTATTTCCAGAAATACGATTGTCAACTTTTTTTTTCCTCTTGAGCACCATCTTGAATCTGCCCTGTTAGGCATCGTTAAAAAAGTGATTGGTTATCATGATAATGGTAATACGTGATCATTGCATTGTAAAAACAACCTTCTTATCATAATTAAGTGACCTCTTCGGCGGGAAAGAATTGCCATTCACGTATTTTCTGGCTCTTCAAAGCTTTAATGCCCATGATGGCATTTGCAACATCTGGAGTGGTAAAATATCTTACGCATTATGAACCTTCATGTACTTTGAGGTAGCCTACCAAGTTTTGCGATCATCAATTGAAAGGTTTGTTCTTAAAAGTTGTTTGAACAAAATTTGTTTCATTTTTTTATGGAAAATGCAAGATATTGGATCTTTCACCCTTATTTTATCTCTCGTTGAGGAAAGCCTGAAACCGAAAGTCTCCAAAATTTTTATGCTAATGGTTCACTGAAAACTGCTCTTCAATGTGTAGTTGTCAAAATCTTCATAGTTGCGTTCAGATATTAGACAAAGAGCGACAAAGAAGTAGTTCATGCAGTGAAAAAAGACACAACTTTCAATGCAACGGAGAAATCCCGGAAATGTCCCTTTTGGATAGGCTTCCCGCAATACACAGGTTCTGTAAGACTCTCAAGCGTGGGTGAAAGGCTTGAAACATTACTAACTTAAGGCTCTAACAGTGTACCAAATTGCACATTTATGTTATAGAAAGCAAGGTCTCCAGACAGCTTTCAGTCTAGTTCGGGACTAGTTTTTTTTCGACTGTAATTTATGTCTTTTTTTACTGCATGAACTTCTTTGTCGCTCTCTGTCTGGAATCTGAACGCAACTATGCAATTTTTGACAACCACACATTGAAGAGCACTTCCCACTGAACCATTACCATGAAAAATTCGGAGACTTACGGTTTCAGGCTATCCTCAGTGAGGGATCAAGTAAGGGTGAGAGACCCAATATTTTGTATTTTTCATAAAAAAACTACACAAATTTTGTTCAAACAGCTTTTAAGAACAAACCTCTCAATTGATGATGGTGGAACTTGGTAGGCTACCTCAAAGTACATCAAGGTTCATAATGCGTAACATATTTCACCATTCCAGATGTTACAAATGCTATCATGGGCACCAAAGCTTTGAAGAGCCAAAAAATACTTAAATGACAATTCTTTCCCGCCGACGAGATCATTATATTATGATAAGGAGGTTGTTTTTGCGATGCAATGATTTCATGTTGCCATTTTTATAATAACCATTCACTTTTTCAACAATGCCTTACAGGGCAGATTCAAGATGGTGCTCAAGATGAAAAAAAAGTTGACAATCGTATTTCTGGAAATAGTTGGCTTAGAAATTGGCTACCCAGCTAATATAATTTCTAACATTACTTTTTGTTGAAATACCAAGTACTGTGTCAATATCTGGAAGATTTATCTATTTATGGAAAATAGAGCGCTCTTGCTTTTTTTTTCTGGTTTTTCCCTACATTTCAAAGACGGTTCAAGGTAATCAAGAACAGTTCGCCGAGACTTCATAAGCATGAAATAGTTAATGTATGTGGTGAATTACACGCCTCCCCATGTTTCGGTTAATTAAATATAATTTTTCAACTTTTTTTTTTGTATCACCCTGTATAGGCCGCCGGCATGAATGACGCTGATGGCTACCTTTCTGGATCGGAAGAGTACGATGCAAAGAACATTTCCACCGAGTGGCATCTTCTCATCAAAAAATGCAAGGTACTTTCAACTAGCATCCGGACTATAACGACCTACATTGAGCAATATAGACCAAATACATTTTTGAATGAATTGAAGTAAATAAATTATATTAGGGTTGAAATCAATTTACTCCCATAGTTTCAATGACACAAATCAGACAATGAATTTTTTCAACATTGTGGATCATTTCCACCAAAAAATCGAGGAAGCCTATTTCAGGCCGTTAAAAAGGTCTTTTCAGGACAGTAAATCCGATTTTGTCAGTTTCAGGCCTTTGGCAAAAGAAAGGGGTGTCAAAAGCAATGTTTTTTCAACACTAATATTTATTTCAAGGTCTCATGCACATGCCCAAAACTTAAATAAAAAGGCATTTTGCCTAGAATCCAGTCTCTACTTAGAAGGCATAAAATTGCCGGCTGATGAGCATTTTGAAAGCTGATGTGCCCCACAAGAATTGCACTTTATAAAAATAATGGCTACTGCTACCATTTTCATTGTGAATCGTTTTAAGGGAGTTTTCTCGTACATATTGATCTTTTTGCACTTTTCTATCGATCTCTCAAATTACGGAGCAAAAGTCATTTGACTGCAGCCTGGCTCTCAAGAAGGCGCAGGGGGTAACGCCACCATTTATTCCAATCGATGTTACTGGAAAAAAAATTCTGAGTTTTAGCCTTGTGAGATAACAGAAACAAATCTGGAGACCTTTGAATCAAAACAGAAAAAGCTCCTTTACAATGCTTACTTCGAAGGGCTGTGTCCCTGTGTCATTGTTGTTACTCACCTCAGAAAAGTATGTTCTTCTCAGAAATTCTGGGTCGATTTTCTGAGTAACGAAGCTAGAATGAAATCAACTGAAAGAAAGCTCCCAAGAAAATGCAGGGAGTGATCTTATTACTTTTGAGCGCCGCCGACAAAAAAAAGTGATTTCCTAGATCTTGGTCCTTATAACTTCAGAATCCACAAAATTCTTGGAAATTCCTAATTTTAGAGGAAAGTTACACAAGCTCAGCCAAAGTTTCCAGAATTGACAAAAAATTGTTGAAGTTATGCCTCTAGAGACTGCAGTGTAATAAATATCGACTAAAGTTGCAAAGAATAAGAAAAGACTTTTCAATGATGTGCCACTCGACCTAACGTTATCAATAAGAAGGTGAGAAGAACGTTGCTCACCCCCTTTTGCACTTTTGTCGTAATGATTTGTTATAAAAAGCTGAGCCGTGTGGAAGCAGAACAGTTTTGACCTGTTTTTTTTTATTGTATGTCGTGAAGAAGAAACAGGAGCATATCTCAAAAAAGCCTTTCCTTATTCAACAGTAGATATCTATTGAGTGCTAAGCATTTCTGTCTATGCTCTTTTTTTTTAATTTTTAGAAGCTTCGTTACAAGAGCAAGGACCTCGCAAACCAACAAAAGGAAGGGGTAAGTTCTATTTTTTATTCTATTACATACCTACGTACCCACTTGTTTTCCGTGAAAATAGAAAGAACTTTTTGCGGACAAAACGAGATATCAGTCACACTTGCCACCAAGAGGACTACTGTTCTGTATCTTGACTATCTCGTATTGTCCGTAATCATAATTATTCAATATTCATACCCAATACAATTCCCGTCGGTACAATGTATTTGTAATAACAGATTTATCGCGAAGCATGCGTATTATCTGGGAAATGGTTGTGGGCAGATAACATAGTGGGTAGGTGAAGGATAGGGAATGATCGAGATGGAGAACCCAGTCCTCATCGAGATTGATTGTATTGTATAGTCATTTTGTTATTCTCCCAGATAAATTCCCAGAACCCCAGATAAACTGGAAGGTCCAGAATTCAACTGTTGTCTAGATTTTCACCCACCCTTTACCCTATCAACAACATCCTTGCTTCAGATTTTTGAAAACGATATGCCCATTGCTCGTAACACCATATGCTATTATAATGAAAATCGTAAGTCTCGGAATTTTTCTCCGTTAATTGATTTTGACCCCCAGCCCCCTTT
This sequence comes from Anaspis maculata, assembly GCA_949128115.1. NCBI lineage: Eukaryota > Metazoa > Arthropoda > Insecta > Coleoptera > Scraptiidae > Anaspis > Anaspis maculata. The sequence goes on from OX421964.1 coordinate 4,665,201, forward strand.
ATAATCACTTTCAATTATTTGATTTAAATTTGTTAAAATTATTACTTCATTACGCTTCTGCTCAGTTCTCATAAGAATCGAAATTTCTGCAATTTCATGTTATTTTCTAGACTTCGACTCCCAACCCCCTCGACAACCACCCCAATGTACTACTTGGACTGTTCCAGTTACTTTTCCCATGGAAACAATTTCGATTTGAGCCAGTTTGAGGATAATTAAAAATGTTGAGACAATTCCAAATTTGGACCTTATTGAGCGTGTAGGGGAAAAACTGTTCATAGGAGGGGTCCAATTTTTTTGGAATATATACACCTATTTCTCGAGTAAGGATCTACAACTCGAAAAAAATCAGCCAAGTTCTCTTCTGTGATGAGCCGCATAAAATTAAAACACACTTGTCTCGACACTATCACAAAGTCGCAATACCTATAGTGCGCGATCCGTTTGTCATAATGGCTCACAGATCGTTCAATATCCAACACATTTGAATTCATCATTTCAACTTTTTTCTCTAATTTTCAAGGTAATGTCAAGTCGAGTGTCAAGGCAATGCAACGTCGCCTCGCACGTGTGCAGGAAGAAGTTGATTATCCTGGTAAGTTTTTTTTTCCATACAACTAAATACATTTTTCGTAATAGTCTAGTGACAACGCTAGCTGGCTTTCTAGTCTTGCAGTTCCAAAAACCAGAAAGGTATCAAACATTGCAAGAATTAGAGACCGTCATTTACGTCATCTAGCTCCGTCACTCAACAACTTAGGCCCAGTTGCTCACTTCAAGTTTAACTTCAAACTTGGTTTGGTTGCCATAGATTTAATTGTTGCAACAATTATTTCCGTAGTAATCAAACCGGGTTTTTTAGCTAAACTTGAAGTGAGCAACCCGGCGTCAGCCAGAAAAATTGATATCATTTTGCTGAATGGTTGATAGAATTGAGAAAGAAACCTATTACATTGTTCAGCGAAATCGTTTCGACATTTAAGAGACTGTGCCTCATGTGCCTCTATGAAAAATGCACTTTTTGAGATTTTGAAATCTGTTTCTTTTTATTGAGAATTGCTGTTAGGATATTGGCATCGTTTTCACGCGTTTCACAAGAAAAAAACACTGAATCTATGAGTCTTAACCATGTGAGATTAACGGAAAAACGATTCGACCAATGGATGCAGAGAAGCACTTGCAAGGCTCCTTCGCAATAATTCCTTTGAAGGGCTGTATCACTGTTGTCACTTACTTCAAAAAAGTTTATCATACTGACTCTTCGGCGACTCTGTGTTCATCCTCGAGCTAACGAACTGAACTTAGATAAACTGTGGCGGCTAGCCCCCAAGTGGCTGCTGGGGATAACCACATTATACTTCTAGGCGTTGCGAGCTGAGAAATCTGATTTTGCGGACCTTAGTCCTGGGAGTCCTAAGGTTCGCAGAATTGCTGGGAATTCGTTATACAAAACTGGAATTCAATCAATCCGTTGCTAGGCCCAAGATCGTGCTAGTTGCCAACCGCTTTTGGGCGTTGACATGAGAAAACTGATTCTGTAGGTAGTAATCCCTGTAGTCCCTCAACCAATTGAGATTGAAAAAACTTTTCAGCTTTTAAAGAAATACAGATTGGTAGCTAGCGAACAGACCAAAGAACAGACAAAGATAATTAGCGACTCGAATTTGGGAAAGCTTCAGTGTTGCCAACAGTATCGTATGATCCGTTGAAAGATGTGCTGCTCGACCTGATGTGATTCATAAAAAAAACGTCACCATGCGCCGCGCATGCGCCACGATGCGATGAGCCGTAAAGAGGTGAAAAGTTATTTCTGACCCTCTTGCAGTAACGTTATATCATATTTTGCCAAAGAGAGTTGAGTCATGCAGAAGCAAATTGGATCTGTTTTGCCATATCTTAGAGACACCATCTATTTAGTATTTATCGCATTTCCTTTGTGGACCAGAAGTTACAAGATATCCAAATTTCTGCCACATTCACCAGGACATGGATTTTCTGATGAAATGAGCGGGATCCATTCACTACGCGTTCATCCATCTCTGAAATGTTCAACCGAGTGTTCAACATTATCAAGTGCCTATCTCGGTGCTTATCATTGTTTCTGAATACTATAGCTCTTGTTTTATTTTCCAGGTTTGGGAGAATTAGAAGGTGAGCTCTGTTCTTTCTATATAACTATAGAAGCACTACAGTAGCAATAGCACATCTACAAGTAGGGTTTCACTTGAAATGTATAAGGTGGTCGGTTGACTAGCTTTTCAATGTTGAATAAGAATATTGAGATATGATCAATGTTTTATCCATTTTTTTTTTCCCAGAACCCGAGCTAGAACCTGACTTGATGGATGAATCCAAAACCGATGGGGAGAGCGGAACTGAGGAACATCGTGAGTTCTCTGAATACATATAACTAAATAGGTTCATTTTCTGTGACAGTCTAGTGGAAAGCTGCGGAGCTAGCTGGCTTTTTAATCTTATAGTTTTGAAAATCAAAGTTGTATCAAACATCAAACAGGGTATCACAAAAGGTTAAGGCGGTCATTTTCAGTGGCTTCAGAGATTCCCAATTCTAGATATTTCAGAGGAGCCTATTCGAACTTCAGCTTAATCGATCCTTCAAGTTATAGAACTTGACATAGTTCAATTGGAAGCTAGACTCCAAGGGGTGTGGAAAGTAAGCGCACCTGTAGTGTACTCCTGATCGAATCAGGATCCAAAAAACTCCAGCAACTCTGAGAAAAATTCAGAACACTAGCCATCTGGAAGATTACAATAAAACACCAGTGTAATGTTGACTGCAAAGAAAATTGGAAAACCTGTGAATGATGTTATATTTGACCTAATATTCGGGCTTTTTAAAAAAAAAAAGGAGGTGGAATGCCCAAAAGCCCCCTGTTGTGTTTTTGTTGGGCCACCCTGTATAGGAAATTGTTTACACGCCAATTCGCATTATTTCAGAATGAGAGAAATTATTGCATCGCCACATACAGGAAGGGACGGTGATGGGATAATCAAAACCGCGATATTGGAGTTTATTCGAACGTTGTGGCCGTTGACCATAATAAGAATATATTGTGCTACGGTATTAGGGTTTACCTTGTTCGAAATTTAACGTGCTGATTTACTTGTAAAAAAACTGCACTTCATTCACTACTACCGATACAACTAAATAACGCACACTATTAATAATCACTCAGGAATTTACAATATCGCTTGAGATGTTATCGCCACGGTCGCTCGATTCCAACTCTCTCTGATGCCAGGTCGAGTTCCTCTCTTATAGTGGCATCGATGGTTCTGGATGCTTCCTGTTTGATCGTTGGAGTTTCCAGCACACAAGGATTCTTCTGGTATCTGCGTCGATAATATATGCGTACTTTCTACGGCACCTCCACCAGATGTCTCGACGTGTCGTGACCTACCGCTGCAGTCTCTCGATGCTATCCGAATGCAACGCGGAAATCTAGATTTCTCTGGAAAGAGCCGGGATGGTTGCGAGCTTCGTAACAATACTTATTATACATGATTGTGTGAATCTGAATATGTACCTATTCAAAACTTGAAGCTCATCTCATGTGGTTCTATTGTATTACGCGCTGATCATTTTTTGTGCAACATTCAACTTTTTTATTTGAAGTTCCAGGCGAGGTTCCAGGTTTGACGCATCAACTTGGGAAAGGTGAGTTTAACTCTTTCCATATGCTCTTTTTTCCTTAACAATAGCACACCTACAGGGTGTTCTAATGATTAGGAGAAATAAGAGTGGTCGGTCTAGGTTATGCGATAAAACAAAAATACCAACAAAAACTCGTCGCGGAAGAAATAACATTCTTTAACACAAATCAATAAAGTTCAGTCCTAACAATTTGATTTCTTCTGTATACTTGAAGATTGATAAGGTGATTTCCGCGCTTAAGCAAGCGTCAGCTTACATTCCACTGTTAAACAAGATTAAATCATTTTTCTCACCATCTTTTATTTTCAATGTTCTAGAACCTGGCTTGAAGGATGATGATTACGTGAAAATTCCAAGAAGTTTACTTGCTAGACTTGGTGAGTTGTTCTTATATAACTAGGTTATTTTCCAATGAGTTTGGTTACGGAGCTGGTGGCTTTCTGATCTTGCGGTTTTGTAGTTTCGAGAGTCAGAATAAAACAGGTTATTTCAAAAGTTCGATTTTCCAAGAAACATCAAGTCAAGAAACATCTCGAAGTGTTTACAATGAATTCAAGTTCATTATCAATATTTTCATTGCAAACGGAATTACTGGGACGATTCAGATTTGGATCAATTTCAATGCAGCTCTGTATTTTGGACATTTGGCTTCACTCGATTTCTACCCCAAGGTTTTCCTACTTCAAGTTTTGGCTTCAACATGAACTTGATATTTTGAAAATCGGTTGACGGAGAAAAAGTTAACACTGGAATAGCAAAGTAATAATAATATGTTTTGATCACCCTGCATGGTTATAAAACAGATGGGCAAAAAAATCAACAGTTGGTCTAAGGTAGGTGATGAGGTCTATCCTCATGCATTTAGTGTTGAAATGGATAAGGAAAAATCTTTGTTCAAGCGGGGCTTGGTTGAACGTATCGGAGTTTTGGGACGTTTTACAAACCATCCTGTGAGCCACCCTGTATGAATTTTATTTGAAGACTCTCCAGATTCATATCTGTAGAATGAATTGTCAAAAAAAAAGGCTAACGGACAGCGCAAACCAAAATAAAATCGGTCGTGATAAAGAAAATTATCCTTTTTTGAAAAATTGCAAAATTTGTGAGTGTGACACATTTAGTGTTGCACAGTTTATATCCCGTCCGGTATCTCGCACTTGAACTAAATTAACCGCAAAATGACGATAAAGACAGGCCACGGCGAGGAAACTACATCCCCACATACAAAAAGGACCGGAAAAAGACGAATCAAGAGCGCGCTATTTGAGTTTCTTTGAACGTCCTTGTGACCGTTGACAATTATTATGAAAATATACCAACTTATACCGGGTGATCATTTGAAAACTATCCAACTGGAATAACTCCCGATTCCTAGTGAATATTTCTTCGAGAAAAAACAGGTCGATTTTCATATCGAGGGGAACATCAAAAACATACATAGGCAAATTTCTATATCCACCCCCCTCGCCTCCACTCACCCCAACTTTGAAATTTCGGGTGACACTACCTACCTTGCGATACATCAAATTAAAGAGAAATAAATTTTCTTTCTGGGAAAAATATTTCCAAGATTTTCAACCCCACCCCCTTTTTCCTAAAAATTCTCTGACTGTCCCATTTTATATTCTGGACCCCTCATTTTTTTCTCAATTTAGTCGGCGTCATCCTAAATAGCATCGAAGAAGAAAATTTTCGGTGGGAAAAGTGCTACCCAAATTTACCCCTTTGCTCTCCCCCACCTTAACTCCCAAATTAAACAAAACACTTCCTACTTTGTGATACATCAAATTGAAGGGAATTGAATTCTCTTTCTGGAAAGAATTTTTCTGAAATTTCCTCTCCCTCCATCAATAAATTGGTCATTTGGAGTATTCTAGGGGGGAAATGGGGGGCTTTGAAAATTGTGAAAAATCTTTTTCTGGAGAAGAATTCAATTTTCTTCAATTTGATGTATTACAAAGTGCGTATGGACCGTTTTAATAAGTGCATTATGGGTATATTTGTACAGTCAGTCATCGGTCGGTACAGTAGAGACGTTGCCATGGTTCAGGTTCGAGTTGGCGGGAGTTGGGGATTTGATAGATTGATGGAGAAATTCAGTTGCCAAGTTGACAACTCACGTGCTTGAAAATGTCAAACAATTGCCGATTTCCCCAAAAAAATTGTTTTGCCTCTTCTACGAGGATATCTAGGTAATAATTCGTGTTTTCTCTACAAGTGTCGTGTTAAAATCGGGCGGCGAAATCGCAGATTGTGTAAGAAGAGGCGATTTGCTTCGGGAAATGTGGTTACATGGGTGTTTTTCACCTACCTCTCTATCAATGGTCTTGTGGGAACATGAATGTGTCATAAGCAGGCACACCTAAGCAGAACGTAGAAGCACAAACTAGCGTGGAAAGAAAGCACGTGAACGTGGTAAGCAGTTCGAGCAATGTGACCGAAGGCGAACCTGGGCGAACCCCAAACCATCGTACAATCATTTTCTGTCCATGTCAACTTGACGTAGTTTTACCGGCCGATGACTGACTGCACCAATATACCCAGAATGCATCTCATTTTGTTCGACTTATTAAAACGGCCCATTGACATTTTAGATTCTTAAGGTCAGGTTGGGGGAGCGAAGGGGTGAATTCGCTCCCCCCAGCGAGCGAAGGGGTAGCACTTTTTTTAGAGAAAATTTTCTCTTTTGATGCTGTGCAGGATGACGTTGACTGTATTGAAGGGAAATGGAGGTCAAGAATATCAACTTGGACACTCAGAGAAGTCTAGGAAAAAGGGGGGTGGGGTTGAAAAATTTCAAAATATTCTTTTTAAAAAGAGAATTCAATTCTCTTTAATTTGATGTATCGCAAGGTAGGCGGTGTTATTTGAAATTTCAAAGTTGGGGTGAGTGGGGGCGAGGGAGCTCAAGATATAAATTCTCCAACGTAGAGTTCAGATGTCCCCCTCGATATAAAAATCGACCTGTTTTTGCTCGAAGACATTTGCAGTAGGAATCGGGAGATATTGCAGGTGGATAGTTTTCAAATGATCACCCGGTATAATGCGATGTGTGAATGTATTGAGAACTCCAAGCTTATCTGATGTAAGTCTCTTGTATTGCATGCTGATCATCAATTAATTTGTGCCATATTTAAAATTCAAATTTCAAATTTCTAGCTTCGCCGCCTCCAGTTCCTGAGGAAGGTGAGTTCTATTCTTTTCATATACTTATTTCTCGTAACCAGGTGTGCTAGTGATGAGGAGGAACGTACAGTGGTCGGTGGAGGTTATTCGATGGAAAAAAATCACAACAAGAACTCTTCACGGATGAAGAAACATGATAAAATTGAAGCTTGAAAGGTAGTTTATTTACAATCACTATGTTAATTGATTCATTACATACCCTTTAAAAAATTGGGAACCAGCCTCTTGCCGACCTCTCGGGAAAATGAACAGCTCTGCTAACCAGTATGGATAATAAACACCTGCCTACTTCGCTTTTTAGTTTTGGCAGTAATGGGTGCTTTCCACCTAGACGGTACAAATACCACCAGACGGCACATGTTCCATGGTGTGGCACAAAATTTTACGTGATCCAATGAACGGCGCAGAACCGAGTAAAAACACGTAGATGGAAAGCACCGTTTGGAACCCGCACATGCGTAAATGGCAGGTGTACCGAACTTGAGGCTAGGTGGAAAGCACGCTTTGTTTGACAGCTCGGACTCGGGTATTTGATTTGTGGTTTTGAAAGGTTATGTTTTGGGTTATTCTATAATGATGGTGTTTGTTTCTTGTTCTAAACTTTGGAAGTCTGGAACAAAAAACGCCACGAAAATGTGCAATGAAACGTATTGCCCACCGGCATGGCATAATAATTTGGTTTATTGAATAAATTGCAGTAGGTGGAGGGTAGGTGAAACTATGTGGAAATTACCCCCTTTGAATTAATATGTATTGCTAGATAGCGCAGTACTCCGCTGGCTTTGATCGAACCGAGGATACCGTAAAGAGATTACCAAGTACGTAAGTGGATACAAAGAAGGACTTTGTAAAGAATAAAGAATTGGAAATATCCTTTGTTTTTAGTACGGAGTACTCACGAAACATAGCATACCAGGAGTCCTACCTTTTGCGGGAGGTACTCAGTTTGCGCAGTATTTATAAAATTTTCAATGTTGCTTTTGTAAAGACGTTGGATTTCTTCGCTCATTACCTAACGTTCTCTTTCTTCAAAAAAGTTTGTAATCTGCCATACTTCGAGATATCAATTTTTTGATTCATTTTCAGAGTTGCCCGAATCATTGAGTACATATAGCTCAAAGTGTTGACGCTTTCTTGTCTTTGGGCTTTGGCCAACTGACCAAAGTACGCCAGAGGCACATTTCCCGTCAGAGAATGGGCTCCCTTCGCCATTGCCACTCCTTGAACAAGGTGTACGCTTTTTCGTATCTCGCTCTACTTTTATCTGGGAGCAATTGGCCAGACACATGCTTTGCGGCCAGCCGCAATTCGGGCGTTGTAAGTTCCATGTCACTCTGACTATCCATTTTAAAGTTTTGAACTGAACTGGTTCGAAAGAAATATGGAAATTGACAGCAAATTCAAATTTTGTTTTAGAAACACGTCCAATCCCAAGCCTACTTGATTCAATTTTTTGATACGACTGCACAAAAAATAAACCTTCCATAATTCTTAATGTTTAATCGCCAAATATTTTACGAAAATAATTAAATTTTTCGATTCTGTGGACTATTAAAGAGAATAAGTACCCATACTTGCTATTTTTTGCCTATAAACCCTGTTTTCAAGATTGGCGCCTACTCACTATTTGAGTATGGATGAAAAACACGTGCATAGTCTATCCTTCGATATATCCATAGTAAAATATCTTGGAAATGGCTTGGTTTTATTCATTTATCTATTTTTATTCGCAAAATTCGTAGGAATAAATTTACGTTCTATACTGAGTGTGAATGAATTGATTTCTTTTGTAAAATATCCATAGCTTTTCAGTTTCGTTGACCGTTATGATGAAAAACCAATTTTATAATAACTTTCAACAAACGTAAAGTACATGATTGTGAATAAAATAGTATACGAACTACGGTAGTAAGCTTCATTACAGCCTCGAGCCCTACCTTACCTCGGCGCTTTGCGCCTCGGTTATGTATCTTGGCTCTCGCCTGTTATATGACGCTTCCTACCTGAGTATGTAATATACTATTCCACGCTTGGATGCGTGAGTAGTCGAGAAATCAAATGACCTGTTAGTAAACCGGCGCTAAAGCACTAGGGCAGAACCAGGAACCACTGGTGGAACCAAAATTCTCAAAACTGACCTCTGTGCCGTAAGAATTTATAATTTGGTCTTCAGAAGTTGAGACGCCTTGCTCTTGCTGCTATCTCTCTTTTGCGAGGTAGATCTGAAAAATTGTGATTTAAAGCTTGGCTGAGCAAAACCACAATGGATTATTGGATTTTTCCCGGCTCTTGGCTTTCTTGAATTGAAAAACACTGTCCAAGTAAATTTGTCCAAAGTGACAAATGTACGGAAGCCGTTCATTAGGCGTCGACTAATATTGTAATTTTCAATAAAATACAATTATTGTTCTTACCATCTTTTATTTTCAATTTTCCAGAACCTGACTTGGTGGATGATGGTTACGTGAAAATTCCAACAAGCGTACTTGCTAGTGTTGGTGAGTTGTTCCCATCATAGAATAACTAGGTCAACTTTCCAATAATGTTCAGTTACGGAGCTAGTGGCTCTTCAATCTTGCAGTTTTGAGAACGAGAACCAGAATCAAGCAGGCTATTTCAAGAGTTATGAGCCTTCATTTCCGTTAGCTAGCTCCATAGCTCGACAAATTATCCAGGAATTAAGATTCCTTATTCTGGATGGTTGATGTCTTGGCACGGGGGGAAAATAGTAACAGCACCATTTTCACGCGTTGACACACTGGAAAAATCGCATTGTTTTTTAAATTTTTTTACTGACTGAAAATTAGTTATTTGTACTGGTCGTTATTCAACTTGAATCTATTACTGGAACGAATTCCAATTACCTCTCCGAGTTTTGCTTCTCCTGTATCGATTTTTTACCCTTGCTTTTGGCTAAAGCTCCATTTCTCTTCCGTATGCATTTTTGGCACATGTCGCTACCAACTTTGAACTTCGAAGATTTATTTTAATTTAACTTTCTTCAATTTGAAGAAATCGTGACTTCAAATCTGACAGCTTACCATCACAGGTAGAGTCGACACTTTGGAACAATTTTAGAGTGAGGCCTTTTCTTCAAGACCCCTACAACCCACAAGTTTAAACCGCGACTGTTTTTGATCTTGTCGCGGTTCCGGTTTTTGAAATCCTATCTTGTCAAATCTTTCTTTGCCTGGAAGCTTCGCTCTACTTTTGTTCGATCACTAGTTCTGGCCTCAATTATTCATAACAAGTCCCTTGCATACAATCAAACATGGATACAATTCGTGGATTAATTTTATTCACAATAGGCAGAATGGGCGTTTATTTTATCCAGGTTCGTCAACCCTATTGCAGCAGGGCGTTTGGTACTCTCACATTTCTTATTTTCTTGACGTTTGCCGACTGCTCCAGAGTGGGGTTCTATCTGATGAGGTGCCTAGTGTAGTTGTTGTCCAACTGTGTACATAACTTTTTCCAATTTTATTTCTTGTACAATTTGCCAAAATAGTGTCAAAAAACAATGAACTTGATTGTTTAACTGACAGATTGTACAAGAAGTTGTACAAGAAATTGTGTAGTGTAATATAGCTATAAGATCACTTTTTCACAATGTTTCTGTATTCCCATTATAGATTATACCGAGGGGTTGACCACCTAGTAAATGTGGTGTACAAGCTCGAGTAAATGTTGGTAAATGTTTGGTAAATGTGGTAAATATTTGGTAAATGTTGGTAAATGTTGGTAAATGTTGGTAAATGTTGGTAAATGTAGTAAATATTTGGTAAATGTGGTAAATATTTGGTAAATGTTAGTAAATGTGGTAAATATTTGGTAAATGTTGGTAAATATTTGGTAAATGTTTGTAAATGTGGTAAATGTTTGGTAAATTTCAGTGAATAACAGTCAATTTTAGTGAATGTTTAGCGGATTTTTATAAATGCTTAGTAAATTTTGATGCATATTTGTAAGTGTTTGGTCAATGTTGTAGTTTTTCAGTTATTCCAAGATAATTTTTAGCGCATTTTCGTAAGAAAATGACGCTCATATGGCCGGTTTGTCTGTCTGCCCGTCTGTCTGTCTGTCTGTCTGTCTGTCCGTGTAGAAATTGAGAAGTTGTACTCCTCCTCGGGGATTTGAGTTAGAACCCTGGAACTTTTTTTGAATGATAGCTGATGTCTTCAAGGATGACCAATGGGCATTATTTTTTCAACCATACATAGTTATCATTATTATTATCAAAAAACAAAGATTCACTGTGCACTTCTGAGAAGTTGAACTCCTCCTCGGGAAATGAACCTAGAGCCCTGGAACTTCTTCCTATGAATAGCTTAGGTTTTCAAGGGTGGCCAGTGGGCAGATTGGGTTTCATGGTTGCGCCGCCATCTTGGCCGTCATATTGAAATTTCTCACTGGTGGAACGATTTTCATGAAACTTCGAACTTATTCTTGTCTCGTATGAACATTCTTATTTTTGAATTAAATTTCATAATTCCATCGCCATCTTGGCCGCCATATTAAAATCTCTTATTAGTGGAACGATTGTCATCAAACTTGGAACTTATTCTTGCCTTGTATGAACATTTTTATTTTCAAGCTGATTTTCATGATTCCGCCGCCATCTTGGCCGCCATATTGGAATTTCTTATTAGTGGAACGATTTTCATGGAACTTAGAACTTACCCTTGTTACGTGTGCATGATCATTCTCATTTTCAAGCTAAATTTCATGATTCCGCCGCCATATTGAAATCTCTTAGTAGTGGAACGATTGTCATAAAGCTTGGAACTTATTCTTGTTTCGTATGAACATTCTTATTTTCAAACTAAATTTCATTATTCCGCCGCCATCTTGGAATCTTTTTATAGTGGAACGATTTTCATGGAACTTAGAACTTACCCTTGTTACGTGTGATCATTCTCATTTTCTAGTTAGAATTCATGATTTCACCGCCATATTGGAATCTCTTATTAGTGGAACGATTGACATCAAACTTGGAACTTATTCTTGTCTTGTATGAACATTCTCGAGTTTTCACCTTCGAACAAGTCGTCGAATCTCTAATTTTTCTTTATCAGATGAATTCTCTATCAAGTCCTTGCCCTGGCTGCTGAAATCAAATGTTTATGATCGAGTTCATGACCAACCACAAATTAAAATTCCCAAAATATTCTCCTCTTTAGTCCTAGTCGATAAGTTCAGATAAAGAGTTCTTGTAAACTCTAGAATTTCATGCAAATCTTCATTTTACTTTCCCAACCCGTCTCCTCACTCGAAAGAGAAAGTTATGTGATGGTGCAGGGAAAACGTTCTGACACGATAGCTGATGCCGAACCGTTGACCCGATCGACTTGAAATTTGATATACGCATACAGACAGGACCTTGCCGTCCAATGAGCTGATTAATTTTTGGTTGTCATCTGTGAAACGGAAGTGTCATTATCAAAGAACGACAGAGCTTGTTTACGCGAGGCTTAGCAGAGATTTTAACAGTGGTTAGTTAGGAGTGTTTACGCGCCGAATGGCTTTGAGTATTTTTGGGAAAATCAAATAATTTTCTGAACCAATTGTCAATTTCCTGTGAATGTATTTTAAAATTAAAAATTAAAAAAAAATTAATGTTTTCCTGCTTCTCGGCTTATCAGCGCCATAGGAGTTTTTGCGCCTTTTATTGATAACAGTGAATTATTACATAGGAATTACAATATACGCAAATTTTTTAACAAACACAAAACATCCATGACTTACCGGGATTCGAACCCGCGCCATCCGCACCACAGACGGCAGACGACCGACTGTGCTACGGGGCCGTCTTCCTGTGAATGTATTAAAATCTACCTTTCGAACTCCAACTTTATACCTGAAGAAACACATCGAACAAAAATTTCCAAGGGTTTCTGGATTCTGGTCGGGAAAGTTTTGTGTCGCCCACAACAGATTTTTCAAATTCCCAAATGATACGTTTTGTAGTCGATTCCATGAAATTTTAGAAATTTAGAATGTTTTTGATAAATGTTGGAATTGTTGTGTTCATTTCCCGTTCAATAGATGAGAAAAAGTCAACTACTTATCACGTCTGTGGTTTTCATTTTCTCACAGAAAATTCTCTGACGAGTTCCAATTTCCAATGATGTGTAGTCAAAAACTCTACCCTAGACACTGGTAACAGGTAACACAAAATTACTCGGGAGACAAGTAGCTGACTTAATCAGTACGACGATATTTTGTTCGTTAGGTACCTATTTTCCAGTTGGTATTCCGGTGATTATTAGTAATTGGGTAGTATTGATAGAGAATAAGCATAAGCATTTGCTTGAATTCTATAGGCGTTGCCAGTGATAGTCTGCTTAGCAACTCCTCAAATATCTGAGCAAGTGCTTATGCTTATTTCATATTATTACCTACTACCCATTATTGTTTTCGTACATTTCAGTACTTAGGTAGTTCATCTTATGCTTTTTACTAGTGGATTTCGTTTATAAATGTGGTAAATGTTTAGTAAATGTTGGTAAATGTAGTAAATATTTGGTAAATGTTGGTAAATGTGGTAAATATTTGGTAAATGTGGGTAAATGTGGTAAATGTTTGGTAAATATTAGTAAATGTGGTAAATGTTTGGTAAATGTTGGTAAATGTTAGTAAATGTGGGTAAATATTTAGTAAATGTAGTAAATGTTTGGTAAATTTTGTAAATTTTGTAAATGGTGTACACAAATTTCTTGGGTGGTCAACCCCTCGGATTATACTGATTCTTTAGTGGAAGAAAATACAAGTACATCAATCAGATATTATTCAAACTTGGCAATCGCCACTCACATTGTCGTTATCTTTGCCATTTCAGACGTCACACTGGAAAAGTGGTGCCAAAAAACATTTTTCAGAATATCTTTGCTCCAAGTCGCGTAATATGGGAAGGTTCACAAGCAGGTGGGGCGATGGAGCTCAAATTCTTGTCAGTTTGAAATCCTCCGCCAACTAAATATGTGCAAATCACAACAAAATTAATTGTTCATTGATAACCCTCAATAGTAATTGTTGACCACATAATACATAATTATAATGAATCTGCATAAATCGTATAGTAAACGTACAGGTTATCCTGATTGAATGTGCTGGATCCATCCACCACGCGTCCATTGACCTCCTGATGTTCGACATTCGGTGCAACAGCATTATGTGGAGATCATTGTTTTCACCATCTTCAATTTTCAGACAGGACAGCGCCAAACTATCCACCTACTGTTGATGAGGCACCGATGCAAACCCCAGAACGCGGATTTGGTGAGTTCTTTTCATAAACTTAACTACACTAAACTTGAGCTATGCTATGAGCTAACTTTCCTCCTCTAAGCGGGCTGTGGTCTGGTCATCGGCAGGCAAACGAGGCTGATTTTGGCCAGGTCACAGCCTGCCTAGAGGAGGAAAGTTTTTAATCATACGGTATATTATCAACCTATACCAGATAACTATCTTACTCCCAATTTTCCAGGCGATATGAACTATCCGCATCCCATGCCGAATCGCTTCCCGAACCATCAGGGAAGCCAAAATGGTGAGTTTTTTATGCAACAACCTGGTAACAAAAATACAGTACTTGGAAGCTTGATGGATTTTTTCGCTCGCGATAATAACTTTTCTGTATTGATCAATTGTCTTGAACTCTTTCACGGAAGTTCAACAAAAACTACGGAAAAGCTGCAGCAACTCGTTTGTTTAATGAACAATTCCCATATAATATGAGTGTACCTCTATAATAGCTATGGTAGATAACCCTATTTCTCCCAATTTTCTAGGCGATAATATGAACTATCCACCTCCCATGCAAAACTATCCGCCTCCCATGATGACGAATCGCCATCCAGACCAAGGAAGCCAAAATGGTGAGTTTTTTTCTACAACAGGCTGTAACAAAAGATACAGTCCTTGGAATCTTCATGAGTTTTTTCTTGATTACTTTTTTTATAAGGAGTATTGATCCATTGTCTCGATCTTTTCAACGGGAGAACCATGAAAACTGCGGACAAGTTGCTTTTGAAAGATATCTGGCTGGCGTTTTTTCCAGTAACAGTAATATAATGATAGGGACTTTACATATAGGTATATTCATTTTATTACTTATTATCTTGGCCACTTATAATTCGAAATTGATTGCTATCTGCAATCAAGTTGCATGATTATTTTTATTCAACGATCGAAAAATAACCACAATTTGACGATATTGATATGAGTAAGTAGTTTGTTTCGATGCTTGAAAAATCATTCGCGTCTGATGATGAGTATAACTTGATATAATATGTAGGGGAACCCGGGGCGGCACGGGGTACTTAACATTCAAATGCAAGTCGAGTCTAACCTAAGCTGAACCTTTAAACTTCGCTAGCGATAATTGATTGTATAACTCGTGGGGCACGCGCTAGGGTGCTCTGTGCACAAGTTACACACTTCGAATTAAAAGAATTAAGAACAACGCAATGAAATCAACGAGCGCATCTATTCATCTATTTGTTACAACAACCCGGATAACGCCATCATTCTTATTTCTTATTCTTAATCTCACTTATAACGAACTTCATCGACAACCTTCTTACACTAAAGTCACTAAAATAGTCTTGACAGTTCTGACAGCCGGTATTGTTGGCTGCCTACTCCCCATCCGTTATAATTGCCTGAAGTATTCGTTACTGTGTGGAGCTGGAAAAGGCATGATAAATAAGATACAGAATATTTCCTGACTCGGTGCGTTTTGCCCCGGTTTGCCTTTTACTGGGGGCAAAATGGGGTATCACACTCATAACATATCTAGGAATGAGGTCAGAAGAGAATGTTAGTAAGAATATACTTGTTAAATATCAGATTGCACAAAAATCGACCAGGGCAGAACGAAGTATTTCATCTCGTTTCGCCCCGTTCTGCCCCAGGGCATATATTTTAGGTTAGAGACCGGGTTAGTAATTTGTGTTTATGATTCCAAAACTACAATAACGTCAAAGACGAACAAAAACTCTGATTATTTCATAGTAAAATATTTAAATTTTATAATTTACCTATTTATTTATTTATTCCATCGACTTATTCAACGAGGCGACATTCAGCTATCAGCTGCCCTACCATGCAACCTCGGGGACAAAACAAAATATCCATGGATGTAGCGGGATTTTAACCCGCACAGTGCAGCGCGAATAGGTCAGCTTGCCATCACCTGTACCACTTGGTCACGACCGCTCTAAATTGATCTCAGTTGAGAAAAAAAGTTTACTTTGCCTCAAAAGTCCAACAAAATTATAACGCAACTCAAAAATCGGCAATTTGTATGAGCTGGGTGTATGAAGGGCGCCACTTTGCTTACTGACGAGACATCCGGATAGTATAATATTACTTCACTTAAAATTCCTTCGATAGAGGCCTCTCTGAGAAATCAAAAGGAGGTACCCTGTTGTGCCCCAATCCCCGTTTTGCCCCGGGTTCCCCTGTATTACAATATGAACCTATACTGGATAATCATCTTTTTTTCTATTTTCTAGGCGACATGAACTATCCGCCTCCCATGTCGAACGACTCGCCCCCCATGCCGAATCGCTTTCCTAACCAAGGAAGCCAAAATGGTGAGTTTTTTGTGGAATAGCCTGGAGTGAAAAATACAGCCCTCAGAAGCATGAAGCAAGAACTTGGTTCCTCCTTAATAATTTTCCTAACAAGAATCGTTGATCAGTTGTATTGATCTCTTTTACGGAAGGACAAAAAGAATTGGAAACTAGTTGCTTTTGGATGATGTCTGACATTTTCCAGTTACAGTGATAATGGAGAAAATATGTAGCCCATAACCCAATACTTGCGCTAGTAAGCCTGGTATTCGAAATTGATCTTGCTATTAATATACATCATAGTTTTTATTCAACTACTGAAAAAGAACCAAAATTAGACAAAATCAATTTTATCAAGCAATTCGTTTGAATGCTCAGTTAATATTATCAGTTGTTAACAATTCCCATATAATATGAGTATACCTCTATTACATAATAGGTATATTAGTATCTATATGAACCTATACAGAATAACGATCTTTCTACCAATTTTCTAGACGATATGAACTATCCGCCGCCCATGCAAAACTATCCACATCCCATGCCGAATAGCCATCCAGACCATGGAAGACAAAATGGTGAGTTTTTATACAACAACCTGTAACAAAAAATACATCTCTTGAAATCTTCATGGGCTTTTTCTCATCAACTTTTCTCATAAGAAGTATTGATCCATTGACCATTGTCTCATTCTTTTTCACGGAAGGACCACGAAAACTGTTGTTCTTGCTCTTGAATAATATCTGGCGTATTTTTCTGAAACAGAGATAACAATAGGGTATATATTCATTTCATCACCTGTTGCCTATTATTTTCATTCAACTAGGTACCTACCAAGAAAGTACCACAATTGGACGATATTAATTGGAGCGAATAGGTAGTTTGTTTTGATGTTTGAAAAGTCATCTGCGTCTGATATGAGTATGAGCTTCATTATGATAGGTATAAATTACAATATGAACCCATACTAGGATTACTGGATAATCTTTTCCCTCCAATTTTCTAGGCGACATGAACTATCCGCCTTCCATGTCAAACTATTCGCCTTCGATGCCGGATCACTTTCGTAACCAAGGAAGCCAAAATGGTGAGTTTTTCATGCAACAACCGGTAATGAAAAATACAGTTCTTGAAAGCATGATGAAAAAACCTGGTTTCTCCTTGAAATTTTCCTCACAAGAATTATTGATAAGTTGTTGTGATCTTTCCTACGGAACGACAAAGAGAATTGGGGACAAGTTGCTTTTGAAAGATGTCTGGTGTATTCTCCAGAGACAAAGATAATGGGGATGATATCCATTTTCGAACCTATCAGCTGCGCCACTGGATATTTGAAATTGATCTTGCCATCAATATAGATGATTATTTTCATTCAACCACCAATAAAGAACTTGAGCAAGCTGCTACACAATCTTCAACCTTCAGCTGTAATTACCCCCCTCTCCCTCCCTTCCTCCCTTGTGGACCTTTCATCTACGTTGCTCACTTTATTCCTGAGTTGTCCTTCCTTTCATCCAGGCCCTTGCCTTTACCCAGGAGAACGTAACTTTGGGGATGATGCTGTAATTGAAAAGAAACACGGATAGACAGCAAATGAAACACATTCTTATTTAAATCATTAGCAAAATACAACTGAATAAGGTTCTTTTCTCAAAACACCTCACAAAATCAGACAATTAGACTGAGAGATGGACAGAATGACATGACATGGATGAAACACAAAATACGAACTAAAATAAAACAAGAAAAATTATGTTCACAGATAAAATACGAAAAATAGAAATGTAACAAAAGCAACAAAAGGAAACACAACAACAGATGTATGTAACACAACAATAAGGAATCAAAAATGTCAAGCTCTCAGCAAAAAGCAGAAAAAAGTGAAGAAATTGACGTATTTGCTGACAGGCACACATGGGAAGAACACGTCAAAGGAACCCCTGCGTATTGCCCGATTGTGTGCTGAAGTATGTAACAAAATTTTCTGGGCAAAAACATGCGAAAATTAGTCATGGAGCCAGGGTAAATTGCTCACTTCAACTTCACGATTTATGAACAAGAGCACACACCTTATTTCTCTCAGAAGCAGAAGAACACACTTCTTTTTTTCATTTCGTACTGCCGAACAAGTATTGCTTGATGAGGTGGGGCCCGATCCTGTTGCAACCACACTTGCTGATTGGGAATATCTGGATCATTCTCGTTTAGGTAGACGAATGCTAGAGCTGGAACTCTGTCTCCACTGAACATTTCCAGTTTTCAACCGTGGTGAGATTCTTGTAGGAAGATGAGTCCAATAGTTTGTTCCCCGGTGATCCCAAGCCATCTGTTTGATTTCTGCAGCCATTGCGTGTGGTTTGTTCTTATTCAGTGGGGGTCTTCGGATGCCCAATATCTACAATTTTGTCTATTGACCTCACCGTCCAGTGTGAATGTTGTTTTTGTAAGGAAAAAGAACAAGATGGCGAGAGAAAATTAGATTTCTGTCAATTCTATCCACCATATTATATCTTCAGAAATTTGCACCATATTATAGTCTCGCAAAACTGACATTTCTGTCAGGATCGTCCTCAAGTAGCTCTTGTACGTAACGTAGTAGTTCATACGGATGCTTCCTCTCCTCCTTATTTTTAGCACGGTTGTGTGGCTAGCCTCGACATCTCAAGTACCTACCTTATCGTGCTGGTGTAACGGGGCGGTCCTTGTTAGATAAAAGAACCTATATTTCGATTTTCTTGTCAATCCTGAGTTGTCAATATCTTGTTAAAATCTTGACTTGCTCATTTTCTCGGAAATGTCTTTCAATTCGACTTACTGTCGTTTGGAAGATCTGAGATAGATCAGAATGTCTTGGCTGAATAGAAGGGCCACCTCAGCTTGAGTTCTGGTTCTATTCGCAAATCTGATGACCATCAGAACCTTGATCTTAAGAGCTTCAGACAGGTTGTTCTTTTTTGCCTAAGGTATATTCTTGGGGTAACATTACGGGTGGGTAAGTATCTAGGGATAGTATTACGAGCTCTCATCAGTTCAAACAAAAAACAGAAAGTAAGAATTATGCAAAAAAGGGAAACATTCTTTTGAAGAGTCGTCGAAAAGTTATTGTCGAACGAAATGGACGATCTTTTCTGACTATTCAAAAGGTGAACAAAGTTGGATCACATCAGCTACACTAACAATGATTGATTTTCTGCTAACATTCTCCTCGTGTGGCAGAACTTCAGATAGGCTGCTAGGTTGGATAGAGAATTGAACGAAAATAAAAGTGTCTTTTTCAATTTATTGGACAGTTAAAAGTTTCCACGCTGTATATGATGGGTATTTTTATGATATAAACCTATACTGGCTAACCATCTTTCTCTCAATTTTCCAGATGATATGACGCAAAACTATCCAAATCCCTTGCCGAATCGCCTACCAAACCAAGAAACTCAAACTGGTAAGTCTTTTATTACAACCTGTAACAAAAAATTACAGCCAATGGAAGCTTGATGGAAACGCTTGGTTTTCCGCAATAGCTTTCCCAATAACAATTATTGATCAGTTGTCTTGATCTTTTTAACAGGACAAAAATTAGAAAGTGACAAGTGGGGTTTTTGCAAAAAACGCCTCAATTTTTGACGCGTTAACACATCGTCATTGCTGGACTTCTGATCCAGGGAGTTCAGAAACCGCTTCAAGATCAGGCTTCATGAATAGTTCATTAGAATTAAAAAAAAAAATCACAAAAACCAGGGATCGGTGGAACTTAGCACCTAATGTGCACCAGCTGTGAAAAAGTACCTAATTGAAATTGAAAACAAAATCTCGTCAACGGGATGGATTGCTGGAAGATGGATCTGAGAAACTGTGGAAACAAATTGAAAATCGGTTGTGCCAATCTAAAGTAACGTCATTTTGAATAAGGGCAAAATTCTTGATATCGTCACTCCAGTTGTTAAGCAGTTTAGATAACAACCTTTCTTCCAATTTTTTAGGTGATAGAAGGATGTCAAACTATCCGCCTCCCACGCCAAATCTCGCACCAAACCCAGGAAGGCAACCTGGTGAGTTTTTTGTATGAAAAAGGTGACGAAAAAACAGCCTCTGGAAGTGGAATGAAAAAACTTGGTTGTACCGCAATAACTTTTCTAATTTGATAGATCAACCAGTTGACTTCTACGAAAGCATAAGAAAATGCAAACAAATAGCTTTTTAGAGATATTTAGCGTAGTTTTCAGTAACAGATATGATGGGGACTATATTCAATTTACCACCTACTATCTGCGGTACTACTGCTACTAGTGAGCCGGAACCGATGTCATCTTGTCATTAATATGCATGATTATTTCCATCCAACAACCAAGGAAAAACAAAAATTTGATGGGACTGATTGAAGCAAGGCATCCTCCAAATGTTTGAGAAACAGTTCGCGTATAATATAGTTTTCATTTAATTTTATTATCATACAGGGTGTCTTAAAAGTATCTAAGTTCAAAGTCCAAAGCGGTATATAGAATCCACTCAAGAACACTAGAAAAATATTGGAAAAAATCGATACATTTATTTTTAAAGATATTGGGGGTCATGACCCTTCTCCTTGTCATAGAAAAATTTTCAGTGGCGTTTTTGAAAAAAAATAAATTCTTCTGACTCATGAGTATCCCTTTATATCAAATAGAATTTCAGTGCACACCCGGTGACTGATAATTTTCGCTGATTAGTCTATCTTAAACAGCTCCCCAGAATCACTTTGACTGACAGAATGATGGTCACTATTTTTTTTAATTTTTTTTTTCGTCTTCTTGAGTGGGTTTTCATGATATCGTTCCGGATTTGGAAAGCCAGACTTCTGAGACACGCTGTATTATGATGATATGTGAATACTTATACCAAATAACCAACTTTTTTCAATTTTTAGTTGGTGTGATGCCAGAATATAGGCCTGGTGGAAGCGACCCAGGTGAGTTTTTTTTTTAACAACCTGTAACAAGAGATACAATCTTATAATTGGATTTTCCGCAATAGCTCTCTTTGTAACTATCATCGATGTTTTCCACGAGAGGATACATAATTGAGAATGAACTGCTTTTCGAAGATATCTGGCAGATTTTCCATTACCGGAGATCATGGGGAAGATAACTGTTTCACCTCCCAATATCTGCGCCCCTAGTAATTCAAAACTGATTTTATCTTCTGAAAAAACCCCAGCTATCTTTTCAAACCCCTGAATGGGTAGACAACTCATTATACTTCAATTTAATTCAACTTATTTGAATCAAATCACGTTTCCCACTTTTAGAACCGCTTGGCCGATAATCATCGCGGGAGCCTTTTTCCAAAGGCTAACGTTCTTTTTGGGCTATGGTTCTGTTTTGCCCGTTTAGAAGGGATTGGAAAGGCCAGCCATGGCCTTTGTGGAAGCTTTAAACCTGTTTTCGCCATGAATTGCCTCCAACGCTCAGAAAGATTCCCGTGATCGAGAGTGCCTATAACCGGGAATATTAAATCAAATTTCACCCTTCCAGAAACTTTCGAACCGACGTTGTACGCGGAACAATAATTACTCAAGTCAAGGTACAAACTTAATTGTGAAAAACTTTTTGAGCACGCGGTATACGCGCTCGTTCGTTGTTGTTTACTAGTACGTGGCAGATGCCGCAGTTAGGAGAAACAAAACGCAGAGAATTGACTATACAGAGTGTTCGCCAAAAAGCCGATGCGGAGAGGCGTCAAAATAATTATTACCCTAACACTAAATAGCCGCCGTCTACACCATACCTGTTCGAGCCCTAATAACAATTTATTTGGTTAGGTTGTAAAATATTGGAGTTCCCAGTTTTGGAATCTACGGGAAAAAAATTCGAGAAAGTCTTTTCTTTTCAAATTGTCTCAAAGGGGAAACCTCCAGTATGGAGAAAATTCTCGCTTGATCACCTTGTATCTTGCCTACTCACACTTCTCAAAACAATTGAGGGATCCTTGATGCGAAGTTGATCTTTCACAACTTGAAGTACCTACAAAAATAAAAGCCAATGAATTTTTCATCAATTCTTATAGGTCTTGTCGGAATATTTCACTTTCAGGACTTTTCTATTTATTTTCAATACGTACCTACAATGATTCAAATCTTTCTGTTCAGAACTCTTCAACCAAAACCAGATGAGAAACTACCGGTAGAAGATATCGGAGGCTTCAAATTTGCAACATACGAATATCCCAGAATGTTATTCAGGTTGGGGCACAGAGGACCATCCATCAATCCGTCATCCAAGGAAAAAATTGTACCTCCTAATAACTATTTGTTAATAAATTGTTTTTGAAATGTGTGTGATATTATTGACCATGAATTATGCATATGGAATGAGCTGATCGAATACAACGCCAATCTTTATTTGCACTATTGCAAACGATACAAGCTTATGTTCCAAGTTGAATAATTAAGAGGGGCTTACTTACGAAAAAGTTCAATAAGGCGGCCGAGCCAAGATTCGGGTAAATCCTAAAATTGGCCTTATCAGTCATGAAATGCCATTAGAGATCGAAGCATGCTGCAAGTTTCATCACAACCGGTACACTCAGAAAAAAGATCAATCTAGGGTCTATGAGCTGAGTTTTAAGTCCAACTTGCAACCTGTGCAGCGGCCAAGTGAGCCACGTGATCCTTTTTAGCCAATAGCCAGAGCATATCGATGACTTGCGTCGGTGACGCAGCTTATCGCGGGTTGCAGGTCGACTTGGAATTTCGCCTGAATATTGTCAAGAGCTGTCCAGAATTCAAGCATATAGAATGTAGCCGAATTGAAGCCTGAATTGGAGGGTGAGACGACAGCTATTGACAATATGGTGGAGGCGCCGGGTGTGTGTATACAATAGTCCAATATGGCAAGTCAAGATTGTGACACAATTGAAATAAGGCCGATTGGCTACCCACTAGGCATGAGCTATCCATGGGAAAAATTTACAAAGCTTGAGCTTTATTCCTCGAGGAGAAGTTCAAGTTGAAAAATTTGTACAGAGACAATTGGGTAGACGTGGGTACAGATCTAATCTTCCTAAACTTAACACTAGTATTGATGAAAAAAAAAGACTTATTGACAGGAAAGTTGAATACGATGAAGTTGAAATTGTTTGCTTTCAAACAAATTATTCATTTTGAACACTTCAAGATGCTTCTTGTCTGGTATTGATCACGGATTGTTCAAGTTTTCTCACCTGAAGTTTTGATTTCAACATGAGCTTTGTATTTTGAGAATTGGTTGGCTGGTAAAAAACGTTGGCACAGCAACACTAAAGCCTTGACTGAAACGTTGATATTTTCCGATCATCCTGTGGATAAAACAGATGGGCAAGAAGCTCAAAAGTCAGTCGAAGGTTATAAGGTTTAACGTTATGCATTTAGCGTTGAAATTCATCGAAAAAATGTTCCTTCAAACGGGGCTTGGTTGAACGCATCGGAATTTCGCAACATTTTACATACCACCTTGCATACCACCCTGTATGAGCTTTGGGAAGTTTCGAACTCCGTATCTATAGGATGGATTTCCAAAAGATACGGCTAACGGACAGCGTAATTTCTAAGTGGGACACATTGAGTGTTGCGCAGTTCATTTTGATCATGGAAAGACAATTTTATAAAATAGTTTCACTGCGTCATTCTGGGCTCACTTGTGGGTACAATGACATAAGTAAAAAAAATACAAAAACGTGACCTTAATTCAGAGAACTAATTGAATAACGATTATCACTGAAAAACCTAGACAGAAGTTGTTACAGACAAAAAAAAAAAGGAATTCAAAAATGCTCAATTTACATAAGGGCACATAGAAAACATAGGACCAAAGGAGTTGAACAAGAACTGTGTAAAAACAGAACAAGACAAAACATCTTGATAGTATGATTCCGTTGATAAAAAATTCGATTATTGCAAAAAACTTGTCGGCCATTGGCTGTCACCTAGGCAATAACAGCGTGACAGAGCTTCATGGAATGTAATTTTTCACAGAACCACATCATAGATGAAGAAAGTCAAACTATACAAATGGGTTCTTCAGTTTTTGGCACCACATTCTGTGCACTCGCAATGTGCCCAGATCTCACATGTCAATTTCCATCATTCTGTCCCAAACTGACAAAAATTTCACTAACATAACCCTGTGCTGCGCTCGCATAATGGAGTCGCTTCGTGAATCTGTAGAAAAAATGACAACTGAATGACACGCTACCATTAACAATAATCGCGGTTCGATGAAATGCCTACAAACATTATTTTTGTCGAAATTTTTGTAAATCATTGACTACGAAATAAATTTTTCTTCGATGTAGCATAGGTACATTACTCACATCAGTGCATTGTACGTTTCTTACAATCCAATGTTCCAGAAGAAAACGCGATTTGTGGAGAAAAAAACCTATTACTTACAATTTCACATGTTTGTCACCTCGTTTGTCACATTGTAAGCGTTTATTATTATGGCCACCGATCTACTCGTGCACTTTTTTTTGTAACTGGCACCCATACACGAACAATAGGCAATAACTGATTGGTGTTTCAAACTTTGATATTGATAATTTGAATGTTATCGTGGAGCGTTTATTGAACAAATAGGTACTGAACATTGTTTCTATTCCACGTATAAAGCTATCGATTCCTAACAAAAATGAAATCCAATAACGTTGGACGAATCTACATGAAGGAGATAATCATCGTAGTAGTTTTTGCCGTGGCGGTTGCGGTAAGATAATCTGCATTTAATTTTGCCAATTCTCAAATTTGCTGCCGAAATTGGCCTTTTTTTAATAATCGTTTTTTTTTTCCAACAGCATGACAACAGCGCAGACTCAGAGATCCAAAAGAGAGCTGGAGGTAAGAATGTATACTTCTCGGTATACTTTGAAAATGGAACTCTATGCAGAATAACACTTTTTTGACAAATTCCAAATTACACACAATTGAAATAGATATTGAAACATATACAAGCAACTGTGATCAAATTCAAATTTCGCGTATCTGAAGCGAATCGACAAAAAAAGAGAGAAGAAAGTGCCAAAGATTTTCCCTAAATTCCGAATACAACATTTCCTCACCGTCTGCATCATCTTTTGTAGCCTTCTCATGAGCTAGCAGCTTTTATTTTCTCCTTTTTTTTTAATTCTTAGATATTCCTCCTTCCACAGATCTGCAAGAGACGTCGAAGAGCACATCCAGATGGTAAGTCAAACATATTAATCTCACTCTACAGAAATAATTAAACACCCTGGCAAAAAAAAATCATTCACATGGTTTGGTAAAAGCTAAGTCAAGTGCTGGTAAGCGTTCAATCTCGTAAAGGAAGGAATGCTTGGATCCCTCTCTTACACAAGAATTCAGCTATCAGTTATAATAACGAATTGTATTAGGATACCAATTGTTCCAGAGTGTACCAGTAAACACTGCTAACGTTCAAAATACGTTCCAGTGGGCAATAAAAACGTTCGAGGCTCATAACAAAACGCCTGTTCCAGATTACGGCACCACAGTCTCTTATTTTCAACTTTTTTCCAGGGCAGGGAACTTCACCTTTTTTGAGGCTCATCATGGAATTCCAAACGCGTCTGATGAAAGTCAGGCCCAAGTAAGTTATGGTGTTTGTTCGAACCAATCACAATAATTGCAGCTATCAATCAGGTATGAAATACGAAAATACAAACATCAACGTTCGATAAAGCTCACGATGCTGATTAAAGGTCGAGGGTAAACCCGGGAAGCAACGATCTCGACGTCTGTGCTGTCTATTTTTTCACGCACTTTTCTTCCAACAGAAGCGGCAGTTCATAGGGGACTATGGCATGACGAGCTACTTCTCCCCATCTTACCCTACTTATCCCTTCAATGGCTATAACTTGGACTATGGAGATGTGGTAAGTGATAGACTGGATAGTCTAGCTTGAAAATGAGTAGCTCCAGAAGTTCGGTAAGTTACGTGTTACACGCAAAAATAAAAAAATCCTCTTCCCCCTTTGAAGTTGATTAAAAATAATGGCTCAGCTGATCAGTGGAGAAGGCTGGGTTCGGAGAAAACGTGTGGTGAGAGCGGCGCAATCGGCAAAGCTGTGGATCATTACTCAAAAAATACTGTTACGAGCGGCGATTCTGGATAACACGCGATCTTTCTAGACTTTTCCTGTTACGTCGCAGTCTACAAGTGCGGAGCGTTCTGGTGTGTTCCAGAGCGCGCGTGTAGCCTTTTTCCTGGAAAACTGTATGGAGACTTCAGCAGTGGGTCAAGCTACATTTGTCCGTTTTGGCGGAGGCGCCACATACCAGAGCACAGGAAGCACGCGAAAGGTGTGTGATTATTCGAGAGTCGTCTAGAAACCAGGTCACGATGTAAATTGCTGAAGGATGATGGAAAGTTCGGGAACACTGCTCGGGAGCATATATAAGCACCGTCCTCAGCGCGACAGTCAGTAATGAATTGGAAGCGAACGAGTGCGAAACAAGCGCAGTAGTAATCGGCTGTATTCCTGAGTAAATAGTTGTAGGCGTGTATTTATTGTAGTACGCAGTAATGAACAGTGTATGTTTTAAAATGATGAAGCAGCACCTGTCGAAGGTCGTCGACGAGCATCAGCGAGACTGGGATCGTCATCTGCCGATATTCCTTGGATTCGTGGTCCAACTGAGTCGAAGAGAATCGGCTGCCGCCTCATCCCCTAGCAAACGGACTCATCTGCTAAAGATTTATTTCGCGCACTTACTTGCTACATAGAACCCTAACTGATGTCGAAATAAATGAAAGTGACACATCTCACAAAGCAAATCAAACAACGGATGTTTTCCACAACATTGTGCATCCGGGTGTAGAACATTTCCACGTAAAATAGAAAAAGACTATTGAAGCCTGTTAAAAAGGCACTACTAGGACAGAAAATCGAAGTTACTAACGTCACATCTGTTTGCGTCATGTTTTTTTGTTTATTCAACGTCGGCCTATTCCCGCAACGAGGCCCAACATCGACGCCGGTGAATGCTTTCCTCCATTATACCGGAAATCTTGCCAAATTCCTGTGTGTTCCGACACATGGTAGGGATTTTTAACGACCACCAACATCGTATGGGGTCGGCACCACCGTTCGTATTTGACCTTTCCTGGCTGGGATCGAACCAGCGACCTGTGGCACGACGGCAGTCGAACGCGCTGATCACCACACCGCAAGTTCCTCCGTGTTTTGCACCATGAATAGCCCCTTAAAAAAAGATAAAGAGTCAAGACATGTGGCAGTTTTTTCTCTGCTTTCGTACTGACCTTGAGAATTTCAAAATATTTGCAATTATTTGATAATGAACTGGCAGGTGGTGTATAATTATTTGTCTCATGAATTATAGTCTTATGGGGGAGTTCTCAAGGCTCATCCCGAATCTACTCCCATGGACTACGGCTACCAGTACCCGTTTGATTCCTACACACCAACGATGGTGATATCAAGAAAGAAAAAAAGGAACAAAAAAGGAACAACAAGCGGCCCACCCACTACAACTCCAAGTAGTCCACAAAAAGGTCTGTGGAATTTTTCGTATATATTTTTACAAATGATACAGGATGAAAAAATAACCTGTACCCATATCCTGCATATTTTGTTCCAAATAATCGCAAAGAATACGATACTTTTGCTGAAATATGAAGAATCAGCATTTACCTGTACTTAAACTAGACTGCCTACATTGCTACGGCTCCAGTGGAAGGCTGACATGGTGTTTATAGCTAGGAACTTATATTTTCTGTGGATTTATTTTCTGGAAATACCATTGACCGTCCTGCTATTGTGACTGCTATTCTTTGCTGCTCTGCTGACATGAATGAAGTATAGCGTTCAAAATGATATACCGGGTGATCATTTGAAAACTATCCACCTGCAATCACTCCCGATTCCTAGTCTATATTTCTTCAAGCAAAAACAGGTCGATTTTTATATCGAGGGTGACATCTAAAACATACATTGGAAAATTTCCATCTTCAGCCCCCTCGCCCCCACCCATCCCAAAAATAAAATTTCAAATGACACTACCTACCTTGCGATACATCAAATTGAAGGAAACTAAATTCTCTTTTTGTAGAAGATATTTTCAAAAATTTTAACTCTACCCCCCTGAGTGTCCAAAAATTCTCTGAGTGTCCCTTTCAATACTTTGGACCCCACAATTCTTTCCAGTTCAGTCAGCATGATCCTGAATAGCTTCAAAAAAAAAAAATTCTTGGAGGAAAAAGTGTCACCCAAATTGACCTCATTGCTCTCCCCCATCTCAACTTTAAAATTTAGCAAAGTACCACGCACTTTGTGATACATCAAATCAAAGGAAACTAAATTATCTTTTTAAAAAAATTTTTTTGTAATTGTCAACCCCTCCCCGATTCAACTGGACATTTGAAGTATTTTGGTAGAAAAACGGAGGCTTTAAAAATTTCGAAAAAATTGTGTTCAGGAAGAGATTTCAATTCCCTTTTGATTCGATGTATCACAAAGTAGGTATTGTCATTTTAGATTTTGAGGTGAGGAGGGAGGGGAGCGAAAGGGTGAATTTGGGTGGCACTTTTTCCATGTAAAATTTTCTCTTTCGATGCTGTGCAGGATGACGTTGACTGCATTGAAGAGAATTGAGAGGTCAAAAATATTTAATTGGACACTCAGATAACAGGAAGAGGGGTGGGGTTAAAAATTTCAGAAACATTTTTTCAGAAATAGAATTGAATTCTGTTGAATTTGATGTATCGCAAAATAGGTAGTTTCGTTTGAAATTTCAAAGTTGGGGTAGGTGGGAGCGAGGAGGCTGAAGATAGAAAATCGCTAATATATGTTTAAGATGTGCCCCTCGATATAAAAATCGACCTGTTTTTGCTCGAAGACATTTTCAATAGGAATCGGGAGTTATTGCAGGTGGATAGTTTTCAAATGATCATCCGGTATTTTCTTATCCCTGCATTGGATTGCTAAATAACTGAGTGCTGAGTATCAACTTGGTTTAATAGAACCTTTGGCTCTCGGCTGTAATCAAGATACAAATAAAAACCAGCTTGAAGTTCATAAGCAAAACAATATTTTGTACCCCGTTGAAACAACTATTATTTGATTATATGGAAGGTAGACTTGCCTTAGTGTTCTCTTCTCTTGTCACTGATGCACTTCAATTGGTAATAACTAGCTTGGCGCTATTATCAATGATTATTTAATTTGTCGTAATTGTCTCCAGTCTTTAAATTCGATTTTTCAACTTCATGATTTACCATGTATAACGAATGGGAATCTAGTAAACGTTCGTACTTGTATTTTTGTTTGTCGCTCTTTCACCAACAGTTTACTGAGATCTCTCGAACGAACAAAGCTGGGAGGATCCAAAGATCCACCCTTCAAACGCTGGTAGCTCCCAACGTCTAAAATGGAAGTCGAATAACTTTTCAAATATTTCTCGTGGTCTCGAGATAAAAAATTCCATTTACTGTTATATGGTTGTGGTCCGACGTGACTATTCAATATTTTATTGAATCATTTTCAGCTTGGACTATCGAATCGACTAGTCCAGGCACTACTACAATCAAATCGCTGATGAACTTCTGGAGAATGGCTTCTCGTTTTCCCTGGATCTCATTCACTGATTCATCCAAATTTCCGATCCGCCACTCCCATTTCTTCCAATTTAAGTCTCAGTCTGCTCCATACATGCTATAGCGGATGCATTTCTGAGGGATGGTCAAGATAATCTCTCAATGCTGTGGTTTCTCGGAAAGTCATTGACGATTCGAGCTCGATGCCGTCTAGCATTGTCGTCAACATGAATAATGTTATCGCCGACATTCTGAGCGTTGATCATTCATAAAAAAAATGCCTTCTCAAAATTACTGATACCAAGTTAGTCTCTTATTCTCCTATTAATGGTATATTCACTACTACACACAGTTACTCCTCTACCTCCAAAAGCCACCCCTTGCTTTTATGTTCTCTTCCACGCTCTTTTCATCTTCTCTCCACCATACCAGAACCTTTCCACATGATCAAAAAATAATGAACTAACTTTCATTCGTGAACAAACACCTAATACGTTACAAAAGATAGTGATTGTTCCAATTTTCGTCACGATGCGATAGTTACAACCATTTCTAGGTAAGCAAGAACGCTGACTCCTTTCAAAAGCGAGCAGTTGTGGTGGTAGAAGTAGTAGTAGTAAAATGCTCCATGACCGTTTTCGGCTCTGGCTATTCACATTTCAAAATTTGGATAACTAGTTAGTAGGTATGGCGGCAGTTGAGGCAGACGTTTCTAGGGACTTTTATCTGGTGACTTTTGGTTGGCAACACTGAATCTAGTGACTTTTTGGACAGGTCGTTAAGCATTGGATCTGTATTACCGGCATTTGACAGGTGGCGCGGGAAATTTGAAAAGTTTTTAGATCATCTGGTGACTTTTGGTTATTATCACTGAATCTAGTGACTTTTTTGACTGGTCGTCAAGCATTTAATCTGTATTATCGGCATTTGACATGTGGCGGATTTTAACGTGCGGGAAATTTGAAAAGTACGTGGAATTTGGATTTGACAGGTTGGGTCACAGATTGTGTTTGGCAGGAGACATTTGTTAGCTTGAAAGCGCGGGATGTTTGAATTCCCTATACCCACTGAAGCACTCCTCATTGTATCTTAACCCTTGCAAACTCTCAAGTGGTTTGGTTTCAATAGTTATTTTTGGTATATAAACGCAAGCAAATAGAACCATTTTATTGACAGACCAATATACTGTGCTAGTTACATGGACAATAATTACATACAGTTCAGGGTAAGACCTCAACATCATGATTTATTCGTAGTTTAATTCACATAACTGCTTACATAGACAATTATATTAAATTCAAAATAAAGCACAAACAGGTGATCATAAACAAATTTACAGTATTGATTATACATAAAAACATTGATTACTAAAATTACTTGAAATCGAAGTACGTTCGATAAAATTTCTTAGTTGCTTACATAGACAATTACGTCAAATTGAAATAAGGCACAAACAGGTGATCGTGAACGATTTTTCATAGCTGAGTATACAGGCATCAACTACCTATAATCGAAAAACATCTAATACATGTTCTTAGTTGCTTACATAGACAATTACGTGAAACTTAAAATAAGGTACAAACAGGTGAGCATGAATGACTTTTCATAGCTAAGTATACAGACATTATTCACTTGAAATCGAAGTACATTTGATACAATTTCCCAGCTGATTACCGCATACCATTACATAAAATTTGAAATAAGGCACAAACAGGTGATAATAAACAAATTTACATAGTTGATTATACATAGAAGATATGCACACGAACATAAAATCGAAGTACATTTGACTATTTTTTAGTTGATTACATAATATACAATTACATGAAATTCAAAATAGGGCACGGAGAGGTGATCATAAACAAATTTACAGTGTTGAATAATACAAACTTGAATTACTCAAAATCGAAGTAGGTACATTCAATACAATTTCTTAGTTACTTACATAGGCAATTACGCGAAATTCAAATAAGGCCAAAACAGGTGTTCGTGAGCGATTTTTATAGCTGATTACACAAACATTGAATACTTTAAAATAGGAGTAGGTACTTTTAATACAATTTCTTAGTTGATTATACCATATAAAATTATTTGAAATTTGAATTGAGGCACAAACAAATTATAATAAACGAATTTATAGGGTTGATCACACAAATATCAATGACCTGAAATCGAGGTACATTTTTAATACAATTTCTCAGTACAAACATCATTCACCCAAAGTCGAAGTACACTTAACACGACAACTTGATGGTCGGCAGTTCTGATGTGCCGGTCGCGAGGCAAATTGTTGGAATCATCGTCATCATTATTGGACACAATTAACTCCTTCATGGAGCCAAAATTGAGTAGCTTGGAATTCTTATAGCTCAGTTTTATTATTTTCACTTTGCAAACGACATCACTTCTATTCTCGGGTGCTGGGAAGGCGAAGGGCCCACTGTTGGCTCTTAGAGAGAATCGTTGATAGTGTGAATTCAGTAACTGGATCAGGTTGACAGTATAATTCTAGTTATTGTAGTTGTGATGAGAACATTCCAGGTGAGTACTACAAAAAAAAAAAATCAAAAATTGTATGTTATGTCTAACAGGATATTATAATACAAGTTTCATAAGACATAGTATTGTTGGGGGGTACGGAAAATGAACGAGTGAATATGCCTCCACGACCGTGAGGCTTATTGTTTGTAGGTATATGCATTTCAACTACCTGAGAAGTCGCACCCAAAATAACGGCTCTTGCCAACAGGGAATTGGTTGAAGGCCTTTTTTCTTATAATTTATAAGGTTATGACGGTATTACGGGAGCATAATTATTGAAAATAAAACATGCTAATTGTCGCAAGGCCCTTAAGGTCGTGAGTGGCGTGACAATATCCACCATGTAAACCGTGGTAATAAGTTTGAATTTGAACAATCTATACTGTTTATCCGCGTAACCAGTCTTTTTTCCATCAACTGTAGTCATTCCACAGAGTTTTAACAAGAGATTGATTTTTTTTTTCAATAAAGTTTGACCATCGAATCTGTGGGTGATTTTTTTTTTTGCATAAGCATGAGACATTACATTGAAAAAGATCGATGGAATTGGCTTAGCTTTGCGTGGGGTAGGTATAATATACAGCGAGCCGCGGCTTTGCAGTCGTTTCCAAAAATCCGGAACTATCGACCAGGGGCCTGTATCGAAATAGAATTTTTTTGTCAAAAGAGAGTTAAATTTTTTTCTAAATATAACCCGTACATATAGTAATGTGTTTCCATAAAAATATGTACTTAAATAAATGAATTGTCCGCATAAACATAGTGAAAATTAAACTTACACGAAAAACACAAACACGGCACAGCACCAACCCATGAGGCTGCTAGATAACGAATGCAAACGCACCACCACCACCTGTCGACTGGGTGGTTGTTCGTAACTTCTTACCTGAAAAGCCCTGAGCTATTAATTTTTTTTACCTGAAAGATCGTGTCTGAACAGGAATTTTTAGTATCATATGCACATATTCACGGAGCCAGCAGATAATCAATAATTATTATATAAATAGAAACTTTATTTAAAAATTACTTTGTGCTTATCACATAATGCTCCGACTTGAAAAATATCAGCGCTGAATTTTGTCAGTCCAGTACGGCAATGTAAAAATAAAAAAATATAAAAGATATAAGTATTTAGGAGCTCAATGTGTTGAAAAGATGTTTTAATAAAAACTATTAACATATGGACAAATTTACATAAAAATACCTAATGTTTTTCAATGCTCAAAGGTATTAGCCTAAAATGTTAGCGATTATCGATTGCATTGAGTACACCTGCCTACTGAAATTTTTCAAGTACCTGAGGGTCTAATATAAACGACTCTAGCAAGCCAGCATTTTATAAGAATTTTCTACTTGACCGACCTTGAATTTTCAATAAATACCCTTTGATTACCAGGTTGAGAAAGAACGAATGAATACGAGAGGTAGCCAGTAGTGTAGGTAGCGCGACCGAAGAAATTAACAAGAGAGTTTTGCAGCATTGCCCACCCGCTGACGAGTGCTCTTCAAGCTACAAATATCTCCGGATCAAATATGTACCAAGCCATATGCGTAGTATCAGAATGGTGCATCTTAATACTTAACTCGGCCCTTTCAGGATGTACCTATGGGAGAAGTTTGTGCAAATAAAAATACGCACTAGTTATTGGTTACAGCTTTGTTCATTTCAGATTTTTAAACAGTTCCATACTCCTATCCTTACCTTAGATATGAAAGATTTTATTGTATCTATCTATGTACTAACAAGACTCTAAGAATTTTCATTCACATGTTCGAAAATATTTGCAGTCATTTCTTACAATAATTAAAGGGTTTGACTGTCGAAGAGACAAATATGGTTTCGCCAGCTAATGATGTTGGATATAAGAATCCAAGCTCGCATAGAAGGTCGAACGCAACCCGTTGACGCCTCTAATATTATTATCCCACTTTCTCGTCGTCTTCCTTCCAATAAAAGTACCTCGCCAACATTAGCACTTTTGGAAGTTTTTAAATACACTAACTTATCTGTAACTGCGCCTGGGTCGGTAGGACAGCCATATTCTTCATTTTTTTCAATTCACTGAAATTCTTTGCCACTTCTTTTGAGGCTGGAACCTAACTTGGAGAGATTTCTATAGGTCCTTATTGGTGCAGATTGACCTTTTGTCGAGAATCCAAATCGGTAGCAAGAAGCATCATGGACAAAGTCGTCATCACTCATTTCATCATCCATTGTCTCACCGCTGTCCGTCGTTTTCAGATTTTGAGAGAAGGTTACTTCTAATTGATGAGATCTCGAGTGTATTGCAGATGTAGATGAACTGGTTCCGCACCTACGACGTTGGAATTTTTTTTTGTGTCCATACTTGTTTTGTTGAAGATATGTTAGCTCGGGACATATTCTTCAAGAAAACTGAGCTATTTTCAATATTTTGTAGGATATATGCGATGGCAGGGCCTTCTTCTCTTTAGTTTCTCGCACCAAGCGTGCTAACATAGACTTTAAAATACCGAAAACTCGGGCACTTGTTCTAACCTAGGTCTCTCGAAGGACTTTAGTTATAGCGCTTTGAATTTTTTCGGAAATATTTCTCTTGCTTTCTGCAGCTCTACCTTCTATCGTTATCAAAAGCTCGATCATTTCTGGATATTTTGCTCCCGCTCATTCAAATATACAGATACTCTTCATTTCACGTTTTACTTATCTCAGCATGATGAATAATCTCACCATTATTTTGTCTCCATCGATTGTCCCCTTTCAGTGTCCACTTCAATGTCACCTTTGTACTCTTCAGTTGTCCCTAACGTGTCCCTAACGTGTCCCTAACGTGTCTCTAACGTGTCCCTAACGTGTCTCTAACGTGTCCCTAACGTGTCTCTAGCGTGTCCCCAACGTGTCCCTAACGTGTACTTTAACGTGTTCCCTAACTTGAGTGAAGCGGATCGAACGTGCGGCGATAAAAACGCGCTTGACTAAAAATGCGCTTGACTGAAGCCACTCTGGACCCGATCGAAACTCGAGCAGATTGAAAGCTGCGATCGAAACGCAGTCACTGCTAGAGACCAGCGTATACCGACAAGTCCTAGCGAACAGCCTATAACGTTAACTCCTAGTTGCCGGCCTATGCTGATAGCGACAGCACAAGTGATCAGGTTAGGAGTATAGAGACTTAGCGGTTGAAGCATGACGACTCGGCGGGCAGAGCATGACGACTCAAAAGGCCGACGTATGCAGACTTTGCCAGTGGACAGCGTATAGCGAGAAGTTCTAGTAGTCATGCTCTGTCTGCCAAGTCGTCATGCTTTAACCGCTAAGTCTCTATACTCCTAACCTGATCCTCCTCACCATTATTTTGTCTCCATCGATTGTCCCCTTTCAGTGTCCACTTCAATGTCACAGATGATAGCGTTCGCAATCATCGTCTCAACTCCTTTCATCAACGTCACCATCATCAATCATCATCGTCATCAACCCCGATCATAGATGATAGCGTTCGCAATCATCGTCTCAACTTCTTTCATCAACGTCACCATCGTCAATCATCATCGTCATCAACCCCGATCATAGATGATAGCGTTCGCAACCCTGTCGACCTCCAACTCTTCTTCGTCTAGGTACCGTTGCATGCTCTTCACACTCTCTTTAACGTCTGTTGGGGGATCACGTCGAAGTTGCCACATGCTAATGAGAGAGAGAAGCCAAGTTAGCGGATGATTTGAAATTATTTTGAGGAGAAAATAGCTTACGTTTGCAGAGATGGTATTGAAGCTCCGCAGTACTTGACTCGTAGGGATCGACCTGACGATGATTGCGCTCGCTCGCGGGTGATGTTTTTACGTATGCTTTAGTATTCGACGCGTGCTTTAGGTATGGAGGATGTGAACTCTCCCAGTTCTCGGGATCCTAGTTACGATGATGAAGGAGTTGAGATGATGAATGCGAACGTTAGCATCTATGATCGGGGTTGATGACGATGATGATTGACGATGGTGACGTTGATGAAAGAAGTTGAGACGATGATTGCGAACGCTATCATCTATGATCGGGGTTGATGACGATGATGATTGATGATGGTGACGTTGATGAAAGGAGTTGAGACGATGATTGCGAACGCTATCATCTGTGACATTGAAGTGGACACTGAAAGGGGACAATCGATGGAGACAAAATAATGGTGAGGAGGATCAGGTTAGGAGTATAGAGACTTAGCGGTTAAAGCATGACGACTTGGCAGACAGAGCATGACTACTAGAACTTCTCGCTATACGCTGTCCACTGGCAAAGTCTGCATACGTCGGCCTTTTGAGTCGTCATGCTCTGCCCGCCGAGTCGTCATGCTTCAACCGCTAAGTCTCTATACTCCTAACCTGATCACTTGTGCTGTCGCTATCAGCATAGGCCGGCAACTAGGAGTTAACGTTATAGGCTGTTCGCTAGGACTTGTCGGTATACGCTGGTCTCTAGCAGTGACTGCGTTTCGATCGCAGCTTTCAATCTGCTCGAGTTTCGATCGGGTCCAGAGTGGCTTCAGTCAAGCGCATTTTTAGTCAAGCGCGTTTTTATCGCCGCACGTTCGATCCGCTTCACTCAAGTTAGGGAACACGTTAAAGTACACGTTAGGGACACGTTGGGGACACGCTAGAGACACGTTAGGGACACGTTAGAGACACGTTAGGGACACGTTAGAGACACGTTAGGGACACGTTAGGGACACGTTAGGGACAACTGAAGAGTACAAAGGTGACATTGAAGTGGACACTGAAAGGGGACAATCGATGGAGACAAAATAATGGTGAGATTATTCATCATGCTGAGATAAGTAAAACGTGAAATGAAGAGTATCTGTATATTTGAATGAGCGGGAGCAAAATATCCAGAAATGATCGAGCTTTTGATAACGATAGAAGGTAGAGCTGCAGAAAGCAAGAGAAATATTTCCGAAAAAATTCAAAGCGCTATAACTAAAGTCCTTCGAGAGACCTAGGTTAGAACAAGTGCCCGAGTTTTCGGTATTTTAAAGTCTATGTTAGCACGCTTGGTGCGAGAAACTAAAGAGAAGAAGGCCCTGCCATCGCATATATCCTACAAAATATTGAAAATAGCTCAGTTTTCTTGAAGAATATGTCCCGAGCTAACATATCTTCAACAAAACAAGTATGGACACAAAAAAAAATTCCAACGTCGTAGGTGCGGAACCAGTTCATCTACATCTGCAATACACTCGAGATCTCATCAATTAGAAGTAACCTTCTCTCAAAATCTGAAAACGACGGACAGCGGTGAGACAATGGATGATGAAATGAGTGATGACGACTTTGTCCATGATGCTTCTTGCTACCGATTTGGATTCTCGACAAAAGGTCAATCTGCACCAATAAGGACCTATAGAAATCTCTCCAAGTTAGGTTCCAGCCTCAAAAGAAGTGGCAAAGAATTTCAGTGAATTGAAAAAAATGAAGAATATGGCTGTCCTACCGACCCAGGCGCAGTTACAGATAAGTTAGTGTATTTAAAAACTTCCAAAAGTGCTAATGTTGGCGAGGTACTTTTATTGGAAGGAAGACGACGAGAAAGTGGGATAATAATATTAGAGGCGTCAACGGGTTGCGTTCGACCTTCTATGCGAGCTTGGATTCTTATATCCAACATCATTAGCTGGCGAAACCATATTTGTCTCTTCGACAGTCAAACCCTTTAATTATTGTAAGAAATGACTGCAAATATTTTCGAACATGTGAATGAAAATTCTTAGAGTCTTGTTAGTACATAGATAGATACAATAAAATCTTTCATATCTAAGGTAAGGATAGGAGTATGGAACTGTTTAAAAATCTGAAATGAACAAAGCTGTAACCAATAACTAGTGCGTATTTTTATTTGCACAAACTTCTCCCATAGGTACATCCTGAAAGGGCCGAGTTAAGTATTAAGATGCACCATTCTGATACTACGCATATGGCTTGGTACATATTTGATCCGGAGATATTTGTAGCTTGAAGAGCACTCGTCAGCGGGTGGGCAATGCTGCAAAACTCTCTTGTTAATTTCTTCGGTCGCGCTACCTACACTACTGGCTACCTCTCGTATTCATTCGTTCTTTCTCAACCTGGTAATCAAAGGGTATTTATTGAAAATTCAAGGTCGGTCAAGTAGAAAATTCTTATAAAATGCTGGCTTGCTAGAGTCGTTTATATTAGACCCTCAGGTACTTGAAAAATTTCAGTAGGCAGGTGTACTCAATGCAATCGATAATCGCTAACATTTTAGGCTAATACCTTTGAGCATTGAAAAACATTAGGTATTTTTATGTAAATTTGTCCATATGTTAATAGTTTTTATTAAAACATCTTTTCAACACATTGAGCTCCTAAATACTTATATCTTTTATATTTTTTTATTTTTACATTGCCGTACTGGACTGACAAAATTCAGCGCTGATATTTTTCAAGTCGGAGCATTATGTGATAAGCACAAAGTAATTTTTAAATAAAGTTTCTATTTATATAATAATTATTGATTATCTGCTGGCTCCGTGAATATGTGCATATGATACTAAAAATTCCTGTTCAGACACGATCTTTCAGGTAAAAAAAATTAATAGCTCAGGGCTTTTCAGGTAAGAAGTTACGAACAACCACCCAGTCGACAGGTGGTGGTGGTGCGTTTGCATTCGTTATCTAGCAGCCTCATGGGTTGGTGCTGTGCCGTGTTTGTGTTTTTCGTGTAAGTTTAATTTTCACTATGTTTATGCGGACAATTCATTTATTTAAGTACATATTTTTATGGAAACACATTACTATATGTACGGGTTATATTTAGAAAAAAATTTAACTCTCTTTTGACAAAAAAATTCTATTTCGATACAGGCCCCTGGTCGATAGTTCCGGATTTTTGGAAACGACTGCAAAGCCGCGGCTCGCTGTATATTATACCTACCCCACGCAAAGCTAAGCCAATTCCATCGATCTTTTTCAATGTAATGTCTCATGCTTATGCAAAAAAAAAAATCACCCACAGATTCGATGGTCAAACTTTATTGAAAAAAAAAATCAATCTCTTGTTAAAACTCTGTGGAATGACTACAGTTGATGGAAAAAAGACTGGTTACGCGGATAAACAGTATAGATTGTTCAAATTCAAACTTATTACCACGGTTTACATGGTGGATATTGTCACGCCACTCACGACCTTAAGGGCCTTGCGACAATTAGCATGTTTTATTTTCAATAATTATGCTCCCGTAATACCGTCATAACCTTATAAATTATAAGAAAAAAGGCCTTCAACCAATTCCCTGTTGGCAAGAGCCGTTATTTTGGGTGCGACTTCTCAGGTAGTTGAAATGCATATACCTACAAACAATAAGCCTCACGGTCGTGGAGGCATATTCACTCGTTCATTTTCCGTACCCCCCAACAATACTATGTCTTATGAAACTTGTATTATAATATCCTGTTAGACATAACATACAATTTTTGATTTTTTTTTTTTGTAGTACTCACCTGGAATGTTCTCATCACAACTACAATAACTAGAATTATACTGTCAACCTGATCCAGTTACTGAATTCACACTATCAACGATTCTCTCTAAGAGCCAACAGTGGGCCCTTCGCCTTCCCAGCACCCGAGAATAGAAGTGATGTCGTTTGCAAAGTGAAAATAATAAAACTGAGCTATAAGAATTCCAAGCTACTCAATTTTGGCTCCATGAAGGAGTTAATTGTGTCCAATAATGATGACGATGATTCCAACAATTTGCCTCGCGACCGGCACATCAGAACTGCCGACCATCAAGTTGTCGTGTTAAGTGTACTTCGACTTTGGGTGAATGATGTTTGTACTGAGAAATTGTATTAAAAATGTACCTCGATTTCAGGTCATTGATATTTGTGTGATCAACCCTATAAATTCGTTTATTATAATTTGTTTGTGCCTCAATTCAAATTTCAAATAATTTTATATGGTATAATCAACTAAGAAATTGTATTAAAAGTACCTACTCCTATTTTAAAGTATTCAATGTTTGTGTAATCAGCTATAAAAATCGCTCACGAACACCTGTTTTGGCCTTATTTGAATTTCGCGTAATTGCCTATGTAAGTAACTAAGAAATTGTATTGAATGTACCTACTTCGATTTTGAGTAATTCAAGTTTGTATTATTCAACACTGTAAATTTGTTTATGATCACCTCTCCGTGCCCTATTTTGAATTTCATGTAATTGTATATTATGTAATCAACTAAAAAATAGTCAAATGTACTTCGATTTTATGTTCGTGTGCATATCTTCTATGTATAATCAACTATGTAAATTTGTTTATTATCACCTGTTTGTGCCTTATTTCAAATTTTATGTAATGGTATGCGGTAATCAGCTGGGAAATTGTATCAAATGTACTTCGATTTCAAGTGAATAATGTCTGTATACTTAGCTATGAAAAGTCATTCATGCTCACCTGTTTGTACCTTATTTTAAGTTTCACGTAATTGTCTATGTAAGCAACTAAGAACATGTATTAGATGTTTTTCGATTATAGGTAGTTGATGCCTGTATACTCAGCTATGAAAAATCGTTCACGATCACCTGTTTGTGCCTTATTTCAATTTGACGTAATTGTCTATGTAAGCAACTAAGAAATTTTATCGAACGTACTTCGATTTCAAGTAATTTTAGTAATCAATGTTTTTATGTATAATCAATACTGTAAATTTGTTTATGATCACCTGTTTGTGCTTTATTTTGAATTTAATATAATTGTCTATGTAAGCAGTTATGTGAATTAAACTACGAATAAATCATGATGTTGAGGTCTTACCCTGAACTGTATGTAATTATTGTCCATGTAACTAGCACAGTATATTGGTCTGTCAATAAAATGGTTCTATTTGCTTGCGTTTATATACCAAAAATAACTATTGAAACCAAACCACTTGAGAGTTTGCAAGGGTTAAGATACAATGAGGAGTGCTTTAGTAGGTATAGGGAATTCAAACATCCCGCGCTTTCAAGCTAACAAATGTCTCCAGCCAAACACAATCTGTGACCTAGCCTGTCAAATCCAAATTCCACGTACTTTTCAAATTTCCCGCACGTTAAAATCCCCCACATGTCAAATGCCGGTAATACAGAATAAATGCTTGACGATCAGTCAAAAAAGTCACTAGATTCAGTGATAATAACCAAAAGTCACCAGATAAACTGAAAACTTTTCAAATTTCCCGCGCCACCTGTCAAATGCCGGTAATGCAGATCCAATGCTTAACGACCTGTCAAAAAAGTCACTAGATTCAGTGTTGCCAACCAAAAGTCACCAGATAAAAGTCCCTAGAAACGTCTGCCTCAACTGCCGCCATACCTACTCTAGTTATTTTGTCCTAATGATCATCTTCATCCATTCCATTCCTCTTCCACCTTCACTCAAGATTTCTTTTTCTTTCTCTGTCCTCCCTTTCACCTTCGCAAACGTTGCGTGCTGTACTTCCGCTACTGTCCCTACTGTAATCAATATTTTTTTGACCTCATATCAGCAAGGAAACACTTGAAGTGTTCACAAAATTGGTTTATCCGGAGACAAGTTGATTTCCATTCAATTTCGTTCTTCGTAAATCTCAAATTTTGAAAATGGGTCTGAGAGAGGGAAGTTCATCGCACTACAAAAAAGAAAAGTTGATGTTTCGAAATAATACAAGATATTCAGTGAAAATTTCTGAAATCGTCTCGAAAGAAGACATCAAGCTCAAAAATGTTTTGTAAAAACTTACGCAAAGAAATTCCCTTGAGAACGGATGTGTCAAAACCGTGAAAAAAATTATACGCTTCCGCATATGTCCCCGTAAACGTACTGAAGCAGTGAAATTGAGGAATTAGGAAAATTGAGCAACTGGTCATGTTATTGGCTGGTGCATATTAGCGGATACATTTGATCCGCTCGTGGAGTTTTGGTGGAGCCGGCTGCTATCCCTAATCATTGTACATTGTACCATATCCTTTTTTGATTTTCCAGGATCCACGCCCGGAGAAGACCTTCAAGACCGGAGTGAGTTCTATTTTTTTCATAGCTACTCATTTTCCTTAACAATAACACAACTACAAGGTGCCGCTGTGATAAAAAATGTACGGCGGTTATTCAATTTTGAAACTTTTTGATAGATATTTATGAAATTTTGTAACAAGAA
Source organism: Anaspis maculata (assembly GCA_949128115.1). Lineage (NCBI taxonomy): Eukaryota > Metazoa > Arthropoda > Insecta > Coleoptera > Scraptiidae > Anaspis > Anaspis maculata. The sequence goes on from OX421964.1 coordinate 4,707,902, forward strand.
TCTATTGCGGATAGGACTTCACTCTTGCCACTTATAAACCACTCGCAGGACTATCATTCTGTATCTCGTTCTCTTCATGTTACCGCAGATAGTTACAAAAGGCCGATGCATGTATAGATGGGATTCATTGCACATGACATGTACGTTGCAAGATACAAAATAGCCAAATAAGTCCTTTTGGAGAAACATCAGTAGAGTTCAGTTCGAGGTTCAGTTTGAGACTTTCACTTTCATATCTTTAGTCGACTTAAAGCTTGATGGTGTGGTTTTTGTGCTTGGATGCTAGTGTTTAGGGTTACCAACCGTACTCTTTAAAGAGTACAGGTACTCTTTTTGGGGTGAAAGAGTAGCGTACTCTCACTTTTCACATTCTGAAGCCAAATGTACTCTTTTTCATTTTTTCGAACTAATTTTTCCTATTCTTCTTCTTCTATTCGTTTGGACCATATAATATTGAATGACCGATGACCCCACAAACTAGGTATGTTCTTGGACGCATGCGTACTGCTGTAGATTCAAGACACAATCAAAGACCAATAATCTCAGCCCAGTGCTGTGACTACTGTGCAGTGCGATATTGGTGATATTGATATCTGTGTCAGTAGTCAGTACTGATGTCAGTAATGTACCTAACTACTAACCAAAGCTCCTTGTACCTACTGTCACGTTCGCACAAAATCACGCATGTGGCCAAAATCCAAGAATATGAGGAATTTCCATCAACTATATTTTTGTTTAAATTTCACTTTTCCGTTGTGTTTTACATTAGGACGACATCATATTATACAATATCCAGTACACGCGAAACGGTGGATTTTCATGTGTGATCATCGCATGATTTTGATTATCAATTGTCAAATTTGAAGGGTCTGCAAATCCTTCAAAAATTTGAATTTGACGAGTGTCACCGAATTTTTTTGCGAAAATCTTTAAATGGGAATCCGCCTTAAGTCTTCATGGTATTCAAAACTGACTGATCACGCCCCTTTTTTCCAAAAATTTTCACCTGCGGCGCTATTTAGCTCGCTTTGCTCAGACTGTACTCTTTTCGTGTGGTTTGAGGATGGTAACCCTACTAGTGTTGCCGTGTAGACAAGACAAGACAAGAGTTGCCCTACTCTTGTCCTGTCTTGAAATATCAAGATAATTTCAAGACAAGACTCTAACTCTTGATGGAAATTTTACAAGAGTCTAGATAGACTCTTGAAATTAAATTACTGAAAAACCCCTTCTTTCAAGAAAAATACGTGGAAGAAATATAGACATCTTTCAGCAAGAAAAACAGAGAAACTGTAAGGAGCAAGGAGCACCCTCCGAATAGGGACTGCGCTCCAATAAAATATTCTACTTGGGTATAATTAAGTTCAAATTTCAAAACAAAGACTTACTTTGTTTTGACACTGAAATTTATCATTGGTGTGAATGCTGGAAGAAGAGGTTGTCACCGCCACCCCCGACCTGTTGGTAAACGTATTTCTGCAATTGGGTCTTATATAAAATGACAAGATACGATTTTATAGCCGTAGGTTGATGCCTGAATAAATATAGTCAACTACTCTCCATTTAAAAAGTACTGAAAAAATCTGGCACCGGGAAAGGATATAAAAATTCAACTCACCGCAGTTCATGGGCTCGAATCGAATGAATAAGCAAATCAAAAACAATACCAGGTAGCCGTGAACGTCAAGAAACAGTCAACGAAAGAGTCACAGTCAAGAAAAAGTTAAACAATCAACTTCAATATTATTTTGCTGTTTGGTGTTCGAAACATTGCTGCTGGACGAAGAAATGTGAATAATTGGGTTTAAGCAGGACCCAGAGTTCCTAGATGTCATGGTGCAGACGTGGTCCAATATTTTTGTCGAAAATATACCGATTATTTGCAGACCTGTGTCAGGTTCCCGCTTGTGTCAACCTGACGCAGGCAGAAAGACTAACTTCACTAAAGTTGTAAAAAGAACACCAGCTTAATCGGCATTTTGCCTTGGTACATTGAGAGGATATCTGGCTGCAGCATTTTGTCTGAATCATTCTCTTTTTATTGGCAAGAAACACTTTGTCTCGCAGCTATTGACCAAAAGCCTCATAGAGCTACCCAATTTTTTAAAAGTTGCGATCTGAGAAGGCGCAGCTATTTTTTGGGAAAGTAGAAATGAAGATGTTGGAGCAGCCCTTGAAAAAAAAATCACTTGGACGAAACTTTCGCATGAGAACCGGAAAAAAAAACAGTAGAGACATACAGAGTCTGAAGGAGATGTCATGTGAATATATAATCACAAGACATTAACATAATTCGACATGGCATCTGTCTGGCAACGCTATTCCGTTTCCTGATGCAAAATTGATAAATTTATAGAGAACTGCCACCACAAACCGAAAATCAAATTGTCTTCTGATATATAAAATTCACAATATACAGGAAAATGCTTCTATGTGTTGTTTTGTTTCTCCTAATTTTCAAAATATTCATGGACTGTAGACTGCCTTTCAGACACAGCCTGACAACAACGGTCAATGCATAATGACATGATTGCCTGCCTAGTGCGCAAGCGCAGAACAGAATTGCTTCTTTATTCCCCCAATTTAAACTTCCAAATTACCAGATTTTTTTCTGAAAAAAGTAGGAACTTTTGAGACGAGATATTTTATATCGTCTGTAGTGATCTCGGTACTTTGATTTCAACAAATGAGAGAAACATGGTAAAAGAACCCTCCGCAATCATTTTCATTTCAAGTAGATATGGCTTTGAATAGCATTTTGTCATGCCGTTTATCCTTATCAATGCTATTTTATGTTGTCAATAAACTATGTAAGAAATCTCCAAGCTAATCACACATTTAGTAGAAAATAAAAAGCATCAACGGAGAGAAGTATATATGATTTTTTTAATTTTTCCTTTTCAAGAGTCTAATCAAGACTCTTGATCTTGACAGCCCTACTCTTTTTTTGTCTAGAAATTCCAAGACAAGAGTTTCTAGAGGTCTTGTCTAAGTCTTGACGCCTTTTCAAGACAAGAGTCTAGAAAGTCTAACTCTAGACGGCAACACTATTAGATGTTATAGTGATCAAGAAACCAAATAACTTGCCAACACACCAAGGCTTGGACACCGGCCTTTACTTTGAGACATCTAAGGACGGCAAGGCAAAATTAGACGGTCACATTTCTCCTACGAGACATTTATAATAATGAAATATCTGGGACGGTTTCATACAGAAAAACGTCTTGTCAAAAGTGGGGTCCAAGTCTTCTGACCGGGTGCCACTCGAGGTGACCCGTCACATCGCAAGATATCTATCCAATTCAACATATTTACAACCTTTCAAAAGACTCTGCTTTCAAGGGGAGCTTCTTCAATTCGACTCTATCTTCTGCCACTTTTCTCCAGTTGTTCAGTTGCATTGCTCCGACGATCTCCTTCATTCTTTTCAGCCACCTCCTTCTATGTCTTTCTTTATCCCTGATCCCTTCCACTTTTGCATCAGTCACCTTCTCAACCGAGTTCTTAACCATTTTTACTTGTCCGATTCTTGACCCTCGAGATTGTTAACAGGTACAGATACCTGGGTGTTGAGTTCTCCTCTTCAGTGGTTTTTCGGGGAATGGCAGGGGTCACCGTCTGTAAGGCAAAGGGAGCTATTGCATCAGTAATGGATCTTATGTTGCACTCGAAGATAAATTCGTGGGAGGCTAGAATGAAGCTTTATCAGTCGATTGTCCTGGGGTCTCTCTCGCATTGTGCTGTGGTTTTTGGTTTGCGGTACTGTGAGATCCTTGAGAGGGTTCAGGTGGGCTTTTTCAAAAGATTGTTGTCCCTGTCGAGAAGTACGCCGGACTACATTGTAAGACTTGAAACTGGAACTGTAAAACTTGCCTATCTTTTGTTTGGAAAATCTCTTAACTGGTTGCGTAGACTGTTGTCTATGAATGATTCGCGTTTCCCGCGAGTTTGTTTCCAGAGACTCTTACAGTTGAGTAGTAATGGTGACATACGGTACAACTGGGCCTTGCAGCTCAAGGAGTTTTTCACTCTCATTAATGCTGGTGACTACTGGGAGGGTTTGGATTTGGGTCGTCTCAATTCGGTTCAGAGTGAATTGTTGGTCAGATTCAGGCGTTATTTGTATGCGGGTGACCTCGAGCGGCTGCGTGACTCTTCCTACCCTCTTTTTTACTCTCACTTTACGGTTGGCGAGGAGCCCCCATTTTACTTGAAGCAACCTTTGAACTTGTGTTTCATACGACTTGTAGCTCAACTAAGAGTATGCAGCAGAAAACTATTGAAATTCACATACGGTGGCTCAGCCTACCTCATTTATTCCGATCAAGTCTGCTTGCTCTGTAACACTAGGTCTCTTGAGACATTGGAGCATATTATGTTTGGCTGCCCTCTCTACGGACCGATTCGCCCTCGGTTCGTAAAAAATCTGAATGGTATCCTGCAGTTGAGAGAGGTTTTGAATGAAATCACCATACCCAAGATAAAGCTCCTATCAAATTTCTTGATTGGAGTTCTTAAATTAAGAGCTTTTGCGTTGGATGAATGATTATTTGTATTCATATTTTTCTACTTCTTGGTCTTTTTATACATTTACATGTTTTAATTTTCTATTGTTTCTTTTTTTTTCTCTTGTTATAAGGATGTAATTTCTTGATGAACAATAAATTATAATAATAATAACTTGTCCGATTCTTAGCACATGAACTGTTCATCTGAATATCTACTTTCTTACAACTCCTGCTACGTCATATCCGCCATACTCTGTTACTCACTAGGAGGATATAAGAATAGGGAGGGAGTATAACCCAGCTTGTGGGCGGGGGGAAATGAAGCCGGGAGACGTAAGGGGTGAGGTAGCAACTACGCCCAAATATTGCATCTAGTTACAGGAGTCTTTCGACTTTTGTGGATTAATTGATGTTATTGAAATAATTTGAAACTATTTGAGGTTAGTGAGATTTTTTTGATTGACATAAAATGAGTCCTGCCTGATATCTTTTATCTTTGTGCCTGGATCTTGTTTGAATGGTGCTTCATCTATAGGAGCTGAATAGATCAACTTTCCCAGGTGTGGGAAAGACAGAGGCTACGTGCGCTGGATACAATATCATGTATGAAGAATACCTATCCCATCAATGCGAGCCGGAGCTGCCGAAGGGAAGATACCTACCTGTAGTATGGGGTCGCCTAATGTTTCAGTAGAATGTTAGGCGAGGATGAGAATGACCAGCAAATTCCAAAAAATAATGAGCAGAAAATGAGCAGTTCGATTCTTTCCTCCTAGATGATCACGTATTTGTGAGGTCAGCATTGTTAATACACCTAATGATGATCTACACTCTGTGATCTACACTGAACAGTGATAGGAGGTAGGTACTCTGGGAACCTCATCATCAGCCAATTTTAAGGCCTGTGTAGACTTCAAGGTTCATGGCAAAATTACAATGAAAAGTACCCACCTAGGTATCTATCTTGGTGGAATTTCTATCCTGCTACGGACTATCACCTACCACGAAGTTAGTGACGAAAATGCTAATAAGTAGAAGCTAGTGAAACCTGTGATGAAATTCCTTTATGTAATCCAACGATCATATTTAGGAAGGATGTGGCTGGATCTGGTGCAGCACAAAGCGTCATAGACTGACACTGACAAGAGCGACAGATCGCAGAACTTGACGTGGCAATATTCAGTTTCAATGGTAAAGTGATAAAAATTTTGGGCGTACAAAGATGGCGGATATGACATTTCCATGGCTTCACTTTTTATGACGAACCCTCCCTCCCTATTCTTATATCCTCCTAGGTTACTCATGATTGTACCTCAATCAGAATGTTCCATTCTCTTCACGGGCCGCTTTTTCTCAATTTCTCCAGCCTTTCTTCTGATCTATTCTGCAGCTATTTCGCTCAACACTCATTTTCTCCCCTCTATCATCCCCCTACATTCTTTGTCGAACAGCTTTCGCCTGGTCTTTGTTCCGTTGTTCCCAGTGATTTTCATCGTACCTCAAGCTTGCTCCACGTTTCGTTGTTCGCAGTTTGTTTTCTTGATTCGTTGTTCCGTTTTCGTTTTCCGCTTCTCCTGTGTACTATTCTCCTTGTTAAACTTAGCTCTCCCATCTTTCACAGCTCAATCTCCCCATCCATTGTCTTTACACCGAATTTGCAGTTTCAGTTCTTGAACGCAATCTATAACCATTAAATGATCCCTTTTCATGTTTGACCTCTCACGGCTTCCACACCCAAGATACAAGAAAAGTGTTTTCCTTCAATGATTAAGTACATGGTCCATTTGAATAACTGGATGGTTACTAATTGTCCACTTTACCCTGAACAGATGTTTGAATGGAACACATGTGGTATAGAGAAGAAGCCCTTGAGGAGTTAGTGCTTGCAGGATAAAATGTTTCAGAGCATCTAGCTGTGTGCCTAAAATTATGACACATTTTGTTCACAAATCTCGTAGTAGGATTTTGACCGTCTAATATGGCTCCCACGTTGTAGGTACCTACACCAAGAGCCACTGGTAAAATGAAAGTTCTTGAAAATGTACTCTGAGTCGTTTCAGTCGTGAGATTATTGTTTCGTGAGGCTACATGATAATCAAATAGGCGAATTCTGGACATTCTAGACAGGCCGCTTCCATATTTCGATAACTAGATATTGCCAATTTGATAATTGCTGCTATACGTAATAATAATACCTACTTGATATACTTTTATTTCCAAGTATATTCCGAGCTATATTCATCTCTGGTTTTAAAAAGGTAAGAGCGAGGGTAAAAGAGTAGTGCTTAGCTCTTTTTGCAGGGTAAACCGAAAATTTGTGATGAACTCGATCGAATCAAAATAGACCTGTCTTGATTCTGGAATTTGTCAGAAAATTAACACCATATCCAGAAAAATTCGTAGGAATAATCAAATGTGCAGGAACCTCCCACTGGATTACACGTCCGCTGATCTCTCAATGTTCTCCAGGATAATTGTTGAATAATTGCTCTAATCACTTTCTTCACTTTCAATTTTTTAGTTTACGATTTTACACCAGATCCAAACGGTATACACGATAAACCAGAAGAAGCAACTACTGAAGACAGTGAGTTCTTTTTATATACTCACCACTGATTCCATTTTCCGCAACAGTCGGTCCTGTGATGGCTCTTTTGAATAAAAAGCTCTATAATTTTACAGTTTTGAAGACCATATTTTTTTGTTACAATCATTTATTCTCAATTTTCCAGTCTCTGAAGATCAATTTGGAGAACCACTTGATCAAGGTGAGTTTATTTGATATAACTAAGCTAATTCCCCGTTGAAGTTCAGTGAAAAAGCTAGATCCGTCAGTCGACAGCAAGTCTGGAATAATGTCTCCTAATTCTGTATGGTTAATACTGAGGAGCTCATCCCGATGCTCAGCGGAGTCGCCCCCTACGAAAAACGCGCTTTTCAAAATTTGGAAGGCTACATCTCCATTGATGTGAATCGTTTTTTTCTTTCAAGGGAGTGTTTTTATCAAATCCTAATTCTTTTGCACTTCTAAATCAATCCTCCAAACTACGGAACCAGTGGCGTATTTATGGGGGTGGCATGGGAAGCATGTGCCCCCTTCCCCCATAGATCTGGGATAATAATAAAAAGAAGGTATACCGGTAAAAGAACAGGCGCGCTCCAATCATGTTGAGAATTCAAAAATGTATACTTGATTTCGTTGTATAATACGTAATAACGTTCTACCCTTCTACACAATGATTACCATTAGTCCAAATCTTTGCTGTTTATTGATGGATGGAGGCATTTTGTCTGGCTTCTGTTTAACCCCCCACCCCGCAAACACCTTCTCACGTTTAAAAAAATCACCTTGCCCTCTCCCATCCCAAATCTCTAAATACGCCACTGTACGGAACTATACTACTAGGAGTCGTTTAACTGGAACCTGGCCCGCAAAGAGGCGTAGGAGGTTATAACTAAGTAATGTGCTGGTTACGATATACATCACGGTTGTCATAAGTCCATAGGGAGTTATGAAATTTGTAATTCCCTCAAAGATTATTATTGATTCATAACAGAGACTCCATAATTTCTTTTAGCTCATGGCAACTGTCAGAAATGACAAATCAATTTGAAAACTCTAACCTTTCTTAATAGTGCAGTAAAGGTAGTCAAAAAAGACCCCAAACCTTGAAAAAATTATTTCATGAAATTTCATAGCAGATATCGATTTAGAATTTCATTCTCTACTACATACTCAAAATCCCCGGAAATCCCAGTTGAGCATTCTTATTGCGGCGCTGTCAAAGTATATCGCATGTTTGCTGCAACTAGTCCGAAAATGGTATTCTTGTTTTTGTCACACTAGAGCTACATAGTTGGCTTAGAACGGAGTATTATACTAAAAAATGTTTTCGATTGAAATGGAAACTAGATTGAAAAATAATTGACCCGTGTTTTTTTATTTAGTCAAAACTGGTATCGTTTGGGCGCAATAAATGAATAACATCAACTAGTTCTGACGTCACAGCGAGTCGCCGCCTATACTGCCTGTGTAAATGACGTCAAAAATAGGCAGAATATAGGAATTTCGTTTATTTATTGCGGCCAAACGATACGATTCATGGCAAAATAAAAAAATACGGGTCAGCTTTTTTTCAATATAGTTTCCGATTCCATCTAAAACAAAATATTTTTTCAAAAGTATAATACTCTACTGTTGGTATACACAGCAGGGCATTACTTGTCACCTATCACTACTTACAGGACCAACATTCTCATCTCTTTTTGTTACTGTCATATCGCATATCTTTGGCACATTCAACAGTCTTTGGTTTTCTAATGGAATGCGCGGGATCCGTTTTATAAGTGTTCAATGAAGTTTTAATTGATCATCACAAAGTGCTTATCATTGTACCATATTCCTTTTTCATTTTCCAGATCCAATCGATCCTCCTCTACCGTCAGAAATCAACAGTGAGTTTTGTTCTTTTAATATCTACTTGGGTATTTTCCGTGATAATAGCACAAGTACAAGGTATCGCTGTGATGGAAAAACTGTACGGCAAACGTCATGTAATGAAAAACAAATACAAAATTTTGCAATATGGATTTGTTACGACCTCGGTTACGGCTCAGATTTAACAGTTATTTGTCACTTATCACTACTTACAGGACCATCATTCTCATCTCTTTCTGTTACTGTCATACTGCATATTTTTGGCATATCCACCAGTCTTCGGTTTTCTAATGGAATGCGCAGGATCCGTTTCATAAGCGTTCAATGAAGTTTTAATTGACCATCACGAAGTGCTTATCATTGTACCATATTCATTTTTTATTTTCCAGATCCAACCGATCCTCCTCTACCGACAGAAATCGACAGTGAGTTTTGTTCTTTTAATATCTACTTGAGTATTTTCCGTGATAAAAGCATAAGTACAAGGTATCGCTGTGATAAGAAGAATGTACGGCGAACGTCATGCAATAATCTAAAAAAAAATACAAAATTTTGCGACATGGATTTGCTACGGCCTCGGTTACGGCTAAGATTTAACAGTTACTTGTCACTTATCACTACTCACAGGACAATCATCCTCATCTTTTTTTGTTACTGTCGTACCGCATATTTTTGGCACATCCACCAGTCTTTGGTTTTCTAATGAAATGCGCAGGATCCGTTTTATAAGTGTTCAATGAAATTTGATTTGACTATCACGAAGTGCTTATCATTGTACCATATTCCTTTTTTTATTTTCCAGATCAAACTGATCCTCCTCTACCGCCAGAAATCGACGGTGAGTTTTGTTCTTTTAATATCTACTTGGGTATTTTCCGTGATAATAGCACAAGTACAAGGTATCGCTTTGATGAGAAAAATGTACGGCGGACGTCATGCAATAATCTAGAAAAAAATTCAAAATTTTGCGACGTGGATTTGTTACGGCCTCGGTTACAGCTAAGATTAACCAGTTACTTGTCACTCATCACTACTTACAGGACCATCATTCTCATCTCTTTTTGTTACTGTCATACCGCAAATTTCTGGCACATCCACCAGTCTTCGGTTTTCTGATGGAATGCGCAGGATCCGTTTTATAAGTGTTCAATGAAGTTTTAATTGACCATCACGGAGTGCTTATCATTGTACCATATTTCTTTCTCATTTTCCAGATCCAACCGATCCTCCTCTACCGTCAGGAATCGACGGTGAGTTTTGCTCTTTTAATATCTACTTGGGTATTTTCCGTGATAATAGCACAAGTACAAGGTATCGCTGTGATGGAAAGAATGTACGGCGAACGTCATGCAATTGGAAAAAAAAAAAAAATTTGCAATATGGATTTGTTACGGCCTCGGTTACGGCTAAGATTTACCAGTTACTTGTCGCTTATCACTTTTTACAGGACCATCATTCTCATCTCTTTTTGTTACTGTCATACCGCATATTTTTGGCACATTCACCAGTCTTTGGTTTTCTAATGGAATGCGCAGGATCCGTTTTATAAGTGTTCAATGAAGTTTTAATTGACCATCACGAAGTGCTTATCATTGTACCATATTCATTTTTTATCTTCCAGATCCAATCGATCCTCCTCTACCGACAGAAATCGACAGTGAGTTTTGTTCTTTTAATATCTACTTGAGTATTTTCCGTGATAATAATCAATATTTTGCAATATGGATTTGTTACGGCCTCGGTTACGGCTAAGATTTACCAGTTACTTGTCACTTATCACTTTTTACAGGACCATCATTCTCATCTCTTTTCGTTACTGTCATACCGCAAATTTTTGGCACATTCACCAGTCTTTGGTTTTCTAATGGAATGCGCAGGATCCGTTTCATAAGTGTTCAATAAAGTTTCAATTGACCATCACGAAGTGCTTATCATTGTACCATATTCCTTTTTTATTTTCCAGATCCAACCGATCCTCCTCTACCGTCAGAAATCGACAGTGAGTTTTTTTCTTCTAATATCTACTTGGGTATTTTCCGTGATAATAGCACAAGTACAAGGTATCGCTGTGATGAGAAAAATGTACGGCGGACGTCATGCAATAATCTAAAGAAAAATACAGAATTTTGCGACAAGGATTTGCCACGGCCTCGTTTACAGCTAAGATTTAACAGTTACTTGTCACTTATCACTATTCACAGGACAATCATTCTGATCTCTTTTTGTTACTGTCATACCGCATATTTTTGGCACATTCACCAGTCTTTGGTTTTCTAATGGAATGCGCGGGATCCGTTTTATAAGTGTTCAATGAAGTTTTAATTGATCATCACGAAGTGCTTATCATTGTACCATATTCCTTTTTTATTTTCCAGATCCAATCGATCCTCCTCTACCGTCAGAAATCGACAGTGAGTTTTGTTCTTTCAATATCTACTTGGGTATTTTCCGTGATAATGGCACAAATACAAGGTATCGCTGTGATGGAAAAAATGTACGGCAAACGTCATGTAATTAAAAGAAAAATACAAAATTTTGCAATATTGATTTGTTACGGCCTCGGTTACGGCTAACATTCAACAGTTACTTGTCACTTATCACTACTCACAGGACAATCATTCTCATCTCTTTTTGTTACTGTCATACCCCATATTTTTGGCACATCCACCAGTTTTCGGTTTTCTGATGGAATGCGCAGGATCCGTTTTATAAGTGTTCAATGAAGTTTTAATTGACCATCACGGAATGCTTATCATTGTACCATATTTCTCTTTTATTTTCCAGATCCAACCGATCCTCCTCTACCGTCGGAAATCGACAGTGAGTTTTGTTCTTTTGATATCTATTTGGGTATTTTCCGTGATAATAGCACAAGTACAAGGTATCGCTGTGATGAGAAAAATGTACGGCGGACGTCATGCAATAATCTTAAGAAAAATACACAATTTTGCGACCTGGATTGGCTACGGCCTCGGTTACGGCTAAGATTTGACAGTTACTTGTCACTTATCACTACGCACAGGACAATCATCCTCATCTCTTTTTGTTACTGTCATACCGCATATTTTTGGCGTATTCATCAGTCTTCGGTTTTCTAATGAAATGCGCAGGATCCGTTTTATAAGTGTTCAATGAAGTTTTAATTGATCATCACGAAGCGCTTGTCATTGTTCCATATTCCTTTTATATTTTTCAGATCCAACCGATCCTCCTCTACCGTCAGGAATCGACGGTGAGTTTTGTTCTTGAAATATCTACTTGGGTATTTTCGAGGGGTTGACCACCTAGTAAATGTGGTGTACAAGTTCGAGTAAATGTTGGTAAATGTTTGGTAAATGTGGTAAATATTTGGTAAATGTTGGTAAATGTTGGTAAATGTGGTAAATATTTGGTAAATGTGGTAAATATTTGGTAAATGTTAGTAAATGTGGTAAATATTTGGTCAATGTTGGTAAATATTTCGTAAATGTTTGTAAATGTGGTAAATGTTTGGTGAATTCCAGTGAATAACAGTCAATTTTAGTGAATGTTTAGCGGATTCTTATAAATGCTTGGTAAATTGTGATGAATATTTGTAATTGTTTGGCCAATGTTGTAGTTTTTCAGTTATTCCAAGATAATTTTTAGATGGCCGGTTTGTCTGTCTGTCCGTCTGTCTGTCTGTCTGTCTGTCTGTCTGTCTGTCTGTCTGTCTGTCCGTGTAGAAATTGAGAAGTTGTACTCCTCCTTGGGGAATGAAGTTAGAGCCTTGGAACTTTTTTTGAATGATAGCTGAGTCCCCAAGGGTGGCCAATGGGCATTATTTTTTTCAACCACACATGGTTATCAAAAACAAAGATCTACTGTGCACTTCTAAGAAGTTAAACTCCTCCTCGGGAAATGAACCTAGAGAAATGAACCTCATTATTATCATAAAAAAACAAAGATATACTGTGCACTTCTAAGAAATTGAACTACTTCTCGAAGAATGAAGCTAGAGCCCTGGAACTTTTTCCTATGGATAGCTTAGGTTCTCAAGGGTGGCCAGTGGGCAGATTGGGTTTCATGGTCGCGCCGCCATCTTGGCCGCCATATTGAAATTTCTCATTAGTGAAACGATTTCCATGAAATTTGGAACTCACCCTTGTCATGTGTGAACATTCATATTTTCAAGCTAAATTTCATGATTCCGCCGCCATCTTCGCCGCCATATTGAAATCTCTTATTAGTGGAACGATTGACATCAAACTTGGAACTTATTCTTGCCTTGCATAAACATTTTTATTCTCAAGCTGATTCTCATGATTCCGCCGCCATCTTGGGATTTCTTATTAGTGGAACGATTTTCATGGAACTTGGAATTTACCCTTGTTACGTGTGATCATTCTCATTTTCAAGCTAAATTTCATGATTCCGCCGCCATCTTGACCGCCATATTGAAATCTCTTGGTAATGGAACGATTGTCATGAAACTTAGAACTTATTCTTGTTTCGTATGAACATTCTTACTTTAAACTCAATTTTATAATCCCGCCGCCATATTGGAATCTCTTATTATTAGTGGAACGATTGACATCAAACTTGGAACTTATTCTTGTCTTTTATAAACATTCTCGAGTTTTCACCTCCGAACAAGCCGTCGAATCTCTAATTGTTCTTTATCAGATGAATCCTTTATCAAGTCCTTTAGTCCTGCAGCTTAAAGCCATATTTAAAATGGATTCTGCATTTCGTGCCGAAGCCAATTTTATTTTATTTTTGTGAAATATGATTAAGAATGAAAGTTTTGAGGGGTGGAGCCATTCTCAATTTTCACCAGGAGGGGAGGGGGAGGGGGTTGTTCTGGATTTTTTGGGGGCTTTTTGGACCTTTTCTTTTGCACTCGATGTTGTAAGCGGAAGCAAGGTGTTTTCTAGATCTGTGATATATCCGGAGTTTTTTAAGTGGTGCAGCCACCCCCTTCCCCTCTTGGGAGGGGGCTGGGGGGCTCAACTTGACACATGTGGCCGATTTTCACTTTTTCTTTGATTTCGAACCAATATTGGCAAGTTTGGTATCGTTTCCGACTAAATCACATCTTCTGAACTCAACCATGACTTACAAAAATCGATAGCGATAAGTTTAAACGAGTTGTGCAGAGAATATCGTGTTTTTTTGTGCTCCTATTTGAAGAATTTTCTTGAGGGGGTTTCAGACATTTGTGGTTGAATTCCATTTCAGGTGTATTATTTTGAACTATTTTGCGCCTAAGGAACGTATTTTAGCACAGTCTTTTGTTTTTGGAAAAAAATTAAAAAATATTTTTTCTATTTTGCGTTCATAAGAAAGTCATTACGATACGCAAATGACGTCATTCGCGTGTCGAAAGAGGCTTCATTTCGATACGCAACTTTTTAATCCTGAAGGTTGGCAATATCCATGACATGACAGCACTCACTGAAGTGACAGCTTAGGTGACATAATTTCGCAGACGGGTGTTTATTCCAGAAAAATCTGGCGCATTTCTGCTGATAAACTGTGCTTTCACCATGAAGAGCGATTCTCAACAACGCCAATGGACTTTTTAAAACTCTGACGGATGTGATAAGGAGTGATTTGAAGGAAGCGTGTTTGTTTCATCGGCCATGAAAGCCATCCTCCTAGTACACCTAACAGGTAGTGCATATAGGTTGAATAACTGGTCAAAGTTTTGATTTGATGTTTATTCCAGGTGTAAAACATTACTGGGGTTGGCTCTGTTATTGCGTCATGTAGCCACTAGGATCTCATCTCAGCCTAATGGTACATAATTGAAAACCTGGAGAAGTCCTCTAGGTGAGGCAACCCCAACAGTGAAAACTGCCCATTGTTTCTCAAAATATTTACAAACAAAAGTGGCCTCCCTATGAGTGATAGATACTAATTTCTTTATTTATTAGTAGGAAAAATTGAACATAAAACATTTATTAACCTAGACTAACCTAAAACAACCTTATGATTGTAACTGTAAACTGTAACTAACCAGCCTATCTATTGTAGTTTGTACTAATTGCTTTGATTATTAATTGTGCAATTATTAAACACATTCACAGTAACGTTCGCAGTGTCACTTGCATTTATTGTGATGTTTGCAGGTAAATTTTGCCCTGAAACAAAATTATGCTCCAAACCAACAGCCGAGCCAACAGCACTTGTCACAGTCATCCGCTATGAAGCGGTTTACTTCTTCGGCCTCCAAAACTTTGGATTTTTTTGGAGTGTATCCACTCATCGTAGTATACTAATTGAACTAGAGCAATTTGAGAACTGAAGTGTCAAATTTTTCGAATAATATTTAAATCAAGGGTGCTTGAATTAATGACAATTGAACAGTGCTACCAACCGCATTAAATCATATCAAAATGTTAGCAGAGGCTCATATTTTACATTTTATCATGAAAAGCATGGAATAGCTGCAAAATAGAAAAAATTGTATATAACACACGTTTTATAAGACCTATTGTCACACTTGTCAATTGAAGCACTCGTCGCTTCGCTCCTCGTGCTTTAAACAGACGCGTGTGACAATAGTGTGTCTTATAAAACTTGTATTATAATATACTATTATAAACTTATTTTGAGCAAATTTTTTCATAATTCACCAACATTGTCTAAAAGGTTATGAAAGTTTATAGTTGTGGTCTGTGGTCTTCTTGAAGGGTCCTGCGGGGGTGGAAAGAAACCGTAATCCCAAAGGGCGGGAGCCGCTCTTGATGGGAGTGTTGAATCTGAGGGGGGTGAAATATTTTATTCATAATTCATGAACGGGCTAGAAACAATCTTTTCACGGTTTCTGATCTTATTTATTTTCGTAAAATTGGTCTTAAACCAAACTCAAACGGGAGGAGTCAATTTTGGGCTTGGTGACTATTTGAAAATCGCTACCGCAACAGCAGCAACCCCAGCAAGTTTTGCGAGGATGATTGGACATTTTTCCACCAGGTCTATGCACCACCGAACGCTCAAGCAGGGACTCATAATAATTTATAAACAGGCAATTTATGAAGAGACAATTTTTTCATAATTTCTGATGTTATGATCTTATTGGAGTATGATGGTGAAATTGGGCTCACATCAATCTCAAGGGGAGGGGATTAGTTTCGGGCTTGCTAGCTGTTTTTGTTGTAATCACTCTCATCTTCTTGAAGGGAGGTAGCAGGGGGGAGGATTTTCTGATTTCGACCTTGATGGCTACTTTTGTTGTAACATATATGTATCAACATGGGAGGCAAAAGGTTTGTATGATATGTAATCTAGTAGAAGGATTTTGATAGGGGGAGAGGAGGCATTCCCATTCTTCATTGATTGGGAGAGGTCGAGGGCTCAGATGAGAGGTTCGGCAGTTTTTTTTCAATTCAGAGCTTTTTATATACTTTTCATGCATTTTATAGGAGAATGGCCGGTAGAGAATGCTTTTATTATTTAGCAACAAGTCTAGGAGTTTTTAAGCAACAGAGGCGTTTCTCAATTTCGTTAGGAAATTGATTTTTTTTCCTTCATTTCGAGCTTGTCGGCTATTTCATGGTTTGCAGTGGATGCAAAAATGATAATTGAATAACGCTTGCTTGTCCATATTCAAAATACAGAACACAGTTGAATTTCTTTTTATATTTCAAGCTTTTGCCGATGTGTTTTCCAAAAGAAAGCTTGGTGGATCGGATGCCGTTTTTTCAATATAGTTTTTTTTTAATTTTAAATTTGAAATAAATGTTCTCCTCCTTATCGGCCTGCACCGGCCATAGGAGTTTTTGCCATTTATTATAGATTTCACATACTCAGAAAAACTGCAAATTGGACAACACAAATAGCCAGACATTCCCGGGAATCGAACCCGGGAGCCTCCATGGCCGCATTAGCCCCTCAACCACCTGCGCTACGGGGCCGTCAATATAGTTTATCAAATTATGTATGTGTGAAAAAATTGTTGCTGATGTTGTTGGGCATTCGAAAGTGCACAGACCTGGTAAAAATGTCCAATCATCTTCGCAAAACTCACGCAGAATTCAATTTCATAAAATATGAACAAAGAAAATCTCATTTTCATACACATAAACGCGGCAAAAGTTAAAAGTCGTAGTCCTCACCGTGGTGGTGACTGGACGTGGGTAGTGCCTGGTGCGAAGCTGTGTTCTTCCAGCCTGCATGGCGAAGGCATCAACTTAGGGGGCTAAAATTCTCGCGACCATTTTTTTTTCATTGTTCACTGTTCTATCAACAGGAGGTGTCGATTATTATTCCTACTGCGTGTACGATTATTGAAATTATAGGTATCGTGTCGGGTCTATGTATCATCGAGCATCCTTGCTTGGAGATTCTTCCCTCACTGATGAGGCCTAAAAGGCTGAACCACGTATCTGAGGGTTCCTTATTCCCTTCCCTACTCGAGGGTTCGATGGTGCACAGACCTGGTCGAAATGTCCAATCATCCCTGCAAAACCCACGCAAAATTCAAGTTACTGCCGCTAGTGCTGCTGCAGTAGCGATCTCTGAATAGTCACCAAGCTCAACATTGGAAGATTCTCCCCTCCCCCCTTGAGGTTTGCTTAAGATCAATTATAGCGAAATAAACAGAAAAAGAAAAACAAAATGAAAATTATTTCTAGCCCGTTCATAAATTTTGAGTGAAAATGTTCACCCCTCCCGCCCCCCAGATTCTACACCCCCATCAAGGCTCCGGCCCTCTGTGATTATGGTTCCTTTCCAACCCGCAGAACTTCTCAAGACACTACAGATCACAATTATGAACTTTTATAACCTTTCAGACGTTGTTGAATTATGAAAAAATTTGCTCAAAATAAGTTTATAAAATATTTTTTAATTTTTTTCCAAAAACAAAAGACTGTGCTAAAATACGTTCCTTAGGCGCAAAATAGTTCAAAATAATACACCTGAAAAGGATTCAACCACAAATGTCTGAAACCACCTCAAAAAAATTCTTCAAATAGAAGCACAAAAAAACACGATATTCTCTGCACAACTCGTTTAGACTTGTCGCTATCGATTTTTTCAAGTCATGGTTGAGTTCAGAAGATGTGATTTAGTCGGAAACGATACCAAACTTGCCAATATTGGTTCGAAATCAAAGCAAAAGTGAAAATCGGCCACATGTGTCAAGTTGAGCCCCCCAGCCCCCTCCCAAGAGGGGAAGGGGGTAGCTGCACCACTTAAAAAACTCCGGATATATCACAGATCTAGAAAACACCTTGCTTCCGCATACAACATCCAGTGCAAAAGGAAAGGTCCAAAAAGCCCCCAAAAAGCCAGAAGAAGCCCCTCCCCCTCCCCCCCTGGTAAAAATTGAGAATGGCTCCACTCCTCAAAACTTTCATTCTTAACCATATTTCACAAAAATAAAATAAAATTGGCTTCGGCACAAAGTGCATGATCCATCTACTAAGCCGCCGGACTATTGCCCTGGCTGCTGAAATCAAATGTTTATGACCGAGTTTATGACCAACCAAAAACTAAAATTCCGCTGAGGTTTTCTTAAAATGTCCAAAATATTCTCCTCTTTAGTCCTAGTCGATAATTCCAGATAAAGAGTTCTTGTAAACTCTTGAGTATCATGCAAATCTTCATTTTACTTTCCCAACCAGTCTCTTCACTCGAAAGAGAAAGTTATGTGATGGTGCAGGGAAAACGTTCTGACACGATAGCTGATGCCGAACCGTTGACCCGATTGACTTGAAATTTGGTATACGTATACAGACAGGGCCTTGCCGTCAAATGAGCTGATTAATGTGGCTGTTTTTGGCTGTCATCTGTGGAACGGAAGTGTCATTATCAAAGAACGACAGAAGCTGTATCTCATGGAACTTGACAATATATGTTACCTACTTGGAAGCCCTGAATCAGTTGTATTCAGAACAGTTTCGAGTACCTATTTCTCCAACTGTCACTTGTCAGTCATTGGAAAATATTGAAATTCGAAATTTTGACATTGATTAATTATTCAAAATCTATCCGATGGATTGGAACCAAATTCGACAGGGAGCAACAAGCCAAAATATTCAAATTGAGTCTTCAGTTGGACTTTTCCACCATTTCTCAGCAAGACGTTACAAATTTCAAAATTTTCTCCTGGCCGTTACCACCCGAAAGGGCCGCTGCCGCTCGCCCAGGGTTTGATCAGGACGACCCGCGTTTGGTGCAGAACTCAACTCAGACACTCTCTTCCTGCATGTCGTGTAGGCCTATTTTCAGATGCGACGCGGTTTCGGTTGTCCGACGATGGTTTATCCAGAATTGCAATTGCACATTCCGTAATTGAAAAAATAAACTGCAGAGCAAACTTCGACATGCGGTAAGCCCCACAAAATATTCATTTTAGGTGCAGACTTGCTGCCAGTCTTGCAGAAAAAATTGGACCGATTTTTGAGAAGAAAATTTTTGGAAACGAACTCATGGTTTTTGAGTTTTAAAGTTCCAAATCTTCATACCGTGAACGGATTTTCAAAAAAAAAAAATTCAACAAGAGTTTACTGGTTCTCAGACATTTTCCAACAGTTTATTCTCTCAATTTCCGAGGTTTATAGCTGAAAACGAGAAAACCAACTCATAGCCGAGAGTAGACCACAAGGATGGATCTCAAAATGAAGCCTTAATTGACGATTTTCATGATGAAATTGTTTGGAAAAGGTTTTGAGTATTTTTAGGAAATTCAAATAATTTTCTGAACCAATTGTCAATTTTCTGTGAATGTATTTCAATCTACCTTTCGAACTCCAACTTTATACTTGAGGAAACACATCAAACAAAAATTTCCAAGGGTTTCTGGATACTAGTCGGGAAAGTTTTGTGTCGCCCACAACAGATTTTTCAAATTCCCAAACGATACGTTTTGTAGTTGATTTAGATGTTAGATGGATTTAGAATGTTTTTGATAAATGTTGGAATTGTTGTGTTCATTTCCCGTTCAATAGATGAGAAAAAGTCAACTACTTATCACGTCTGTGGTTTCCATTTTTCTCACAGAAAATTATCTGACGAGTTCCAATTTCCAATGATGTGTAGTCAAAAACTCTGTCTTAGACACTGGTAACAGGTAACACAAAATTACTCGGGAGACAAGTAGCTGACTTAATCAGTAGGTACGACGATATTTTGTTCGTTACCTATTTTCCAGTTGGTATTCCGGTGATTATTAGTAAATGGGTAGTATAGATAGAGAATAAGCATAAGCATTTGCTTGAATTTCATAGGCGTTGCTGGGGATAGTCTGCTCAGCAACTCCTCAAAAATCTGAGCAAGTGCTTGTGCTTATTTCATAATTAATACTACCCATTATTGTTTTCGCACATTTCAGTAGGTACTTAGGTAGTTCATCTTATGCTTTTTTCTAGTGGATTTCGTTTATAAATGTGGTAAATGTTTAGTAAATGTTGGTAAATGTAGTAAATATTTGGTAAATGTTGGTAAATGTGGTAAATGTTTGGTAAATATTAGTAAATGTGGTAAATGTTTGGTAAATGTTGGTAAATGTTGGTAAATGTGAGTAAATATTTAGTAAATGTAGCAAATGTTTGGTAAATTTTGTAAATTTTGTAAATGGTGTACACGAATTTCTTGGGTGGTCAACCCCTCGGGTATTTTCAGTAATAATAGAACAGGTACAAGGTATCGCTGTGATGAAAAGAATGTACGGCGAACGTCATGCAATTGAAAGAAAAATACAAAATTTTGCATTATGGATTTGTAACGGCCTCGGTTACGGCTAAGATTTACCAGTTACTTGTCACTTATCACTACTTACAGGGCCATCATTCTCATCTCTTTTTGTTACTGTCATACCGCATATTTTTGGCACATCCACCAGTCTTCGGTTTTCTAATGGAATGCGCAGGATCCGTTTTATGAGTGTTCAATGAAGTTTTAATTGACCATCACGAAGTGCTTATCATTGTATTATATTCATTTTTCATTTTCCAGATCCAACCGATCCTCCTCTACCGACAGAAATCGACAGTGAGTTTTGTTCTTTTAATATCTACTTGAGTATTTTCCGTGATAATAATCAATATTTTGCAATATGGATTTGTTACGGCCTCGGTTAAGGCTCAGATTTAACAGTTACTTGTCACATATCACTACTTACAGGACCATCATTCTCATCTCTTTTTGTTACTGTCATACCGCATATTTTTGGCACATCCCCCAGTCTTCGGTTTTCTAATGGAATGCGCAGGATCCGTTTTATAAGTGTTCAATGAAGTTTCAATTGATCATCACGAAGCGCTTA
Source organism: Anaspis maculata (assembly GCA_949128115.1). Classification (NCBI taxonomy): domain Eukaryota; kingdom Metazoa; phylum Arthropoda; class Insecta; order Coleoptera; family Scraptiidae; genus Anaspis; species Anaspis maculata. The sequence goes on from OX421964.1 coordinate 4,729,083, forward strand.
TCATTGTTCCATATTCCTTTTATATTTTTCAGATCCAACCGATCCTCCTCTACCGTCAGGAATCGACGGTGAGTTTTGTTCTTTAAATATCTACTTGGGTATTTTCAGTAATAATAGAACAGGTACAAGGTATCGCTGTGATGAAAAGAATGTACGGCGAACGTCATGCAATTGAAAGAAAAATACAAAATTTTGCATTATGGATTTGTTACAGCCTCGGTTACGGCTAAGATTTACCAGTTACTTGTCACTTATCACTACTTACAGGGCCATCATTCTCATCTCTTTTTGTTACTGTCATACCGCATATTTTTGGCACATCCACCAGTCTTCGGTTTTCTAATGGAATGCGCAGGATCCGTTTTATGAGTGTTCAATGAAGTTTTAATTGATCATCACGAAGCGCTTATCATTGTACCATATTCCTTTTTTATTTTCCAGATCCAACCGATCCTCCTCTACCGTCAGGAATCGACGATGAGTTTTGTTCTTTAAATATCTACTTGGGTATTTTCAGTAATAATAGAACAGGTACAAGGTATCGCTGTGATGAAAAGAATGTACGGCGAACGTCATGCAATAATCTTATGAATAATACAAAATTTTGCGACATGGATTAGCTACGGCTTCGGTTACGGCTAACATTCAACAGTTACTTGTCACTTATCACTACTCACAGGACAATCATTCTCATCTCTTTTTGTTACTGTCATACCGCATATTTTTGGCACATCCACCAGTCTTCGGTTTTCTAACGAAATGCGCAGGGTCCGTTTTATAAGTATTCAATGGAGTCTTAATTGACCATCACGAAGTGCTTATCATTGTACCATATTCCTTCTTTATTTTCCAGATCCAACCGATCCTCCTCTACCGACAGAAATCGACGGTGAGTTTTGTTCTTTTAATATCTACTTGGGTATTTTCCGTGATAATAGCACAAGTACAAGGTATCGCTGTGATGAGAAAAATGTACTGCCGACGTCATGCAATAATTTAAAAAAAAAATACAAAATTTTGCGACATGGATTTGCTACGGCCACGGTTACGGCTGAGATTTAACAGTTACTTGTCACTTATCACCACTTACAGGACCATCATTCTCATCTCTTTTTGTTACTGTCATACCGCAAATCTTTGGCACATCCACCAGCTTCGGTTTTCTGATGGAATGCGCAGGATCCCTTTTATAAGTGTTCAATGAAGTTCTAATTGACCATCACGGAGTGCTTATCATTGTTCCATATTCCTTTCTTATTTTTCAGATCCAACCGATCCTCCACTACCGTCAGGAATCGACGGTGAGTTTTGTTCTTTAAATATCTACTTGGGTATTTTCAGTAATGATAGAACAGGTACAAGGTATCGCTGTGATGGGAAGAATGTACGGCGAACGTCATGCAATTGAAAGAAAAATACAAAATTTTGCAATATGGATTTGTTACGGCCTCGGTTACGGCTCAGATTTAAAAGTTACTTGTCACTTATCACTACTCACAGGACAATCATTCTCATCTCTTTTTGTTAATGTCATACCGCATATTTTTGGCACATCCACCAGTCTTCGGTTTTCTAATGGAATGCGTAGGATCCGTCGTATTGAAAAATCTGTAAAACTAAGACTCACCACTACCCCCAAAGACGTGTTTTTGAAGGTCTACTCGAATTCCAATTTTTCTCGCTCCCACCCTCTAGTGATGGAGATAGGCGAGCGGCCGTTAGCGAAAAACGTGCATTTTAAGGGGTTGAGTGACCACGGGCGTACAACAACAATTTTTGATTTTCAATAGTAAGTACTAGATGGGGGTGTGCCGCCTGTGAATTTTTTTCGAAATCGCCCCATGGGAACTCTCGTCAGGGCCCCATTTCCATCTTTTTTTAAAAGTCATCTTTTCTTCATTTTTTGCATTCGGCAGCTCATAACTCAGCGACTATTGATGATAAAGCGAAGATTCTTTCACCAATACGATGTCTGGATATTACTTATACCCTCCACATCACTTTTCTGATGCATTTCGTGATAATAACCTTCCTGGACCATAAAAACATAAGAGGTGCAGAAATACGTCACAAGAACTTTGATATGCGGGAAGCTATATCAATTTCTCAAAATATGTGCACATATATGCGAGAACATATGTAGAGAATACTCCAAAGATGTTTTTGGGAGAAGGGCGTTGCAGCAGGATTCTTGGTTTTTGAATTATGATTTTTTTTAAATCCGACATGGATATATGCGAGCGCCCGAGCGGCCAAATTGGCGCGAAACGAGGATTTTCATCAATGTCATTGAGAAAACATCACAGTATGAGCCACAACAGCGGTCTTTTTTGTGCTTCACTTAGTAGTAGGTAGCTCAAGGTTCAACTAGACTTCAACCAAAGGTTCAACCTGAACTACCGTTTCCGTTAAACCGTTCTAAGGAGTCGTCTACTCCACTGCAACATTTTGGAACAAAAACTTGTATTGCAGTGATTCTGTATGAATTTTATGTAAACCTCAGCTTTCGATTACTATTCTATTGTGTACCTATTTCAACATGGTGACCTCTCTTCCGAATGCTGGCCGTAATTGTCAAATAAAATGGCTAGACACTACACACAAAGGTCAATAACAGCTTCAAAGCTTCATAATAGATCGCCTTGAATCGAGAAATAATAATCGAAACTTTTATGCACCTATAAGAAACTCAAGCCCGAAGACGTTTTTGCCGACATGATGGATGAGGAGATTACTAATTACCATTCGCCAAGGTGGATTAAATGTTCAGAAAATTGTCTCGCTCGTCGCTCAAAGTCCTATTTCATCGGTGAGCGCTAGCTTTGTCAAAAAATCAAAATGATGTCGATTTAAAAAAATCCTCGAGTTATCCGACCACATCCGTTCCATTTACAACACTATGTGTTGGTTTGTGTCAACTGAAGTCGGCTTGTGTTAGCTTGTGTCGATGACACACAGCAACACAAATCAAATGGAACGCATTTGTGCCGATTTGTGTTGACATCAGTCGACTTGTGTCGGTAAATGGAAAGCGCCCAATAACAGCAGCAAAATCCAAATTGTTTTGGAGCGAGTGAAGTCGTGCATGACCAGGCTCTTTGTGTCTGAGATAGGTACATACAACGACCGTACAACGACCGTGTGTTTGGTGGATGGCTGAAATGCCTCAAAATAATTATTACTAAAAAGCGTTGCAGACATTTGACGACTTAAGTCAACACTGTCTTGGAAAAATAACAGGGTTTCTTAATGCCAGCTAAGTTCACTTAATTTTTGATGGGTACGACGGCGACGATTCGCGACATGAAATTCGCAAGTTTCTAGAACAAATACGCTGCTATGCTACCAAAGAAAAGCAGGTCTATGAAATCCAGATAATTCAGTCAACACCAAACTGGAGATTACTTTTTGTCGTGAGAAAGAACAAGAGCGATTCGTGTGACTTCTTGTCTCAATGAATAGAGTAGGATAATGCGCCAAAAACAGTTAGCAGACATCTCGGCAGACATGGAAAACAAATGAATCAATTATTTTGGCTGGTGGTTACAACAAAAGAACTCTTACAAAAACAATCAAGGTTCTTGGTTCAGGTACAAATGAAACGGAATCGTGTTCCGACGCCGGTGAATGCTTTCCTCCACTATACCGGAAATTTTGCCGAACTCTTCCCTGTGTAATGTGTATTCCAACACATGGTAGAAATTTTCAACGACCACCAACATCGCATGGGGTCGCACCATCCTTCGTAGTTTACGTGCTATGCGACACACATTTGCATTTAGCAAGACATTTCAACTAAATCAAGAAGCTTTTTCTCGAGACAAAAATCCGACCGTCCTCGGCAAAGATAGAACCCGCGACCTCTGGCATAGCAGTCGAACGTGCTGACCACCACACCACAAGCTCCTCACATCGGATTTTTGTTGAATCGCCCGACACCGACGTTCTTGTGCTCTTACTGATGTATTTCCAAACAATGTGCAATAGACCTAGTTTGTGGGTAGAAACAACTCCACTTCTGCCACCTTGGAGAAAACTTTTGGGAAGTTTTGCAGGATTGCAGGTCATTTTATCCTTCAACAGAGTGCAATACAGTGTCAGCAATGCATGGCGTGGGCAAGAAATAAGCCCTTCAAGCGACAAGGAGAATGGAAATATCGGTTGGATCTGTCACCTCACTTCTTAGCGTCCTATCACTCCTATCATCACCCAACATATATCAATGACCGATAAAGTTTTGGAAGCAAGAAAATTTATTGTTTTTGTCTAAGATGCAAGCAGAAAACATGCCACCGATCATGGATCCGTGAATGATCTCCCGGCACAACTGGCTGTAAATAGCGGAAACAACATTGACAGAGTGCCACTCTCGGAACCTGTAATAAATTTAAGCAACATGTGGCATATGAGCTTCATGACAAGCACAATCATGCATGAAGGACTCGATGAAGGAAAAGCTTCGTCACCCGAAAGTAGTATGGAACCCTCCTAACCAGTGAAAAACTGTGGTTAGATGAACCAAATTTCAAAGGTCAAACCATCATAGAGTTGAAGTTTCTTCAGAATTGATTATCTTTGCAATTTCCATGGGAAGAAACCTTGTAAAACCATCTCTCTTTGCCCATGCGAGGCAATTGGAATGTTATGCTCTGAAGTCTGCGGTCCTGTGCTGCTCGTAATTTATGTAGGTAGTAATAATAATCATTAAAAAGACACAAAGTGTGATAGGGGTGCCTACCTATGGAAGGTTATGAAGAGGTAGAAGGTAACTGACATTGAGTCTCAAAAAGGAATCGAAGTTTATACATAAAAAATCCACATCAAAATCACTGCAATACAAGTTTTTGTTCCAAAATGTTGCAGTGGAGTAGACGACCCTTAGAACGGTTTAACGGAAACGGTAGTTCAGGTTGACCCTTTGGTTGAAGTCAAGTTGAACCTTGAGCTACCTACTACTAGGTGAAGCACAAAAAAGACCGCTGTTGTGGCTCATACTGTGATGTTTTTTCAACGACATTGATGAAAATCCTCGTTTCGCGCCAATTTGGCCGCTCGGCCGCTCGCATATATCAGTGTCGGATTTTGAAAAAATCATAATTCAAAAACCAAGAATCCTGCTGCAACGCCCTTCTCACAAAAACATCTTTGGAGTATTCTCTACATATGTAGAGTAGTATCAGTAGTTATCAGTCTGTGATAAGGTACACACACATTCCACCTTGCTCGCAACTTCCAACTGAATATTTCGAACTAAAGTTGTAATGGCTGGAGGTACAAGAGCAAATGCAAACTCAGCCGGCACGAGTACCAGTGATACCGTTATTTGTGACCAACTATTGAAGTCGAAGGAATTCAAACAGCTCATCGAAAGGATGACAAGTAAAAAAATCACCCAAATTGAGGAAGAAGTGAGCGCCCTCAAGAATCAGGTGCAAGAGCTAAACGAGCGAAATCATAAACTGGAAGAAACAATCACCAGGTACATGGAAGAGAAAAATCAATCTCTGAATTCGAATAGTTCCATCCTAAATCCACTAGATTCTGCGTCGACCTTGGAGGTCAACACGGCTATCACCACGGATAAGAAAAAAACTGTATCAAACAAAAACACCAGGACGAGGAGCCATAACGCTCGGAAAACGAAGACGGATAATAAAAATATCATAATCGGAACAAAAGAAGTCTCCCAGGAAAATCCCATGAATTTTTCTGCCGCTGTCAGGCGGGTCTGGCTCTATGTGGGAAGGATTCATCATGATGTCGACGCTGACAAGGTCTCCAGTTACCTAAAGGAAAATTGTCCCCGTGGAAAATTCATCGTCGAAAAACTTACTTCCGATAACGACGGAAAAAATGCGTCTTTCAAGATAGGAGCCGACTTCGAACTTAAGGACCAGCTGTACGACGCAAATTTTTGGCCTGCTGGAACCCTAGTTAAGCGATTCCAGTTTTTTCGCAAAAGGTCCGAGGGCTCAAACAGAACCACCGATGCTTCAAATCGCAGAACCTGGTAACCAACGAGCTTCAATCGGATCAACTGCCAACAACCCCTTACATAAGGGTAATGAAAACACCCCATCCATAGACGATGCCAGGCACATTGGGGATACATCCACTGCCGCCGGCGACGACAGGGCTCAGGAGCAGGTGTGTAAGCTGAAAATCAGTCCACCAGTCTTCAACCTAATGCATTTGAATGTGCAGGGTATTTCAAGTAAACTAGCCCAGATGGACGTTCTTCTAAGCGAGAAGAATGTTGATGTGCTGTGTGTAAGTGAACATTGGCTAAGTGAGCCGGAACTGAATACCGCATATTTGAGAAATTACTCCGTGGTGTCGGGATTTTGTAGGAAGGTACATAGACGGGGGGGCGTTTGTATTTTTGTAAAGCAACAATATCTCGCACAACCTATTAAATGCCAAAATGTAAGTGAAATGTACTTCGAGGTAGCGATATCAGAGATTAATTTCGTGAGAAATGGGCTGAAACTCTGTGTAATTGTAATTTACAGAACACCTGACAGCAATGTTGAGGAGTTTTTTCGGAACTTGGAGATTTTTCTTAGTGGAATTTATAATAACAAGAAGCACTATATTTTATGTGGCGATATGAATATAAATCTACTGAACAGCTCAAAGGATTCTTCGAGGATTATCAACTTGTTGCGGGGATTTGGCATGGTGCAACATATTGACCAAGCAACACGAAAATCACACCGTAGTGAGACATGCATAGACCTTGTATTTTCAAATCTAAATTTCTTGTCTAATGATGTTGGAGACACACGCTTGTCGGACCATACTTTTCAAATTTGTAAATTTCAGCTATCTGATTATGAGTCGAATGAACCCAAACCAGAGTTTGTTTTTAAACGAGACTTCGGAAAAAGTAATTTGGAAAGGTTCAAGGCTCTGATTGCCTCGGAGACTTGGTCGGAGATGTATCATGAGCATGAGTTTGACGCACAATTTGAAGCCTTTTACAGTACACTAAAATACCACTTTGATAGCGCGTTCACATATAAAAGACACAAAATTAAAAAGCATTCTCCCAAACAATATAATTCCGAGATCAGTAAGTTGCACAGACTTGTATGTGAAATGGCTAATATCAATAAATCAATAAATAATGAACACTACAATGCGAAGTATAGGGAAGTCAAAGCCATCTATAAACACAAACTTCAAGCCTACAAAAAGACACAAAATAACAATAGGATTATAAACGCAAAAAACATTTCAAGGGAGTGCTGGAAAATTATCAATGAATCGAGAAACAAACAAAAACATAACACAGTCACGTCGCTTATCGACGAAAATAACGTAAACATTGATGACCCAAAATTCATTGCCGATCACTTTAGCGCTTTCTTCAATAAGTGCAAAAAATCTTCTTCAAAATCATTCAACAACGTAACATCTCTACAGAAAAATAACCCCGCAACGTTTTTTCTGTTCCCTACAACCCCCGATGAAATAATAACAACTATCACAAAAACAACAAGTAAAACATCGGCTGGAACCGACGAGATACGCGGCGACGTTCTCAAAGCTGTGAAAAGTGAAATAAGTGCCCCTCTCTCTTACCTCATCAACAAATCATTTTTGCTTGGCGTATTTCCGGCGATGCTGAAACATGGTAAATCAATACCTATCTACAAAAATAAAGGTTCACGAACCCAAGTCACTAATTACAGAAACGTTTGCATACAAAACCAGGTGAATAAAATATTCGAATTTTGTTTCAATGCCAGATTGGTTGGTTTTTTGGAGAGATACCTGCTGTTGCATGGAAATCAACACGGTTTCCGAAAGGGAAAATCTATCAACACGGCAGTTTCGCAGCTGATGAGCTTCATACATGGCGCATTAAATAATAAACAATATCCTTTGGCGATATACTATGATCTAAGCCAAGCTTTTGATACTGTCGACCACGAGTTGCTGTTGGGAAAGTTACACTGCATGGGAATTCGTGGAGTTGCAAACGAGTGGGTGAAATCATTTTTGCGGGATAGGACGCAGTCCGTCTTCATAGCGGGCGCGAGGTCACGACCTAACACTGCAAACGTCGGTGTACCCCAAGGATCGATTTTAAGTCCGACTCTATTTATTATTTTTATAAATGACCTCATCACCAAGTGCGGGTCCTCCTCTGAGACCGTGATTTATGCCGACGATACGACTTTTTTAATAACTGAGGACAGCCTTTCTCGAACTTTGTCTAAAGCGAGCCTGGCCTGCGATGAACTGACACAGTGGTGTTTACAAAACAGCCTAACTTTGAATACTGACAAGTCGTTCTACATGGAATTCATACCTAAAAACGTTTTACGCGACTCTAGCTACCTCATAAAGCTTGAATCAAAATCAATTGCAAAAGCTAGGTCAATTAAATTTCTGGGCCTGCATATAGACGAAAAATTAACGTGGACAAAGCACGTGGAAGTGGTCGCGGGTAGACTCAGCGGCACGCTTTTTCTCCTGCGCCAACTCAGAGGCACAGTCTCGGACGCAATCTTGAGAATGACATACTTCGGCTTGGTCCAGCCAATTCTGGACTACGGTTTGTCTTTTTGGGGATCATCGGCACATATGAGGGAAGTCTTTGTCGTTCAAAAGAAAGTTTTGAGGTGTGTGGCGGGTGTGGGTCCTTTGACATCTTGCAGGGAACTGTTTAAACAGTATCACATTCTGACCCTACCATCTTTATATATTTTGCAAACAGCCACGTACATTAAAGCTAATGAGCACAAGTTCAAATCAAATAGGTCTATGCATCATCACGACACTAGAAAATGTAACCAGATACGCCAACCCTTCTCTAGATTGCAGGTGGCACAAAACTCTCAAGAATACCAGGGAATAAAATTCTATAATAAAAGTTTAGAGCTGTTCGGGGAGATCAAAACACTCGTCAGTTTCAAGAGAGTTTTGAGCCGGTTTCTCATGGAAAATGCATTTTATACAACGGAAGAATTTTTAATGTTGAATAAGATCAGGCATTGACCGGATAAATTATATTTTTTAACCTTACCACGTACCTGGATCTGATATCTACTGTTGTTATTAATATTGCTGTTATCTGTTCTTTTTTCTTATTTTTTTTTTCTTCTGTCTATGCTTTTTTGTTATTTAATTTATTGTTAGGGACAAGTCTACAGTGCATCACATTTGTTTTTAATGTACACATGCATCAAAGATGAATAAATACCTATTATTATTATTATTATTATTATGTTCTCGCATATATGTGCACATATTTTGAGAAATTGATATGGCTTTCCGCATATCAAAGTTCTTGTGACGTATTTCTGCACCTCTTATGTTTTTATGGTCCTGGAAGGTTATTATCACGAAATGCAACACAAAAGTGATGAGAAGGGTATTAGTAATATCCAGACATCGTATTGGTGAAAGAATCTTCGCTTTATTATCAATACTCGCTGAGTTATGAGCTGCCGAATGCAAAAAATGAAGAAAAGATGACTTTGAAAAAAAGATGGAAATGGGGCCCTGACGAGAGTTCCCATGGGGCGATTTCGAAAAAAATTCACAAGCGGCACACCCCCATCTAGTACTTACTATTGAAAATCAAAAATCGTTGTTGTACGCCCGTGGTCACTATAGCTCAAAAAATATGGAACGGCCGCTCGCCTAAGATGATAAACTTACAATTTGTAACTTACATAAATTACTGTGAAATCACCGTTATAATTTTACATTTTTCAAATTACATGTGAAATTTATGTGATAGTGGTGGGTTTAACGGCCAAAAATGGAATGACTGCGGTACCAGAGACTGGCCAGGAACCATTTTTGCAGAATTTACCCTTAGCAGGTATATTAACCGCAATACAGTGTCTGTGGCGCAAAATCTCGCGTGGCGCCACATCTGGAATTGCGAGGGAGGGTCTTCTGAACAAGTATGCCAAATTTCATGCTTTGCTCACAAAATGCACAGACCATTCCGCTAACCCCCTCTCACTATAACTTTTCACATTCATATACTTTCAAAAACTGCAACGACTTGGTAACTTACGTAATTTATCACTGTAAGTTATGCAGTATTTGAAATTTAAAATTGTGAAATTTACGTAAGTTACAAACTTAACTCATCCAGTTTACGTCAGGTACTGACGCAATTCATGTAATTTACGTGAGTTACAAACGTGACATGCTTGGGTATTTCATCTTTCAACCCAATGTGCATTTTGAACATCCGGTTAAAGCTGCCCAGGCCCGCTCAAGCTTGACATTCTGAGGAATTTGTCTGATTTTTTCAGGTCAGTTTGTAGATTGCTGTTTTTGTGTTCCTATGCCCGGGTCGTCATCAATAAGTACGAAGCATTTCGCTAGTGGGAGAAGCACAATCAACTTTTTTCATCTCTAAAAAAGTCACTTTCAAGAATTACATAAATTACAGTCGAATTTTGTAAGTTTCGTGAAACTTGCGCGTAAGCTTACATTTTCATGAATTACATGTAATTGACCAACACTAACCCTACCCTACATCCACCTGCAATTTGTGATTGTGCTCTTTTTTATCTTAAGACATTTGGTCACCCTATAGGAATGCGGCTTCTTCGAATAGAGATACCTGTAGGTACCTACATCTTATGAAGGGAAATTTTGAGAAGTTGTTCTTTTTTAGAGGTTGATGGTGGAGAACACCACCTTCCTGAAGGTTCGAAGAAGGTAACTTTTCTTGGAGGCTTGGTAGATCATCTCACGGAAATCCAGAAAAAGGTAACCTTTTTTAGAGCATAGTCAAAAATACCAAAGAAGTTCGAAAAAGTAGTTATTTTCGGAGCTGAAATAGAAACTTCTTGGAGAAGTTGGAGAAAGAGAAAGTGGAGTAGCCTCAAAGCTAACCTTTTTTGGAGCTTTACAGAACATATTGAATGAGTTCTAAAAAGGTAACCTTCTTTGGAGCTTGAGAGAACATCACAGAAAAATTGGAAAAAGGTAAACTACTTATTTGGAGCTTGAACGACAACTCGAAGAAGTTCAAAAGAGGTAACATTTTGGAGCTCGAGAGAGCATCACAAAGAAGTTGAAAAAAGGTAACCTACTTTGGATCTTAATAGGACACCTCAAAGAAGTTTGGAAGGTTTCCTTTTCTCGAGCTCAATAGAACATCTCAGGTTTCTCTGAGAGGATTCTTGCCCACTGGGCATCAGGTTCCGACATGAAAAACTCTTCTTTTTGAAAAAAGTACATTCTAGAATATCTCAACTAAGGCTTTCTTAACAAATGTAAGTTAGATAATCACAGTTTCTCATCATACCATAAAATAATAGCAAAAAAAAAGTTGAAAAGTTGCCCCAAACAATTTCCACAAGAAAAGATTTTTTCAATTTTTCCCGCTCCATACCCTACCCTACATCCTCCCGCAATTTGTGTTTATGCTTTTTTTTTATCTCAAAACATCTGGTCACTCTAAGATAGGAATTGGAAGGGAAGGCTATGCGATGCTAACCGGGTGCAGCATCGTGTGTTGCGCAATCATGCACTGACCCTTTGAAAGCTTTGTACGCACCTTTTTCACCCCCAATTTCTAAATTATTGACACATCCATTAGAGTTTAAATTCGACAGTACTATAGGTGCTAATCATCGTACTTTTTTTTTCTAGGCAATGACATCAGAACGGACGGCAGTGTGCCGGGTGAGTTTTTTTTTTATATTCCTAGACTCGAATTCAATCCCGTCAAAATTAGCTTCTGTCGTTTTCTGATAGTGACACTTCTGCCTGACAGATGATAGCCAAAAACTAATGGGCGAATTCCTCGGCAAATTCCATATAGTGAATGTGGAATCATCGAGCTTTCAGCGATCTGGTTATTTTATAACATACCGTAACATATTCCTTTTGAAATTTTCCAGATCTACCCCCTTCAGACGACAGTAGCTCAGGTGAGTTTTTTTTTATATCAACTTATTTTCCGTAACAATAGCAGATATAGGAGGTGTCGCAGTGATAAAAAATCTGTCATGAGCGACACAAAACTTTCCCGACTAGTGTCCAGAAAAATATGGAAATTTTTGTTCAAGATAGCCCCTTTGGATGGGGAGTTGGAGCTTGAGAGGGTGATTGGAATAAATTTGCAGTAGATTGAGAAAAAATTGAGAAAATTTGAGTTTTCCGGGAAAAAAATTCAAAACCTACTCCAGCCAGGATTCAAAGCCATCTGGTAGTGAAAATTGTTGATTGAAGCTTCATTTTGAGCTTCATAATTTGAGTCCGCTCCCGGTGAGAAGGTTTTGCGGCACAGCAGATTGTGCTGGTGGCCAAGGCCGAAGAACAAATACCTCGACAAACACAAAGACAGTTGCCGAAGGTTTTTGATGTAAGACAGGGTCTGAAGTAGGGTTACCCTCCGTCGATTACCTAATTTTATTTCGTTATGGAAGCAATGATCAGGCTAACCAAGTTGAATTGCGATGGAACATGTTTTCATAGGACGACACCTCGGACGACACTATACGCAGGTGAAACATTGGTGTTCTCCAGAAATAGAATAATTTCGACTATTCCACACAACTGTTCCACTGTATTCCATACCTCTGGGCAATCAATACGTTGGAAACCTTCGAGTTAAACCTATGAAATCAGTTTTATACTGATGAAACACGACCTTTGTGCAGTTTTATACTGATAAATTTTCAACAAGAATTTGTTGAAGATTGAATTTGGCAGTCGACTTGAAGCTTGATAGTGTGGTTTTAGTGCTGAGATGCTATGGGGTGATCAATAATAGTATATTACATACCGAGGTCGAAAGCGTCTCATTACAGCCAAGGGTTTCAATATATTACCGAGGCGTGCCGAGGTTAGATAGAGTCCCGTAGGCTGTGATGACGCTTTACTTTAAGATATGTATGGGACGTTATTCATAATGATTCGATCAGTTGTCGCAATGAAATAAAACAAGAATTTGTTACAACAGGACCAAGTGCAAATCATTGTAACGTATTCTTTTTCGAATTTTCCAGAACCAGACGACATCGACAGTACTTTGGGTGAGTTCTGCTCTTTTTATATCAACTTATTTTCCGTAACAATAGCACACATAGGAGATCTCGCCTAAAAGACAAAAGGCTGAATCTTGAGACTATGGCGATGAGCAAAACGGATATCGCTGGTTTTGCACGTTTTGTTATCAAAAAAATGTTCCGAGACAGGGCCTAAGGCGGAGTGATGTTTTTTTCATGTAAGGCCCACACAAAAGCTCTTTCACTTCAATTCTCCAGTGGACCGCCTTGCCCTGACATACAATAGGTTCCAGGAGAAGTTCGACATTTTCAACTGCAGTGCGGCGGATGTCAGGCGAGTTTTTGATTTAGATGCAATCGACGCATTGTTCTTGTCGGTAGTGTTGCGACGGATTTTCTTTTCTTCGTTCCGCGGTCACGCTATTATTGGACTTGTTAGTCTGTTGCGTGCCCGTATATAATGATAATGATAATGATAATGATAAAAAAGGTGATGAGGAATGTGAAATGCATTGAAGTAGGTAAGATATTCAGGTGTTGTTACCAAGCAAATACAGATTTTCGATTTTACACTTTTGATCATCTTTTTGAGTTGGATACCCCTATGTGCGGCGTTAGTCTACTTTGATACATCAGTGGAGTTTAGTTTGAGGAATTCTGATTTCATCAGTTGACTTGAAGCTTGATAGTGTGGTTGGTTTTTGTGCTTAGATGCTGACACCAGGAACCTTTTTTCTAATGAAACGCGCGAGATCCATATTCAATACGCTTTGAATAGACAGTATAGTAACCTCCAGTTCCAAGAAACTTTCATATGGACGGAATCACTTTGTAACTTTCATAAGTGACTAAGCAAGTGGCCATGCCATTGGCTGGTGCAAATCGGCGTGATAGAGTTAATCCGCTTGTAAAACTTGGGTGGAACTGATTGCTAGTCCTTTTAATTGACTCATTGTACCATATTCCTTTCTCAATTTTCCAGATGTAGACACAGCCAAGCCCGACATTGACGACCAGAGTGAGTTATTTTTTTTTACATCTACTTGTTTTCCGTAAACAATAGCGCACCTACAAAGTGTCACAGTGATGAAAATGTACGGTGGCTATTCAATTCCAGGAAGAAATTATGAAAAAAAAATCAACAAGGATTTGTTGAGGACTGAATTTGTCACTAGACTTGAAGCTCAATAGTGTGGTTTTAGTGCTAAGTTGCTATGGTGATCAAGAAACCAATTTACTTGCCAGCAAACCAAAGACTCCCATAGTAACTGAGCAACTGGCCATGCTATTGGCTGATGCATAGCAACTATCAGCGTGATGAAGTCAATCTGCTCGTGAAACTGTGGTGGAATTGGGTGCTAGTCCCAATTATTGTACTATATTTCCTTTTTCAATTTTCCAGCTGAAAAGGATGCCGATATCGTTGGAGACAATGAAAGTCAGGGTGAGTTTTGTTCTTCAGTTATCCACTTTTTTTCCGTAACAATGACACACCTGTACGAAGTGTCACAGTATTCAAAAAATGTACGGCGGACGTTGTACAACAATGTACAATTGAAAAAAATACAACAAGAATTTGTTACAACAGAACTAAGTGCAAATCATTGTAACATAATCCTTTTCCAATTTCACAGATCCCCTCTCTCCAGACGACAGTGCCTCGGGTAAGTTCTCTTCTTTTTATATCAATTTATTCTCCGTAACAATAGCACACATAGAAGGTATCGCAGTGATAATAAATCTGTCATGGGCGACACAAAATTTTCCTGACTAGTATCCAGGAAAAAATGAGAATTTTTGTTCGAGATAGCCCCTTTGGGTGGGAAGTTGGAATTTGAGAGGGAGATGAAGATAAATCCGCAGTAAATTGAGGAAAAAAGGGAAAAATTTGAATTTTCCGGGTAAAAAAATCCAAAACCTTTTTCAGCCAGGATTCAAAGCCATCTGGTGGTAAAAATCGTTCTCGAAATCGTTGATGAAAGTGGCCGAAATATTGGTCAAATAACACAGTTCTCCTTCAGTTCCAGTAACCTCATTCTTTAGGAAAAAATTACCATTCAGGTCTCTTTTGAAAGCTATATGAATGGTCTCAACTTAACGAGCTCAAAATTTGAATTTCTGGATAAAAAATTCAAAGAGACCTGAATGGTGATTTTCTTCCAGAGAATAAAGTGGTTACTGGAACTTAAGGAAAACTGTGTCACGTGACCAATATTCCGGCCACTTCAAGGCTTTATTTCAACCTTCATAATTTGAGTCCGCCCCCGGTAAGAAAGTTTTGCGGCACAGCAGATTGTGCTGGTGTGGCCAAGGTCCATCTGAGGCTGTAGTAGTGCCATTCAAAAAAAAAAAACATAATACGCTAACACTGGAGGACGTGGAGAGTGAAAAGCAAATACCTCGACAAACACAAGGAGAGTTGCCGAAGGTTTTTGATGTAAGACAGGGTCTAGGGTGACCCTCTTTTTACTACCTTATTAATTTTGTTATGGGAGCAATAATCCGGCCAACCAAGTCAAATTGCGATGAAACATGTTTCCATAAGACGAGACGACACTATACCTACGCAGGTGATACATTGGCTCTCTCCAGGAATTGAATAATTTTGGAAAAACATTCGAGGTACTGGAAAAGCAGGAAATAAGATGGAACTGAAATTCACCGAGTTGAAACTTGCTCAATACAAATACAACATGGGAGATAGCGTTATAGTGGGGACGGTACGCGACGAAAATCCCTTGGATACTGCACTTTTGAGTAGAGTTATGAAACTTGGCACATAGTTCCTAGGGACCATAAGAAGAAATTTCGCCCGATGTTCCCAAAAAAAATTTCGACGGAATCCGTTATATAGGCCCCTTTTTCCAAAATGGCGTCCAAATTTTGAAAATTGGCGATTGGTCGTACAGTGGCGCGCAAAGTATCAATTTCTAGCATTTTGACCATAACGAGTTGACTTAAGCCACCCCTGACTCGATTCGTCTGATATTTTGGCCATTTGTGCCTTTTTTCCAAAATGGCAGGCAAACTTCGAAAATTTGAATTTGGTCGTATAGTGGCCTGCAAGGTATCAATTCTCGACATTTCGACCATGACAAGTCGATTAAAGCCTACCCCGACTCTACCCAACCTAGATTTTGGCCTCAATACTCAATTCTAGTGCTGATTTAGAAAAAAAATATTTTTATCTTGAGAAGGGTTGTGGAAAACCCGAGGGAAAACCACTTCTTGGACTTTCTGTGTGTCCAACATGTGAGTAATCCGGAGAACAGAATCACTATATTTTTTCGAAAGAATGAAAGGCTTCCCCCAGTGGCAAAACCTATTTTACGCATGTATAAAACTGTGACAGCCATAAAAAACGTCGAAAGTTCATACCTACATACCAACTGCAAGTTGTTTCAGAAAATTTTCATCGGTGCAGAAGAAATTTGGCATGTTGATTAGGAATAAATTCTTGCAAGGTGCGATTTTCTGCATTAGAGAGCGTCCCACTGATGTAGAGCATCCGAGTCGACTGTGCACTGATATGGGGTGCAATTTATTTGGAAATTTGCACATTCGCACGAACTAACAATTCGTAACATTTTGACTCTGACGAGTTGATTCCAGCCACCTCTGACTCGATTCGGCTGATATTTGAGCCATTGAGGCCTTCTTTCCAAAATGGCAGCCAAACCTCGAAAATCGGCAGGTGGTCGTATAGGGGCACACGGTGTCCATTCCTGGACATTTCGACCATTGCGAGTCGATTATACCCTTCCCGACTCGACTTGACCCAAATTTTGGCCTCAATCCCCATTTATAGTCCTGTCCTCCTGTCAGTGAAGATCTCGTGGCCTCAAAACCACGAGAAATTTCGAAGTGCAAGTTGTTTGAATATGTACGGAAAAGACTCGAGATGAGCGGTTTTTGCAGTTTATAAGTCGATAAAAGTTATACTTGAAGAGATTTGAGCAGAAGACAATCACAATGTACCTCTTATTAAATCATAGTACTGTTTATAAAACTTTCTGCAAGTTCATAGTGTGTCCAAGGCACAAAGATCTCTCCTATGGGTCTTAGTTTGTCCCTTGTGATACATTTTTGGCAAAAAATGTAGGTATAGTGTTCGATTTTTTGAACTTATAGCCGTAAAGTCCCTCATTATTGAAACCTGTTCTTGGATCGCAGTCGGATTTTCTAGTATCTATGGTAGGAAGAATATTATACTTTCGAGAAAAGCATTACAGGTTCAGCGCCTTATATGTATATAGATCTTTCCCAACCTTGGTATATGTAAGTGACAAAACGAGTATAATGCAACATGTAGAAATTGAATCACCTACAGGAATTAGAATTGAAAAGGGATTCAGAATAGGTGAGAGTTCCGTTCTTCACCAATGTAATAGATAAAGAAAACAGTAAAGAAGAATGTAGGTGAGCGTCTCGCACAATCGCAAACGTGCAAATTTTCAAATAAGTTGCAACCCATATCGGTGCACAGTCGACTCAGATGCTCTACATCAGTGGGACGCTCTCTCATGCAGAAAATCAAACCTTGCAAGAATTTATTCCTAATCAGCAACATTTCTTCTACACTGATGAAAAGTAACCGAAGTCTGAGGTCTGAGAGACAGAGAGAAGTCCAACCTCCAAACACCACTGAGAATAGAGCGCAGATTCCACAATCACTGTTATTTCTGGTAACGTAATATGTAACCTGACTTATCTTTTAGCACAAATACAAATTTTGGAATAACTTGCAGTTGATATGTATGTACTTTCGACATTTTTTATGGTTTTTACAGTTTTATACATACATGCGTGAAATAGGTTTTTCCAGTGGGGTGGGGAGCCTTTTACCCTTTTATTTTTTCGGAAAATGTAGTGCTTCTGCTCTCCGGATTACTCACAGATATTGGACACACAGAAAATCCAAGAAGTGGTTTTACACAACCCTTCTAAAAATTGAAAATAAATTTCAGTATCAGCACTATAATTAAGTATTGAGGCCAAAATTTAGGTTGGATGGAGTCGGGGTAGGCTTTATTCGACTTGTCATGGTCGAAATGTCAAGAATTGATACCTTGCAGGCCATTATACGACCAAATGCCAACTTCGAAATTTTGGCTGTAATTTTGAAAAAAAAGGCCCAAATGGCCAAAATATTAGACGGATCAAGTCGGGGGTGGCTTAAATCAACTGGTCATGGTCAAAAGGTTAGGAATTGATACTTTGCGCGCCACTGTACGACCACTCGCCAATTTTCAAAATTTGGTCGCCATTTTGGAAAAAGGGGCCTATATAACGGATTTCGTAGAAATTTTTTTTGGGAACATCGGACGAAATTTCTTCTTATGGCCCCTAGAAACTATGTGCCAAGTTTCATAACTCTACTCAAAAGTGCAGTATCCAAAATCGTATCGACCCCACTATTAGGTTGAGTGGAATAAGAAAATATATTAGTGAAAAAGTCAAGCAATTCCTACTTGGCTCGCTGGTCCTGGATAACAATGCTATAGCGGAGGAAATCAAGAAGAGAATATTGTTAGCCAATAAAGTCTATTTTGCTTCGTTGCCACTGTTTAAGTCCAAGTAGAGCTAGTAAGATCAAACTTTGTACATGTACAATAAGACCGCGCGCCACTATATGGTTCCGAAACTTGACCAGTGTCCAAGACGGAATATGAAAGAGTTCAGCTATTTGAAAAAAATGTTACGGAAGATTTATGGCCCGTCTGAAAAGAATGGAAAAATAAGATTGAGGTACAGTCATGTGTTGACAGAAATGTATGGCAGAAGTGACGTACAGTGACGTACTTATTGAGTGGCGGCTACAGGGAAGCAAGTGGACTGTTCTAGTTGCGCAAAAAAAAGACTCACCAATGAATGGTTGAGATCCCTTGGCTCCTGATTGCGGTGTTGAATCATCGTACAGTAGGGTCCTTGCACAAATTATTTTCAAAATCGGAAATTTCTATTTCTACTAGAAGCTCTTTTGTCGTGAGCTCCAAAAGCGGTGTTTTCTTAAGTGCAAGATCAGCTCAAAGCAAATCAATTGTGAATGAAACTAAATCGCGAACTGACAACTACTCCGAAGCACTTCTAATTAATTTCAAAAGCAGAAGTTTCAAAATCCGCCTCGAAGGACCAAATGGCGGCTACATAAATGCAGACTGTTCTGATTCCATGCTGTGTAAAAATGGCTGAGATGGCAAACTCACCAATGGCTAATGTCCCTTGGCTCATGGCTGTGGTGTTAAAACGGTGGTGTGCCCTATGAAAAAGGAATTAGATGAGGCACTATGCACTTCACGCAACCACGCTGGGGCATCGTGTCCATCGTAACGTCGCGGAAACTAATGGTATCTACCAGTAGGCAGGTATGTCAACAAAAATGGCGGATATGCCCTCTGGTAGCGACAGCGACGAGGTTGCTATCGGCTGAAAAATCAAGAAAACTGGAACAAAACCCATAGTCCCATACCCCGACCAGTGAGAATTGTGGAAAGGTCGACATTGGGATGAGCAGCTTGATGAGCAAGACATGTGGCAAGAACACGACAAGAAAAATTGTTATGAAGGTGATTGATGCGACGGTCAAAGAAATCGGGGCCGAAGATGACCGAGGAAGAGGTGGCTGAGAACAGTAGTGAAGGAGATCGTTGGGCGTGGCAATGAAAGTGAAAAACTGGAGAAACAGGGCAGACGAGGACGTCAAACAGAAGAAGCTTACCTTGGAAGCAGAGAGCCTGAAACGGTTGTAAAGATACCGTGTGACCACCATAACGTTGTGGATATGGCAAAAGGTCGTATGTCACACAAAAAAATTGAGAGAGCCAAAGAACCGTCGCTCATACCTATCAGACGCTTGAAGAAAACCTCTGTTGCTCATCGCCATCTTGTCACATAAGTTTAGAGGTGCAAAATAACGATCTGACAATCTTCCGCGGGATTGCTCAGCTTACCAGGTTCGCCACTTGGAGACAGGGGACATGGACAGGGAGCTGGTGCCTCAAAACTTACGTCATAAGGTACACGATTTTATTCCTATAGGTCTAATGTGCGTTGATAAAGTTGATAAAAATTGTTTTGTCGTACATGTCAGACCGGAGGCTTTAGGCTGATATGAGCCCGTCAATTTTCGAACAAATGGCCAAAAATTCACGTCATAAGGTACATGACTGAAACCAACTGGATTTTGTGTGGGAACATCTCCTTGATCGAAAATCTGGTCGTAAGACAAAATTTTTGGTAGCTTTCGGTCTATGACAAGTTCGAAATTTTCAAAAAAGGACCAGAATTCATCCATTTTTTCACAGGCGTTTTGTTGAATAACCCACCAAGTGTGATATATATTTGTGATCAGGATAAAAAACGGACTCGATTTCCATTTTAAAATACAGGGTGTACGATTTGAGAAAAAAATTTAGATGTTGCACCCTGTAAGCGATGTACCATTAAAAAATTTTGTGGACAGATTCGAATCCTGCGTAAAGAATCATGTGAGAATCGTTTTTCATTCCTGAAATTATGTCAAAGGAGAAGTCTCCAGGAGGAGGTAAATTTTGACCTTTTTTGAAAATTTCCAACTTGTCTTATGGACCGAAAGCCTCCAAAAATTTTGTGTTATGAACCGATTTTTGATTAGGGGATGTTCCCAAACAAAAGCCCGTTGGTTTCATTCATGTACCATATGAGATAAATTTTTAACATTTTTCGAAAATTGACAAGCCTATACCAACCTAAAACTTGCGGTCTGGCATGTGAAACAATGAATTTTGTAACAACCTTATCAACGCACATCAGACCTACAGGGTTGAAATCATGTACCTTACGACGTAAGTTTTGAGGCACCAGCTCCCTGTCCAATAGGAATTAAACAGGAGAGGCCATGCAATGCTAACCTGTTGCAACATCATGTATTACGCATGGACTGATCCGCCAAGTGACTAAGTACCAAACGTAAATTCGATACAATTTCCAAATTTTTGTCACATTCCCCAGGGCTCGATTTTCCACTGAAAAGTGCAAGATCAGTTAATTACGCGTCCATTGAAGTTTGAATCCAACAGTAGGTAGATACTAGTTTCCATATCATTGTACCATATTTTTTTTTAATTTTCCAGATCCACCCGCTCCAGACGTCAGTACCCCGGGTGAGTTCCGTTATTTTTATATCAAATCATTTTCCGTTACAATAGCACACATAGGAGGTGTCTCAGTGATAAAAAAAATTGTCATGGTCGACACAAGACTTTCCAGACTAGTGTTTAGGAAAATATGGAAATTTTTGTTCGAGATAGACCCTTCGGGTGGAAAGTTGGAGTTTGAGAGGGAGATTGGGATAAATTGAGAAAACATTGAAGAAAATTTGAATTTCCCGGGAAAAAGTTAACTTATTTTCCGTTATACAACAACAATAACAATAGCACACCTAGAAGGTGTTGATGTCGCAGTGATAAAAAATCTGTTGTGACGACACAAAACTTTCCCGACTAGTGTCCAGAAAAATATGAAAATTTATGTTCGGAACCAGCCATTTCGGGTGGGAAAACGGAGTTTGAGAGAGAGATTGGAATATATTTGCAGGAAAATGGGAAATATTTCAAGAAAATTTCAATATTTTTTTTTTGGAAAAATTCGAAATCGGTTCCAGCCAGGATTAAGCCATATGGAGTTAAAATTATGAGGCTTCATTAAGCTCCATAATTTGAGTCCGCTCGGAGGCCAAGGCCCACCTGGGGCTGTAGTGGTGTCATTCAAAAAAGAAGAAAGAAGAGGGAAAAAAAAGAATACGCTCACACTGAACGACCCGAAGAGTGAAGAACAGAAAATACCTTGACAAACACATAGAGTCGAAGGCTTTTGATGTAAGGCAGGGTCTGAAGTAGAGTCACCCTCTGTCTACTACCTCATTTAATCCCCCGGAATTGGACAGGAGAGGTCATGCGATGCAGCATTCGATCGTGTATTGCGCATTTTAGTCCGGCAGCTTATTGCAATTTTTATGCCAAATCGTGCAACTCGAGTAAAAGCCAGGGTCAAGTTATTTTCGTGTTCTACGATGAAAATGAAAATTTTTGAGGGTGAGAGGCATTCTGGAATTCACCCAGGGGGGCTGAGGGTTTTTTTTTGGGGCCTTCTAGGCGATTTACTTGTTTTTCATTAGAGAAGCCAAACCCATTTTTTTTTTCAATTTTGTGATTTATTCCGAGATTTTTGGTGTATTTATCCACCATTTTCATCCGAGGGGCCTTGGAGGGACAATTTAGTGTTGTTTCCAAGATTTTCATTTTCTGCTAAATTAGGACGTATATTGATGTGCTTGGTATCGTTTCTCACTAAACTCCGCCTTTTGAATTCAAATATGGCGTTGAAATTACAACACGAGCAGGTTTGAACTAGTTATGCAAGAAAAAACAGTTTTTTTGAGCCTACTTTTTTGACATGCCTCAATTTCGGCCCAAGGCTTCTGCGATCAAAACCCTTCTGAGCATCATCAGTTTCATGTGTTTAAAACATAAAAGTCATGCACTTGATGCGCCTTCTGCTTTTTGAACAACACACAATTGATTTCTTTGAGAAGCGGTACAATCATTCTTGAGCTGAATAGATAATGTTCTTGAACAATTTCGTGCATTTCGTGTAAAAGGCAGACAACAGTGATTTTTCTGTTCTACGATTAAAATGGAAATGAATGGGGGTGAGAGGCATTCTGGCTTTGCACCTAGGGGGAGTTGAGGGGGGATTTTTTTTGGACCCTTGGCGTAATTCACTTATTCTTCATGAGAAAAGCCAAATCCATCATTTTTTCAACCTGTAATTCTTTGCAGAATCTTCGGAATGTTTACTTACCCCCCATTTTGAACCAAACGGCCCTGGGGGGACTTTTTGGGTTGTTCCCACGATTTTTGTTTTTTGATCATTTAGGATCTACATTGACGTGCTTGGTAGTTATTGTTTCTTACTAAATCCCACCTGAATCCAAATCTTGTATGTATTGAAAATACGTTATGAGCAGGTCTGAACTAGTTAGGCGAGAAAAACAGGCTTTTGGGTCGATTTTTATGACATCCTTTGACTTGGGGCTAAGGCTTCAGGATCAAAATCCTCCTCACAATCATCAGTTTTAAGTATTTACAACATAAAAAGCATGCACTCAATGCGCCTTTGCTTTTGGAACCTTGGGCCCAAATTAAAGCATGTCAAAAAAGTGGGCCCAAAAAACCTGTCTTCAGTGGCGTATTCAGAGATTTGAGATGGGGGGGAGACAAGGTGAATCTTTTTTCGAATAACGCAAGATACGTGAGAAGGAGGGGTTTGCGGGAGAGGGGGGGGGGTGAACAGAAGGCAGACAAAATGCCTCCACTGATCAATAAGCAGCAAAGATTCTGACTAATAGTAACTATTGTGTAGAAGGATAGGTAGGACGTATTATACCTACATTAATTTATTGTAAACATATTACGTATTAGCGCCGTGTCACACTATCCAATTTGTATCAAACTGGTTTGATCAAACAAGATCAAACTAAAACGATGACGTCATCAGTTTGATGATGGGTGAATGTGGGCTGTCACACCATCCAATTTTGATCAAACAAATCGCATCAAACTCGGTTGGACATAGTTGGATGGAAATAGAGGGGCTCCTATTTTCGTCCGTTAATTTGATCAAACTCAAGCCAGGGTTGGCTATAGAGCATCCCTTCTCCTCACATGGCTGCCGTTGCCTAGAGAGCCCTTTGGCTTCTAGATTTTTGGTTGATCTGATTTTTGATTCCGGCACGTCAGAATCATGTCAGAATTTTTCATTCAGCTGTCGTCAATCTGGTAGCAGAATACCTCGTGTTGGTCCCTTCAGTTCAGACTGTTTGTGTGCGTGTTGTGTTGAATCAGGTAGGTACGTATAGGACCTACTTTTGTTGAGTTTGCGACTGTGTGAATAACAGGTATCTATATTTCTTTCAGCGAAATAATGGCTTGGACTACAGCGCAATCATCTCGACTAGGTAATTGAATTGTACCAAGCCAAAGAGGTGTTGTACAGGGTGAAAGATCCCCTATACCATAATAAATCGGCGCGAAGATCTGCCCATAAGGAAAGTGTAGCCGAAATTGTTGACGTGCGTCCCGGTCAATCTGATGCTTCGATAGTTTCCTGTGACAATGTGTTTTTCTTTGCGATATGTAGCTCTGGGAGTCCCAATAAAGTCTTAAACGGTGTCTCATTCATTCGCATTTAATTCTTGTATAGTTGAACAGATATTCAGCAGCGATACCTACCTATCTTTTTTCAATAACCCAATAACGTTATTGACTCTTTTCTTGAGGTTCGTAAACTTATCTCTGCAGCTTATTTTTTCCCCATTTTCTCACTTTCTTTTGAAAATCCACACAGCAACTTCCGCAACACGAAAGCTGACATTTTTTGACAGTTTGATGTATAGTACAGGAAAAATAGTAAAAAAATCGGCCAAACCTCGGAAAAAATATGGACGTCCTGAAAATTTGATATTCTGTTCAGAATTGACTGCTCTACAACATATCCAAAATCGCCAAAAATCGCACACGGGGGTTTTGAGTTATTGGAGGGGGGGGTAAAAAATTGCAACTTAGAATGGAGGGGATAAAACTCGTCAATCCATTGGAAGCAGCTACGTTATAATTCGACGTATCATATCCCGTTGATACCATTTTGGCACAAAAAAGGTCAATCACTGTTGAAGGGGGGTCGTGGGAGGGCGAAGCCCTGCTAGGTGGTCCATTTTGTTTTTCTGGCCATGTAGAACCGATCACGACAAGTTTGGTATCTTTTCCGACTATATTCAACCTCCTGAACTCGAATCCGATGTGTTAAGTTGAATGAAAACAAGTTTGAACAAGTTAACTTGGAAAAACTTGTTTTTTCTTTGACAATTTTGACGAATTTTTTTTGCACTGTTGAAGGTGTTCGTCTTTGAAAAAATTTCAGAGGCCATTGAATTGAAGTGTATTCTTCACGAAAATCATCTACTCGATGTTCGACTTTGTTTCTCGAGTTTGAAAAATCGATTTGAACTTGAATCGGCCCGGCGCGTCGTCTACTACTGACCAGAACACTACAGCATGCACCTTTCAATGAAAATAGCTCAAACTATTGAAGAAATAACAACTGATCTCTGGGAATTTGATGATCTGTGCAGAATTGAATTCTCTATAACATAAACAAAGCCGCCATGAATCGCACTGCTGGGTTTTGAGTTATTTGAGGGGAAAGGTAACAGCTCATAGAGTACGAATCTTGACAAAATGTTATCCTCCTCCTCGAATAACTCAAAATCCTGCGGTGCGATTGATGGCGATTTTGTTTATGTTATAGAAAATTTAGTTCTGCACAAATCCTCGAATTTTCAAAGATGAGTTATTAGTTTTTCAATGGTTTGTGCTACTTTCATTTAAAGGTGCATGTTGTCGTGTTCTGGTCAGTAGTAGAAGCAGCGCCTGGCCGATTCAAGTTCAAATCGATTTTTTAAACTCGAGAAACAAAGTCAAACATCGAGTCGATGATTTTCGTGAAGAATACACTTCAATTCAATGGCACCAAAAATTTTTTTAAAGATGAACACCTCTAGCAGTGAACAAAAAAAATCGTCAAAATTGTCAAAGAAAAAACAAGTTTTTTCAAGTCAACTTGTTCAAACTTGTTTTCATCCAAATTAGAACATCGGATTCGAGTTCAGGAGATTGAATATAGTCGGAAAAGATACCAAACTTTTCGTAATCGGTCCTACATGGCCAGAAAAACCAAATGGACCACCTAGCAGGACTTCGCCCCCCCAAGACCCCCCTTCAACAGTGATCGACATTTTTTGTTCCAAAATGGTATCAACAGGATATGATGCGTCGAATTATAACGTATTTGCTTCCAATGGATTGACGGGTTTCATCCCCTCCATTCTAAGTTGCAATTTTTTACCCCCACTCCAATAACTCAAAACCCCCGGGTGCGATTTTTGGCGATTTTGGATATGTTGTAAAGCACTCAATTCTGAACAGAATATTAAATTTTCAGGACGTCCATATTTATTCCGAGGTTAAAATCTATCTTTCTTGTACTAGTAGTTTGATAGAAAATAGAGGGTCTGATCAAATTCTCAAACGATGACGTCGTCGTTTCAGTTTGATCTTGTTTGATCAAACCAGTTTGATACAAATTGGATAGTGTGACACGGCGCTTATACAACGAAATTAGGTATACATTTTAAAATTTACAACATTATCGGAGCGCGCCTGTTCCTTTGCCGGTATACCTTCTTCTTATTATATCATTACAGATCGATGGGGGGGGAGGCACGTGCCCCCCATGCCACCTCCATGAATACGCCACTGCCTGTTTTTTCTTGCATAACTAGTTCAAACCAGCTCGTGTTGTAATTTCAACGCCAGATTCGTATTCAGAAGGCGGGATTTAGTCAGGAACAATATCAAGCACGTCAATATACGTCTTAATTTAGCAGAAAATGAAAATCGTGGAAACAACCCTCAAGTGACACATTCAACAGAAATATAAAATTTTTCTTTTGGATTGTTGGGCAGGATGGTAAAAAACGGTAGAATTGTATATTTCACGCAACGTTTAAAAATCAAAGAAATCCAAGGACAGAGAATATACAACATCATTCACCAGAAATTTTCTAATGAAATGCGCAGGATTCGTTCAATGCCCGTCCATTGCAATTTCATTTCAACACTACCTACAAGTGCAAATCATTGTACAGTTGGGCGCAAAATGTTTCGTACGATTGTAAAATACTCAGTTTTTCAATTAGAATTATCGCTCCAATTGCTTGTGTCCGAGAAAAAATTTTGCTCCCAGAACTACCGAGCGTTTTCTTGGGAACTCTAAGGGCACAAACAAAATGTGAGTAATTCCAGTTCAAAATAATCGGTATTCCAAGTCGTACGGATTAACTGTACTGAATATATTCGCTTTTGAATTTTCCAGGTTCCATCTCTTCAGAAGGCAGTTCTACATCGGGTGAGTTCTGTTATTTTTATATCAATTCATTATCCGTAACAACAGCACACCCAGAAAGTGTCGCAGTGATAAAAATTATGTTGTGAGCGACACAAACCCTTCTCAACTGGTATCCAGAAACCTTTTAAAATGTTTGTTTGAGACAGCCTCTTCGGGTGGGGAGTTGGAGTTTGAGGAGAAGATTGGAACTTTGCAGGAAATTCAAAAAAATTTCAAGAAAATTTGAATTTCTTGAAATAAAAAATCAAAGGCATTTCCAGCCAAGATTCCAAGCCATCTTGTGAGTGAGAATCGTTGATCAAGGCGTCATTTTGAGCTCCATAATTTGAAGTACGCTCTGGTTTTGGACTTTCAACTGGAAACTGTCAGGAAAAATGGGGAAGAAATTGTTTGAAAATGTTCAAGAAACAGTAACTTCTCAAAAAAAAAACATTGATGGAACTCTGTTTGCAGGATGAAAAGTTAGAAATTTGCAGCTTTTCCAGGGTGCAAACTGGAAAACTGTTGGTTCCATTTCAAAAATTTTCGAAACAATCCCCTCATTTTTGACCAGTTCACCTGACCAGGTTTTTTGATGAGAAGCGCGGGATCTGTTCAATACGCGTCCATTGAAGTTTTAGTTCAACTTCAACAGTACTAAGTGCAAATCATTAAATAATAATAATAATAATATATTTATTGATTCATAGAAATGATCTTACAAAATCATCTAGAATAAGTCAAAGAGGTACCAATAATGAGTTACTCAGGTACAAAGAGTAAAATTATAACATAATTAAAATTAAGGTAAGACAACCTCAATCAGCAATCATATCACAGTATATCACAGTCCAGAAATTCGCCTACAGTATAGTAACAGTTACTTATGAGATGTTGTTTGAGCACAGATTTGAATTGCACAAAATTATCTATTGTTTTTATTCTAGTAGGGAGTTTGCGAAAAATTAAGCCACAACAATATTCTGGCGATTTCTCGTATAGAGAAGTTCTGTGCTTGGGCAATCTAATTTCTTGCCCATATCTTGTACCGTAGGCATGAAACATATCATTATTATAAAATAATTTCCTATTTTTATGAACAAACACACAACATTTTAAAATAAATAAGGATGGCAGTGTCAAAATATTTTCGGATCTAAAGGTAGGTTCACATGTTTCCCTATACCTTAGGTTGAAGATGAGTCTTATAATACGTTTTTGTAGTATAAAGAGACGTTTAGTGTGAACAGCTCTGCCCCAAATCACTACGTTGTAACTAAGGTGAGATTGTACAAGAGAGTAGTAGACAGTTTTTAGGGAGGCAACTGGCAATATGGCTTTTAGTTTCAACAGTGCATAATGCGCCGAGTTTAATTTTTTACAGAGATGATCAATGTGTGCTTCCCACCTCAACCCCGAGTCGAGATATGTCCCCAGAAATTTAGTGACCTCCAAATTCCTGTCCTTGAAATACAACACAACTGTTTTATTGTGGTTGACAATAAGCCTATTTCGGTTACACCAGGATAGCATTTTGTTTGTGGCCGTTGTAACAAGTCTATCCAAATCATCACTACTCCTCGCCGAGACCACGACCGATGTATCATCAGCATACAAAACCACATTTCCCGACTTGATGAACAGAGGCAGGTCGTTTATATACAAAGAAAATAACAGCGCACCCATGATAGCACCCTGAGCCACACCCATATCCAAGTCGTATGTATCAGATATCCGACCGTCAACCTTCACATTGAGCCTTCGCTTGTATAAAAATGAGATTAGCCAATCCAAAATTGGTCCTCTAATGCCCATACTATGAAGCTTCACTTTCAGAAAACCGTGATCTATGGTATCAAAGGCCGATGCCAAATCAAAAAACAGGGCTGCAGTATAATGACCCAGATCTAGTTCCCTATGAATATAATTCAAAAAGTCTATAGAGGCTGTCTCTGTGGACCTTGCTGGTCGAAAGCCATGTTGGGAGGTCGATAATAGATTTTTAGACAAAAGGTAGTCCATTAAGCGCTGGTGCACCACTTTTTCAAAGACTTTCGAGAAGCAGCTCAACAATGAAATAGGTCTATAATTCATAATTCATTGTACTATATTATTTCTTTTTTGATTTTCCAGCTTGCAACACTACATATACAGGCGTCCATTTGGGTGAGCTCTGTTCTTTTTATATATGTATTTATGTAACAAGTACGCAAAATGGATCATTAGCGGACGAATTCGCTTGCTTACGGCGGATGAGTCCGCTGAAGCATTTTGCGTACGTGTTGCATACAACGTTTTTTGGTATAAGCTCTCCAAACCCTCTCCAACTCCTTCAAGCAGTACCTATTAGCTGTTGTAGTTCAAGCAGGAATTTACATGAATTTCACTCATAATCACACTGGCTGAACTGATGTGTTATGGCAACCTATTTTATTATGACTTGACTAGTTTTCAAATCGTGTTTCAAATCGAACAAAAAAATGGATGACGTTCCAATGAATATTTTGGAAGAAGCAAAGAACATTGTCCTCAATTTTCTTGCACGCAGTATGAGCGAGAATATTATTGATTCATCGAATGGAAGAAGAAAAATATTGTGAATATTGTTATAAAGATGTTGAATGGCATATTCCAATACCTAAACAGATAATTCAGTCCTCTAAAGTGTTGAAGGACTGGTCCGCTAAAGACTTATTTTGTGGACTCAAAACAATTTGCAAAATAACTATTTTGGAGAGCGTATACCAAAAAATATATTTTCATTGAACTACAATATAAAGTGGTCAACAAAATAAGTGTCTATGTCGATATTTGTATAGTTTTTCAAAACTTGACAGCTTTGGAATCTTTCGCGCGATTTTGGATCTGTTCGAACTGGTGGATAGCCTCATTCTTTGGCTATCGGATCCAAGTTTTGCGGATATTGAGAAAGCCCAATAAAATTTCTACAGGGTGTCAAATAAAGCAATGCAAAAGTTTTGAAAGTTTCGCTAACCCCCATTTTGCCAAGAAATTTTTTTTGTGGATACCAACACCAAAAATATGAAGAATGATGTATTCTCTCGAAAAGGTTTTCGATTCATCCCCCTATTTCTGTTTAAAAAAAAGTTATGCCATTTTTTCCTCAATCTACACTTTTCGACAATTAACGTTACAACTGGCCATATTATCGAGGCAAATTTGACAACAATTGATACTTTCACTTGAAAAACTGTCCCATGAAAAACATTTTCTTTACTCACCCCTAAAATGATTATCTACGGTCAGTGCCTTAAGCCCCTGCGGACCGACTTAGAATGTAGCCTGCTGGAGCGGGCATCAGGATGGGATAGTACTGTGTCACAACAGATTTACCACATCAACCATATCAAACCCCCTTTGATATTGTTTGTTAGGGGTTGTTTTCAAAAAATTGGTAATTGATAACTTGAGAAGAAAAAGACCTAGAGACAAAATTTTTATTTCATGTTCAATCGCATACGGTGACACATTTTGCAACGTAGTGGGGGTGTCCTTCTTAGCAACCCTTACTTAAGGGACGGAAATGTTTTTGTAGGAGTGTGTGGTTTCATTTCTTATGGTTTCGTCTCTTCTGAATTCAATTTTGGTATTAAAAATTGTTTTTATTCAACATTATCTCCTATTCGGGTAAAACTCGTTCGATTGATTTTTCATTTGTGTATGTGTCTTTTTAGCTGAAGAACTTATCGTTTTACTTATGTTACCTTAAAAACCAAACCTTTTTCTTCCGCTATTGTGAGCAGAGTAATTTGTAAAATGCCGCGTTTAAGTCCGGATGAATTAGCCATCGTGGCACGAATGCGAGAGAGGGGCGACACCATCGACAACATTGCGGCACTTTTTAGGACCTCCTCTAGGTCCATAAGTCGTGCAATTCGACGTCTGGCAGCTGGAGACATTAATTACCGTCGTGGAGGAAGAACTCGGAAAACAACCGCTGCGCAGGATCGCTTTGTTCGAAGGGCGATCTAGAGAAAACCGACCACTACTGCAAGTGCCATCAACAACGTGTTGAGGGCCACGACGGGGATCCAGCTGTCAAACCAAACTGTCAGACGAAGATTGCACGACTCTGGGCTAAGAGCGAGAAGAAGAGCCTCATGCCCTTTAATGAACCGACGTCATCGCGCCGTGCGTCTCCAATGGGCTAGGGACCACCAGAACTGGGGAATAGCTGAATGGGGTAGATGTTTGTTTACGGATGAAAGTAAGTTCAATTTGTTCCATTCGGATGGACGTGTTTTGGTGTGGAGAAGAAGAAATGAAAGATTTTTGGAAGAGCACATGGAGGCGAGAGTGGCGTTTGGAGGTGGAGGAGTGACTGTTTGGGGTGGAATCACGATGACAGGAAAGAGTGAGTTGGTGGTGTTAAGAGGACAGAGCATGAATGGAGAGAGATATCGAGATTTGTGTATTAGGGATATTGTGGTCCCCTACGCGCAAAACTTCGGTGATGGATTCATTCTGGTTGACGACAACGCGAGACCACATCGTGCACGTATTGTCACCGAATTTTTGAGGGATCACAATATTGAGCAAATGGATTGGCCACCCTTGTCTCCTGATATGAATGTGATTGAGCATGTATAGAGTAGAATGAAGAGAAATATGAAAGAACGGGAAGGACAAATTGAAAATTTTGATGACTTGGCGGATGCGATTCAGGTTGAATGGGATGCTATTCCTCAGGAGTTTTTGCGAAACCTGGTGGAGAGTATGCCTCGAAGGGTTGCGGCTCTCATTAGAGCTAGAGGAGGTCCCACCAAATACTGATGAAGATGAACTTATGTGAGTGATTCAAGGATATTTTCATATCCCTCGTGTCTAACGGTGTTTCCTTTTTTAGTCGCAGCCGAAGAGTATTTTGCGGAGAGACCCGAAGGCAGTTCCTAGTTACACTTTTACTTGGTTTGAGGTGACTAGTGACGTGGCGCACTAACCGAGGAAGAACGAGTGCTTTACGTGTCCTCCGAGACACGAAGACAAGCGAGTTGGCTATTTTTGCGTGAGACTCTAGGCGCGGGCGTATCTCCAACTTGAAATCAAGTCCATAGTTCCGGCTACGCTTGCTCTATAGGTAAACCGCAGTGGAAGTCTGGTGTACACAATGGTGGCGGTTAATGGAAATCACATGGAAGTCAGTAGAAGTTACGTGGAAATCAGTGGAGGTCTTGTCTACAAAATTTTTGCTGTCTTTGACCGCGCCGAGTTTGAAAGCAACTGAAAGTTAAAACTGGGCTGTACCAATTTTTTTCGCTACTGATAGTACAACTCTATCGATTTTATGGAAACATTGTTTTCAATTGTAAACATTTTGTCACAATGAAGAAAAACTCCATCCGAAGTTATGAACTTGATTCTTTCTTTCAAATGGTAACATTTGTTCAAAATCAATTTTAATTGCCAAAATTGCATTCAGAACAGACGAAACCATAAGAAATGATACCAAACACTTAAACAAAAACATTTCCATCCCTTAAGTAAGGGTAGCTATGAATCACACCCCCACTTTGTTGCAAAATGCGTCACCGTATGCGATTGAACGTCAAATAATAAAGTAGCCTCTAGGTCTTCTCGTTCTCAAGTTATCAATTTTCAATTTTTTTAAAACAACCCTTAACAAACATTATCAGAGGGTTTCATATGGTTAATGTTGTAAATCTGATGTGATACAGTGTTATTCCATCTCCAGCTCCAGCAGGCTACATTCTTACTCGGTCCGCAGGGGCTTTAGGCACTGACCGTAGATAATCATTTTAGGGGTGAGTAAAGAAAATGTTTTT
Organism: Anaspis maculata; assembly: GCA_949128115.1. Lineage (NCBI taxonomy): Eukaryota > Metazoa > Arthropoda > Insecta > Coleoptera > Scraptiidae > Anaspis > Anaspis maculata. The sequence goes on from OX421964.1 coordinate 4,761,868, forward strand.
CATGGGACAGTTTTTCAAGTGAAAGTATCAATTGTTGTCAAATTTGCCTCGATAATATGGCCAGTTGTAACGTTAATTGTCGAAAAGTGTAGATTGAGGAAAAAATGGCATTACTTTTTTTTAAACAGAAATAGGGGGATGAATCGAAAACCTTTTCGAGAGAATACATCATTCTTCATATTTTTGGTGTTGGTATCCACAAAAAAAATTTCTTGGCAAAATGGGGGTTAGCGAAACTTTCAAAACTTTTGCATTGCTTTATTTGACACCCTGTAGAAATTTTATTGGGCTTTCTCAATATCCGCAAAACTTGGATCCGATAGCCAAAGAATGAGGCTATCCACCAGTTCAAACAGATCCAAAATCGCGCGAAAGATTCCAAAGCTGTCAAGTTTTGAAAAACTATACAAATATCGACATAGACACTTATTTTGTTGACCACTTTAAGCAGCATTGGATAGTGTCAACAGTATTTGATAAAAAGCTTGAAATTAAACAAGTAGCTACCTAAATATTTAACACTATAGGTGTAACATCTATAGACACAAACTAGTAGTTTACGATGATACGAGTTGGCTGTTACATAAGTGGTTTTCAGACACGAAGCCGAAATTTGCAGAACGAGGGCGCAGCCCGAGTTCTGTAAGAGGCTGAGTGTCGGAAAATATCTTGTGTAACAAGCCACGAGTGTTGTACAACATTTTACGTGTTTGTTCAAGTGCAAATTGTGAAAATGTTGTAGTGTTTGAGGTTCTTTTGACAATCGTCAAATTAAGTACATAAACTGTAAAATCCATATACAGCTTATATAAAAGTCTTTATAGCTTATGTATCAACACAACAAACACGTGAAAGACAATTTACATTCCAATTGCATCCTCGAAGCTATAGGGACATTTAAGCAATCTTTCTTCCTTGCTATTTACTAGAGAGCCTACTGCGAGGGGTCGAATTCTCCGGAATTCAGTGCACATTGTATTCCGGAATCCCGAAAATCTTTCGGAAATCATCGGAATTCCCGGAAATCTTTTGGAAATCACCGAAATTCCCGGAAGTCTTTCGGGAATCATCGGAAATCTGTCGGAAATCACCAGAATTCTTTTGAAATTCACTGAAATTCCCGGAATTCTCTCGGAAATCACAGCACCGGAATCCCCGAAAGTCTTCCGGAAGTCACCGGAGTTTGCCCGGAAATCTTTCGGAAATCAACGGAATTCACAGAAATCTTTCGGAAATCACATCATCGGAGTTTCCGGAAATCTCTCGGAAATCACCGGAATTCCCGGAAGTCTCCAGGAAATCCCAAGAATTCTTCTGGAAATCATCGGAATTCCCGGAAATCTTCCAGAAATCACCGGAATTCCCGGAAGTCACCGGAAATCCTCGTAATTCCGGAAGTCGGAATTCTTGTGTACATTTTTTTCTCGGGAAATCAACCCCTCGGCCTACTGCCTGCTTTATAGCGACTCATCCAGACACTTGAACAAAAATCATTGTTTGCCTCTTTAACCTTTTTGAAGTTTTTCCTTGTTTTTCTCATCGCACCTTCATTTTGCATCCTGCCGATCTAGTTTTTCATCATCTTCTTTTTTCTTTTTAGTAGCTTGCTAATCTTCTGCTTTCCTCTCTCCATTTATCCAGCCTTTCTTTTGATCTATTCTGCAGCCACTTCACTTTTCCCTCCTATCATCCTCGTACATTCTTTCTTGAACCACTATTGTCTGGGCTTTTTCCATTGTTCCCAGTAGTTTTCATTGAACCCTATAGCTTGTTCTACGTTTTGCTGTTCGCAGTTTGTAGTTTTCATCTTTTGTTCTTCCTCCTTTTTTTACTTGTTCCGAGTATCTTCCTTGATCAACTCTTCCACATCTCACAATTTGATCCTTTCGTTCGTTGCTCTCCACAAATTTTGCAGCTTTTATTCTTGCACGTGATCTCACCATAAAAATGATCCGTTTCATGTTTGGCTCTCTAATGGCTCTCATCTCCAAAATACCAGAAAAGTTTCCCCCTTAAATGAGTATATCATGGTCCATTCGAATAACTGGATAGTAAGTAACTTAATTTAGGATATTAGGTACCAAAATTGTAACATGCATGTCTTGTTCACGGATCTTGTAGTAGGATTAGGACCGTCTGATTCGGCCTCCAGGTTGTACCTAGACCAAGAACCACTGGTGAAACGGAATCTCTTCAAAATCAGCCCTGGGCCGTAAGCTCGGTCTTAAGTACAGTCGTGAGGTTGTCTCTTGAAGTGGAGTTTGTTCAGACTGTTTCCATATTCTGGTGACTAGACATTGCCGATTCGATAATCAGCTGCTGCTGTAAACAATAATCTCACGACAGTACCTATAGTCACCAATCAGGTCTTGGAGAGGTAAGAGAGTATTGCTGAGCCTTTTTTGCGGGGTTGCTAAGAATTTATAATGAACCCGATAAAACAAAAATTAACTTGTCTTGGTCTTGGGATTTTTCAAAAAATGAACACTATGCCCAGAACAAATTCTCCCATATAATCAAATGTGCGGGATCCGTTCAGTATAATGCGCGCCACCAACTATTCGATGTTCATGAAGATTGAAACAAAAATTAAGCCTGGATATATAATTAGGTCCATCCTCGCAACTCTTTCTCATCAAAAATTGTTTCATGAAATATTTTATATTTTAAATGACCCTCAATTTTTTTGCTACAGTTTAGATACCGGGTGATCATTTGAAAACTATCGACCTGCGATAACTTCCGATTCCTAGTGTCGATGTTTTCAAGCAAAAACGGGTCTACTTGTATATTATTGAGGGGAAATCTGAGACATACATTGGCAGACTGTTATCTTCAGCCCCCTACCTCCCACCCACCCCAACTCCTATATCCCATACACTTTCTATTTTCAGTAGAATGACTTTTTGGAGCAAAAATCAATTGACAAGCTGGGGTGCTGGGAGAATACGGCCGATGGCCGCTGATTGTTTGGCTCCAAAACTTTGCAGGTGCCATCAGCCGTAGCTGTAGCCCCCCCAGCTTGTCACTTCATTTTTGCCCCGAAAAGTCATTCTACTGAAAATAAAAAGTGTATGGGATATAAATCTGGAATGATAATACCTACTTTGTGATTGTGACACATCAAATTTAAGGGCAGGGAATTAAGTTCTCTTCCTGAACAAAAATACTTTCAAAAACGCCCCCTTTTCTCCTAAAATACTCCGAATGTTCAACTCAATGGGGAAGAGGTTCAAAATTTTGGCGAAATTGTTTCCAGAAAAAGTATCACAAAGTAGGTAGTGTCTTCCAAAATTTCCAGTTTGGGGTGGGGGAGAGCAAAGGGGTGAAGTTGGATGTCATTTTTCCCACCGAAAATTTTTTTCTCCAATTCTATCTAAACTGCTCAACATTTGAAATGTTGATATCGAAAATGTTGCTTTTTTCAAAAGGGTGTAACTTTGGATTGTCTCAACCGATTCCGATATTGTCTTCACGGTAGCTTAGATACATCTTTCAGTAATCTACTCTGTTGGCAAAAATTTTCAATTCGTTCAATTACATTTGTTACAGGGTGGAATGTAAAGCATCGCAAAATTGTGCTTAGTTCAACAGATCCTCGTTTCTCTGAACATTTTTTTTTCAATTTTTCAGATCAGAAGTTCAACAATGATAATATGATTTTTTTTTCTAAAAGTTGCATTTTAGAGATATTGAAAAAAATAAGCAATTGAGGCTATATTTTTGAAACATATTTAAACTAAAATTCTAGAGTGTGTTTCTGAACCAAAAAAAACATCTACATATCCAATTTGAGGTCCGTACCTCGGTCCGTACGTGAAAAATTCCGATATTGATACAAAGCGATAAGTGCGCCCTCTAATGGCGGATTCCAACCAAAATCACACAAGTATGCGCCTATACCATGGCCGCATACCAAATTTCAGCTCAATTGGAAAAACCGTTTGGGAGTTATCATGGACGATTATACAGAATGTCCCAAAATTAATGCAACAAAATTCACAGGATGGTAGACAATTGGAAAGTAAGGAGACTCCCTAAATGAAACTACTCTAGCAAACGTAATGACGGAGATACAGGCCTTCAAAGTTGGTTTTTCAAAACAGTTCATTTTTCATTTCTTCTGAACCGGTGAGCCGATTTCATTCGAACAATGATAACGCATTTTATCAAACATTTTCAGGGGCGAAGGTAATAGGGGGTACCCTCCCCCTTTTTTCCCTATTTTTCACACCCTTGAATATTTTTCAAAATTGTTGCAATTTTTGAATTCTACGTTTAATTTAGAGAAAAAAGTTACTCTTGCAAAACTTTGATTAAAGGCTTCATTTTCAAGATATTTGGGTTTGAAACTTCGGAGAACATCTCAAAAACACCACTTTCAAGGCCTTGAAAATTAAAATTCAAGAAAACTCAAGATTCCTCAACTGAAATAAGCTTCCTAGGTGTTTCAAGTAATTAAACTGCCATTTTTGCTAAGAAACATGGAGCTTCTCAGAAAAAAAAATTGGGCCCCGAAAAGCGGCGATTTTGAGATGTTCTCCGAAGTTTCAAACCCAAATATCTCGAAAATGAAGCCTTCAATCAAAATTTTGCAGGAGTGACTTTTTTCTCTAAATAGAACGTAAAATTCAAAAATTGTAACAATTTCTGAAAATATTTCAGGAGGTGAAAAATAGGGGGAAAAAGGGTGAGGTCTTCATCTATGCCCCTAAAAATGTTTGATGAAATGCGTTATCATTGTTCGATAGAGACCCATGTATTTCAGTAAACTTTGATTCAAGTTTGAATAAAATCGGCTCAACGGTTCAAAAGTTATGCAGGAGAAACTGTTTTAAAAAACCAACTTTGAAGGCCTGTATCTCCGTTATTACGTTTGCGAGAGTATTTTTATTGAAGAAGTCTCCTTATTTTTTAATTTTCTACCTCCCTGTGATTTTGTTGCAATTATTTACAGGGAGGTAGACAATTGGAAAGTAAGGGGACCCCCCAATGAAAATACTCTCGCAAACGTAATAACGGAGATACAGGCCTTCAAAGTTGGTTTTTTAAAACAGTTTTTTTTTTCCATAACTTTTAAACCGTTGAGCCGATTTCATCAAAATTTGAACCAGGATTTACTAGAATAGGTCTCTATCGAACAATGATAACGCATTTCATCAAACATTCTCAGGGACGAAGATAATAGGGGGTACCTTCCCCCTTTTTCCCCTCTTCTTCACAACGTTGGATATTTTTGGAAATGGTTGCAATTTTTGAATTTCACGTTCAATTTAGAGAAAAAAGCTACTCCTGCAAAATTTTGATCAAAGGCTTTATTTTTGAGATATTTGGGTTTGAAACTTCGGAGAACATCTCGAACACATCACTTTCAAGGCCTTAAAAATTAAAATTCAAGAAAACTCAAGATTCCACAACTGAAATAAGTTTTCTAGGTGTTTCAAGTTGATAAACTGAAATTTTTGCTAAAAAACATGAAAATGATGATTTCCAGAAAAAAAAATTGGGCCCTGGAAAATGGCGATTTTGAGATGTTCTCCGAAGTTTCGAACCCAAATATCTTGAAAATGAAGTCTTTATTTAATATTTCGCAAGAGTGACTTTTTTCTCTACATCGAACGTGAAATTCAAAAATTGCAACCATTTCCCAAAATATTCAAGGGGGTGAAAAAGAGGGGGAAAGGGGGAAGGTACCCCCTATTATCTTTGCCCCTGAAAATTTTTGATAAAATGTATTATCATTGTTCGGTAGGGACCTATATTAGTAAACTTTGATTTAAGTTTGAATAAAATCGGCTCAACGGTTCAAAAGTTATGCAAAAAAACTGTTTTGAAAAACCAACTTTGAAGGCCTGTATTTCTGTTGTTACGTTTGCGAGAGTATTTTTATTGAGGAAGTCCCCTTATTATTCAATTGTCTACTTTCCTGTGAATTTTGTTGCATGAATTTCGGGACACCTGTACAGAGTTAGACACACAGACAGGCAGACAGACCGACTTTGATCTGAAAATTGTCTAAATTAATCGATTGGAAGGACGTTAAAAAAGAGTTATTCTTCGAAATCCGAAAACAATTTTTTTGCGCGTTCACAATATTTTCCTTTCTATTCAAGAACGCGAACCGAAAAAGTAGAATGACGGTTTCTGAGGGCGCAGCAGTTTTAAACAGTTCAACCAACAAGCATGTAAAATTACAGGTTTCAATCATCAAAAATGCGTTGTTATTGCCAACCAAAATGACTAAAATGCAACTTTTACACAAAAAAAATCATGTCATTATTGTTGGACTTCTGATCTGGAAAATTCCAAAACAATTTCGAGATAGGACATCAGGCTTCATGATTATATCGTTAGAATTTAAAAAAAAGAAAAGTTTACAAAAATGGGGATCTATATTGAACTGAGCACAATTTTGCAATGCTTCACATTCCACCCTGTAACGAATTTAATTGGGATAAGTAAAAAAATCTCGCAACCCAGTAGGTAGACTGCTGAAAAATGTATCTAAACAACCGTGAAAACAAAATTAGAGTCGGTTAGGACAATCCAAGGTTATGTTGTACCGTTTTGAAAAAGGGCGAAATTCTCGATACCGACATTTCAAATGTTGAGCAGCTTAGTATGACGTTTAGCAAATTGGAGAGAATTGAGGGGCCAAGAATATAGAATGGGACACTCATACCCGATTGCACAAAGGTGGTACCAAATTTTAGTTTGGTACTAAACACGAGATCAAATTTTTATATGGAACAAAATGCAAACCGAGTTACTTCAAGGGGAGATTAGGATGGGAATACAAAATAATATGGCCCAAGTGATTATTTGGATACCAAAACACAGGTGAGACAGCCTTTATTTGGTTTGTTCAAACACATCTTACCAGACTGTAAGATTTCTTCTCATTTGATACCACCTTTGTGCAACTGGACATGAAGGAATTTCAGGAAGAATTCGAGGTTGAAGAATTCAAAACTATTTTTTCAAAAAAAGAATTTATTTTTCTTACATTTGATGAATCGCAAGGGAAGTGATTTCAATTGAAATTTTGAAGTTTGGGTGGGTGGGAGCGAGGGAGCTGGAGATAGAAATCGCTCAATGTATGTTCCAGATGTCGTCTTCGATTTGAAATTCGACCTGTTTTTGTTCGAAAAAATCGAGGAAAAAATATACACTTTAAATTGGGAGTTACTGTAGGTGGATAGTTTCCAAATGAACATCAGGTATACATATACTTATATGATACCTACCGTATCCTTTGTTATACAATTGAACTAGAATAAAACAAAAAATAAAAAACAATAAAAGATAAATATAATACCAAGTATAATACTTAGGTAATTGTTCTAACCAACTTTTTATTCTATTTTCTAGGAAAAGACTATTCAGTCCCGGAAAAAGTGTTACGGGATTTTGGTAAGTCATTTTCATACAGAGTGTCTCCTAGTTAGGCGTTAATACTTTGCCAGGCGATTCTAAGATCAAAAGTAATAAGAAAAGTTCCCATGGAAACGAGCATGGAAATTATGCCAAGAGATGCTCTACTCGTATAAAGGCGCTACAACATTCTGGATGTTGCCCGTAAAGCTTTTATCAATCAACTCCGGAACAAGTAACGACAGAATGGTAAAATTGGGCACATACCTACAGTACCTACACTAAGATTTTCATGCTCAATATGATGGAGTGAAAACTATTTCACAATTATTACCCGGAGTGGGGTAACTTGGGAAGATGAGGAGTGAACATGTACCATCTTGTGTGTACTTTTTTCAGAATTTTATGCAAAATTATTGAATATTTCAATCCAATTCAATACATTGAGTATGTATAATGACGTCGCACCACGTCACACAATATCAGTGTGTTTTACGAGAAAAAAAGCTGCTCTTGTTGAAACGTTCATAATAGCTTGCACCGTTTTTGAGTGAATTTTTTTTTCAAATGCTCTTGCAGTTTGACAAAATCAATTTGTAAACGGCCGATTTTTTTTTGTCCAAAATTAATTCTGAGTTTTAATCCATCTGCATATTCTACGGCTTAAACGATGAGCTAAATCCCCTTGATCATGGGTCGGATAAAGCTCCATTATAAGGAAGCTACAGTCTACAACAAGATAGGGAAAAGGTCACCTCATGGTTTTAGTGCAAATAAATGTCAAAACGATTTTACATGAAAACGGTCAAGCTATTTAGTACTAGCGGTCCTGACCCTTCTCTTGCAGTTTTGTCGTATTATTTTTTAATAAAAATCTGACCAATGTGATAGATGTTTTGGCCTGGCCTTTTTTTTGTATGATACTTATGGTTCAAGTTATCTCGTCAAGAAAAAACTGGAGCATATCTCAGAAAAACCTTTTGTTATCAACTGTACCTCTCAAGTGCTAGGCATCATTTTTTATACCATATTTCGTTTTTATATTTCCAGTTCATGCGTATTCCACCAAGAAGAAAAAATCCGACACCCCGAGTGAGTTTTATTTTTATTGTGCACCTACCTACTTATTTTGTTTCTTCGTGCTCTTGGCCTTGGATTCGGGTCCATTAGTCTGCTCACCTAAATTGATGTGATGTTAAAAAACAATGAAACGGCCAATCTCAGGAATTGTGAAACACACGAACTGTTTGTCATTTAGGGAGATAATAATAATAATAATTTGATAATGAAATTTATTAGTTTCGTTCATACAAAATATATAAGAAAATGTACAGGGTGATTCAAAAGTGTCAGACCACCTTGAAGGGGCGTAATATAGAGGTGTAGTAGAGTGCTGGGAAGTTGTTGAAAACATTTTGTCTTCTAATTCTGAAGTTATGGGAGAACAGCCGTTGGTCCTTCGATCGCTTATATTTTCGTTGTTTCAAAAGATTACAGTAAACTGTTCATGGGAGAACAATGAGTACCAAAAATCAACCTCTAAATCTGCATGAAATGTCTGTTTTGTATACAGGATGAGTCATGAATCCTGGAAATTATTTTTTTCTAAAAGTGTCTGCAAACAGTCACATTGAATCCATAACCTATGTAGAGCACAAAAAACTATAAAACAACTCATTTTGATGAAATTCTGTTGCTTCTGGTTTTTTAGCAAAACTAAATTTTTGTAGTTAATGATTCGCCCTGTTTGAAAAACAGAAATTCAATACAGATTCAGAGGTTGATTTCTTGTACTCATTATTTTTCCATAAACAGTTTACTAGATTCTTTTGGAACAAAAAAAAATTGAAACACTTGAAGTTCAACTTTTGTCCCTCCATAACTTCAAAATTAAAAGACAAAGAATTTTTTTCAACAACTTCCCAGTACTCTACCACACCTCCATATCACGCACCGTCAAATTGGTCCGATACTTCTGAATCATCCTGTGTATATGAAACATAAAATAACCTTGGATGGTTATATAACGTGTCAGTAAATAGCTATATACTCGGGTATATACATAGCGTTCAATTCAATATCACATTATTTTTCAAGTTGTTGAAATTCTTGTACAGATAAAATGCAAATCACAGTACATTCAATCATCTGAACTCAATCGTGAAAGAACATCAAGAAAAAATCTAGTAATAGCCTGTAGGCTCATCGTTTCCTCGTCTGACAGGTACTCGCTCAAAGTGTAGTATGCTCTCCTGAGGAGAAAGCTTTTGAGCCTTTTTGGAAGAACTCTGAGAGGCAACTCCCTGAAAGCCACCGGAAGCTTATTATATGTTTCTATTGATCGGAATCGAACGTTCTTTTGTATATCGCCATATCGGTGTTACGCGATTCTGTTTTTATTTTGCGAAATCATTTTCACCAAAACTATAACTAAATAATTTTACGTACCTAGGTACATTCATTATTGTTTTCTCCAAAATTCAAAATTCAAATCCGATATATTTATGGTATCCTTTGCCAGAGGGCAAACCAAGATTGTTTGGTAAGATGTTCGACTTTGTTGAATAAATATATATATATATATATATACCTATAATCTAAAGTTACATAGAAAATTTAAAAAATTTGGTTGAACTTGTTTTTTGGGGAGGTCATTTCTTTTAAAACTCGAATATCGGCCTAGTATTAGGTATTTTGAGTAATGGTGGGCCAAATTTGATTTCTTTTTGTCAAATGAACGTGAGTTCAGGTCCAGTGTCATGAGATTTTTGTGAATTTTTTCACAATTTGCCTTCGAAAATAATTCAAGGGCGGCATTTCCAACTGTTTTTTCTTTGAACGTGAGTTGCATGTGAACCAGTGGAGTAAAAGAATTAAAAAAAATGTAGTTTGAAATTAAATTGAATAGTGCAGGAGCTGACCGCAAAAATTTGGGTCAATCGCTTTCATGGAAAATCCCTGTTCCAATCGATAGTGAGCAATAAAATGGTGTCATTTGTTCATAGAAGCGATAGGCGTAGAATTTTTAATCGATATAATCATCTTTGACACCGACAGCCACCCTTATCAAATCAGGGGATCGAAGGTGGCAGCCGGGTATTGCAAGGTCGAATTTATTGCCCACTATCACTGCTTCACTTGAAGCAGAAATTTTTTATGAATGCGATCGACCCAGATTTTTGCAATGGACTCTTGAACCATAACCTTTCAATGTTCAACAAGATAAAATAATTTCCTAACAATCGCTTTATCCAATTTTCTAGAACAGGGTTTCAAGAAAATACCGGAGAAGTTATTAGAGGAGTTCGGTAAGTAATTTTCATACAAAATGTCTTATAATTAGGCGTCAGTACTTTGTCAGCCGATTCTACGATCAAAAATAAGGAAAAAGTTCCCAAGGACATTATGCCGAATAATTAAACACTTCTAGAGGAGGCTACAGCCCCTAATTGTGTGCTTCTGAAGACGGCTTTTTCATCGCCTCCGGAACTATTCACAGTAAAACAGCGGCGTAGATATCGATGAGCAGAGCAAAGCAGTGCCTCAGAGTCCCAGAGCTCCAGAGCTCAAGGGTGCCCTCCGGGGTCGATAACCCTGCGATTTCTTCCACAAAATTTGAAAAAAGATTTGTTATAAAGTAATCTTTTTACAAAATGAACTTTTTGGGGGCCCTCGAAACAGTTTGCCTCAAGCCTCAAGGCCCTTGAACACCTAGCTACGCCACTGCGAAAAAATGATGTTAGCTCAGGTTAGTATATGTATACGCAAAGCTGGGCACCAAATCGTTGGTTCGTTGATCGTTAATCGACGAAGTTAACTTTTTCCTCAACGATTCAAGAAATTTGAGATTCAACTTGTAAAATCATTAACGAACCAAGCAACTTCCATCAACTCAAGTCCGTTAAAGTCAACTTGTAGGTATAGCCATACTTATCTGTCTCCAAAACCCGAAATAGGAATTGTTTGAAAGAATAAAGTGAAGTTTTCAACTGTAAAACATTTAAAAGATACTTTATCGAGCACCACAGACATTTTTAAAATAGGGCAATTTTTTCTCGAAATATCCTCATTTCAACCGAGGCAAAATTTTGGGATGATCCACTCCAGTTTTGGCCCAGTTGAGTTTAGTACTGAGTGATTATTTGAAAACTATCCACCTGCAATAACTCCCGATTCCCAGAGAAAATGTGTTCGAGTAAAAACAGGTTGATTTTTATATCGAGGGGGGCATCTAAAACATACATTGGCGAATCTCTATCTTCACCCTTCTCGCCCCATCCACCTCAACTTTGGAATTTCGAATGACACCACCTGTATTGCAATACATCAAATTAAACAGAAATCAATTCTCTTCCTTGAAAAATATTTTTACAATATTCAATCCCCACCCCCTTTTTCCCAAATTGTCCAATTTAAAATTCTTGACCTCTCAATTCTTTCCACTGCCGTCAACGTCGTCCTGCACAGCATCGAAAGAAAAAAATTTATATGGAAAATGTGCCACCCAAAAACACCCCTTCGCTCCCCTCACCCCACTTCAAAAATCTAAAATAACAAAATCCACTTTGTGATACACCAAATTGAAGGAAATTGAAATGTCTTCCTGAAAAAATGTTTTTCGAAATTTTTAAAACCTTCTATTATTCCTTTCCTAAAATACTCCAAATGTTCAATTTAAGGGGGAGGGGTTGGAAATTCAAAACAAATTGTTTTTAGAAAGAGAATCAATTTTTTCTTTAATCTGATGTATCACAAAGTAGGTGGTCTTTTGTTAAATTTTCAAGTTAAGGTGGGGGAGAGGAATGGGGTGAATTTGGGTAGCACTTTTCTGACAAAAATCTTCTTCATCGATGCTATCTAGGATAATGCTGACTAAACTAAGGAGAGCTTAGGGGTCCAGAATAATCATTGGGGCACTCAGAGAATTCTTAGGGACAAAGGGGGGGGGGGATCAGGGTAGATAGATGGTATCATTTGAAATTTAAATGTTGGGGTGAATGGAGGAGCGGAGGCTGAGGATAGAAATTTGCCAATGTATGTTTCAATCAGGAGTTATTGCGAGTGGATAGTTCTCAAATGATCACCCGGTATATGGCTGGTGTAGGTATTATAGTTTCGTCGCTTTCAAGGTGGTGTTCGGGTGGTTTTGGATATGATTATTTGGTTTACAAAATGAAAAGTTAACGTTAACGGTTCAACAATAACTCTCGTTACATTTTATTTATTTGAATCAGTTATACTGAATAACGAATAACGAAGTGTACTTTCTTGTTAACGATTCAAACTTCAAAGTTTAACGAAGTTAACTTTTCAGTGAGGACGGGGTTGAATTGGTGAAGTAAGCGTTGCGGAATCAATCCTTGTGGGTTTATTCCTTGACAGAATCTCACCATTTAGGTCTGTTTCGAAAGCTACAAGAATGTACCTACTTTGCTTTGAGCTCATTGGCATTTCCAAAATCAAAAAAAAATCGTATCATATTTTTTTTATTATTATTTTCCAGTTCTCCTCGATAAAATTGCCGATGTACAAGGTGAGTTCTGTTTTTTTTTAATATCTGCTTATTTTCTGTGGCAATAGCACACATCAACCTACAAAGTGTCGCAATAATGAATAAATCGTCGTCATGTCTGCCACGAGATTTTCATCGTAGCATCCTTGCTCCAATGTCTTCGAGGATAATTCAATCTCACTATATTTGTTGCAAATAATATATATAATTAGAGTTTTTATTGCTTTGGATGTACAGGGTGTTCACGATAAAATTCACCCCCCTCCAGTAAATTCCCCTTCAAGATATTTCGGAAGAGCTGAAAACTTTTTCCTCACGATTTTTCCCAGGGACCTTGAATCGATCCTCTGAAAGTTTCTAATTGGTAACGTATTCAGGGTGTGATATACCGTCCGTTTTTTTTTTCTAGGCCCCAGCGCGTAGCGCCTTTATTATGGGTTCCACACCCAACATATTATATACCGGGTGGGCCAAAAAAAATTGCACTAAAATTATTCCCTTGTAAAATTTTTATTTTTCTTCCGATTTCGACGATTTTAGTATCAATGGATAGCCAAAAGAATAGGCTTCAAACCCCGAAAATTAAAATGGCCGCATCTCCATAATCCAAGATGGCGGACGCAGTTAAAAATAGGTCAACTGTAGAGCTCGTTTTTTTTTTATTGGGAATTGTGACAATAAGAAAGCCGATGGTACATACCAATAGAATGGACTATTGGCAACATTTTAAGACCAAAATAAAAAAAAATAATCGGCCGACGGGATGCAAAGAAATTGCGAATTGAAAAACGGCCTGCTTGGCGTTTTCAAAGCGCGAGCAGTGAGAACATCATTTCGGTATTCGCACTGCTAGATTTTTGTTTATAGTCCGATATTATGGTATCGGATGTCACTGGATGGCCAATGAAATGGGCTTCAAACGCCGATATCCAAATAGGCCGCTATTCTAAAATCCAAGATGGCGGATGCAGTTTAAAATAAGTAAAGTGAAGAGCTCGTGTTTCTTTTATTGAGAATTGTGAAAACAAAAAAGCCAATGGTACATGTCACTGACATAGGCTATTGGCAACATTTCAAGACCAAAATAAAAGAAATCGGCCGACGGGTTGCAAAGAAATAGCAAATTTAAAAAAAGGCCCGATTGGCGTTTCCAAGCGGGAGCAGTGAGAACATCATTTCGGTATTTGCACTGCTAGATTTCTGTTTTTAGTCCGATATTATGGTATTGGATGTCACTGGATGGGCAATGAAATGGAGTTTAAACGCCAAGATCCAAAATGGCCGCATTTCCAGAATCCAAGATGACGGACGCAATTGAAAATAGGTCAACTGTGGAACTCGTTTTTTTTTTTAATGGGAATTGTGAAAATAAGGAAGCCAATGGTACATACGAATAGAATAGGCTATTTGCAACATTTTAAGACCAAAATAAAAAAATCGACCCACGGGTTGCAAAGAAATAGCAAATTGAAAAACGGCCTGCTTGGCATTTTTGTTATTCTCCGTACCGATGATCGAGAGATGCCTGGATAAAATATTTTCATTGTGAATATTCAAATACTTGATATGACTGATGGGTAAGTTGATTTCTCCGTATCAATCTGCTGAAAAATCAGGTACGTACCTGTGATATTTGCCACTTGCCTTGTGGTCTAACTGGTTTCAGGCCTATTTTCCGGACTACGAATTAGTTCTCTTCCTCTTCAGCGTTTTTCTTGGGAACAATAACATCAAAATGTTTCCAGAGCCCACTTGCAACTTGAACGTTATTGTTTCCAAGGAAATCTCTGAATAGGTCTTGGAACTAATTTCCAAAATAAGTCCGAAAAATAGACCTGGAACCAGTAAGACTACAAGGCAGGTGGCAAATATCGCTGGTACGTACTTGGTACTTGATCAATTTTCGTATAAGAACATTCAAGATTTGGATGTTTCGATAGTTCTGCGTCAGCTTGGCTTGTGTATTGTAGGAAATATGTTCCTGATCTGGACAGAATAACTCACCAACCAGTGTATCCCTTTAGGATGGTGTACCTGCCCATACAGCAGCTACAACTGTTGACTACCTGAGAAATGGTGGCACAAATTTCACTGAGTCAAAAAGCTAGCCACCTTGTAGCCCGGAACTTATTGCCTTAAATTACCTCATGTGGTTTTTTTTTATTCAGCGCTCACATAACAATAAACGTAATCAGTTCAGAGACATTGAGGAGCTGCGAGATTAAGTATTCCAGTATTGAGAAGAATTTCCCGGAATTCCAATTTTGAGTGGTGGTTCTAATTCTCCATTCTCCTTCCGATTTTTTCATTATTGTCATAAAATGTTGCCGAGAGATGTATCATTGGATTTCTTATTTCTACAATTCCCAATTTAAAAAAAAAACGATCTCTTCAGCTGACCTATTTTCAACTGCATCCGCTATCTTGGATTTTCGAATAGCAGTCATTTTGAGCTCCGGTGTTTGAAGCCTATTTCACTGGCTATCCAGTGACATCCAACACGATAATATCGGAATGGAAACAGAAATCCAGCAGTGTAAATACCGAAATGATGTTCTCACTGCTACCGCTTTGAAAACGCCAATCAGGCCTTTCTTTGAATTTGCTATTTCTTTGCAACCCGTCGGCCGATTTCTTTCATTATCTTGAAATGTTGCCTATAGCCTATTTTAGTAACATGTACCATTGGCTTTCTTGTTTTTACAATTCCTTATAAAAAAACACGAGCTCTTCAGTTTACCTATTTTAAACTGCATCCGCCATCTTGGATTTTGGCATAGCGGCCATTTTGGATATTTGCGTTTGAAGCCCATTTCATTAGCCATCCAGTGACATCCGATACCATAATATCGGACTATAAACAAAAATCTAGCAGTGCGAATACCGAAATGATGTTCTCACTGCTCGCGCTTTGAAAACGCTAAGCAGGCCGTTTTTCAATTCGCAATTTCTTTGCATCTCGTCGGCCGATTTTTTTCATTTTGGTCTTAAAATGTTGCCAATAGCCTATTCTATCGGTATGTACCATCGGCTTTCTTATTGTCATAATTCCCAATAAAAAAAAACGAGCTCTACAGTTGACCTATTTTTAACTGCGTCCGCCATCTTGGATTCTGGAGATGCGGCCATTTTGATTTTTGGAGTTTGAAGCCTATTCTTTTGGCTATCCATTGATACTAAGATCGTCGAAATCGGAAGGGAAATAAAAATTTTACAAGGGAATACTTTTAGTGCAATTTTTTTTGGCCCACCCGGTATTTTTGAAATCAGAAGAACAACATCTTTCGATTGATGGTATGTCAAATTATTTTTGACAGATGTCATTTTTTGACAATTGACAGAATAGTACTTGTGATACATCATTTTGAAGCCCATTGAGTTCTGAGGAAAACTGTGTCTTCATTTTTGGAATAAGATGTCTTTCACAGCTTCTAGAGGTCTTCAAATAGGAAAAATTGTTGAAATTCAGAAATACTCAATAAGTACGGAAGTAGGCAAAACAGAAAACAGGTATTTTTAATAGTTACTAATGATAATAATCAATAAATAATCACAATGAAACGAAAAATGTCCTGAAGAAGTTACTCGAAATGACCGTCTCCTTGTCCCTTGAATGAGAGATTCAACGACCGGTGAAATGGAACTGCCAGCTCAACGCGATAGTATCCGAGGTGGCCAGGTATGACTCTCTCGATTTTTTTTTATGAGCCTATCTGAAAGATAAAGTGTTCTCCCACTAATTTGGACGATTTAAAATAAGAATATCATTATCATGCAGTTGATAATGAAAATACTTATTAATTATATTGAGTAGGTATTTCTGAATTTTAACAATTTTTCCTATTTAAAGACCTCCAGACGCTGTAAAAGACATATCCTATTCTAGAAATAAAAACACAGTTCTCCTAAGAATTTTATGGGCTTCAAAATGGTGTGTCACAAGTACTGTTCTGTCAATTGTCAAAAAATGACATCTGTCAAAAATAATTTGACCTACCATCAATCGAAAGATTTTGTTTTTCTGATTTCAAAAATATATAATATGTTGGGTGTAAAACCCATAATAAAGGCGCTGTAAGCTGGGGCCTAGAAAAAAAAACGGACGGTATAACTTTTTTATTTTAAATGCAACACCCTATATTTTATTTCGTTATTTGGTGGAGTCTTTTTTTCTAATTACAAATATATACCGTCCGTTTTTTATTTTAGGCCCCAGCCCGTAGCATCTTTATTATGGATTTCACACCCGATATATTATATATTTTTGAAATCAGAAAAACAAGATCTTTCCAGTGATGATATGTCAAATTATTTTTGACAGATGTCATTTTTTGACAAATGACAGAATAGTACTTGTGATACATCATTTCAAAGCCTATGGAAGTCTGAGGAGAACTATGTTTTTATTTTTAAAATAGGGTGTCTTGTACAGCTTCTGGGGGTCTTTCAATAGGTCGTATCGACGTGACGTCACGCTCCTGAAAATCGGCCATTTTGTAGAGGCTAATCAAACTGACTTTTATCACATCAACTAGTGTCATAAAGTTCATGTTTTCAATGACCCAGAAGATGGTAGTTTGCTCTGTTCGCTGTGTATATGGCTGTTCGGCCACCTACTCCCGCATGGGAGCATCGGTTTTCACTGTTTTGGACTACCCTGGAGTGTTGATATCCCGTGAAGATCGAGCGCAGGAATGATCTGAACAACGGAAATCCTGATGGCTTTATCGAGCAAGTCGAAGAAATTATCTCAACAGAAAGTTCACAAGAGACTTGAAAGCTTGCAGAGAACACTTCTTGCGTGCGGTAGGTCGTGTGCTTCTTCTGCTTAATGGGCTATTAGTTGCTTGACTGAGAACGTTTCTGTACCCAACACAAGAGGCCTACAAGGGCCTCCCGCGTTGTGTTTTTGCATCATATCCAATGTGTAGTCGAGATTTTGATTCACCAGCTCAAATGGGTCACACTACAAACACAGCACCGCAAGTTTCTACTCGCGGCTGGGCAAATCATCGTCAGCAAGCGTCTTGCTGTAATTGCTTGACAACTTCGCCATGTCAGTCTTGATGTAGGTATGTGACAAATCTAAATCTCAGTCAGCTGTTTTTGATTAGCTCCTACAAAATGGCCGCCTCGTCGATACGACCTATAGGAAAAAATATCAATTTCAGAAATAGCCACTCAATAAGTAATAAGTATTTTTAAAATTAACTAATGGTGATAATCTGATTTTTAAATTGTACAAATTATTGGAAAACTTTATGAACACCTTATCTTTCGAGTAGGCTCATCAAAACTCGAGGGGGGTCATTTCTGGCAAGCTCGGATGTCATCGTGTTGGGCCGGTGGTAGTTCCAATTCACTGATCGTCGAATCTTTCATTCAAGGAACAAGGAGGCGGTCATTCGAGCAACTTCTTTTGGACATTTCTTGTTTTATTGTGATTAATTATTCATTATTATTATTAGTTCACATTGAAAATAGGTACCTGCTTTATCCATTTACTCATTATGTATTTTTGAAATTCTACATTTTTTCCTATTGAAAGACCCCTAGAAGCTGTAAAAGACACCCTATTACAAAAATAAAACACAGTTCTCCTCAGAATTTTATGGGCTTTAAAATGATGTATCACAAGTAATATTCTGTCATTTGTTGAAAAATGACATCTGTCAAAAATAATTTGACATATCATCAATCGAAAGATCTTGTTTTTGTGATTCCAAAAATATATAATATAGTGGGTGTGAAACCCATAATTAAGATGCTACAGGCTGGGGCCTAAAATGAAAAACGGACGGTATATGACACTTATGACTTATTTTGACAAGTAAGTTGTCGGAAAAATAATAAAATAGGCAGTCAAATAATTTTGTTTGTTCACTTGAACAAAAGTTATTGTCGCAGCATTTTGTCTGCAGAATTCAACTCTGCATGGATGAATGGTCTAATGTGTTGCTGATACAGGGTGTCGCGTAATTTTTGATTTATAATTCATTTGACTACCTATTTTATTATATTTTTGACAGGTTCCTCCTCAAAATATATCATAAATGTTATATATCCTTGTAATCAGAAAAAAAGGCTTCATCAAATGACGTAATAAAATATAGGGTGTTGCATTCGAAATAAAAAAGTTACATATCACACCCTGTATACGGTACCAATTGAAAACTTTTATAAATAATAAATAATAAATAAATCTTTATTTCTCTTAGGACTGTAGGTACAGCATGAGAATTGTCACACAATATGATTTGGCCAGAGATATAGAGAATATAGAGTAAAACGTCAACAAATCACAATATATAAAAATTACACTCAAATATCACAGATACACTGGCTAATTTATCATCTAATGTCGTACAATCAAGATATTCTTGGATTGAGTAAAAATTATGAGCTACAAGCAATGATTTAATTTGGTTTTTAAATACAGATAGGTTTTCAACTTTTTTAATCGCTAGTGGTAGCTTATTATACAGTTTTATTGGCATTACAAATGGTCCTTTTGCAGAGCTGCTCAATCGATGCATAGGAATATCAAGGTTTAGTTTTTGTCTTAAGTGATAATTAGGATTGTTATCTCTGCCGGAGGTGTAATTGTTTCTGTTTTTACGAACATATAAAACACAGCTTAATATATACATGGACGGCACAGTTAAAATGTTTAGTTTTGCAAATAAGAGTTTGCAAGAAGAACTTTGATTTGAAAAGCACATAGTCCGTACTATTTTTTTCTGCGTCAGGAACAAATCACCCAACTCACTACCGCCGCCCCAACAAATTATCCCGTAACTCAAAATGGAATGGACGTAAGCGTAATAGTACGTTTTTAAAACAAAAGTGTCAACCTTGTCCTGTAATTGCCAAAGGACGTACTGGGAAACTTTTAGCTTGCGAATTGTCTCGTTAATATGACCCGTCCAAGAGAGGTGACAATCCAAGGTAAAACCCAGGAATTTAACTGAAAGGTTCTGTTTTAAGCTTTTATGGTCAATACGCACAAGTAGGCTAGAATCAATCGTTCTGTTCGAAAAAACAAGAAAGTCAATTTTGTCTTCATTCAACTTTAACCCATTAAAACTGCAGTACTCTTGCATCGCTTAAACAGTCTCAGACGCCTTCAAGCTTAGAAGGCCGTCATCGTCAGCGGACACAGCCGCAGATGTATCGTCCGCAAACAACGTTACGTGAGCGTCACCGATTCTGATGTCGTTCACAAAAATTAAAAACAGGAGAGGGCCCAAAATACTGCCTTGAGGTACACCTGTTTCGACCAAGACGGTGCCAGACTGAAACCTATTAGACAATCGATTCAAGATCCCTGGGAAAAATTGTTGAGAAAAAGTTTCTAGTTTTCCAAAATGTCTCAAAGAGGAATCTCCTAGAGGGGAGGTGAATTTTATCGTGAACATCCTGTACCTATGAGCAATAACTGACTGAATTTTATTGAAATTTCCTCTTTGAATTTCCCAGGTTCGCCCTCTTCAGATGGTAGTACCCCGGGTGAGTTCTGTTCTTTGATTATCTACTAATTTTTCGAGAACAATAGCACACCTTAAAGATGTCGCACTGATATAAAATTTGTGATGGGCGACACAAAACTTTTGCGACTAGTATCCAAAAAATATGAAAGTTTTTGTTCGAGACAGCCTCTTCGGATGGGATGTTTGGAGTTGAGAAAAAAACTGGAGCTTTGCAGGAAATTCAAACTAATTTAAAGAGAATTTGAAATTTCGGGCAAGAAATTCAAAGTCATTTCAAGACAGGACTCAAAGCCATCTCATGGTAAAAATCGTTGATAAGGGCTCCATAATTTGAGTCCGCTCTCGATAAGAAGATTTTGGATTTTCAATTGGAAACTGTCAGAAAATGAAGACAAAAAATTGCCTTGAAATGGTCAAGAACCAGTTACCTCTCATAAAAAAAACATTGTGAAATTCTGTTCGCGGGATGAAAAGTTTGAAATTTGCAGCTTTTCCAGGGTGAGAGACTTGAAAACCGTTGGTTCCAATTCAGAAATTCTCAATACAATTTCCAAATTTTTGACAAATTTACCAGGACAAGATTTTCAAATGAAATGCGGTAGATCCATTTAACACGCGTCCATTTAAGTTTCAATTCATCAGTATTCAGTGCAAATCATTGTACATACCTACATACCATATTCCTTTTTCATTTTCCAGATTGTCCTTCTGCAGACGACGTCAGTGCCATGGGTGAGTCAGTTATGACTTGCAGAAGTCTGCACCTAGGATAAGTATCTCGCACATACTCGTATTTCGTGAGGCTTACCGCATGTCGAAGTTTGCTCAGCAGTTTTCTTTTTAAATTACGGAATGTGTAAGTTCCATTTCAAAAAAATCATCGCTGGAAAACCGGGACCGCATCTTTTTCGAGAATAGGCCTACACGACGCTCAGTGCAATCAACATTTGATACCAATTGAAACTTTCCGAGACATTTTTCGAAAAAAAGATCGCCGAAGCAGTAAAGAGAGTCTGACCAAAGTCCTGCACCAAACGCGGGTCTTCCTGGTCAAAACCCGGGTGAGCGGCCCCCTCGCGTGATGAGGACTAAGAGGAAATTTAAAAATTCGTAACGCTAACGCCAGTGGCGTACCTAGCGTGTTTGGCACCCGGGGCGGACCATCCTGTGACACCCCCTTTCCTCAAACCTACCTAGAGAATGAGGAGCAGACCCCTTGTAGACTAGGATCATTTTTTAAAAAGTGGCCTGGAAAGTGGTTCTAGAGGCAAGTCATGTTAAAGTTTGGCAACATTATGTTTTAAGGGTATTTGGACCTCACTAAATACGAAAACCATTGTTGCCAAGCCGAATTTTACACCGGAAGCCCGCAATAGGGGGGTAAAGGAGGGGGAAGACCAAAAATTACCATTTTCCACAATTTTTGATACCGGGACTGAGACCTGTCATCAATGTGGAGTAAATTACATCGTATCTTGATTACTGGGGTCTTATACCACCATCTTGATATGATTACTGTCAAAATTTCCCTAGGGGGGCGACTGGTGGGGGGAATGTTGACTGTGAAGATAATTTTTTTTTCTCTTGATTTTGAACGAGTATATACATGTTTGGTATCTTTTCCTATCAAGTTTTATATTCTCAGTTCAATTATGGGGTCAAAATTGCAATAGGAGCAAGTTTGAACAAGTTTTGGATGATGAGACATGTTTTTTTGTCAATATTTTTTTACCACTTTGAACTGTGTTATTTATTGCAAATCGGCATTTTTTTCTCAAAATTCTTGCGTAGCTCGTTAGTCTGGTGTATTTCACACAATACAGTCATGTAACTGATGTGGCTTGAACTTTTAAAATATGAAAAAAATATTTTTTTGTGAAAACTGTTTGACGCTACTTCTCAACTTTATTTTTTGCTATTATTTTATTGTATGGGGGAAAACTGTGGTCCTCCACCTCATAATTATAAATAAAACCTTTGCTGAGATATTCTAGAATGTACTTTTTTTCAAAAGAAGAGCTTTCATTGTCAGAATCTGATGCCCAGTGGGCAAGAGTCCTCTCAGAGAGACCTGAGATGTTCTATTGAGCTCGAGAAACGGTTACCTCTTCTAAACGGCTTTGATATGCCCTATTAAGATAAAAAGAGGTTACCTTATTCCAACTTTTTTGTGATGTTCTCTTGAGCTCCAAAAATGTTACCAACTTTGCACTTCTTTGAGATGTTCTATTAAGCTCCAAAGAGGTTACCTTTCTCCAACTTTTCTATGATGTTCTCTCAAGCTCCAAAGAAGGTTACCTTTTTAGAACTTATTCAAAATATTTTATGAAATTATAAAGCTCCAAAGGTTACCCTTGAGGTGACCGTTCTCCAACTTCTCCAAGAAGTTCTATTTTCGGCTCAAAAAAAAAAAAATTCTTTGGTATGTTTGATCATGCTCTGAAAAAGGTTAACTACCTTTTTTGGATTTCTGTGCGATGATCTATCAAACCTCCAAAAAAAGTTACCGTTTTCGAACGTCTTGGGCAGGTGTTCTCTACCATCAACCTCTAAAGAAGAACAACTACTCAAAATTTACGTTCATGAGATGTACCTACAGGGTGGCCCAACGAAAACAGAACAGAGGGGTTTTCGGGCATTTCACCTCATTTTTTTGAAAAAAGCTCGAACAGGTCGATTTCTATATTGAGGAAGACATCTGAAACATACATTGGCGGATATCTACCTCTAGCCCCCTCACCCCCACCCATCCCAACTTCAAAGTTTCAAATGACACTACCCACTTTGCAATGCATCAAATAGTTTGAGAATTGAATTCTCTTCCTGAAAATGGTATTTTCACAATTTTCAACCCCATTGCGGGCTTCCGGTGCAAAATTCGGCTTGGCAACAATGGTTTTCGTCGAGGTTTTCGTATTCAGCGGGGTCCAAATACCCTAAAAACGTATGTTGCCAAACTTTAACATGACTTGCCTCTAGCATTGCTTTTTATCCGAAAAGATCCTAGACTACTCGCGATTTAAATTAATTTTTCCCAACACAAAATGTCCGCGAAAGGCGGAATTCAACTGACAGCTCGAGGTGACATGAGATGTCACACTCACAACCCCACTTCTATTGCATCAATCACCCATCACTCAGTGTTTTCTGTTTACTCCAGTTTACTCCTTGCTTGGCTTCCTAGTGTGGTCCCAGTTAGAGATAGTGCGTCTGTTTGCTGTATTCCAGTTTTGCGAGTAAATTCGAAGTGATTCTTGTGTTATTTGTTCTTATTAGGACTGTTATGAAAAATGTTCGTTTGCCGTTGGGAGAGATTTGCAATTACTTGCGTGCCGCCTCTCCAAGCTCCCGGAACTTTGTGGGAGGTAAAGGCAGTAGTAAATACAAACCACATAGTTCTATATGGAACAAGTACTTACCACAGGTGAATGGACTGATTTTGGCAGGAAGCTGTAAGTTCCTACCACTCAGTAACTTACCTAACCACCAATATTACAGTAATCAGATGTTCAAATCCAGAAGGTGCTTCATGGACGTTTGGGAGCTGGTAAGTGTCATTCGGGTATAGTTTGTTGAGCCCAGTCTTCTTTCCATTTCTTTCTCCAAAGTTTCCAAGTTAACGTTCTGTGACTAACCATGGGATACAGTAATACTACTAAACACAACAATCACTTTGAATTTACTCGCAAAACTCGAATACAGCAAAGAGACGCACTATCTCTAACTGGGACCGGACCACACTAGGCCAAGCAAGAAATAAACTGGAGTCATACTGGAGTAAACAGAAAACACTGAGTGGTGGGTGACAGACTGACAGAGGTGGGTGATTGATACAATAAAAGTGGGGCTGTGAGTTGTGAGTATGACATCTCATGTCACCTCGAGCTGTCAGTTGAATTCCGCCTTTCGCCGCCATTTTGTGGCGGGAAAAATTAATTTAAATCGCGAATTGTGCCGAATTAGGAAATTTTGCGGTCTGAGATTTTTAGGATCGAAAAATTGCGCCCAATGGGGTACTTGCCAATGAAATAGATTCGACTGAAAATACTTTCAATCATCAACAAAAGTAATAAAGACTCGAATAAAGAGTATTTCCTGAAAATTCCCGGCAAAAATATCCATTGGTTACCAAAAAAAAAATTTAAATTTTTCTTCAAATGGTTGGTAACAGTTGGGGGAATTTGGTGGGATTTTCATGTCTGTATTTTTCAAATATGATTATGCCACTCCAACTGTTTTTTGAGTTTTCAGTCCAACAATGCTGTTTGTTTAGTTTTTTGTATATTTGTGACGTCACAAATATATTTTTAAAACACGCATCACGGCCGCAGTTTCGGGAATTCAGGAAAAAAAAATACGGGTACATTATTTTGTAACATATTATCCACTGAGGCAATAAAAAAAAGTTGTGCAAGTACCCCATTGGTGACATGGTATTTTTGGACATAGAAAACGATTTCTTGATAAAGCGGAAAATACTACGAATAGAGACTCATGTGAGAAAAAAGCGCCGCAGATTCCGCAGACAATTTTTTTTCGGAAGACGGGTCTTTGCCAGCTTGTTTTGTTTGTACCCTCCAAGGCCTTGCCACCCAGTTTTGTAGACCCCTTTTGCACCGCGAATAATCCGACACTGACTCCTGACACCCCCTTACTGTTGGTACCCGGTGCGGACCGCCCCCTCCGCCCCCCCCCCCCCCCCCCTCGTTGGTACGCCACTGGCTAACGCACGACATGGAAATGGTGGGAAACTGCAACTGAGGAGAAGCCACGACTTCCGCCCCTCAAATCAAGCTCCTTCCGAAATAATAGGCAGATGTCACGGCTCTGGAAAACCCGGGCATCGCGTCAGGAATTGTCGTATGTATTACACCCATATAGGTATGATGTTAATTTATCGGTTGGCATCGAACATTTTCACGAGGCCGATGCGATAATAGGTACATCGAATGTGTCACGATAGTTCACCGTACAAGCTTGAAAACGCCTAAAAGCTGGAGGTGTGTTTTTCAACTGGCAACTGACAACTGACAATACAGCGGTAACACCTCTGCAGGGAAATGAATTATTGTCGTATCATCGTATGCACCGACAGGTGAGGTGTGTCATCGCTTCATTGAGGATTTTCACGAGGGGATCCGAGTGCTGCGCCCTCGTTCTGCAAATTTCAGCTTCGTGTCTGAAAACTACGAAGGCGCAGAGCGGACATGGAAGATATTTATTTGTAATTGCGACTTTTTTTCTGTCAATTGCCACTTTATTCTGGCAATTGACACTTTATTCTGGCGATTACGACTTTTTTCTGTCAATTGCCACTTTAATCTGACAATTGCGACTTTTTTCTGTCAATTGACACTTTATTCTGGCAATTGCGACTTTTTTCTGTCGATTGCCACTTTATTCTGGCAATTGACACCTTACTCTGGCAATTGCGACTTTTTTCTGTCAATTGCCACTTTAATCTGACAATTGCGACTTTTTTCTGTCAATTGACACTTTATTCTGGCAATTGCGACTTTTTTCTGTCGATTGCCACTTTATTCTGGCAATTGATGCGACTTTTTTTCTGTCAATTAATTGCGACTTTTTTTCTGTCAATTGCCACTGTAATCTGACAATTGCGACTTTTTTCTGTCAATTGCGACTTTTTAGCACATTTCGATAGAAAATGATGTTCATATGGCCGGTTTGTCCATCTGTCTGTCCGTCCGTTATTTGTCTGTTCGTCCGTCTGTCTGTCCGTGTAAAAGTTGAGAAGTTGTACTTCTTCTCGGAAAATGAAGCTAGAGCCTTAGAACTTTTTCCGATTAATTAGCTTAGGCCCTCAAGTGTGGCCTATGATGGGCAGACTGTATTTCATGGTGGGCCTGCCATCTTGGTAGCCATATCGAAATTTCTTATCAGTGGAACGGAACCTCGAACGGAAGTTACTCTGATCTCGTATGAATATTCCTACTTTCAAGCTCAGTTTCATGATTACGTCGCCATCTTGGTAATCATATTCAAATTTCTTATTAGTGGAACGATTTTCCAGAAATTTGAAACTTATTACTCTTGGTTTGTATGATCACTCTTATTTTCAAGCTGAGTTTCATGATCCGCTAAAGCGGATTCAGAGCGAATCAATCTGAAGCGGATTCATACGAGACAAGAGTACCTACGTTTCACGTTTCATGACAATCGTTCCAATAATAAGAAATTTCGATGTGGCGGCCAAGATGGCGGCGTAATCATGAAACTGAGCTTGAAATAAAGAATGATCACACGAGATCAGAGTGAGTTCCGTTCGAGGTTCCGTTCCACTGATGAGAAATTCCAATATGGCTACCAAGATGTCAGCGCCACCATGAAATACAGTCTGCCCATAGGCCACCCTTGAGGGCCTAAGCTATTAATCGGAAAAAGTTCTAAGGCTCTAGCTTCATTTCCCGAGAAGGAGTACAACTCTCAACTTTCACACGTTTACACGGACGGACAGACAGACAGACAGACAAACCGGCCATATAAACATCATTTTCAATCAAAATATGCTAAGAAGTCGCAATTGACAGAAAAAAGTCGTAATTGCCAGAATAAAGTGGCAATTGACAATAAAAAAGTCGCAATTGCCAGAATAAAGTGTCAATTGACAGAAAAAAAGTCGCAATTGCCAGAATAAAGTGTCAATTGACAGAAAAAAGTCGCAATTGCCAGATTAAAGTGGCAATTGGCAGAAAAAAGTCGCAATTGCCAGAATAAAGTTACAATTGACAGAAAAAAGTCGCAATTGCCAGAATAAAGTGTCAATTGACAGAAAAAAGTGGCAATTGCCACAATAAGGTGGAAATTGACAGAAAAAAGTCGCAATTGCCAGAATAAAGTGAAAATTGACAGGAAAAAAGTCGCAATTGCCAAATTAAAGTGGCAATTGACAGAAAAAAGTCGCAATTACAAATAAATATCTTCCATGTCCGCTCTGCGCCTTCGTAGAAAACCACTTATGTAACAGCCACATTTAACTCGTATCGTGAACTATTTTATCCAATCCTATCGAATAATGCACGCATTATCACGCGCATACATGCCTGCATTTTACGATAAGACTGGATAAAGCATAGTACCTATTTCACTCGCGGGTAATGGCTATTACTCATTCGGATGCTTTACGACACTCGCCAATCATTATTCGCTTGTTGAATAATATAATTTACTATTAATTATTACAGTTCGAGAAATTGCGTTTGGCGAAGGGTATGTTGTGCTGGGAGAAAAGAGCCAGAGGGCAGTCGGTTTTAGCTATTATGGTCAAAATAATCCAAATATGTAATATTTAAATGGAAAGGTTGGTACAATCGAAGGAATACATGATATAAATGAATAAGGAATCCCGTACGCCAGATCAACAGAGCACCACCACCGAAACACGAATCGGGTTTATCGGGTTTATCGGGTTTCGCTGAGTGGTGCTCACTTGATCTGGCGTACGGGATTCTTCATTCAATCAAAATAATGAAATGTGCAGGATACACTCAGTATAATGCGCATCACTAACTTGTCAATGTTCCAATGTTCATCAAGATAAAATAATTGTTTTAACAACATTTTTTTCAATTTTCTAGACGAAGCTCCTTTCGTTCAAGTCCCAGGAAAGGATTTGGCTGATTTTAGTAAGTTACTTTTACTTACCGTGTGATCCAAACCATTCCGAATTGGGATAGGCTGTGACATGGTCAAATTTTGGGATGTAGAGCTACTTTTCGCCAAGGCACAGCCTACCCCAATTCGGAATAGTTTGGATCACACGGTAGAATGTCTCATAATTTTTAGGCCTAAATACTTTGCCAGGCGATTCTATGACCAAAAATTAAGAAAAAATTTCCCATGGAAACTATGTCGAAGAATGCTTTACTAATACAGGGTGAATCAGCTTAAACCGATCAATCTTTAGGATAAGACTTTCCTCATCCTCCTGATTCAGAAAAAAAAAATACGTGCTTTCCACTTGCTTCCTAAGAATGATAGGTACAGGGTGTCAAAGTTCACATTTTTTTGATTTTTAAGAATTTGTAACTTGCGAACTATTCATCCAAACTAAGTTGAATTCATCACAGGCTGGTTTGTCGGAATTATCCACTTACCTGTCACATTTCAGAGGGATCCAATCAGTGGCGTAGGAGTTCTGGAGGGTACATTTATTTGAAAGATCCTTCACATGCTTTCAAATTGATAACCCTCATAACTCCTACGCTACTGATTGGACTCTTCCCAAATTTTGCAAATAGATAGATGTTTCTGATAAAACAGTCTATGCTCAATTTAAGCTGATTTGGTTCGATATTTCGCAAGTTACAAATTCTTAAAAATCGAAAAAAGTGAGATTTGACGCACCTTGTATCTTTTCTTATGGAGCAAGTGAGAAGCACGTATGCTATTTTTCTGAATCAGGAGAATAAGGAGAATCTTATCCCAAAGTTGATCAGACCAGAAACTGATTCAGCCTATATGTATAAGGGCGTTACAGCACTCTAAATGTGTGCCCGTGAAGATAGATTTTGTGAAATTCAGCACATATACTAAAATTTTTGTACCCAATATGATGGGGTGGAAATGAAGGTGAAAATCATTGAACAATTACCTACACGGGTGTGGGGTAACTTGGGGAAAGGAGTGGTAAAGATCACCCCAGCTCTTTTGTGTGTTACTTTTTAGAATTTCATGCCAAATTATGAAATTTCAGTGTTTTACGAAGAAAAGCTGCTCTTGTTGAATGTCGAAAGCTTGGACCGTTTTTGAATGAAGTTGTCTCTCTAAATGTTTTTGCAGGACGACAAAATTATTCTTGTATACGGTCGATTTTTTTTGGTCCAAAATCAGTCCTGGAGTTTCATTAGTCCAGCATATTTTACGGCTGAAACCATAAAGAAAAGTCCCAGTGTCCTCGGGTTCCACCAAACTTTTATCAACGCGATAACTTCATCATTCTGATAGTAACTAAGCAACTGGCCATCCTATTGGCTGGTCCATAGCAACTATCAGCGTGATAGATTTAATCTGCTCTTAAAATGTTGGTGGAATCCGAGGTGTGTCATTCATGTTCAACAAGATAGGGAAAAGGCGAGGAAATAGATCACTTCCTGATTTTATTACAAAAAAAAAATCAAAACGATTTTACTGGGAAACGGTGCAAGCTATCAAAGTTCAACAAGAGCAGCTTTCTTCAGTGAAGCTCACTGAAATGTCATGATTCTGAATTAATCATGTCGCTGTGCTAGAATGATAGTAAGATAACTTCAAATTTCTGATTTTCGGATTATTTCAAAATCTATAGCTCCAAGCTATTCTCTACCTGGTAAAAAAATCGAATTACTCATAATCATCATGGAAGTACATAAAAAATGAATATCTCACTGTTATAATTATCTGTTTTTCAAACAGATCTGGTCTAATACTCGGACATCTCAAAATGTTCTATTTCTTCTATTGAGAAATAGATCGAATTTGATCTTGCCTTCTGGTATAATACGGAGACATTTCAACATGTCCCAATTTTACAACAAATCTGATTTGGAAATTTCAAGTTGTCCTTGTTTTTCATGTTATCTCAGTATTTTACTGTGGAAGATGTCTCACTCTTATACCAAAAAACCAACTGATTCAATGAAAGTCTTCAGATATTTGATTTTAACTCACTATTGCACAAACATACCCTCATGCGTTTGTAAAATATCTTACTTTTCTCTAAGTTGTCCCACTATTTGACCAGAAATGTTCCGTGAATTGTTTGAAATGACTTAATAATTTTAATTATCTCCAATGTACACTGCCATGATTTCGTTATCCACAGGTCAGTTTGTATTGGGTAAAACTGAACCAAAACGATGGATAAAAAATGCGGAGGCAGACTATATTGGTTATAGCTATGGCCAAGACTGCCAAAAGTAAAAGAAATCGTGAAAATCGGTTCACAGGATGAAATGTTCGATGAAAAATCTTGAATATTTGAATGACAAAGTTATGAACTTTGACATTTTTCAATATTTGACACACGACAGTTAGCGAAACACTATCTACTGTTCTGAATACAGTTTTCCAAGGACTTTCAAATGAATTCCCAATTTCTGATAGTGACACTTTTATTTGTCAGATGACAGCCAAAAACTAACGGGCTTATTCCATGTCATACAATACTTAAGGATAACTATGAAAAATATGTTGAACCAGGCTATGCTTACTGTGCAATACTCGGACAACTTGAAAAAAAAAGGATAAATTCAAAATCACTCTACGTTTCCTGACGAATAGTAGGATAACTTACATGAAAAAACGGACAACTTCCAACAGAACCATTATTTCTAGCGATATACAAGGATATGTTCACATTTTGATTTTTTTTCAAAGAGTAAATGTGATTTCATAATGAATTCCTCACAGGTCTATCAGGAGCGATATAATACAACTGGAAAATTAAAAAATCTCCGAAATTTCGAGAAGAAGAGTGTTTTTCGTTCTTCTGAAATGTTTACGTGGCGATTACTCGAAACTATGTTTTTCAAGTTGTCTTACTATCATTCTAGTACAGCGATGTATTCTCCAGAAAACTTGGAGTAACTCAGACTCAAACACTGACGTGTCTCAAAGCTGTATTACACTACACAATTTCAATTTCTTGTACAATTTGTGGAACAATCTGTCAGTTAAGCAATCAAGTTCATTGTTTTTTGACACTATCTTGGCAGACTGTACAAGAAATCATGTAGTGTAATACAGCTATTAGAGGAAAGGTACCTCTTCCCTAGTTACCTGTTCCTGGAAAATTTTCTCCATGAATTTTCACTCCATCCTACACAGTGCCTGAAACTCAATTCGAGAGTTGTCAATGAAAAAAAGCACAATTCTATGAGCTTCAGCCGTGTAAAAGAACAAAGAACTACACACAGACTTTTTCAATACAAACAGGAAAGCATCTGCCAAGGCTTCTTTTCAATCATTCTTTCGAAGGGCTGTGTCATTGTTGTTACTTACCTCAAAAAAGTAATTTCCAACAATTCTGTCTTAATCTCGGTCTCGACCCTGTGAGTGACGAAACTGTAATAAAATCAACTAGGGGAAAGTCCACTGGGAAATGAAGGGCGTTACCTTACTACTTTTGAGCGTCGCCGACAAAAAAACCTCTTTGTTTGGACCATGGTCCTCAGAATCGCAAGATCCACAAAATTACTGGAAATTGCTTATGTCAGAGAGAAGTCACAAAGAATCTCAGCCAAATTTTTTGAAATCAGCGGAAAATTGTGAAAGTTAGTTCCGCCTCCATGGACTAACTGGTGTGATATAGAGAGAAAGAGGAAGAAATTGTATCACCAAAATTACATCTTCCCCAACAACAAGGGTTGCTTTACAACAAAGAATACTCAACAACAATGTATAACAGTGATAATAATAATAATAATAATAATCATAGTAATTAAACTAATAAATTTTCAAGTAAAGGAAAAAGAAAGTAAAGTGGATTATGAACCTTATTACCTACTTGTTATATAAATGATTCCATAGATATATATTGATTGTTTTAATACGGATAGAGCTTTAATTTTCAATAATTTTGAGAGAATGCCAGATGTGATACAAAAATCCTTGAAAAGTGAAGTGATGGTACCGCGGGCTCTGAGAAGCAGTCCGATATTTTGACATCCTTCAGGCCATATGACATTTTGAAGAACGTTGTTGTTGGTTCATAGATCCTTTGCTTTCAGAAATATACATTATTAGGCTGATCTTGGTTCAGCTCGAATCTCACTGTGGGATATATGATCAAACCAACATTTTTCTTTTTGTCAATGGCCAGGATGTCAACCCTACGGGTACTGCCGGAGTCCGCAGTACATACCACCTCTTCATAGACTGTCAGTCCCTTGTCACTATCCACTCAAATTTTGAAAAGATGCAGTCCAGTGTTGCAAATAGGTAATAATGAAAGACCCATCAAATGATGTGCTTCTCGACCCATTGTTATCAAAAAATGTGAGAAGGCGTTGCTGACCCTCCTCTTGCAGTTTGGTTCTGATCAAGGTTCTGACAATTTTTTGTGAAACGCTGACCCGTGCAAAGGCTAAAAAGATGTCTTGACCTAGCCTTTTTAAATAATGATGATAACAATAATAATTTGTACCATTTTGTTTTTAAATTTCTAGTTGGTGCGTGTCTCAGCAGTAGCTCGAATGTACCGGGTAAGTTTTATTATTATACACCTGCCTATCTACACATAATAGCAACAACTTGCGTTGTGGACAAAATGAGATCTCACACTTGCTACTAACAGGACCATTCTGCTGTGTCTCGTATTGTCCATAATTATGATACTAATATACAGGGTCTTTTTTATGAATGTCATCATTTGAATGGCTTCTGACAGGCAAAGTGAGAAACTTATCAACAGAGGCGTGGCGGCATCTTGTA
Source organism: Anaspis maculata (assembly GCA_949128115.1). Taxonomy (NCBI): domain Eukaryota; kingdom Metazoa; phylum Arthropoda; class Insecta; order Coleoptera; family Scraptiidae; genus Anaspis; species Anaspis maculata. Next base: position 4,794,676 of record OX421964.1, read on the forward strand.
ACTTATAGTTTCAAGTTTTGTTTGACACTACAACCACAGTTGTCAGCCATCAACTTTGTCTGCACGGTGCGACAAAACACAATGTTGTGCTTGGCCATAGAAGGAGACAGTGTTGAAAAGCTGCTTTGTTTTTTCTTTGTAGGCATTCACAAAGACCAGGTATTCACAGACATAATCAGGTACATTCGTTATCTTGAGAAGAGAATTAAAAATATGTGCACTGAAGTTACTTCTCGAGATTCTGTCACACCCGCTGAGCACTGCATTTCTGATTGAAGACTTTTTTGGGAAACGGCGGTCATCACCCTGAAGTTGCACGAAGACAACTTTCACCGTATCAAATATCAAATTCTAGGTTTCAATTCCAACAACAAGTTCCAAGTGAATTGGTACAGAAATGAAGGAGAATTCTGAATTTCAAAATGAAGAAACAAAAAATTTGCAACTTTAAGGCTCTTGGCACCGTATACACGAAGATGATGACTGCCAACCATGGTTGTAGTGTCAAACAAAACTTGAAACTGTAAACTACAAGATGCTGCCATACCCTTGTCGAAAAGTTGCGTACTTTGTTCACTAGAAGCTTCCGGAATAGTGACATTGCTAAAAAAAGACCCTGTATGTACCGGGTGGGTCATAAAAAACCTTTTTCCTTCTAGAATTTTTATTTCGCCACCGATTTAAACGAACTTTTCAGCATTGGCTAGCCAATTGAATGGGCTAATATTTCCGCATTTCAAAATGGCCGACATATCAAAATTCAAGATGGCAGAAACAATTGAAAATAGGCCTTCATTTGTTCTCGTTGCTTCTTATTGAAAGTTACCAGAAAGTCAAAACCAATAATGTATTATGAAGTAATAGACCTTTCTTGTCAATCCAAGACCACATCCAGTAAAATCGGGTCATCGGCTGAAGATCAATTGCGAGTTGAAGCGAAGCCTACTTTCCGTTTTTTTCATTTCCGCATAATTGATCCAAATTCAGGTATCCTGTCCGCCAATCCGCCATTGGCTCATTTCTCGACCGATTTTCTCAAATTTGGTATCAATGGCTAGCCAATTGGACAGGCTATCCTTTTGATATGAGAAAATGACGTACATGTCAAAATGCGATATGGCGGAAGCAATTGAAAATAGAATTTCTTTTGTCCTTCTTGCTTTTTGATAAAAATCAGCAGAAAGTCAAAACCAATAATTATTATGAAGGAATAGATATTCCTTGACAGTCCAAGACCGCAACCAATCAAATCAGGTCATCTGCTGAGTAGCTACGGCGAGTTGAAGCGAAGCCTACCTACCGGTTTCTTTGTTCCCGCATAAATGACTCAAATTTTGGAATCCTGCCCGCCATATCCTTATTTTCCAACCGATTTATTCAAATTTGGTATCAATGGCTAGCCAATCAGACAAGCTGCCATTTTCATTTAAGAAATTCAAGATGGCGGGAACTATTGAAAATGGGCCTTATTTGTCCTTGTTGGAATTGAAAAATGGGAAGTAGGCTCCGCGTCAACTAGCCGTAGCTCCTCATCAGATGAACCGATTGATTGGTTGCTGTCTTGAATTGTCGAGGAAGGTCGATTCCTTGATAATTATTATTGGTTTTGACTTTCCGCTTATTTTTATTGAAAATCAATGACGACAAATGAAATTCTATTCACATTTGCTTCGGCCTCTTAAATTTTGATAGGTCTGTCATTTTGTCTATAAAAAATATAGCCTGTCCAATTGGCTAGCCATTGAAACTAAATTTGAGAAAATCGGTTGAGAAATGAGCATATGGCGGATTGGCGGCCAGAATACCTAGATTTGGGTCAATTATGCGGAAATGAGAAAAACGGAAAGTAGGTTTTGCTTCAACTCGCAATAGCTCCTCAGCAGATAACGCGATTTTATTGATTGTGGTCTTGAATTGACAAGGAAAGTCTAATCATTCATAATACATTATAGGTTTTGACTTTCCGGTAACTTTTACTAAAAAGCAACGAGAACAAAAGAAGGCCTATTTTCAAGTGTTTCTGCCATCCTGAATTTTGGTATGGCGGCCATTTTAAAATACAGAGATGAGAGCCTATTCAATTGGCTATCTAATGCTGAAAAGTTCGATAAAATCGGTAGAGGAATAGAAATTTTAGAAGGAAAAATTCAGAGCACGGTTTTTTATGGCCCACCCGGTATAGGTATATGTACAGTATGTTCATTAAAAAATTCAATAATGGGAGGCCGTGGACCGATGACAACCTGGCCGTTTTCGGATCGAATGGCCTGTGTCACAGCCTCCCTTTATTGAAGTTTTTAATGAACATACCGTATTTGTACCGTGTGATCCAAACCATTCCGAATTGGGGTAAGTGTGACACGGTCAAATTCTGGCATGTGAAGCTGCTTTTCGTCAGGGTACAGCCTAGCCCAATCGGAATGGTTTGGATCACACGGTATAATATACTCGTGTATATATAGGTATCCCCAGCTTTTGATTTTGTCAGGAGCACTACATAAATTTTTTGTAACCCTCAAAAAAAGTGGCATCGCCTTGGGAGAGCCCTTACGTTGTACCATTCACCTACTGCCACAGCTGCCAAAAATTTATTGGGCATGATTTTGGACGCCGGTCCTGAAATGCCAGTATTAGTCCGGGAGTTAGTGACATCAACCTTGCGTTTGGTGACAAAAGCATGAAAATTGATAGGATGACACAAAAGACCGTGCTCTTTCCATTGAGAAGGAGCGCCACGCAGATTTTTCCTCAGTGGGACCAGGAGGCCCTTGAAATTTGAAGGGGTGGAACCCCTCACGGAACCTTTTTTCAATTTCACTTTACCGAATAAAAAGGAAAGGTACGGCTCTACCACGAACCACCATCCCCCCCCACCCGAGAAAAAATCGGGCTCCTTCCCAATCGCAAGACCACGGTCCTTTGCGAGGTCTTTTGTACCATCCAACCAACTTCCACGCTTTTGTCAAAAAGTGCAAGGTTCACTCGATTCTTGGTCACTAACCTCCGGACTATAATTATATTGTAACACATATTGTTTGTTTCATGTTACTCATTTATAATTATGTGTATTTCAAATTTTGGATTTTGAACTGTTTGTTTAAATCAATTTCCATACGTACAGTATAATTTTTCCCTGACCTATGTAAGCAAATTTTTGTGTGGAAGTATATTGAGGAAGGAGTGATATTGATAAAATAAGCGTTGTGAAATCAATCCCTGTGGTTTTATTCCTTGACAGAATCTTACTATTTAAGGGGTTTCTGATGCAACTGAAGAAGTTGTTGACGAGAATCGGTTGAGTTTCATTTTATTCTTAGATAGTGGGTTTTTTGTTCATGTTCATTGTTTGAGGCTCATGTGCAGGATCAAACTAGAGTATAGTGGTTGGTGCCAAATTATTCCTTAGATCATGCTGAACTAGGATCGCGATGGCGAACATCTGAGACCTGCGACTGGGCAGCGGGAGGAGGGGGGGGGGGGGGAACGTGATGAAGACATAAAAAATGTTAAATCATGAACCGGAAGAGGTACAGTTATGAAAGTTACCATAGGTATTCGCCATTTTACGCCAACGAAGGTTAAGCAAACCGATTTCAGAAATATCAATTATATTCAGAGATATTGCAAAAAATATATATATTTTTTGTGAACAATTTATTGTTAAAATAATCGGAGAATTTTGAAGATGGAAATGTGAAACTTGACATTTTGACAATTAGTGATGTTAGGAATATAGTCGTGATTGGCGAAAATCCCTCGGCCTACTATTTCAGGAAATAAGACCGTAAACTTTTTCAACAGCCTGGCCGCCGCCGCCGTCTTGGATTTTCTGTTGGCGCAGTAGTTGCAAAAACGACCAAAGACTGTGATTATGGTAGCGTTAGATCATTTCAATACGGAATGTAACTTTCCAGAGGGGGTTAGTGGCTTCTTTGGCGAGAGAAATTGCCATTTCATTATCTCCGGCTCCTGCGCGTCAATGATTGCTGATTTGAAGCTGGAAGCGGCACAATACGTTTTGTACCATAGAACTTGATAGTTTGTGAAGTCGACCACCAAAATTTATGATCATGAATCGAATGATTCATTGTTGGTGATTGGTTGAAGCAAAGTGTCCTCATTTTTGGCAGAAAATGCCTAAAAAGTGTGTTTTTAGTGGACATTACAAAGCTCTGGATGGAGACCTGCGGCCGAGATTGGCGGCGAAAGTCATGTAACTAGTTAAAGTGAGTATGCTCTATAACAAGGAGCTGTAATGAACCGTGTAGGTTTCTTGAAGATCTCTAAGAAGGTCGAATACCGAATAGGTCGAAAGGAAGAATACGTATGGTAACTTTCATAACTGTATCTCTTTCGGTTCATTATTCAACATTTTTTATGTCTTTTTCACATTTTACTCCCCCTCCCGCTGCCCAGTCGCGGGTCTCAGATGTTCGCCATCGCGAAATTAGTTCAGCATGATCTAAGGAGTAATTTGACACCAACCACTATACTCTAGTCTCAACTTGCACACGGGATACCATAAGAAAACGTATTATAGAGTAGGAACTCCTCCAAACAGAAAATGTTGGAGTAATGCTATAAAAATTGGAAATTTTCCAAAAAAATTTGGAAATTTTTGATTTTGATTTTGATTTTTAAAAATCCAAAAACTAGATAGCATCGTACATAAATCTATCTTCAAGAAATTCGCATGCCAAATTTGAGCTTCCTATTTCCATGAAAAGGTACCAAAAATGATTTCTACTAATTCACTTTTTCATGTCTACGAGAAACGATTTTTTGTATCTTTTTTTATGAGAATAGAGAGTTTAAATTTGACATGCGATTTTTTTGAAGATAGACGTATGTGCAATGCTATCTAGTTTTTGGATTTTCAAAAATCAAAATTAAAATTCCCAAATTTTGGAAATTTTGAAAGTTTAATAGACATGCCCGTACATTTTCTCTTTGGCGGAGATTCTACCTCTGAGAAAAAAATGAAACTGAACCGATTCCCGTCAACAACTTTTTTAGTCACATCAGAAACAGAAACCCCTTAAGTCTCTTCCGAAAGCTACAAGGATGTACTTTGGTTTAAGCTCATTGGCGTTTCCAAAATTCAAGAAAATTCCGGAAATTTCAACATTTGGAAAAATTATTTCTATATTTCGGAAATGCCAATGGGCTCAGAAAAAAAAAGCTCAAACCTCCAATGCTCAGTATGATAAAATAATTGTTCTAACAATCTCTTTATCTAATTTTCTAGGTGCAGGCTTGATACAAATCCCGGCGTGGTTGATACACAAACTCGGTAAGTTATTTTTATACCGAGTGTCTCATAACTGGGCCGATCGGGCGTCAATACTTTGTCAGCCGATTCTACGACCAAAAATACAAAAAAAGCTCTCATGGACATTATACCGAACAATTGAATACTTCTAAAGGAGGCTACAGCCCCCAAATATGTGCTTCTGAAGATGGCTTTCATTAATTATTTCAGGAACTATTCACGGTAAACTGATGTTAGCACAATCACATACCTAATATTTATGTAGGTACTTACAAAAAAAAAAATTCACAACTAGCTGTGAAGTATGCCATTATTGACCTGTTTAGAGGTCGTGAAGTGAAATTTCACAACCTGTTGTAAAATCAAACAGGCCGTGCATATTATCAACCGCTTCGTATGATTGACGTTTGGCGACTTGGCGTTTGAATCTCTCAAATTTTGGACAACGGCAGCTCATTTACACGAAAAGGTCGAGAAATTGTTTGACCGGATTTTATTTAATGAAGAACTTGATGTGGTGTACGTGAATTTGGTCGGTTTTGTGAAAAAACAGCTAAAGGTCGAATGGTCAGTTGGTCAGTACAACATATAACCTCACATTATCTACTTTTTTGGAATTATTCCCAATTACCTGTGTTCACTTCTCGATTAGCACACAATCATATCATTTACAATCCGTTATTGTTAGAGTATGCAGTTTTCTCAAAAGGGAGCAGTTCTTAAAAGTTGCATACGTTTTCATGTACCTAAATCGTTTTTGGTTTTTTATTTTGCTAGCAGAAGTCATTGGTGAACTTATCTGCTGCCTCGCACAATTCGAAACGTGTCTCGCGACCGTCATTCATTGTCATCATCACCCCGGCGAATAGTAGTTGAAGTTGAAAACTTTCAAAATGCTCGAAGAGTCTATTTGGTATCAATTGACATCTGAGTACAATAAATGCAGAGCTTTTTCTGTAAAATTTTGGAACTTCACAAATCGGTTCTGCTTTGCTAGTAGTGAAAAAAATCGTATATAAACCGCGCTTGGGAAGGTTATTATAGCCTTCGCACGTATCTCCCTCGCCGCTACGCGGCTCGGGATTTAGACTGTGCTCACGCTATAATAGCTCACTTCTCAACCTTGGTACCTATATAATATACTATTTTGCTCAATATAATGAGGTGAAAATCATAAAAATTTTCTCAGGGGTGATGTAATTGGGAATAAGCGGGGTGAAAATCGACTCAAATCTTTTGTGTGTAGGTACTGTTTTCAGAATTTCATGCAACGTTATGTTTTAGTGTGTTTCACGTTATGAAAAATAGCTTCTCTTTTTTAATGCCGATAACTTGCACCGTTTCCAACTAAATATCCAAACAGTGGACTATCTGAGGACATAATTAAGAATTGGAATGTTGCTAAGTTTGACTTGGTTCAAGCTGGACCATCCACAGGAGGTACACATACACACTTGCCCATGAAACACAGAGCACCTGGTCAATCATCCATTTCCTTCGAGGTGCGTGACGATAAATTGAAACAGGGTATACAGATTATGAATGCTTGCTCTGTAGAATATGCTTCACATCTGAACATGGTTTGTCTGTTCATATGGACAAATCACACAAGAACACAAACAATGACACCATTATTGACAATTATTCACAAGCACAACGAGGAGCACAACAAACGACAAACGTGTCATGTAAACGATCATACTTACCTGTAGCAGGATTGGATTATCATGCTCATTTTGTGATTACAAATCGAAATCCGAGCGTGGTGCAAGACAGCACTACCGAATGAAACACAAAGCATCGTGTGTTCTACCTGATTCAGCAAATTATTATAACACAAGTAAGTTACGATAATGGTCCGATAATGAGTCAGTTACAAGACTCCAAAATAGAAGTAGAATACCATTACCTATTTGCGTCATCTCGCTTCCAAAAAATGAAAAAGCTACTGATATCTTCAAACTCGACAAACTGTTTTATTCAATAGTATCTGTTGAACCAAGAAGGAAGACAGGAGAAACGCCTCAATGCCATCGCTGTCAATTATTTGGTCATACTAAGAATTACTGCCAATTACAACCAAAATGCGTAAAGTGCTCAGGACAACACTACTACAAAGATTGTAAAAAAAACAGAAGACATCCCACCCACATGCTCAAATTGTGGAGAACATCATCCAGCAAACTACAGAGGATGCAAAGCTTTCACAGAATACAAACAAAAGCAAGAGTCCCACAAATACTCTCGTCGAAGTCAAAATCCTGATGCCAACACCCGCCCAGAGAAAACTAATAACGCTCGCACTGCAATTACAGCCAATAACATTCCTAGAACATCATATGCTGATGCTACTAGAGAATACCAATACCCAAGATCCTCTACCACCAATATTACCCATCCTCTAAACCAGTCATCACAATCCCTAGTAGACACCATCCTGAAAGTCGTTATGGACCTCATAAAACCACATCTTGAACAAATCAAAAACTTTCTGCTGACAAACCTACTTCCTATCCTTTTAAATGGCAAATAATCTTGACCATACAATTAACAACATCAAGCTCCTCAACTTTAACGCCAATGGAATAAAGCGACAGCGCTCATCAATAATAAATTTTTTGAATCGCCACAACATTGACCTAGCATGCATCAGTGAGACTCATTTACATGAACAAGAAACTCTGAGAATACCTGGATATTCCATCTACAGGTCGGATAGAGACGCACCTACAGCCTCAGGGGGTGTAGCCATCATAATGAAAAGAAAAATTCCACATTATTCCATAGGAGAACTGAATCTGAACAGTCTAGAAGCAGTAGGAGTTATAATAACCGCACAGAAAGGAGTGAAAATCAACATAATTGCTGCTTATAAGCAGCCTAACAAAAGATTACATAATGCCGATTTTGCCACAATATTCAGCAACCAGACACCGACTTTACTTATTGGCGACCTTAATTCAAAAAGTCAAACTTGGGGCTGTCGCGCCAACAACCCAAATGGAACTGTCCTAAACCATATTGCAACAACACATGCCCGCGGAATTGATGCGCCGACAGAACACACATATGCACCATACCAACAAGATCGGCTCTCAGATATCCTAGACATAGTGGTACACAAAAATTTCACATTCCCGATACAGCAAGAGGTCCTACTAGAACTTGACTCTGATCATCTACCGGTAATCATAGCATTCACCAACATGACATACAAACCACCAAGAGCAACAAAGATACATGGCATAACTGACTGGGAACTTTTTAAAAGAAAACTAGACAACAAAATAAGATATCCTGAAATTCTACAAACTACTGAACACATTGATGAAGCCATAGAACATTTCACTTATTGTCTTGGAAATAGCATAGAAGAAGCCACAGTCAAGAGCGAAAATAAAAAACAGAAATACCCAAAAACGCCAACAGCCATTCTTACTATGATAAAAGAGAAAACTTGTCTAAGAAGAGAGTGGCAAACGACCAGACAGCAAGCAACCAAGACACACTTGAACAACTTGGGCCATCGTATCAAATACGAACTTGACAAACTGAACGTCGCTAGTTACAAAAAATTTATTGAAGATATGAGGCCCAACGATCCAGGACTATGGCGAACAACAAGAAGAATCCTGCAGGAAGAAACCATTGCACCACCCCTCATTAAAGACGATATTAAGTACTGTTTGGACCAAGAAAAATGTAACATATTCTCCAAGCAGCTGGAGAAGACGTTCACACCTCACAGCACCACCATGCCTGGCTTCCACGCCCAAGTGGTAAATTATGTTGAAAACCATGCGCCTTCTGCAGACAATATCGAGCCTACATCCCCACAAGAACTGATAACTGTCATAGAAGATCTATCGACAAAAAAATCACCTGGACCAGACGGAATCCCCAATACTGTCCTTAAAAATGTGTCAAAAAAATTCCTAGCATTTTTGGCATCCACATTCAATGCTTGTCTGAGAATGGGATATTTCCCTGATAAATGGAAATATGCCCACATCTTGATGTTTCCCAAGCCTGGTAAGGACAAGGCAAGACCGGAGAGCTTTAGGCCTATAAGCTTGCTAAACACACTGTCGAAGCTGCTGGAAAAAATCATCAAAATACGCCTGCATAGAGAACTAGAGGGTCGCAGTATCATACCATCCATTCAATTCGGGTTCAGAAAAGGACACTCAACCAATCATCAACTCGCCAGAATAGTGGAAATCATTGAGAGAGGATTCGAGGAGAAAAAATACATCGTAGTAGCTTTTTTGGACGTTTCTCAGGCCTTCGATCGAGTCTGGATTGACGGTCTGAAGTATAAGCTAATAAAACTGAATCTGCCCAAGTATCTCCAAGCCATCCTGTTCTCGTTCTTGGACAATCGAACTTACTCGGTTAAAGTGCAAAACGAGCTATCGATATCGAGACAAATAGCAGCAAGTGTCGCACAAGGCAGTATACTTGGCCCGGATTCATTTAATATCTTCGTCCACGACATACCCAGCCAAGACAACATCGCTATGTTCGCTGATGACACCGCAGTTATTTCTTACAACCCCGACCTGGACACTGCGATAGAGAGGCTTCAGGACGGCGTGAACGAGGTAACCAATTGGTGCAAGAGATGGAGAATCGAACTAAATCCTACCAAGTGCGAGGCCAAAATTTTCACCCTGAGAAGAATTCGCGATCCACCTCACCTCTACATATGCGGAAATGTTGTCCGATGGAATCAGGAAGCAGTCAAATACCTTGGCGTTCACCTGGATACCAAGCTGACTTGGGGCTACCACATCAACAAAAAAATCAATCAAGGATACGCAAGACTACAAAAACTCCACCCGCTCCTGAAAAGAAAGTCCTTCCTTCGTGTTGACTGCGGTCTGCTGATCTACAAATCCGTCATACGACCACTACTGACATATGGCTGTTGCATTTGGAGCAATGCATCACAAACCAACATACGAAAACTCCAAATACTTCAGAACAAGATTCTACGAATAATCCTCGACCCGCCATGGTACATCAGGAATCAGCAGATCCATCACGAACTGGGTATTGACACCATGCACGAGCACATCAAGAGACTAACGACCAACTTCCATAACAACCTGAGCAACTGCCAGGGAGCCGTCCAGTTCAATTTGGGAGAAAGAGACATACACCGCAGACTCCGACGCGCACTCCCTCAAGACACACTTGACCCCAATGATTGATCATCTTTTTACTTTCACTGCTACAATAATTTAATTCTTATTTTGGCCTTATTTGCTTGACGCTATTTTATTTTGTTATGTTCTACTATTAGCCATAGATGCTATGAATAACATGTAATATGTTGAGCTGGCAATAAACAGATTAAAAAAAAAAAAAACAATAATGGGACTGCAACTGAAATGGATGTGGAAGTCAAGTCGCTGTTGGGAACACTGATGAGGGTAAAACATTCTCACAATATTACTCCCTCGATTACTCCATTTTCGCCAAAAGATGGCAGTGCAACCTTGCAAGAAGAACATCAATTACCAATAGGTCTGTTCCATCAGGAGTCCCTGACTGTCCGTGGACGTCAGCAGCATGCGCTATACGATTTTGGCGTTCCATAAATCGTAATGCGCAGGCTGCTGACGTCCACGGACAGTCAGGGACTCCTGATAGAACAGACCTAATGTTGTCTCTACGGGTGTCTTCATCGGAAAAACATTGTCACCCAAGGTTTTCATGGTAATACGCATTCGCAGCGCCTGTGATGGCTAATGAGAGACCTGAAAGAGCAGAGTGAGTTCTTTGTCACAATCCTACATTCATTTTGAGCTGAATCACCGGAATTCATAATGATTCGTCCAAAGGTAAACTCTTGATGGTTTGCTGAACAAAATAGGTGGCGCTTTTTGGTGGGAAATGCAAAAAAAATCGGGCTATCATTATCATATTATCCCTAACGAAGAGAAGTCTGTTGCAAAAACTGAAACAAATCAACGCTAAAATGTTTTGTGAGATTGTAGCCTATATTCTTGAGCCAATAAACGTTGGACACAATCATGCGTCCGGTTGCCAGAGAGAAGACATGAAAGGCGTGCATGCCGAAAAAAATTCAAAATTCTTATTCACATATTTCATTCAGAAACCCACCAAAAGTTGATGACTAACAATATTACATCCATTTTGAGATTGAGTACCAAAATTCGTCATAATCGATCCAGAGACAAAATTTTGGTAGCTTTCTGGAAATAATACGTGGCTCAGAACTTGGAGAAAACTTTCTGCAAGCAAGTCTCGCATGTCTTCTGGTCATCATGAATTTTGGTAATTCAGCTCATAATGAATGTGGGATTATGACGAAAAGCTCACTCTGCTCTTTTAAATCTCTGATTAGCCATCACAGACGCTGCAATAGCGTATTACCGTGAAAACCTTGGATAACACTGTTCTCTCGATGAAGAGACCCTTACCTTGCTCCAAGGCTATTTTTTCCATGATAGGGTGACTGGATGTCAACTATCTCACATTCGGTTGACATTTTTTCAACTTTTGAGTGGAACGGAAATTCAAGATGGCGGTCGCGAAGAAAAAAAAGTTCACTGTCTCATTTCTGGAAATGGCAGGTCTTGCATTTGGCTTCTGATCGTTTTTGATTCATGACCATACTGGCCATAGAACTACAAAGTTGCACTTCGATATCTTGAAAATTCACTTATTTACCGAGAAATAGAATAGTCAGAAGAAAATTCAGTTTTTCAAAAATATTTCAGGAACCGCCCAAAATTTTTCAAAACCGTTGACTCTTCCTTGATGGGTGATATATTGTGAATATATGTGCCTATTTACGTGAATCCATCTGGTTTGGTTATTGATATACGAATTTTTTACTTTTTTTCTATACGACACCCTGTATACGACGCCTGCATTGCTTGCGACTTTGGCTCCTGATTTTAATCGGTCAAACATGGTCTCGGCAACAGGTGTGCCAAGTGGCATTGCTTGTTATAAAAGTGAAGGGTATTATCATTGTATAACCATTACTAGTAGGTCAGCCTCGAATTTGTGATTTTGTCGCTAGATGTCGCCTAGAGCAATTAGCTCGCAAAAAATCATCAGCGCATATGAGAAAAATTAAAATTTCTGTACCAAACCATCAACATCTATCAGTTAGTTGGGCGCCACGTTGAAATTTGAAGACAGCGTGATTATTAACTAATTTGAGCGACCAAACGACAAATGCGGAACACGCTACCTGCCCGTACTTTCCGAAAATTGCACAATTTGAACGGCGGCTGGCCTACTAGGACTAGTTATACAATGGTATTATACCTGGACTACTACCTTACTGAATTCTAAGCATTATTGTCTATATCATTATTTTGTTTTTGAATTTCTAGTAGATTTAGTCTCGATACAAACGGTCAAAAGGGAGTCACCACCACCAAAATTTGGTAAGTTATGTTCTTATTATACCGGGTGTCCGCGCGAAAACTCACAATTGCGATAATTTCCGCAATTTCCAAGGTGCAGATTTCAAATTTCTCAGTATCAAAAAGTAACACATATTTCTACATCTCGTAGTTCGACAAGAAACATCAAAGTCAAATGTGTTGCAATTTTAGATCAAGAAAAAATCTAGTTTTCTCAAAAAAAAATTGAACTCATTCCTCTGTCCGCCGCGGCTTCTTACGGTGGCACGGATCCGAGTGGTCCAATTTTTAATTACTCTGTCGCATAGATCCGGGGGAATTTAAGCGATGGCATTGATTATGTTGGCTTCAAGGGCATCGGTCGATTGCGGCCTATTGGCATAGACCTGTGACTTCGGAAAACCCCACAAGAAAAAGTCTAGCGGGGTCAAATCGCACGATCTTGGTGGCCAATTCACATCACCTTTGCTAGAGATAACCATACCCTCAAATCGTTCATGCAGAATGTCTATCGCGTCTGGTGTGTGGCACGTAGCCCATTAAATTCAAGTTCCTGGGTCAGCTGGATCTTGTACGGGTCTTTGCCCAAGTTCCGACGCAAAATTTTCCAAGTTGAAGTCTGCGACAAGCCGAGTTCTTGTGCACGGCGAGGAATTGACTGCCTCGGGTTCTCCTGTACACTTCCAAGGACCGCGGCAATGTTCTCGGCCGACCTGGCGTTCTTTTGACGTACGATTGTTGGTTTATTGTTCACCGGACCGGTTGTCTCGAATTTGGTCACCAAACGTTGGAGAGTAGACTGAAGGGACACCGCGCCTGCCGTAAAATGGGCGCAACGCGCGCAATGTTTGAAATGACGAACACTTTCATTTTGATAGTAAAGTTATATCATTTGGACATGCTGCTCAGACGTGTAACTTGCCATGATGATTTGGCATCAGTGAAAAAATAATATTATAGTTCGGCGAATTTTGAGGGTCTAAGAACAATGAGTTGAAAAATTTTTTTTGTTAACTCACAACGTTTGAATAATAAACATATTAGACAGACGCCACCAAAAAGCCATGGCCGCCTCATGCTCCCAAAATCGACCCGTCCCAATTGAAAACCCTACAGTTATAAAGCCTTTGCTGAGTTCCCTTCCTGCAAAGTGGACCTAAGAATTTGTGATGAGCCGCATAAAATCAAAACATACCTGTCTCGGCTTTTGGCTTTTTCGGGAAACATGAACACATGAATAAAAAAGGCGCAATAGTGCGGGATCAGTTCATCATACGGGTCCACTGATCGTCCAATGTTCAACAAGATGAAATCATTATTTTGATATTTGTTTTCAATTTCAAGATTTCCAAAATATGCCGTGGAGACGTATGGCACGTGTGCAGGAAAAAGTCGATGTTCCTGGTAAGTTTTTTTTTTCATATAACTGAATACATTTTCCGTAACAGCTCAGTGACGAAGCTAGCTGGCTTTCTTATCTTGCAGTTTCAAAAACCAGAGACGTATCAAACAGAATATTGCAGAAGTTAAAGGCCGTCATTTTCTGTATCTAGCTCCGTCACTAAATAGCTTAGCCAAAAATTGAGATCAGCATTCTGCGTGGTTGAAACTGAGGAGCTTATTTAAATGTTGAGCAACGAAAATGTTCGATATATTGGAAGCTGTGCCTAGAGATGTGCCTCCACGACGAAAAACGTAGTTTTTGAGATTTGAAAGTCTGTTTCTTCATTGTGAATCGTGAATCGCTGTCCACGGTTTTTTCACCACGTCCTGATCCTTTCGCACTTCTCAATCGATTATGGAAATAGAAGGAAAGATCTGTTGGGGCATGGTGAGATAAACAGAAAAACCATGCGGACTAACGGAAGCATAAAAGCACTAGCAAGGCTCTTTCCCAATGATTCCTTTGAAAAGCTGTATCACTGTTGTTAGTTACTTATTTCAAAAAAAGTTCATTATATTGATTTTTCTGCAATTCTGTGCTCATCCTCCGAGTTACCGGACTGAAATCAAAGGATTTTTGAGCCTTGACATGAAAAAAGTGATTTCGTAGGTAGTCCTCGACCGATTGAAATTGAAAAAACTTTTTGACCTGTGAGAAAATACAGATTCGTGGCTAGCGAATAGACAAAGACAACTAGCGAGTCGAATTTAGATAAGTTTCAGTGCAATGCTGCTCACAGTATCGTATGACTTGTTGAAAGATGGCTGCTCGACCTAATGTGATTATAAAAAAAATCCCATACCTCTTCCCTGCGATATCAGTTGCAAAGAGGTATACTGCAAGAAGGCATCTGTGACCTTCTTGCAGTGACGTAATATTATGCTACAGAAAGCTGAGTCACGCAAAAGTAAGCTAGATCTCTTTTGGCATATCTTAGAGACACCATCGATTTAGTGTTCATCCATTCTAGTATATTGGAAATAGAATATCTGCTGGAATTAATTCAAACAAAAACGATTTTTTTACCATGGCTAGCTCTCAGTTCCCTCTTCAACATATCAAAAGTCCTCAACTCTGAGCCTGCTACAAATTAGTATACAGGGTGAAAATGTATTATTTTTCTTTATTTTCGTTCTTTTCCAAAAAACTTATGACTGAAAAAAACGATTTTAGGCTAGTTTGATAGGCCATAGTCTTCCAATAAACATATGAAAAATATACCACTCAGCAACTGCTGTGTATCAAGTTACAGGGTGAAAACTATTTTTGATATTCAATTTTTTTTCGTAGTGAAACTGATCTAGATTGGAGCCGGTTCCAATTCTTTTGCAAGCTTATAATGTCATACTGAACATATAAAAAGGATACATTTCTGCAACTGCTGCTTTTCAATTTACAGGGTGAAAAGTCATTTTCACGTTTCAATTTTTTTCTTGGTGAAATTGGCTCACACATCAATTTCGACTGATTCTTCTGTAAACTTGAAGTCTCTAGTCAAACATACCAAAATAATACATTTCTGCTACAGCTACGTTTTTTTTGTACAAATTTAAATGTTTGGGTGTATTCGGGTAAATTGCATCAAAAATTCAAAGAATCTTGGAACGCAACCAAACATTTAAATTTGTAAATAAAAACGTAGCTGTAGCAGAAATATATTATTTTGATATGTTTGACTAGAAACCTCAAATTTACAGAAAAACCAGTCGCTATTGTTGTGTGAGCCGATTTCATCAAGAAAAAAAATGAAACGTGAAAATAACTTCCCACCCTGTAAATTGAGGAGCAGCGGATGCAGAGATGTGTCCTTCATATATGTTCAGTATGACATTATAGGTTTGCAAAAGAACTGGAATCGGCTTCAATCTAGATCAGTTCCACCAAGAAAAAAAATTGAAGATGAAAAATAGTTTTCACCCTGTAACTTGATACGCAGTAGTTGCTGGATGGTATATTTTTTATATGTTTATTGGAAGATTTGTTACGACCGAAAATGGGCCTACAGAAAGGATACCGCTATTTTGCTTTGTTCTACACTTTATTTCGTAATTACAGCACTACGTACTATAGGCTGGATTCCGTCCACTGTATGGTTTGAGCATGGTATCGTCTGATATTTTCCTCCGGGTGCACTGTTCCACTTTTTGGTTGAAATTGGGCACTTCTCTGGTCGGTTCCGTTCCTGAGGGGTGTTCGCTTGTCCTTGTTGTCGTCCTAAGTGTCCTGTTGTGCAGGATAAACCTGAAATTACTGTTTTAATTAATTGTAAAACTTTGTTGACGAGGGTGATCCTAACCTCATTCGTGATTTCGTGTCAAACTGGGCCCGGCCGGTGGTTGCCGCGGATGATGGCTGTGTGGATCGGTGTTGATTTCGGCGTTGTCTCCGCTCCTCGAAGATGCAAGCTTCACGGAAGAAATTGGAATTGGGAATTGACCGGTTTGTTTTGTTGTTCTGGCAGAATATTCCGTTCTGTCAATGCTGTCATACTTGGTTACCTGTCACTGGGCATTGCTGCCAATCGAGCATATGAACTGACACTGTTTTTTTTTGTTGCACTTGCGCGGCAAAAACAGAAACAAGAAGTCTCAGTGGAGATAAACGAAAAAGTGGCGTCGCTATTTTTCCAAAAACGTGTAGCTACCTGTAAAGTGAAACCTCGACGGATTTTGTGCATTTTTCTCGTTGGAATTGAGAATTGGCCGTCGAGATTTCGTCGAACCTGTTCGGATTAACACAGGTACACGTAAAAGCGAAATTTGTTTGAAAATTCGCACGACTGCGGTCGGATCAAAAATTGGAAAAATTCGTGACTTTGCCCCTTCACCTTCAATCTCCGATTTACCATCACCAGGTATGTCACTGATTTTCTTTGACGCGTTTCCCGAGGAAAACATTGTATATTTTTAGGCATTTGGATTTTCTTTTCGTGGAAGGCGGAAGAAATACTTCTCTTCATCGTTGTTGAGGACGGAATCTGGAGCGCTGAAGTCGATCCGTACAACTGAGTTTTGCAGTGTATATCTGCCTACTTAAAGAGCCGCACACGATCTGAGGTGGGCTTTGGAATTTTGCTTTGGGTGCTTTGGTAATAATTTGTTGTTGTTTTTTTTAGGCTCTTTTCCTCTTTTCTCTTCTTTTTTCTTTTCTTTCCTTTCCTTTTCTTTTCTTTGGTCTTTATTTTTCGTATTCATTTCCTGAGAATCGAAGTCGCAACCTGCTGGATCGAAGCGTGCCTTTTGGAAGTACCTATCGTTCGTGTGTGTCATCAGCAATACACGAGGCCACATCACCGTCATCTAGGTCGCCACCATCAGTTAAGTTGCATGCTTCGGTTCCTTTTTTGTTTATTCTTATTTGTGTAGTGTGCTACTACGCTTGTAGTTGTAGTCAATACTATTATTCGGTCGTAGATATAGGGGAGACCGGGGTTGGTTGTTACAATTTTCACTTCTGATTTTTTTTCAAGTGTATGTTTATGGTTAGCGAGAAACAGAATGCACCTGCATATAGATTGAATCTTCCTCCTACTCCAAACATAGCAGTTGCGTCTCAAAGTGACCACAAAAAATTATAAATTTGTTTTTAGGTGCTGGTGCAGATTGTAAGAACTTGCCCCATGTCGGGGTTGGTTGTTACAAGCTTGGGGCAGGTTGCTACAAGCTTAAATTGTAATACATTTTAAAGATTTTTATTAGACACAAAATAACATTAACATTAAAAATAAGAAACGTCAGCCTTAAACAAAATGAAACAAAAATAAACTCTTATAAAGTCTGCAAATTAAAAAAAATAACTCATGGTAATTAACAAAAAAAATCCAAAACCAACATTAGTCTGATAGATCGTCATCCGAGTCGCAATTTTGGCAACGATAGAATAACGGATTCATACCATCCGTGCACTCCTCATGCGCCCATTGGTGACATTTTGTGCATTTTATCCACTTTTCACCTGGTTTTGAGTTGGTGTAGGGCTCACCGCATACCAAACAAAAAGTATCTTCATCGCTCGATCCATCTGTTTCTTCGAACTTTGTACTTTTATTCTTCCTCTTTCTCTTTGGTTTTTTATCAGTTCCAATGGTAGTAGATAGATTTCGCTTTGTTCCTTTAGATTTCACCACCTGTTTCATTTTCTTCGCATTTCTCTTTTCTTGTTCTTCTTGTAGTTCATTTTTATTTGGAGTATCTGTCAGTATTGCGGTTTTACGTTTCTTGCGGCCCTTTCTAGTGTTCAGACGTTTCGCAGCCTTAGGAAACAGTCTTAAGTCTGAAGGACTGTAATAGGTCTTCGAATTGCCGGACAATCCTGACCCTGAAGGCTTTTGCACATCAACATCTTCAAACGATATAGAAGATTGGGGCGGCGTTTGATGTCCAGCTACAATGGAAGCTTGGAACTCTTCCTGAGCTGCAGAAATTACCTCTGCTGGTTCATCGGCTTGGACATCCATTATATCGTCATCATCATTTCTTCTTGCATCACTAAATCGCTCTTCATTGCGATTTCTTTCTTGAACACCGTTCTCTTCTTCATCGCCGTTCCTGTCTTCGTTACCGTTCCCTTCCTCGTCGCTGTTTCTTTCTTTGTCACCGTTCATTTCTTCATTATCGGCATTTGGATTGGGACGGTCCGTTACGGCACTCGCCATAAATTCGTCATCTGTAAATATGTGTCGGTTCAGGGGCCAGATGCCAGAGACTCGGAATCCAGATTGAATATTCTTTGGAGTCGTGGCTAACGGCAGAGAGTCCTTTACCACTCCTGGAATATCGTAGATATTCATAGTCTTTCCGGGATTGTTGCGCATCCAAGCATCGGCCATGCTGTTGACGTATTTTTTGAAAGGTCCAAAGACCGAACGATCGAGTGGTTGGAGTTTATGGGAACAATGTGGGGGAAGTGATACAATTACAACTCTGCTTTCCCTACAGAGCTCAATACCTTCTAGCGAAAGGTGTGAATCATGATTGTCAAGTATCAACAATACAGGTCGCTCTTTAGTGCACCGCGCATGTTTGATGAAGTGCTTCAAGAAAATCACGAAATCTTCCTGTATCATCCAACCCGATTTATTCACCGTTCCAATACAGCCTGGCGGACCATTGGCAACAAAATAACTCCTGTAATTCTTACGTGGGAACACGAACATTGGTGGAATTGCGTTTCCACTGGCGCTGACTGCTAGGGCTAATGTCACTAAAGTTCCTCTTTCTGCAGAGGTGACTGACTCGACTTGTTTAACTCCTTTTTTAGCGATTATCTTATCGGGTCGTTGCACCGTTGTAACCCCAGTTTCGTCCATGTTGTAAATGTCTTGACACTCAAAGTTGTAACGAGTCATTACGTCGTGTAGCAAATCAAAGAACTTGTTGACGTTTTCTCTGTTGAAACTGGTTGCCCTGCTAAGGCTAGTTGCCTCCGGAGTTCGCAAAGATAAATTTGGATGGCGCTTGAGAAACGAAGATAACCAGTCAACCGATGCCATCTTATTCTCGCGCCAGGATTCATGCACCGCCATATTGTTTTTGATGGCAAAATCGTAGCCCAGTCTCCTTACTTCTTTTGTTGAAAGACCAAAGTACATCTTGGAGCATTCGATCAGGTACTTTGACAGCTCTTCCTCCATGGCGTCCGTAAAAATCTGACGATTTCTTACATACCCAACCGTAGGATTTTGTACTGTAGAAAAATAATACGCAAGACTGTTAAAAAATATGAACCCAAATTATTATTATCATTTCAGTTTAGGTACCTACCTCCATCTTCAATTTTTTTGCAAAATCTACGCAAAGTCATAAAGTTGATCATAAATTCTTCGGCAACTTTGCAAAGTGATCTTCGGTTTTGTAAAACCTCCACGGCTGCGGAATGGAAAATTTCATCCGAGATTTTGCCCCTTTCAGTTTTTCTTTTGTACGTCCTCATCCTGTTAAATATTCAAAAGATTAACAGTGAGTAAACTTTTTGCTCACATTACGATTTCACAATAAAATAGATCAATGGGGTTGGTTGTTACAATGTTACAACTGACCCCGTCAAGACTGTAACAACCAGCCCCAACTGTACTTTGAAAACTCAATCGGCCATTCCTACATAACCCTTGAACTGATCACAATGGGTAAGTATGGAAAATATTCTGCATTTGCCAATGTTTCTTCAAAACAATTAGTAGATATGTCGGAGTTTATCCGTAATTGTAATGAAACGAGCAATTCACTGATTAATATTTACTCAGAGGGCTTAAAAACACTGAAAATCAGCTCACCTGACAACGCCTTCTCATACCGCCATGCAACTTCATAGGAACTTAAGTCGGCAAATAACGAACATCTAGGGAACAGGATTGCCACTCTCCCCCCAAAGGCGCGCTTTTTAAATGCACTGTAACAACCAACCCCTGTAACAACCAACCCCGGTCTCCCCTACCGCTAACCGTAGACACGTAGCACGTGGTTTAAATCAGTTGCAATCAATCAGTAGTGACGTCATACATTTGTTTTTATTGTATTGTATTTTGAAATTGTGATTGAATTGATGCATAAGTAGTTGAGTTAGTTCTGGCGCTTGATTAACAGCTTAGTTCTGAATACTATTACGTAGTGCCGCCTACTGGCGCTTGCCGCGGGTGGGTAGTTGCGGAATTGGTCGTAGTAGTAGTCGCTAATTCCGGTCTAGCCCCTAACAAAGACTGCCCCGTGTACACGTAGGTAACATCCTTGTTTAGGTTGCGCTTGTGTTTTTTTTTACAGGACACTACCTACGGCTGAGGCTCAATACTTGCCTGTTTCGGTCGAATGGTGTCGCCGCTACACCCAGTATCATTAACGTGTTGGTTTATTGTTCACTACTTACGGTATCAGCTCACTTAGGCCCTTCAGGCTCTTGTCAGTCAGGTTATGATACACCTGATATTTTATTTTAAACTGCACTTCATATAACTTATAACTGTACTTACCTTCACGTAATTTCTTTTGTTTTCAACATTATCATTTCCTGTCAAGTAATACAGACACACGAATTGGTTCTGGAATATATTTGTTTTATTACCTTCGCAATCACAACTACGTATTTTTTTTTATAAGTGCTTACCTTATTGTGGCGGTCATTATTTCGTGGTTCATTTGAGCGCAATAAGTGATGAGTATCAAGTGACTTGGCGGCAAATTGGACTTTGTCTGATTTTCCCTTCTGATTATTTTTAGTTGTGTTTTCTTGATCAAACATCTTTCGACCTTGTAGAACGGTACTGTGGTGAATCAACTAAACCACGTGGCGCCCAGTTATCTATTTACCCACCCCATTC
Organism: Anaspis maculata; assembly: GCA_949128115.1. NCBI lineage: Eukaryota > Metazoa > Arthropoda > Insecta > Coleoptera > Scraptiidae > Anaspis > Anaspis maculata. The sequence continues at coordinate 4,816,113 of OX421964.1, forward strand.
TCCACTTGTAGTCGGCGGGCCTCTGCAGTATCTAACTACCTGGTCACAGGAAGGTAACGAATTGAAACGTGGTTATAGACTATGGCCTATCAAACTAGCCTGAAACCGTTTTTTTCGGTCATCAGTTTTTCAAAAAAAAAAGAAAGTAAAGCAAAATAATAAACTTTCACCCTGTATACTGATTTGTAGCAGTCCCAGAGTTGAGGACTTTTGATATGTTGAAGAAGGGACTGTAAGCTTGCCATGGTGAAAAAATCGTTTTTGTTTGAATTAATTCCAGCAAAGCACCTATTTTTCTCTATTTCCAATATACTATTCACTTTGTGGACTAGAAGTTACAAAATATCCAAATTTCTGCCACATTCACCAGGAGTCAGTACACGGATTTTTCAATGAAATGTGCGGGATTCCTTTACTACGCGTCCATTACTCCATTAGTCTCCCAAATGTTTAACATCATTGAGTAATTATATCTGTGCTAATTATTGTACTATATTTCTTTTTTGATTTTCCAGGTTTGGGAGAATCAGAAGGGGAGCTCTATTCTTTTTATACAGGTACTTATTTTTGTCTTGTAGCAATAGCTCATCTACAAGTGTCGTCAAACGTCAAACCTACGTCAAATCGCAAATATACCATCTTTGCGTAATTACTCAGCGTGAAACCTGAATTTACATTGATCATCAAAAGACGGATTAGCTATCAACTGGTTGAATATTTGGGTGAAACCCACGGTTATTCAGTTAGATTTGAGTTTCACCTCGAGTTTCACTAAATAAAGTGAATTCATAAGTCAAGTGAATCTGGAATATTCCAAAACTAGTGGGGTCGGCTTTGTCCATCACCGCAAGCGAAATTTTAGTTCAGATCCTGTATACAGGGTGAAGAAGAAAAACAATTTAAAAATATTGCGTCTTTTAAACCATCAATTGGATGGTTGTTGAGGTACACCAAACCATTTTGATACATTAATAACTGTTTTTGGGATAATTTAAAAAAACTGAGATCTGTCAAAAAAAAAACATTATCTTTATTATATCGCTTATTTTTGAAGATATCTGAATGAAATTTGGTATTTGCTTTATAAAAGACGTCATAAATGGATAACAGCTGCAGTTATTTTCTAGGCTTACTATTTTCCTAAATAAGACAGTCAACTTTTTTGGGGGGGATCCGCCATCTTGCTTAGTGAATATCAAGCTGATGACCGGAAAAATGACTGATAGTCATTGGGCTAGTATCATGCCATTACTATATCATGTGAAAGATCACCTTGGATGGACCATCATACCATTTTTGCTGAAAGAAACATGACGCACTGATTTTATCGGGTTCCTCAGAGCTCAAGGACCTACTTCCAGCCATCGAGCCATTGCAAATAATTAAACACCGCATTTATGACCCCTGATCATTTCTCAGGTTGCTCACCAAGATTCATAGCCATAAATGTAGCGGTTTGGTTTTAGCAGCTGTTTGAATTGAGAAGTGTTGCCTTTTCGTGAAAAAAAAAAACAGAAAGTTACAAGGTCTCTAGGTCATTGGGAATAGGTCCTCCACGGAATGTTGAAAATTCATACTAAATTATTAGAGAAAAGTGCATTCTTTAGCATAGGTTTAAAGAAACGGCTGAAAATTGTTCGAAACGGTTTCTTTTGTCTTGTTAAGCGTTAAATTATGGATCTTTTTGGCGATTTTCATGCCTCCAGCCTATTTAGATGATGAGATGAAATTCTTCGATTTCTTATCACCCTGTGATGTCATCTGCATAGATCGCCATCATGCCAACATTTCCCAAAGTTGAAGGAGAAATCTGAATATAATATATTCCAAAATACATTGCGGCATCAAAATTAATAAGGTTCTCTCCTCCATTATTAGTGTTGCCCTACCGCATAATTTGTCCGCTTCCTACCTACTGCAAAATAGTCTTTCATGTTCGTCCAACATCACATGAGTACATCCTGTGCCAGTTTTTTGAAATCTATACTGTGACCGATCGCACCCCACCCCATTCAGGAAATTGAATGAGGCAGAAACGAAAGGGCCCGCCAGAGGCGTTTGACATGCAGAAATGAAAATGATACTTCACCTTTCCCTTTACTCAATGGTTTTGGCCGGCTGATCTGGCTCTAGGGTAGTTCCACTGCTTTGCGTAGCATCTCAAGGTCGTATCCTAGGTAAGAGCAGTCTCGAAGGAGGAAGTCAGGCGGAAGTAGAAGAAGAATCAAAACACACACACTCTCGACAAACAGTTTTACTTTCAGAAAGAATTTTATAAAGCTTTCTACATGAAATAAGGTATGAGTCAGTAACAGAATCAAACTTCACAAATGACAGGATTTCGTCAGGCAAGATTTCCCCTCACAACAAAGCTCAACACCCCCCCCCCCCCTTTGTATCGCATTTGCGCCCGGACAGAGAGCCACGCGACAATGTGTAAAGAGAGACAGAAGATTAATCTGGAACAAACTAAATCAGTGTCGTTGGTGTACCTAGAGGAGAACACACTCTCAACACACGACTCTTTCTTTTGGCGTGGACACGAGGGTGGCAAAGGATTTAGACACACAGTATAATCATGCACAATGTGAATAAAAATTATGTAGGCACAGAAAACAATAGATAATCAATAAACAATAACTTAACTTAATCCTAAACCTTGGGAAGAGAACCCCAAATTTCACCCCTAACGGACAGTTTATGGGAAAGCTCTTGTAAGACCAACAAGAGCAGAAAACATGAGGAGTGTCCAACACTTGAGATGCCAGAGGAGAACGAGTGTATTACCATCGGGCACTAACGCCAGTTAAGTGCGGGTCATCATGGGCCTTCACCGCATACTGAGCTAGCTTGACCGGGCCAGATAGCAAAGCATGTCTCGTGGCTACTGGCCGGACGTAATACAACTCAACTCGAACACAGAACAAGTATACTAGTGCCGCAAGAAAGAGCCCATTTACACCCAATAAATGAATAAAATACAATCATACACTCCCTGAAATAAAGAGATGTGAAGAAGACCAACAATGAGTAAAGCTCACCCTGTCCCACACAAATCTCACACACAATGGGTGACTAGGACATGTTTACATCTTGTAGATCCCATCTCAATTTCGTTTACGGCTTGTAGATTCCATTTCAATTTTTATGTGCATCTCGTAAGTCTCATCTCAATTTTATGTTCATCTCAATTTCCACGTGCCGGTTTAATAAACCCCTTGTGGTAAAGTTGATGTCGTACGAGCCCTCTCTCGTAAACAAAATCCCTTTTTTGGTCATTGTTGTTGTTGGACATGCCCTGTGTCTTGAAGCTAACCATCAGCTACCCCCGGGGTATGAGAATCGGAAGGACAAAGCCACTCACAACCACTAATAAATATTTTTACCATCTTTTGTACAAACCAGGGCCAAGAATTATCCGCCACGGCGATGACCCAGTCTCTCTCTCCGCCACTGGAAGGTCCACTTGCCCAGGAGGACTGCAGGGCGATATCTCGATCCCCTGTCTCTCCAAAACATGCCGCGAAACTCTCCCCGCGAACACAAAGCAAACGATACAAGCCTAACTTGAGGTTTACTAATTCCTACTACGCAGTTAGCAAGCAAATGAATCTTTTCCTCGTCGGAAATTGGTAAAAGTTACGGGTTACCTGGCGTTTTTACTGCCAGCCAGCTCCTGATGCCTCATCTTCGGTCTTTCGGGATGATTTCCAAAATTACCGTGGTAGAATCGGCTGAATATTCGAGTGTTTTACGGACGGGACACAGCAACTGGGCCAAGCTTCTAGTATGGCGTCTCTCTACCTTCTTCCTCCCGCTCGCCCGCTTCCCGTCGGTCGAGCAAAATCAATAAAACCAATAATCCATATGTGTCACGTACAGTGGATATCTGGTGGTATACGTCAGCCTCTAGGTTCGTAGTTATTTTACTCGATTTTACTCGAGGGAGGAATTAGTTGACGGCCGGGGGTCCTGGACGGTTTCAATACTGAAGAATGCACTTTTTTCTAATAACTCAGCATAAATCTATCAAAATTCCATGGAGGATCTCTTTCCAATGACCTAAGAAATGACCCAGAGACCTCACGATTTTCTGTTTTTTTCATGAAAAATCGACACTTTTTTATTTAAATAGCTGCTAAAGACAACCTGAAGAATGATGATCAAGGGTCATAATCGCGGTGTTCAATTACTTGCAATGGCTCGATGGCTAGCAGTAGATCCTCTAGTTCTGAGGAATCCGATAAAATCTGTGCATTACCTTTCTTTCAGCAAAAATGGTATGATGGTTCATCCAAGGTGATCTTTCACATGATGGAGTAATGGCATGATACTAGCCTAATAACTATAAGTTCTTTTTTCGGTCATCAGCTTCATATTCACAAAACAAGATGGCGGCTCCCCTCCAAAAAAGTTGACTGTCTTATTTAGGAAAATAGTAGGCCTAGAAAATAACTGCAGCTGTCATCTATTTATGACGTCTTTTTCAGGGCAAATACTAAATTCCATTTCGATATCTTCAAAAATTAGCGATAAATGAAAATAATGTTTTTTTGACAGATCTCAGTTTTTTGAGAACATCTCGAAAACGGTAATAATGGAGTATTATGCTGAAAAATTTTTTTGATTGAAATGAAAACTACATTGAAAAATAATTGACCCGTGTTTTTTTATTCAGTCAAAAATCGTATCGTTTGGGCGCAATAAATAAATAACATCAACTAGTTCTGACGTCACAGCGGGTCACCGCCTATACCGCCTGTGTAAATGACGTCAGAAATAGGCAGAATATAGGAGTTTCGTTTATTTATTGCGCCCAAACGATACGATTTTTGGCTGAATAAAAAAATACGGGTCAGCTATTTTTCAATATAGTTTCTGATTCCATCGACAAAAAAATATTTTTCCAAAAGTATAATACTCCATTGTTTCAAAATGATTTGATGTACCTCAACAACCATCAAATTGCGCATCATATGACATGTCCTGCGATACTCTACCTTTGTCCGTTCAAAAGATGCAATTTTCTTAAATTGTTTTTCTTCTTCACCCTGTATACACGATCTAAACTAAAATTTTGCTTGCGGCGATGGACAGAATTGTTCAGACAGGTTCTAAGAACATGCCTGCCACAAAGCATTGCAATACTCAAAAATGCAGCGTACAGGACTTTTTCCAAACGTGCCGACTCCATCAAACGGCAACAACTTACATAGATCTTTACACGCATCATTTCTTTTCCAGGTAAACGCTAATGCAGTTTTCAACGAACGGCCCCCAGTCGGCCGGCCTACACCTACGCAGTCGCCCCCACTCGGTGTTCTTCTCAACTCATCAAATTGTTTGTTCATCATGACTTTTCTCAACCCCCTCAAATCTTTAATATAGGAATTGTCACTTGAACACATTGAAGTTTATTTAAATTTTATAATTATTTTTTTACTGTTTTGCGACGCATCAATTACCTAGGTAGGTACTATAGGTTATATTAGCATTGACGGAACATTTAGTGAGGTCTGTAAAACCAGAAGCCAAAATCAAAATGAAGTGTGCAGGTGAGATGACAATATTATAAGCTGGACGGCTCAAAAACCGAAATCTAGGAGGAAAAGGGTCTTCCGTGAGCGCGTAGGTCACAAAGTAGGCACCCAGTGACAAACGGTGATCATAGCCAAGTGTATATTTGGAAGTTTTGCTGCGATACAAAGGCTATATTTGATTGAAGAAGTATGTAACAAGACGCAATCTTACTATACTGGGTGATCATTTGAAAACTATTCACCTATGCAATAACTCCCGATTCCCAGTCGATATTTTTTCGAGCAAAAACAGGTCGATTTTTATATCTAGGGGGACATCTGAAACATACATTAGCAAATTTCTACCTTCAGCTTGAAGCGACCCGCATTTGGCGGGCCGAAAATATTCCGGAGGAAAATAATTCAAAGCCGTGAAATCGAGGTATGAGAATGTGAATATTCAGAGTCAAGGCATCATTAAAAGATGTCGCTAGCTATTTAATTCATTCGTGTAAATCCCGCAAAGCTCTATAACATAATTTACTGGCCCATCATCGACATTCAACAACCGTCCCTGCTTGACGTCCGACGAAATGGGTAATTGGTGTATATGAAGTGAGGCACCCGCACTTCGACCCAGTTAGTTGCTGCCGTACTCCTGCTGTGTTGACACGCCATCGGCCACCGCCCGCTGCCCGCTGCCCGCCACCATCCGATTCACACGTGTTAACACCGCCGGTCGCATTCTTCAGCGGCTTCTCAGATTACCTGAGCCGTCTATACACCGTTCGCGATCGTTTTGGATGCAATAAAATATTCCGAATTGCTGGGAATGGAGGATATCGCCGGAGATTGACCGTGGTACCTGGACCAATCCTCCTGGGCTGCCGTCCGCTCCCGACTTGTCACGTCCGTCGCCGAGTGCTTCTGCGGGCCTGTTAGCGAAGAGTTTTAGTCCCCCTCGAGGAAGCTGAGTTAGAACCCGTTTATGTTGCGTCGCGACCCTCCTAGAGGCCGAAGCGTCGAAGCCCCAATGATGAGTCCCAGCCCACTTGGAAAATGACGAGTCGATTTCCCCCGGCTGATGTGTCTCAAAGGCCCCCTGGAGAAAGCCGAGTTGGAACCCTTCGGAGTCGTGTTTTGGTCCCCTTGGAGGCACGCTGAGTCGAGAACCCTCCAGGTTGAGTTTTGACCCTCCGAGAGACTGATGAGTTGCTTCCCCCGTTGAGTTGCAACCCGTCTCTAGGATGTCGAGTCAGAGCCCTTGGACGTTGAGTCTTGATCCGCCTCCAGGTGTCGAGTCAGAGCCCTCCGGCGACGAGTTCCAGCCCTTCTCCAGGTCGATGTGCCAAGACCCTTCCGGTGTTGAGTTTCGACCCTTCTCCAAGTCGCAGAGTTGGGACCCGTTGACGAAGTGTTTCGAACCCCCTCCAGGATGCTGAGTCGCGTTCCCTCCACGATGAGTTCTAGCCCACCTCGAGGATGTCGAGTTAAAACCCCTAAATGATCCAGGCCCGATAGAAATGAGGTCTCTCGTTTCGGTATCTCGTGTGGCGGAGTGATGACCTCGACGAGCGGGAGGTTAGTCTTGGTGAGTTGGGATAGTTGCTTACGGTTAGGCTTTGTCGGAAAAATGTATGATGGGGCTCACGCGTGCTTTCTGAATCTGCCTGCACGTGCTGGTATCTGCGCTACTGTCTGCCATCAGGTACAGCCACTGGCAAGCCTCGTCCTTTGTTGGATACCTTCATAGAAAGGTATTCGCGCTCTTGGGCCCTCTGGACTTGGCTTTGTGACTGCTGTACTCAGAGCACCGGACCTAGTGGGTTAGATCTGGAGACTCGCGGGTGAGCTTCCTCTGCGTTTCTGAAGCTCCTAGTTATTCGGAAAAAGTAAATTTTGAGAACTACGTGAAAAATCAAGTAATTGGTAAAATAGAATCGCGTTGAGATCGGGGTTCGGACCCTGCCGTAGAGTCGCAATTGTTAATCGGATTGATGGACACCCCCCCCCCCTCCTTGAAACTAATAATTTTGTTTTAGCGCCACGACAGTTCCGGATATTTCCATGTAGAGTTGTCCCGGGAATGAAGACGTTCTTATTCGAAACTGATGAATTCAATCCGGTACCCAACGACGCCATCGTTCAGATAGGGACTTTGTAAAAATGAACTGTTATTAGGGCTCGATCAGGAATAGTGTAGACGGCGATTACTTCGTGTTAGGGCAAAGATTATTTCGACGCCTCTCCGCATCGGCTTTCGACGAACACCCTGTATAGTAAACTCTCTGCGTTTTGTTTTTCCTGGCTGCGGCCTTCTCTCACAAATTGCTAAACAACAACGAACTAGCGCGTATACGGGGCGTGCTCAAAACGTTTTCCACATTAAATTAGTACCTTGATTTGAGTAATTTGTTTCGCGTACACCATCGGTTCGAAAGTTTTGGAAGGGCGAAATTTGGTTCAACATTTCCGGTTATAGGCACTTTCGATCACGGGAATCTTTCTGAGCATTGGGGGCAATTCACGGCGAAAACAGGTTTAAAGCCCCCACAAAGGCCAGCCATATCCAATCCCTTCCAAACGGGCAAAAGAGAACCATAGCCCAAAAAGAGCGTTAGCCTTTGAAAAGAGGCTCCACAAAAAGGGGGCCACCGCACACACCGGCCCACAAATCTTAGATTGCATTCGTGGTCGAAGTCACTCTTCTCTTTGCAGTGTCTAGAAGCCGGGCCCAACCCTAACATAACCTCTAACACTAACATAAATGTTGGATCTGATGTAACCACAAAAGGAACTTTGAACCGCGAAAGCCAGTCAGAATTAAATGTCGGTCAAGGTGTAGAGTCAGGTGTTCGTCGGAGGGTTGGGGTGTTGGGACGTCTGAAATAATTAGGGGAAAGTTATCTCTTCGGGAATAGGGTAGATCACTTCGATAATTTAGCCTGCGATGTGAAGGTAGGACTAGGTATAGGAGCGAGCCATTATTTAAACATTTTGAATTGTACATAGAGGTCAATAGATTGATGTTACGTTAAAATTTTATATTGTGTCTTATTGCGTTCAAACTTGTAGTCAGACCTGTCTCAACAATCTCGAGAACTCTATAATCGAACAACAAGAAGAGAGGCACAACGGGATGTCGTCCTGATACTAGATGATCATCGGCCAAGCGGTTCCAAAAGTGGGAAAAGTGATTTAATTCAAATAAGTTGAATTAAATGCCAGTATAATGGGTTGCCTACCCATTCAGGGGTACAAGACGATAGCTGGGGTCGTTTCAAGCTTCCTCGCCCCCACCCATCCCAATAATAGAATTTCAAATGACGCTACCTACCTTGCGATACATAAAATAGAAGAGAATTAAATTTTTCTTTCAAACTATATCTTCAAACTTTTTAACCCCACCCCCTTTCTCCTCAAAAATCCTCTTGAGTGTCCCATTCAATATTTTGATCCCCTTAATTCTCTTTAGTTTAGTCAGCATTAACCCAAATGGCATCGAAGAAGATAATTTTTGGTGGAAAAAGTGCCACCCGAATTCACCCTATTGCTCTTCCCCACCTCAACTTTAAAATTCAATAAAATACCACCCTTTTTGTAATACATCAAATCAAAGAAAATTGAATTCTCATTCTAAAAACAATTTTTTTGGAATTTTCAACCCCTTCCTCATTAAATTGGACGTTTGGAGTACTTCAGGAGGGAAACAAGGGTTTTCAAAATTTCGAAATAATTGTGTTCAGGGGAAGAATACAATTTCCTTAAATTTGATGTATCGCAAAGTAGGTATTGTCATTTTAGATTTTTAAGGTGAGGTGAGGGGAGCGTAGGGATGGATTTGGGTGACACTTTTTCCATAGAAAATTTCCTCTTTCGATGCTGTGCAGGATGACGTGGACGGCATTGGAGAGAATTGAGATGTCAAGGATATCAAATTGGACACTCAGAGAACTTAAGGGAGAAGAGAGGTGGGGTAGAAAGTAAAGTAAAGCAAAGTAAATTTTTGAAATATTTTTTCAGGAAGAGAAATCAATTCTGTTGAATTTGATGTATCGCAAAATACTTAGATGGTGTCATTTGAAATTCCAAAGTTGAGGCGGGTGAGGGCGAGGCGGCTAAAGATGGAAAGTTGCCAATGTATGTTATGGATGTCTCCCTCAATATAAAAAATGGCATGTTTTTGCTCGAAGACATTTTCACAAAGAATCGGGAGCTATTACAGGTGGACAGTTTTCGAATGATCACCCGGTATGTACCGCCGAAGCGAGTACAGCAAGACGCAATCTCATGTTGCTCGTAGCCGCCATATCTCAGTAATAATTAGGCATTTCCACATGACGTCACGAGCTCGTCAGTGTTGCCAACCCAGTTGAATTTATAACCTCAAAAAAGCGTTTGAGAACAACCCGCGTTGTTATGATTGGAAAAAAAAGTACTTTTTTGAAATTTTGTATAACTTAAGAAGCAAGTTTGTGCGTGATAATTATTCACAAAACTTCGGAGTTTCGATCAATACCGACAGTTGGAAGTGTATTGACCTGGATAGCTCAATAAACAAAAAAGTTTGGTGAAGTGCTTATAGGTAAATCCGAGGGGTTAACCACTGTGGAGGTTTTCTGTCCCTTGCCTTGGAGATCCGTGGAGGTTTGGTGGAGATCCGTGGGGATCCGTGGAGATCCGTGGAGGTTTGGTGGAGATCCGTGGGGATCCGTGGAGATCCGTGGAGGTTTTTGGGGATTCGTGGAGATCCATGGAGGTTTCGTGGAGATCCATGGAGGTTTTATGGAGATCCGTGGAGATTTGTGGAGATTTTTGCTCAATTTGGACATTTTTCCGATATTTGAAGTCATGATATCTTTGGATCAATATTTTGATAAGTTTGATTCGTTGGCCAGCTCTAGTTAAAAATAGTGAAGAAATACTTCCTATTGATAGAACGGCAAATTTTTGATATCGTTAATACATAATTCTGTACTATCCCATTCAAATTCAAGACGACCTGTAACGGATATCACTCCTGTTTTCCTTTTCTTGTTTTCAAGTTATTGACTTTTAAGCCAAACACGTAACTTCCGTGCTCGTCGAAATGTTCGTGTTTGTTGCGAATCGTTACTAATGAGAAAATCAAGGTAAGTGCTTGAGTAAGACCAGTTTGACATAAGCGAAATAGCACTTTTCGAGAATAAATCTTGGATGGAGTAAACTGCACGCCGCACATAGGGGTATTTGATCAAAAAAGCTGGCCAAAAGTCGAAAAATAAAATGAAATTGTAGGAGAAAATTGACAATTTTCGTAGCGTGCTTTAATTTTTCGCTCAAGTGATATAGGCAACCAACAATACAGCCGTTTTCACTGTTGCCTAAGTTGAGCCCGTGAGGTCCCATCAAGAGTTCTGTATTGACCCTGCATGACACAAAAGCTGAAATATCTGGCACGTATTCTGTTTTTTTTACAGCATACACTTTGAAAGGCACAATAACGATAACCTGCAATGAGCGATGTCGCACGCAGCTGTCGGCTAGCTGTCAAACGTTTGACCATTGTGAATGAAACGTCAATTGTCAAAAAAAAGACCAGCAAGAATAGAGTGTGGTTACCATGGCGATAAGCAAGGAAAGTTAACAATAGGGGCTTGTCCTGAGCAATCATTTCAGGGACATGCGCTGAATTTTAGGCAGGCTTTTTGAAACAACCGGACAAAAACCTTCGAATCCTACTCTAATGCACCTGTAATGTAATACCGCGCGGAAGATTTCCAACGCTAGTCTATTTTTGAGATAAAATAGCAGATATTTCATCTGTGCAAAAATTTGGTTCATGACAAAAGGTGCGTTCAGTCAGCTTATTTATAGTCTAGGAATTTTAGCTGTTTAAATCGCAAATAGCGAAAAAAAAAAGATAACTAGCCGGATATTTTTATATAAGCTCAGTTAAGCATGTGGTTCAACATAGTAAAAGTCCTCAAGAATCCGGTGTGAGCTTCGGCCGTTGTGGCCTCGAGAAGAACTTAAGGGTCAGTTTTTCGCGTATATCTCATGAACAATAGCACTTGGGAAAAAAGTTCCCGGGAAGAAATTGTTGGAAATTTTATTGTCTACAAGAAAAGTCCTCACACATTCCATCGTCAGTCATCTCCTTCTTCGTCAAAACACAAGAAAATAAAAATAGTCCAGATGCTCGATGCTGAAGACTGGTATGGACCTTGAGTTTTATGATGGCGGAGTGCCACTTTGTAGAGGTATTGTTTGACCCACTCTCTTTTGGTTGAAACTTAAAGCCATCAAGACGAACTATGCCGGCGGCATATACAGGGTGAAATAAAAATAAAAAGTTAAACATTTGTACCTCGAGAACCAAAATAGGTGAAGACATGTAAATCGTCATAAATAATTCTGATTTCATGGTCATGAAGTCGTCGTAGACTTGAATTGAATATCTTGAGCCGTTCTTGAAATATCTTCAAAAGACTGAAGTTGTTACCAAAAAAATATATATTTTCGTCTACTTATCAGAAGAAAAGTTGACTGTGTTTTTTCTAAAATTAGTTGGCCTAGAGAGGGCTTTTCACTGTAATTTCATTTTAAATGTAATTTATCATTGTTTCGATTCAAAACACCAAGTTTCGATTCAAAACACCAAGTTTCGATTCAAGATCTGAAGAATTACCTCGAGAATTACTGATATACGAAAAACTATTTTTTTTCCGTAACGACTTCAGTCTTCTGAAGATATTTCAGAAACGACTCAACATATTTGATTCAAGTTTACGACGACTTCATGGCCATGAAATTAGAAATATTTTAGGCGATTTACATGTCTTCACTTATTTTGGTTCTTGAGGTACATTTGTTCAACTTTTTATTTTTATGTCACCCTGTATATGCCGCCGGCATAGTTGGTATTGATGGCATCAAATTTCAATCAAAAGAGAATGGATCGAACAACACTTCTACCAAGTGGCACCCTGCCATCATAAAACTCAAGGTCCGTACAGTCTTCGGCATCGAGCATCTGGACTATTTAGATTTTCTTGTGTTTTGACGAAGAAGGAGTGAACTGATGATGGAATATGTAAGGACCTTTCTTGTAGACAACACAATTTCCAACAATTTTGCTTCAAATGCTTTTTCTCCAAGTGCCATTGTTTACGAGATAAACACGAAAGACTGATCCTCAAGTTCTTCTCGAGGCCACAACGGCCGAAGCTCACACCGGATTCTTGAGGACTTTCACTATGTTGAACTACATGCTTAACTGAGCTTATACAGGGTGGTCCGACTTTTATGTCATTAAATTCAAGGATCGATAGAGAATGAAAAATGAAGGGGACTTTCTCCAGAAAACATATTTGAGAAATGCCTAATAACAGAGATACAGCCCTTCAAAGATGGAAATAAATAATCGTTTTTTCCGCATAACTTTTGAACCGTTCAACCGATTTGATTCAAAATAGAACTAAAGGTTTACTGAAATTATCCCCTGTCAAACAATCATAACATGTTCCACAAAAAAGTTTCAGGAGCGTAGACATTACGGGGTGTCTCTACTTTTCCCCCCTATTTCTCACCTCCTTAGTTATTTTTGGAAACTGTTCATAATTTTGAATTCTACGTTCAATTTAGAAGAAAAAATCACTGTTGCAAAATTTTGATTAGAGGCTTTGTTTGGGAGATATTTAGGATTGAAGGTTTGGAAAACATCTCAAAAGCACAACTTTCAAAGGTCTAAAAATTAAAATCCAAAAAAACTCATGATTTCTCAGCTGAAATAGGTTTTCTAGAATTTCTAAGTTGATAAACTACAATTTTTTTCAAAACACGAGAAATTTTCAGGGAAAAACAATTTGGGCTCTGGAAAGTGGCGACTTCGGGATGTTTTCCAAAGTTTGAAAATCAAATATCTCCTAAACGAAGCCTCTAATCAAAATTTTGCAAGGGTGACTTTTTCTTCTAAATTGAACGTAGAGTTCAAAATTATGAATAGTTTCCAAAAATAACTTGGGAGGTGAAAAATAGGGGAGGAAAAGTAGGGACACCCCCTAATGTGTACGCCCCTGAAACTTTTTCATGGAACATGTTATGATTGTTCGACAGGGGATAATTTCAGTAAACATTTGGTTCCATTTTGAATCAAATCGGTTGAACGGTTTAAAAGTTATGCGGAAAAAACGATTATTTATTTCCAACTTTGAAGGGCTGTATCTCTGTTATTAGGCATTTTTCAAATATGTTTTCTGGAGAAAGTCCCCTTCATTTTTCATTCTCTATCGACCCTTAAATTCAATGACATAAAAGTCGGACCACCCTGTATACAAAAATCCGGCTAGTTATCATTTTTGTTCGCTATTTTTTCTATAATTTCTGGACTATTAGCCGCAAGTTTTAATTTTAGTCGAAGCGCTGCATCGCTCATTGGCTGTTCTGAGGGAGCTGGTTCATAAGAGCCAATGGGCGTCTCTGCGCTTGCGACTAAAATTATTTTGTCATGAACAAAATTTTTGCACAGATGAAATATCTGCTTACATTACAGGTGCATTAGAGTAGGATTCGAAGGTTTTTGTCCGGTTGTTTCAAAAAGCCCGCCTAAAATTCAGCGCATGTCCCTGAAATGATTGCTCAGGACAAGCCCCTATTGTTAACTTTCCTTGCTTATCGCCATGGTAACCACACTCTATTCTTGCTGGTCTTTTCTTGACAATTGACGTTCCATTCACAATGGTCAACGTTTGACAGCTAGCCGACAGCTGCGTGCGACATCGCTCATTGCAGGTTATCGTTATTGTGCCTTTCAAAGTGTATGCTGTAAAGAAGAAAACAGAATACGTGCCAGATATTTCAGCTTTTGTGTCATGCAGGGTCAATACAGAACTCTTGATGGGACCCCACGGGCTCAACTTAGGCAACAGTGAAAACGGCTGTATTGTTGGTTGCCTATATCACTTGAGCGGAAAATAAAAGCACGCTACGAAAATGTACAGTTGTATTGTTACTCGTATGTTGCGTATAGGAGCTGTGTTTTATTCTTTTTTTTACGTACTTTACCCCTTTTTATGCTTTTGCGCAATGCTTTTGATGCGTTGTTATCCTTTTCTTGAGCTCTTTCGGTTTTTTCCCTGCATTTCATTTTTTCTTTACACGCGTCGACTGCCTTATCTTGCGACTTTCTTCCCGTTTCGTGTGAGTTATTCTTACTTTTTTATGTTTCTTTTTACGATTCTTAGCGATTTTCAGCCCTGTTTCTTGTTTTATTACGCGTTCTTTTCAGATTGTCTTCGCCCAACACCTCTATTCCGCTCCACGGTCCCGTTTGTGCCTTTTGGTAGCGTATTATCACTAAACAATGTCTTTTCCTGCTTTTCTCAAGATTTCTTGCCATTTCCTGCCCTGTCTTGTTTTATGGCGCGTTATTTCCAGCTTTTCCCGGCTCAACAACTCTTTTTACTCCCCAGTCCCATTAGTGTGTTTATTCTTTCGTTAAGTACCATTTCCACTTCGTTCGGGAGGTTGCATATCCGCCCGGCGCTAATAATAGACTGCGTAGTTTCCTACTTTTCTTGAATTTTTTCTTCAAAATGTGTGTATCTTCCGCAAAATTCCTTTCAGAAAACCTTCTTAGCCACTGTTTGTAGTCCATTCCTACTTATAGAATGATCAAAATCGAGATCGCCTCTATGACACGGTCACAATCACAAACTTATCAGAAAACAATTGGATTTGATTCCCACTTGAGACAACCCTATATGCAGTATGTGTGTACGAATGTATGAAAAAACTGCGCATGCGCTAGAGTGTGGAGATTCATGAAGATTTTGTGGAGATCCGTGGAGGTTTTGTGGAGATCCGTGGGGATCTTATGGAGATCCGTGGAGATCCGTGGGGATCCGTGGAGATATTGTGGAGGTATTGGAGGTTTCACTCTATTTGGAGGTTTTTTGTACCGGAGTTTTGACCGTGGTCGACCCCTCGGGTAAATCTTTCTTGTCGAAAAAAAAAAGAAATCCGTGGCTTTTTTCGGAAAACTGGACTCTTGGAAGGAAACGGCATCTCAGGAAGTATCTCAAAGACCCAAGAAATGCGACTCAAAAACATCTGGGGAGGAGAAAAAATGCCAGTTTATTCTCCTGCCGATAAGGTCAAAAGCTGACTAAATTGTTGGAATGCAGAATAAATGTGAGATGATTTTACAAATTATCCATTACTAAGCGCCCTTCTGATTTCAGAAAGTATGGCTGTGGCAAAAACTGTGACCTGTGGCAATCTCGAAATGGGAAAATCCAGCGACCAAGGAATTTCTAAGTTGACCACAATTTTACCTCAAATCCTGCTTATAAGAAGAAATTTCAGGATTTATTAAGCAATGTGTCTTGACGCGATGAAGCCATCAACATAAAATTCAAGATTGTCAAGTAAGGTGTACGATTTGGTCATAATATGAAGATACCCGGAGCCAAGCTCGGAGCCGATCCCATCTGGTTCACATGTGCTTTTATCACAGCGAATATTACAACTACAGTGAAGTAGAAAATGGAAATTATTGTCAATTCAAACATCCAGGCTTGTGAAAGCAATGGAGAAAGCATAGCTAGAGATGTAGAGGGCTCAATGGACGTGAAAGTTGGATTGGAGTAGTTGAATCTTTTTTTTAAGCAAAAAAAAATTCATGCTTTTCTCGAAACGCTGAGCTTGTGGAAGTACGAAGTATCACAGAAAGTATCTCAAAGCGCCAAGAAATGAAAAAGAGGAAGGAAGGAGTAAACTTGAAAAAATATATGGAGGATGTACCGTTAACGATAAGGATGGGTAACTAAATTGCTGTAATACAGTTATGATGTTTGCACAAAATTATATGTTGCTGAGCCTCTCTAGTTTCAGGAAGTACCTGTGTCAAAAATTGTGGCCTTCGGCAATCTAAAAGTAGGAAAATATACGGACTGAGGAATTGCTACGTCGACCACAATTTGGAACCTTGAATCCTCAATAGAACAATAAATATTTGTATTTTCAAGAAATGTATCTTGACACAATCAAGTTGTTATTGAGAGTTCAACATCGTTGAATCAGGTGTGAAATTTTTGTCAAGGAGGGCTCCGGTGACCGGAGACATCTTCGGTGGCCGAACAGCTGTTTGAGTTGAACTTCCATGTTTTGCCTCTGTCCATATTCTACAACCGAAGTGAAGACACTCCTGCACTTTTAAAATAAAAAATATAAACTAAAACTATTGTTTGTTTCTTTAATCCAGCAGTGAAAGCTGTGCCTCAAGTATTTGGGTGATTGGGAAGCACGAACCAAAGAGGTACATACTGAAACCCCCCTAACTCTTTAGCTTCTGCGCCTGTATGGATAGGCAACCCAACATACTCCAAATTAATCCAACTTATTTGAATTAAATCACTTTTCCCGCTCTTGGGACTGCTTGGCCGGTGATCGTCTAGTATCAGGACACCATCCTGTTGTGCATCCTTCTTGTGGTTCGAGGATAGAGATCCTGGGCGTGTTGAGATCGAATTAAACTCTAGTTTGAACGCAGTAAGACACAAAATTAGTTGTAACATAAAGTCGTTATATTGTCTTCTATTTACATGTCAAAGTGTTTAAATAAAGGCTCGTTCCTATACCTGACTCTACCTCAACGCTGGTAACTAAGATAGCTGAGTTTTCTAAGTGTTCCCTAAGAGATGAGTTTCCCCTAATAATTATTTCAAAGCCATCGAACATCAATACCCCGATGACCACCTGATTCTACACCTTGACCAACATTTAAACTTTGTGTGGGGCGTGGTTCGAAATTCTTATCGTGGATCCATCAGACTGAACATTTAAGTTAGTGTTATAGGTTATGTTAGGGTTAGGCCCAGCGTCTAGACACCGAAAAAGGGTTTGAGTGACTTTTGCGAGCGATGGGAACTCCCCCCTCTCTTTTCTGTTGTTCCCCTGTTCCCTACAATCTAAGTTCGTGGGCCGGTGTGTGCGGGGCTCCTCCTATTATGAATCTCTTTTCAAAGGCTGCGTCTCTTATTCTCTGGACTATTCTTTTTGCATGACTCTTTTTAGGCTATGGTAATCTTTTGCCCGTTTTGGAAGGGATTGGATATGGCCCGGTGCCTTTGTGGAGAACTGGACCTATTTTCACCTTGAATTGCCCTTGAAGCTTAGAAGGATTTCACGACCGCGAGTGTCTATAGCCGGAAATGTACAACCAAATTTCACCCTTCTAAAAACTTCGGAACCAATGGTGTACGCGAACAATTACTCAAGTCAAGGTACAAACTCTCCCACGTGAAGACCCTTTGGATTGAACCCCATTCTGTTGTGTGTGAAGTGAACCCCATTGTTGCTAAAAACCTACTAAGGTGCTCGCCGACGAACTAAAGCGAGAAGGCTTCGAAACAACTATTATTCCCTATGAATAAATATCAGATCGCTAACCAACTATTGAGCCGTAACAATTCATTATAGGTACAAATTTATCGAAGCGTCGCGTCGTCGAATGTCCAGGGAATTATCAGAACCGCTCTCCATCTCACGATTAAGCAATCTTCATTAACTTCATGGGAATACTGCAACAAATTAAGTAGTGTTACGCGACCCCAAACCAGACGTCCCTCTAGGTGAAACTCCTCTCCATAACTTCCGTCATTTAATAATAATTCTCTGGTACTTAATAACCCAACCAACATGGAAATCTAAGTAACTGCAGTTGCACGCTAAAACAAAGTCATATTAGTCTCACGGAAGGGGGGGGGGGGTCGTTGTCCTAAACCGATTATTATTAACAATTGCTACTCTAGGACAGGGTCCGAACCCTGGTTTCAACAAACGCGATTTTAGTTCTTTTCAGTTCCTATCCGTTTCGCGATTCTCCAAACTCAGCAGCGCGTATTCAGAAGTGTCGTTCAAAACTCTGTCGAAGTTCCAACCCCACCCCCTGGACTGCGGGTACCACCCACTGAGAAGTTGAAGTCTACCCCGTGTCGATCGTGGCTTTCTAGGACATTGCAAATCTCAATCGTAGGCCGTCTACCCCACCCCACAAGATCGCTCCTTTTCCACCGCGAGGTACCGTTCGTCAATTACAAGCATCCACTCCTGAAGCCTAGCTGAACCGAAGCAGGACAAGACGCACCCCGCGAGGAGGCCCAGACGCAGCCAGTGAACTGTCAGGAACCACCCCCAATAAAGGCCATGACGCATCGCCTGTGAAGGCCAGGACACAACGCTAAAGAAGGCCCCGACGCGTCCAGTAGAAGGCCTGGACACAACCCCGAAAGGAGGCCCAGACGCAGCCAGTGAACTGTCAGGAACCAACTCCAACGAGGCCATGACGCATCGCCAGTGAAGGCCAGGACACAGTACTAAAGGAAGCCCCGACCCGTCCAGTAGAAGGCCTGGACACAACCCCGAAAGGAGGCCCTGGCTCGCCACGGAGGAGCTTTTTGTCAGGGACAGATTACAAGTGCTCGATGCAGGTTCCTCTTCCAACAGGCAGCGTTCTGTGTGAAGGGTTACAACCCCATGGATATGAAATTATACAATCTCTTCGAAGGCAAAAGACGCACTCAGGTTTACCTCGGTTACTCGCGATACCCACACGGTCCAAAGGCTCTGGCTTTAGCTTAAAAACTCCTTGGTAAAAGACGTCTCCCAAAGTACAACGCAATTAATCCCGGAGCAGAAATGAGGTGCGCACCGGTGCGAAATCCAACAAGCTTGATACTAATTTTCACACGAACGCGAGCAAATGTGCAATTCCGGTGTTTAGAAATATGGGATGAACAATCATGCGCGAGTGGTGTGCCGACTGCAACTCCCGATGATGAAGAGCTTGATGTAGACGGGCAAATCACATCTAATCCTACCACGGCGCGGATGGAAATCTCTTCGATGGCGGGCTGGACTGTGCCACTGGCGCGTGTGGCGATGAGCGTATTGGTAATCAGACGTCGGAAATTTTGTCGCGCATTTAATTTGGGAACGCCGATATGCGGGCTATGGCACACGAGGAGGCCGCGAAATTCCGAGGTGCGGCGGAGCACACGGACATCGGCTCGCCTACGGTGTGGGATTGAGAATGCCATAAGAATTATAGCTAAATTGTTTTATACCAGGTCTCGAACTTTCTATGTGTCCATTACACGGCTAGCGACATCTTTTAACCATGTGGTGAACTTGCATCGCACGCTCAATTCCCAATACACTTATTGATTTTTCCTTCGCGTGATTTGGATCCCGTACAAACGGTGGGCTTCAATACCTAGCCCCTCACAAGTCATATCACTCCAGCAATGCCGGGAATGTAAACCCCCAACATCCAGGTGAAGTTTGGTGGCAAAGTCCAGGCCCAATTTCGTCGGAAAATATAAATTTTCACCACCATCCTGTGCAGGTAACCTAACATGCTTGGCTTGCTTTTTCACAAAAGAACACTTTTTCACGAGAACTTATTTTGCAGACGCCTTAAGGACTTTGCTTTGAACTTATTACAAAGGTTTCAAACTCAAACTCGAAAAGGTAGCTGAGAAAAAAAATGCAGAAACTGGAACTCAATAAGTGCCCTGTAGGGTTGTCCCCGAACATTATTTGCTTCAAATTTGGCGGGCAATTCTGGACTGTTAGCAACATTGCTGTGACGTCAATGGAAATGCCTAATAGCTTTTGTGCGTTTCAAGTGTCTATGGTTTCGAAGTGCATTCATTCGGGATTTGCCTACATCTCCTGGTATCTGCTCCGCCATCGGTACAGTCACAGTTGAGCCTCGTCCTTTAATGGATATCTTTCACAAAATAATTATTCGAGGTCTTTTGGTAAGTTGCATTGTGTCTGTGGTAATAAGACAGCCAGACCTGGTGGAAGAGTTCTAGAATTTTACGCTCTGCTAAATTTTGAGAATCGCCAAAAAAATACTTAGGTATTGAAAATCACCAGATTCGCGCTTGTTATTATCAGGGTTCGGACTCTTTCGTAGAGTTGCAGTTGTTAATAATGCAACAAAGACTCCCCTTTCTTTGAAATTAATGACTTTGTTCCAGCGTGCAACTGCAATTATTCAAATTTTTACGTTGAATAGATTTTCAAGCATAAGAGGATTATCAACGACAAATGCCATGCAGGGGAACTCCACCTAGAGGAACGTCCGGTTTGATCTCGCGGAACTAATTAATTTATTGCAGCATTCACCTGGAATTCATGGAGGTAGCCTTCTCGTGAAATGTGAAATCTATCGAGAACTGGTCGTATAATTGCTTGAACACTTGACGGCGCGACGATTCAAGAAACTTGTAGCAGTAATGAATTATTAGGGCTCAATAATTAGTAGGCGATCTGCTATTTATATTAAACATATCTGAATATACAATGTGTTTGCAAACTTGGGGTGGAAAATTGAGCCGCAGTTACAGAAATGCTTTGAAAGTACCTATCAGAAAAATGTTGAAAAAAAAGGATTTCTATTTTTGAAAATATGGAAGGTCAAAAGGTGGTCCTTCGGCGCCTCTATTTTCGTTATTCTGGAAGATTCCAGTAAACTCTTCTCAGCAGATCAAAAATCAATGTTTTTGAACTAATCACTAATCACTAAAGGGTGATCCAACTCGAGCTTTACAATAGCAATGCTGAATCTTTCCAAAACGGTGAGATATTTGTTCATCTCACAGTGATATGTGTACACAAAGAACATGTACAAAGTGGACCATGGACCAATAACGGCCAATAAACGTTATACAATAGAAATATGGGTGTTCGAAAAAGTTCATATTGTGGTCGTCGAGAATTTTTGGATTTTCAAAATCGACATGTAAGCGAAGCAATCTAAGGTTTGATGTTAGCTACAGACCCAGTTTTGCTCGAATATCTGGATCAAATTCCAAATTACGCGTTCAGGAAGTCGATTTCGAAAAACCAAAAAGTTGACGTCGACTACAATTGCCTTTTCCCGAACACCCATAGGTACTTCCATTTTACAGCGTTTATTGGTCATTATTGGTCCATGGTCTACTTTTTACATGTTCCTTGTGTACAAATATCACTTTGAGATGGACAAATAACTGACTGTTTTTTAAATATTTAGCAATGTCTTGTAAAGCTCAAGTTGGATCACCCTTTATTTGTGATATTTGTTGCTCTACATCAGTTTCATAACCTCTAGGCCTTTTTGAGGCAAAATAGATTGTCATGATTCATGACCCACCCTGTACACTGAATAAAATACAAAACACATCCAAAAGTTGAAAAAATTCGCTTTTTGGTCTGATGGATCTGATCGAAAGAGTTCCCTAAAATCTTCCAAACTAACTAAAATGGAAGGGGTCGAAGGACCACCTTTTGACCCTCCGTATTTCCAAAAATAGGAATCATGAATTTCTTTGAAGAATATTTTTCTGGCACTTTTGGAACGTTTCTCTAACTGCGACTCAATTTTCTACCCCAAGTTTGCAAACACCCTGTATAGGAATCAGTAATTCTTTTGAAGCCCTTTCGCGTTAGTTCGTCGGCCAGCACCTTTAGGATCAACCTCGGAATCAACAATGGGTCTTTTGAACACAAAACAGTACGGGGCGCAATCAAGAAGATTTTTACGTGAAAGTTAGTACCATAACTTAAGTAATTGTTCACATACACCAATGGTTCCAAAAATTTTAGAAGGGTGGAATTGAGTTCAATATTTTTGGTCATAGACACCAGTGTTTGCTATATCCTTCTTAGCATGAAGGGCAATAATTCAAGAATGAAAATAGGTCCAGTTCTCCACAAAGACAAAACCACATCTAATCCCTTCCAAAACTGGTGAGAGAAATCATAGCCTGGAAAGAGCAAAGCAAACAGAATAGTCCAGATATAAGAGACGCAGCCTTCAAAAAGAGATTCATGATAGGAGGAGTTCCGCACACATGGGCCCACGAACTTAGATTGTAAGGAACAGGGTAAGAAAAGAGGAAAGAAAGAAGAAGTTCTCACTCGCTGGCAAAGTTCATTCACTAATTCTGCAGTGTCTAGAATGTGGGCCTAACCCTAACCATAACCCCTAACACTAACTCAAATGTTGAATTTGATGTTTAAACCCAATGGGAATTTCGAACCACGCTACCCAAATAAGGTTTAAATATTGGTTAAGGTGTAGAATCAGGTGCTCGTCGGAGTATTGATGTGTGACGGCTTTGAAATACCTGATTATCAGGGAATAGTTATCTTTTAGGGAACAATAATTTAGGAAACTTAGCTATCCTAGGTAACAGCGTTGAGGTAGGGTTAGGTCGATCCTTTATTCAACCACTTCAACATGTATACATATTATATAAGTCAATACAATGATTTCATATATCACAACTAATTTATGTGTCTTATTGTGTCCAAATAACATTCAATCGCCAGTGTCAAGATCCTATCTGGAGAGGTAACTATCTGGAATAAATAGTTTCTAGATCTCGCTCACATTCAAAGCTATTGGTCCGCGAGTGTAGCTTAATCGAATAGACAATTTTGTTGTATCTTTTCTTGTAATTTTCAGGAAAATGGCATGAAGAGTTGATCTTTTGGATCATGATTATAATAAGTGTTGGAAATATTAAGAGAGACTTTAACAGTCTGTACCTATAGCTTATTCTTCTTTGGTAAGAATTGAAATCATATGGGTACTATCGTTCCTTTTGTAGTTAGTTGTTGATTTATCATCTTTTCCGAAATTTCCTTTTCACTTTTCACCGATAAATCACTCCAATAATCTCGTGTACAAATGATTGGTATATTCCTCTAGCAAAAGCATTCAATCAATTTGTTGCCTTTGACAGAAGCTTCGATTGAGAAATGTGGGTATCATGATATGATATTGTTACGAGCAGCGATTCCGTGCATTCTGGTGAACATGCGATCTTTCTAGATTCTTCTATCCATTAGATCGCGGTGTAGATACAACTGCAGAGCTCTGGACGTTTCCAGCATATAGTGATAACTTGGCATTGGGAACTTTCAATGATCGGTCAAGACACATCTGCTCATTTTGGCGGAGGCGCCGGTTCTAGAGCACGGCAGAATTTTACGCGAAAGGTGTGTGATAATTAGGGAGTCATCTTGGAATCGTAAGCCGAGGTCACTGAAGAAACTGCTTGAGAATGTATGGAACATTTTTAGTGAATCAGTGGGACCTATATAAGGCCTCAATAGTCGCCTCACGAGCAGTATTGAATTAGAATGCGAAATGGTAGCGAGCAGATTAAAAGCAAAGTACCTGCGATATTTCCAAGTAGATAACTGTTGGTTGTATTTATTTTAGTACGCAGTAATAAATAGAGTGTGTTTTCAAACGATGGTCTCAATTATATTCGAACCCGTACGCGAAATATGTAACAATATTTTTACCAGGCAGTCATCTGAAATTTTAATTAATAATAGTAACTGGACGGTTATTCTTGGAAATGTGAATATCAGTTTCATTCTACTCAGGTACTTGATTCACTTCGCGTTGAATTCCATGAATTTTTGTGCTCATACAATTTATCTGCGTGTCACTGGAATGTATTTCAACTCAACAATATGAAATTCAATGCATATAATATTTTAAGTTGAAAATTATCAACAATTTCTCATCCAACGTGCTCGGTCAGTCGTCAAAATCGTCAAATTATTTCCACAATACATTTCACTACCTACCCATATATCAACAATAGGCAATAAATGATTCACGGTCCAAATTTTGATAGCATGATACAACCTTTTAAAAGTTATCACCAGGTGTTTACTGGACAAGTATTATAGGTGGTATATTGAACGTACATGAAATGTCAACTAGAATTCCTATTTTTATGTGATCTTCCAGTGCTTTTCATGACAACTGCTATTGTTTTTATGATGCGCTTGAAGCTATCTCTTCAGCTATCCGTCTCCAACAAAAATACGTTTTACCAACAAAACCAATTGATTATTTTCCAAGTCCAGAAGAAGTCAACATGGAGACCATCATCGTAGTAGCGATGGTCTTGACTGTGGCAGTTGCGGTAAGTTATGTTTTCAATTGTTTTTTTCATTTTCTCTCATTTGTCCTCGCATTTGCTTAAACTATCGTCTCTTTTTGTAGGTACAGCACACGGCAGACTCAAATGGCCAGAGGAAAGCTTCTTCTAAACGTAAGAACAGTGCAGCAATGACCTTGATCTTCTTTCAATCAAGTGACACATTCTCTAGCAGGAAGTGGAGGAATGTAGCGGCTCTTATTATCACGAGCTTTTTCAAAAGCTATAACTCGATCATGCTATTTAAAGTTTTGGTTACCTATCTGTCTTCCCACAGTTTTTGTAATAGTAGTTTGCGACACGAGTTGGCTGTTACATTCGTAGTTTTCAGACACGAAGCCAGCCCTATAAGAGGCTGACCGTGGGTTCCACAAAACAGATAATACGAGATTAGTTGATTTGCGATTTTTGTTTGTCAATTTGTAGCTGACTGATCAATGAAAATGGTGGTTTATCCCTCAATAATGGAAAGATGATGGGTCTAGTACAGATTTCAGGCATTTTTTGTGAGTAATCACCCAGCATTCAGCATAAAAATGTTCAGTTAATCTGCAATCAGCCTTGATCGCTGATCATCTTTTTTGTGGAACTGACGGTGAGTGTCTGAAAGAATCTTGTGTAACCAGCCACGATTGTTGTAAACTATTTTACTTGTTCTTCCCATTGCAATCGTATAATTTTTGCAATGTTAGAGGTTATTTTGACAAGTGTCAACTTCGAGGTCAACTTGAAATCCATATAGTGGAAAAAAAGGTTGATACATGATGGCGACAACCCCCTCTGGAGCCCTAGGGTTCAAACTTGGCCCCCATACAATCCATACAACCCTCCCAGGGGCTCCGTAACCTCTTAGCTAAGGCCGTTTTGTCACCATGGTGTTGAAGCCAGATGTAAACGCAGACCCTCGTATCAATACAGGTCCCCTTACGTGGGGGGCTACTACTAAGACACAGTTGACACCCGATGTCTTTCTGGTCCCCTCAAACGATCAAACTTTCGCTTCAACAGATGTCAATTTCAGCTGAAATTCCTAATTTTTTTTGTAAAATGAGTCTCAAATCTCTATTTTTTGAAATAATATTTGACAATGTCAACCGACCAATCAAAACTGTTTGGCATTGAAAAATAGTTATCATGGCGGTTAGCTTAGCTGTAATCATTTTATTCGCTTAACTTATTCAAGAATTCAAAACTCGGAGTAAAAAATCTCTTACTTCCAGACGTTGTATTTCGAGAACGATATTTTAGTACAGAGAGACGGTTAGTATGTCTGAGAATTCAACAGGCTACAAAATATCTTATGTGCAATTTTTTTCTCACGTTACTACAAATCGCTGTACTACCTAGTTCAAGACAAAGCATTTCTGGCGACAGGGATGGCAGCTATCGTATTTGTTATGGTATGACAAATGGGTCAAGGTCAAGCATTTTACAGAGCTTCATTATCTAGTCCATACTCAGGGCACTGCGTGTGATGTGGTTTGCTACATTGATGATGTCATCATTATCGGCGAAAACGAAGATCAGTGTATGGCCAGGTTGTAGGTACATGGTCATGGATAATCACCACATCAAGATAAACTGGGAAAGTTGGAATGCTTCAAGCTTGGGTACCTTGAGTTCAACTAAGGGTTCACAGCGAGAGATGATACCAACTCAAGACAAACCAGAAGCCATTCATAATTGACCGAACCGATAAATAAGGGAAATAAATTTTCATTCATTAATAAAAATATCACACAGCTGAAGTCGCACCTGACGTTGCCGAGTTTATACATATGCGAACATAAGTCTGATGTCTTTGTCTCTCCTGCAACCGTTCAATCGACTTCTATAGACGAAACATCAGACTCAACTCCAGCTTGTTAGAAGAAACAAAGAAGAAATCTCGACTCGCCATTTGCTAATTATTACACTGCGAGCAAGATTTGCCATCACAGTTGGTAACAGACGCTTCATCAGTATATTCTGTGATTAGATATTCGAAATCATTACAGATGCCCAGGTGGTAATCTTTGCAACACTCCAATGCAGTGTGAAACAGTCTCAATAGGGGGAAAGTTGATGAATCGTGTACGTACATGAGGCTGTACGAAGTAGATTTGTGCTTTTATTTGTAATAAATATTTTCAATGAACATTGAACATGGTTTGAATGCTATTCAAAACTTTCAGCTACCAAAGCCGCTACTCGTCCAGACTTCATCAGCTGGATTCTGCAGAGAGACCACGGTGGCGGGGGAAGCCATTCTGATAGAGGCGAAATCGGGAAAAGAAGCGGGTGAGCTTGTCAAGGTTTTGTTGAAAAATGTCTCCACGTGATAGGAGATTAAGCGTTAAAAAATGACATAACTAAAAGTAAGAGTGAACAGTATTATATTACAGATCGAGACGGGAAATGCTTTATAGGTACTCTAAGAGCAAAGAGAACCCATTATTCTGAAATTCTTGTTTTAAAGCTACCATTCCTTTTTATTCCCGCAGAGTAGGTAGTAAGCTAGTCACTTCCTGTCCTCTTGAATGGTATGTAATGAATCAATTATTATCATAGTGACTGTGGAGTTAGAGTTACAGATAAGTGAAGTTAGATTACATTAGGCCAGGTTGATCAAAGGCGCTGCAATCGGCAGTTGCTTTTGAGTAACTATTGTTGTGCATGGTCGTTCTACGGACTGATATACACTTATTAGTACCAGTTTATAGAACACTATCAGAATTTAAATAGGGGCCGAACTCTAAAACATGAAGAGGGTTTGATGACTCGTTCTTCTTTGGTAGATTTTGGGGCGCGGGTTTGAACAATCAGGAACCAGAAGATGATGAAGATGATGGTGAGAATCGGACGCCGTCGAGTCAAGTCGATCCGTCCCAGACGGTTCCGGAACTCCTCCAAGCTCAAGTGTCTGACCAAGGAAGTCAAATGGCGGCTGGTGGATATCATCCTGGACAGTACCAGGTGAGTAACTCTAGCTCACGGATGACTGACGAGTGGCTCTTGAAGTTTGGCTACTCATGGTGAGGGATAAGGCAATAATATGAAGTCTGTATTTGATATCTACAATAGCAGCAGCAGCAGCAACAGCAACAGCAACAGCAACAGCAGCAGCAGCAAGAGCAAAAACTTGAAGACCTTGGTGCCGGGGGAAGCCATTCTGATGGAGGCAAAATCAGAAAAAACAGGTGAGCTTGACAAGATTTCATTAGAAATTGTCCTCACGTGATAGGTGATTAAGCGTTACAGAATGACGTAATTCAAAGGAAGAGTAAAGTTGTGACAGTATTATATAACATACCGGGAAGGCAAATGCACCATTAGGTACTTCTAAGGGCAAAGAGAGCTCATTGTTCCGAAGTTCTTGTTCTAAAGCTACCATTTCTTCATCTTCCCGCAGAGTACGTGATAAGTGAGGTGATAAGTTAGTCACTTCTGCTGCAATCGTCAATTGATTCCAATGAGTCGAAGTTTTGGGCCCCACGAGGCCCTTATGACTGTTTCATCATTTTTTGGTCATATATTGGAAAGGTGTCAATCTTCAAATAGGCAAAGTTACAGAGAACAGTCATGTGGGGACCATCATTAAAAAGATTTTTTTCTTCTCCACTATCCCAGGTTATTATGATACCATAAATCGTACAGATGTTATCGCTTGGAATGGCCTGAAAGTTGCTACTCGTGGTATCGCGATGCTATCCGGCAAGATTGTCATATAGACCAATGCCCTGATTCCGAAATGTGTCTCTCCGATGGTAACTCCTTCGCAGATGCCTACAGGGTGATCAAAATCGAGAAATTCTGTTTTATGAACCAAAATAGATCGGAACATGAAAATTATCACACATGCTCCTTATCTGATGCTTATTAATAGAGAGCGGATTTATAATTTTTTACATGTTCTATTCGCTAAGTTGGATACAACTGTCGACTTGCAGCTTGACGTTTCCATCTATAAGGAACCTAAATACCAAGTATTATTTCGCATATAATTTATTATTTTGACTTTTTACCGCATACAAATTGATAGTCCATATAATCGCATATAGCCGCAAATTTAGTCCATATTTTTGCACATAACTGAATATTTGTCACTATTTTGGCCATTTTATCTATATGTGCGAGAAAATCACGGTATTTTTATTTCAAGGAAAAAATAATTTCAATTTTTCGAAGAACATTTTTTTTTTTACTTAGATAGTCAAAGTTGGTTGGTTGGTTTTACATGTAAATATTGTATTTTTCACTATTCTTGCAGCTTATATCACATATTTACTCACATATATTGCTGTATTTGGACATTTTTACCGCATATTTTGATACTTTTTAAGCGCATATAAACTGCATATTTTGGACTTTTTTACCGCATATAAATCCGCTCTCTACATTAATGTGGAACAAACCATTTTGAGATATCTCAGACTGTTTTTTAAATGTACCCAAAATACAGGTGTTACTCATCATAAAAGTAGGGACCTTCCTACTGGGGTGGGCCTAGCAAAAACCTGACTGTTTTATTTTCTTTTGCCAGATATTTATTATTTCTCCGATTCAAGCAAACTCAGTATTACTGAATAGCCAAATGAATGGGTTGTGGAAGTCGAATAACACAATGGACAAAACGGTCAAGATTCAAAATGGCGGGGACAAGTGGAAATATACTATTTTTTGAACTCGTTCTTCTTTTATAAACGCTCTTGCGATTCTTGCGATGGTAACTACTCTATGGATGGTTTGAGAAAGAACAGATTTTCTCTAACAAACCAAAACAAAAACGACCCAAATCGGTTCATCCTGTACAAAGATATAGCGATTTGGAAAAATTTGGTTAATCACCTATTTTATTGATTTGTCTCTTGCCTGCCATTCTCATTTATTTGCATTTGATTTTTTACTTTTTTTTTGTTATATAGCGCCCCTTGGACCCCCTAGTGTCACCAGTATTGTTTGAAGCCCTTCGTTTCAGCTCCTTTATGTTTTTCCGTGGCTTTCAGAATTCCAGTGAGCCATCTTGTGCCTTTTTGCATTGCTGGAAGCCCCAGTGTGTGTTTCTTGTGCCTGTGTCTTCATCTGATATACGGAGTGCTCTCGGACACCCTTGTGTCCGCAAATGTAATTTGGAGCCCTAGTTAGCCCCCTTGTGTTTTTTCATCATCATCAGAATTTCAGTAAGCCCCCTGCTGCCTTCTTGTAAGCATTTCATGACTTCATATGATATTCGGAGCCCTAATTAGACCACTTATGTTTTTATTGGCTTCAAGAATGGGTACCACTAAGCCCCCTTTCACCTTCATTTGTTATGAAAGGCTCGATCCATTGGACACCTTTGTGTCTTCAATATCGTTTGAAGCCTTACCGAGCCCCTTTGCATTTTTCCGTATCACTTGGATCTCTATTGAGCCCCCTTGTGTCCTTAGGTGTCGTTTGTTATGTTTTTTCTTGACTTAAATCTCTTGTGCCTTAATGCGATATACGGAGCCCTGTCGGGCTCCCTTCATGTCCGCAAAAGTGGTTTAGAGTCCCAATTAGTCTCCTTATGTTTTTTCATAGATATCAAAATCTCAGTGAACCCCCTCTCGCCTTCATTTATTACATAAAGCTTCCTTGGGCCCCCTTGTGCCTTCAATATCGCTTGAAGCCCTGCCGATCTCTCCTCACATCTTTTTGTGGCTTTCGGAGTATTAGTGAACACTTCAAACCTTCACGGGCCTTTTATGTCCTCAAACATATATGAAGCCCTATTCAGCCCCTTTATGATTTTCCCTGGCTCTCAGAAATCCAGTAATCCCCCTTTTGCTTTCTTGTATTATCCAGAGCTCCCTTTGGCCCCCTTGTTTCTTCAACGTCTTTGGAAGCCTCTAAAATTTTTCCAAGGGGCTTCCGGAGCATTAGTTAGTAAGTACCTTGTGCCTTCATTTGACTTTGGACACCGACACCTTGTGTCCTCAAGTATAGTATGGAGTCCCCCAGTGAGCCTTCTTCTGCCTTCGTATGTTATATGAAGCCTCACTGGGCCCCCTTGTGTCTTCAATTCCTGCTGAGCACCCCTGCATTTTTGCGTGGTTGGCCTGGCGCGGCGGTGAAATGGACATGACGTCAAACTGTTTCGTGTTAAACCGGCCGCTTTAAACATTCTAAGCATCCAACCAGCCGCGTCAAACCGTCATGTATTCGGTTGACCCCATAGCAGGGCTTCAAAAGACGTTGGAGAAGCAAGGGGACCAAATGGGCTTTGGATAATACGAGAAGGCAAAAAGTGGCTTACTTGAGAGCCAGGAAAAAAACAAAAAGGAGCTGATTGAGGCTTCATATTCTTTGGAGGACACAAGGGGCCCGATAGAGCTCCAAAATCACATGAAGGCCTGAGATTTTACAAATGCTCCGAATGCCACGAAAAGATCAAAAACCATAAGGGGATCAATTAGGGCGCTAAACTGCACTTGCGGACATAAAGGGAGCCCGATTGGGCTCCGAATATCGCATTAAGGCACAAGGGATTTACATTGGGGCTTCCAACAACGCAAGAAGGCACAAGGGGCTCACTGGAACTTTGAAAGCCACGAAAAAAACGTAAGAGGGTTCATCAAGGTTCCAAACGACACATGAAGGCACAAGAGGGCTCAAGAAAGCCGAATGAAACAAAACAAGTGAGTATGCCTTCACGTGCGTGAGTCTCAGTAGCGCATTTTCTCGAAGAGGCATATTGTGAACGTAAAGAAATTTGGTTGAAGGAGAAACACCATTCCTTGCCCACTTTCTTCATTCGAAACTCATTGTGATATTGTGTTATCAGAATGGGGTACTTGCCAATGAAACAGATTTGAATGGAAATTCGTTCACATATCAATATATTTTTTCGTTTGAGGGCGGGAGCTGGGAGCGGCGACTAATCAACAGTAGTCTATTCCATTCTCTTCCATTTTTAGTCGGCTATCCATATAGCGAAAGAATTAGATCGCTATGTCTTCGGGTTTATGTTTTCCATTTATCTCTTATACTTTGAGAGCAGCGTGTGGGGGTGGCAGCATTCAGCAAAGTAACTGTTGCACAGTTTGAGTTAGGAGTTTCTAAATGTTTAAGGGAATATGACAATCAGTGAAAATTGTGAAAGTTGCATTTTTTGTTTGGGGGCGGGAGCTGGAGGCGGCGACTAATCAAAAGTGGCCTATCTCTTCCCATTTTTAATCAGCTATCTATATAGCGGAACAATTAGATCGCTATGTCTTCAGGGTTATGTTTTACATTTATCTCTTACTTTGGGGGCGGCGTGTGGGAGCGGCAGAGTTTGGCAAAGAAATTCTTCCACAGTTTGAGTTGGGAGTTTATCTATGTTTGAGGTAACATTAACATCCAAATCAGTGAAAATTGTTGAAAGTTGCACTTTTTTTATTTTGGGGGTGGGAGTTGGAGGCGGCGCCATTTCAAAGGTAGCCTATAGTAGGGTAAGATAGCCGGTTCTGGGACCTCCTCCTCCTCCTCCTCCTCCTCCTCCTCCTCCTCCTCCTCCTCCTCCTCCTCCTCCTCCTCCTCCTCCTCCTCCTCCTCCTCATCCTCCTCCTCCTCCTCCTCCTCCTCCTCCTCCTCCTCCTCCTCCTCAGAGACATAGGGGAAAGTGGGCTAACCTGAGCTGACCCGAGTATGTAGGGGAGAGTTGGAAAATTTAGGATACAAAATGGCGGCCTGACAGATGTCACCTGTCAACTGTCACCTGTCAGCTGTACATAGGGAAAAGTGGGCTAACCTGAGCCGACCCGAGTTTGTAGGGGAGAGTTGGGAAATTCAGAATACAAAATGGTGGCCTGTCAACTGTCACCTATCAACTGTCATTTGTCAGCTGTCAACTATCACTTCTCAGCTTTCAACTGTCCTGTCACTTTGCATAGCTGCGCCATCCATGGATCGAATTTCTAACTATTGCCACCTGTCAAATGTCACTTGTCAGCTAGCAGAGCTACGCCATCTATTGATTGAATTTTCAACTGATCTCAGAACTGTCAGCTCGTGCCTGTCATATGTCATCAGCTACCAGAGATGTGGCATCTATGGATCGAATTTCCAACTAATCTCACAACTATCAGCTCCCACCTATCACATGGCAGCGGTCAAAGATGCGCCGCCTATGGGTCGAGTTTCTAACTGATCTAACAGATGATAGCTCAAGGGCCCAAGGTCATTGCATGTCACCTGCCACAACTGCCGGCTGTCAGAAATGTCACTCGACGTCATCTGGCGGTGGACTTTCGAGGCGATGCTGTCGAAGCTCTCAGTAGACTCTTACGTGATGCGACACCTGACGACTAGAGATTGTAGAATGTCTCATCTAGCGACGGACTTCTAGTGGAAGGTCTACCAGATGATATATTTTCATCATTTTCACTCCGGCAATAGGTATATGTTCATCAGTGTAATCAGTAACCACCAATCTCGAGAAATATTGTGATGGCTCGCGCGAAACTAGCGTCATACACCCGAAATCGCGTCTACCTACAACTTCCGACTCATCTATTGAACGTCTCGCGTCGAGCATCATCTGCACGGAAAGTCTCAAAGTAGATATCAGCAAGGCAAGCTGTCATCTAGCGTAGAGGTCTCAGAGCTGCCATGGCGCTATCTTTCCTTCATGTAAAACAGTAAAACATCCGTTGGAATCATACGACGACGATGAGGATGTTGTCCTGTTACATACATGTTCGCAGTTAACCTATGCGGGATAGCTACCTCACTATTTATAAATACACCATATTCATCAGTAGATCATCAGTCCAATGCTGATCGCTAAAGAAGGTAGTGGTTTGATGAATAGCGCAATAAATAACTTACCATTTGAGCTACACGTGCCAGGATATCAATATCTAGGACCTGGAACTAAATTAGCAAAACGTTTGAGTCGAGGTGACCCTGGCATCAACGAATTGGACCGGGCGGCTAAGGACCACGACATTGCCTATTCAAAATCGAAAAAATTGAGCGATCGGCATATAGCCGATGAAATTCTTCAAGAGAAGGCCTGGAAGCGGGTTAAATCTAAGGACGCTACATTTGGTGAGAAAGCGACGGCCTGGATTGTCACCAACGTTATGAAAGTTAAGCGCAAATTGGGCATGGGGATCGCAGCGAAGAGAAGGATGGTTGATGAAAACAGTTCGATGGCTGCTGCTATGAAGAGGCTTGAAAGAGCTGAAACACCCGTGAAAAGGGGGAAAGGCGTAAAGCGTGTGAGGGAGACGACCACCTTGCGCAAAAAATTGAGTAAGACTAGGAAGTATGTGAAACCATCTCGTTCAGGCGGTGCGCTGAAGATTCCATTCCGCAAGGCATTACTCGACCCTCTGAAGCGATATTCCAAGCGCATTGAAGATGATGAAGATGTGAGAAACATATCGGAGAAATCACTTGAAGTAGCACGTCGACTCATTAAAAACGTGGGAGGGCGCAAGCGCATTAGAATACCGCGGGTAATGCCGGTGCCAAAGATTGGTGGATTTCTACCACTGATTCCCCTATTCGCAGCCCTATCAGCAGTTGGAGGCCTGACTGGTGGTGCAGCCGGTATTGCCAAGACTGTACTAGAGGCTAGAAGTGCTCAGAAGAGGTTGGATGAGGCCGAGCGGCATAATAAGCATATGGAGGCTATAGCATTAGGCAAGGGACTCTATCTGAAAAAGCATGGATCCGGACTCAGACTTTTTTACAACCAGTCAAAAAACTGATGGAGATGCTGCCCAGGAGAGCCCTGACTGACAGTGACATCCTAAAGTTTGCCAGGGTGTTTGAAATACCACATTTTCGAGGGGTGTTTATGCGGAATGAACTAAATGATCTGAAGCCACCGCATAAGTATGAAACGGCAATTGTGAATCTGGATTCGACGATCGGTGCTGGAACACATTGGGTGGCATATATGAAGCGTGAAGATAAAATATACTACTTTGACAGTTTCGGTGATTTGACACCTCCAATGGAACTTATAAGATACTTTGGCGATAAAAATTATAAAATATTTTTCAATTATGATAGATATCAAAAATGTAATACATTCAATTGTGGACACCTATGTATGGAATTCCTTCTCAATAAAATGTTGTAATCTGAATTATTTCTGTCAGTTATTTATCGAACATTCTCCCTTCCTGATGTAAACGGCACTATCATGTCAACTCCTGCTACCGAGGTGGGTGATGATGATGAGGAGGAGGCTGAATATGATGATGCTGTGACTGAGCTTGAGCAGACATCTCCGCTCAGCGCATTCAACTTCAGATTTAATTCAAACAGCCCGCTGGGGGTACAATTGATGGGGCTGCATGATTCATCCGATCGAAATAGCATAGATAGGACTTATGGGCCAAGTGTTATCAAACCTTGCTGCGAGTATCAGTTGAGTGAAACCAGATTAAGAATCTGCGAGAGAACGCCCGACATTATCTCCATAGGGATGAGTCGATCTGATGAGGCGCGTAGGTTTAGAGGAACACCTGGGATATATGAGCTGATATTTCTGATCTGATGAGGCGCGTAGGTTTAGAGAAATCCCTGGGATATATGAGCTGATATTCCTAAGATATCCTTGAGAGTATACGCGAATCGATGCTCGTCAATATGGTAAAATATTGAAGCTGACCAATGCGGCCAGAGTTGGGGCATCTTCCACAGGTCGAATTATGGGTAATAAACGATATAGCTCAATGAAAATTATTGAACCATTACCAAGTGCTGCGGCCTACAGGGGCTCGGGAACGAGATATTCACAATATACCGAGAGTCCGGTAGAAATTAGGTACTGGAATGACCCCAATGAATTAGTGAGAAGACTTGTTCGTCTCCACGCATCTCGCGGAGCCGGTAATAGTGCATGTGAGGTCGAAAGAATTCCAATTGAATCGACATTACGCAAAGCTGGAATAATATATTAAAGTTGATGGCTGAAGTACACCTCACATCGATCATGTCAATTGACAAGTTCGGACGTGCATCGCATGTGACGAGGACTACGAACACCGCTACATCCAGTCATATATCAACCTCATTATAAGCTTACGGCTGACGGTGGCATCGATTGGGACAATCGTCGACTAATTGGTGTCGAGTACCTCAAGGCGGATCAGGACTGTGCTACAAATAAGTTTGTTGAAGATTACACGGGGAAATTTTTAGTTGAACTGCGACGGGGAGTGGAGGGGAAACTTGATGGCATACCATCACTGATTGAGAACATTATCATAGGCAACGGGATTCGATATGAAAGAGAGTGCAATCAACATGAATCACCCTGCTGAAAAAGTTGAGCTGATCAATGAGCTGTTCAGGCCAGCGATTCGAAAATTCAGACGATGTCGTACAATCATAAAGGGGCTAGACGATCTATGGCAAGTGGATTTGGCTGAATTTCGCGAGTATAGCAAAAGTAATCGCAACCATAATTATGTGCTAGTGGTGATTGACTGTTTTTCAAAGTTCCTATGGACAAGACCCTTGAAGACTAAGAGTGCAGGGAAAGTGTGCGCTGCAATGGCCGATATATTGCAAAACTCTAATGGTAGGATTCCAAAACACTTGCAGACTGATCAGGGTACTGAATTTTTCAATAAACAGTTCAATGCTTTAATGCGAAAATATGGAATTAATCATTATAATACATATAGTGTAATTAAAGCATCGATGGCTGAACGTGTCATTAGAACTTTGAAATCTCGATTATACAAGGCATTCACACTTCATGCTACCCATAATTGGATTGATGATCTATTAGATGGAAGCACGAGTGAATATAATGACACCAAGCATCGTACAACTGGATTGAAGCCAAATTTGATTAATAGGCGGAATGCTGCCAGAGTCCTACGAGACTCGTACACTCATTTGAAGAAATTTGGGAAAACTAAATTTGCAGTTGGTGATACGGTTCGGGTTAGCAAGTGTAAGCATCTATTTGAGAAAGGCTATACCCCGAATTGTTCAAAATCTCAAAAGTGAATCCCACCACAGATCCGCCGACATATTTACTAGACGATCTTAAAGGGGATCCAATCAAGGGCCGCTTCTATACTGAGGAGTTGCAGCACACAAATCATCCTGAAATTTACCTGGTTGAAAAGGTCTTGAAGAGGAGGGGCTCTAGAATTTATGTCAAGTGGCTGGGCAT
This sequence comes from Anaspis maculata, assembly GCA_949128115.1. NCBI lineage: Eukaryota > Metazoa > Arthropoda > Insecta > Coleoptera > Scraptiidae > Anaspis > Anaspis maculata. The sequence goes on from OX421964.1 coordinate 4,852,769, forward strand.
GCCCGACTGCGGCTGGGTTCAGTCTGAAGACGTACTGAACTGAGAACTGAGATCGTCAGTCGCAGTTGAAACCTGTCCGAGAAAAGTCATCATCACGATCATCACCATCAAAAGCATTCACAATAGTTACTACAGCTAAGAAGAGATGATGATGTTTAGCCAAGAAGATGCAAGGCGTACTTCCAGCCTCGATAGCCCGTCAGGGGATAGCAAAGTGTATCAGCCCCCATCTAATGATGTGGTGATCAACATCGAACCTGGCAGCGGTGAGGATGTCTGTGGCAATGGTGCTCCACTGACTTCCCTCAACCAGCTGATGAATAGATATGATGAAGCTATTCGAATGGAGCGAGAATTGACATATCAGTCAGTTCTGAATGGTGTGCATACAAAGATCGCTGTCGGATTCAGCCATGTCAGAGGATATTTGCCAACGATTAGTGTAACATCATTGGCAGAGTCTACCACTGTATCGTTCCTGTCACATGAATGGAATGAGTTCATGAACGTCCTGCGTCAGCCCAGTGCAACGAGTTCGGTCATTTATGAAAATTTCTCTGTCAAATTCGATGGTGATAAGCCGTTATACATATACAGTAGAGGGGAGACAATTCATTTAACAAGTGATTTCATCGATGAAATCACTGCAATGTCACCGCTACTTCTATACCGGATGAAGATTTTGCATGAAATGAAGTTCAACGATTTCTATAATACCTTCTTGAGAACTGTTGGAGCTGTATTGGATGAACGCCGACGCTCGCCCCCATCAATAGCCGTCATCGTTGATGCTGCTGCAGCGCGTGAATTTATGGAACGATTACTATATAACTTTGATACATCACAGCAAGTTTCATGTATGCTGGAGTGTATTCAATTCCACTATCGTACTATTTTATGTGACATAGAATCTCTATGCCGCGCCTAGATGTTTAAGTATATTTATGTATTACATATTTAGATAGGTACTACAATAAATAATTATCAAATGACGTTCATCTTTTTTTTTTGCCATGTCTATCTCAGATACACTATAATAATTAATAACCATTGTAATAATGCTAAACTAGTGGTGTCGAAAGCCTTAGCGCCCCACTTATACCGACAACCTGGCGTCCCAGGCATATCGACAACCTTCAGCGTCCCACCCATGGGGAAGAGGTGAGTCACGCCGACTAACTTAGTGTCCCAATCATGCCGACTAACTTAGTGTCCCACCCATGCCGACTAACTTAATGTCCCACCCATGCCGACTAACTTAGTGTCCCACCCATGCCGACTTACTTAGTGTCCCACCCATGCCGACTAACTTAGTGTCCCATCCATGCCGACTAACTAAGTGTCCCACCCATGCCGACTAACTTAGTGTCCCACCCATGCCGACTAACTAAGTGTCCCATCCATGCCGACTAACTTAGTGTCTCACTCATGCCGACTAACCTAGTGTCCCACTCATGCCGACTAACTTAGTGTCCCACTCATGCCGACCAACAAACCAACTTAACGTACCACGCATACCGACAACATCCTCTATCACGAAATCCAACCCGGGGATATCATTTAGCTGAAAAATCGCCCTTCAAAGACGACACAACGGCCAGACTATAGCGGGAATCGAACCCGCAACCTCCGAATCACAGGTGGATACTGACCACCTGTACTACGGGGTCGTCAAACGTCAAATAGTATTCAGCAGCTATCTAGGAATATATTGACGATGGTAGTAGTAGAAATAAAGATGCCAAACATTTGGTATAGCTCATTTATTATTATCATTGTCCACATCAACGCTAACACCTCATATATTTCAACTCTTACTATAGGTAAAATTAGATTATGATACCGCTCAGAGCACATGCGCTCATAAATGTGATAGAAATCATAAATGATCAGCTAGGTATATGAAGCCGCGAATGGTGCCATGATACTCACTCGTGGTCGATCTACCATCAATTATGGAAGGCAGTGATCCGAAAAACATGAAAATTCAAAATAATTCTGAAGTAATGGAAAATGCTATAGATAGAGTCCAACGTGGAGCGTCGCTAAGGGCGATCGGACGTTTGTTCGGTATTCCGAGATCTACACTGTGGCGCTTGGTGCGACGGTATGAAGAAGTAGATGATGTGCAAACTTATGATCCAAATATCGGGAATAGGAGAATCTTCTCAGCAGGCGAGGAATTGATACTTGCTGATTCCATCAAAGCTGCATCGAAAATGCAAGATGGTGTGTCACGCATGAAGGTGTGTAAACTCGCATTAAAACGAGCTAGGCTGCTGAACAAGAGATATCCCAAGCTCTGGGACAGGCGCCAGGCCGCATCTTTCGACTGGTGTAGAGGATTCATAAAACGCCACCCAGACATTTCACTTAAAAGCCCTAGAGACGGCAATTTGATTCGAGTGGTAGATCTTGACAAAACATCTGAAGTCATCCCCCATAGAAAAAATCCTGTTACTGCCCCAAAAAGTGGGTTCAGCTCGAATGATTCGGCTATAAGTCTGAAGTATCCATTCACCGCTCCATCGATCACATCGGCATTTATCCTCCCAGCCTCATCAACACCTCAGTCGACGTCGTCGCAGTCGTCAGCGCTCTCACCATCAGTCATCTTAATATCGCAAACAGATGTGTCTGCTGGTGCTGCCGATGATGATAATGATGATGATGATGATGATGATGATGTGGCGTATGATTATATAATGCCAGATGTCAACTCCACTGTTGCTGATCCCAGTGCTACTGCTAGAGCGGATCCTCATGGTTCACAAGTTGAAGTGATCAAGGCCTGTGATTATGTCAACGTTGTCAGCCCGCGTTTTTCATCGAAGGATCCAATCAAATCGCGCGAGGGCTCTGAACATGTGACCATCACTAATCCTTCGAAGAATAATTCCATCTTGAAAAGTGGTATCAGGCGCGATGAATATTGCAGCGGCTCAAACGTTTTCGATGATGATATGTCAGATAACAGCATCAATCATTTCACTGATGATGGGGAAGTTTCTTTTCCGAAGTCGCGAGTTGAATCGCGTAAGGACTATAAGAATGTCTACAAGTACCACTCTTCATCGGAACGCCAATTTGTAAAGAGGCCCGTAGTATATAAATATTTCAGCGACATGAATGAGGTTGTAGAAAAATTGGTAACATTGAGTGCACAACAAAAAACTGGCGACGTCGACTGTATGCCGGAAATAGAGTCATTGGAGAACATTCTTCGGGAAGCTAAAGTGATATGGTGATATTTTTTTTTTAGGCCATCATTATGCATAATATAAATAACTTTATTTCTATCATAAGTTTCTATATCATATACTTGGATGAGTTTCAACTCATGCCAGACTTTGCTTTATGGAATAGTTATCTGCAGATGTATTAAATATTCTGGTGAAAATAAAATGTTAATCGATTGGAATGAGACATTTTTTCATCATTACTGGATGTATTGGATTAAGCGATTTTTTGTCCAGCATACTACTGAATCTCTCTAACTGTGGAGTGGAGTGGGGAGTATTCATACAGCTTATCATGTATGATTAACGCATATGCACGGGTATTTGCCGGGAAATTGTTGGCCGACTCAAACTCAAGTTTCACATCTACTGTAGACGATTGAAGCGACTCGATCTGTTTGGAGCAGTCAATGATGAATATTGGATCAGTCTCGAATTCCTCATATTTTAGTAGCGGTGTCACACTTGACTTTCCGAGGAAGTTTCTGGGAAAATCACAATAATTCTGGTAGGCCTCGGTATATTTTATAGTTGTAAAGTCGAAATTTTGATTCTCAAATGGATAGCTTACACTATTTAGCCAGAGTTTAATATTCCGCAGTGTAATGTTGTCGAATCTGGTGCTATCGACTCTTGGATTATCCCGTCGATTAGTCTGATATGCCACAATACATGCTATAGGCTTCTCCAATTTCAGGCTGGTCTTGATCGACCAGATATCTTTGTTGGCAGGCCGCAACGCCGGTAGCTCGTGTAATTCAAATCTCCGGAATGGAATTTTAAATGTAACGCCGCTACCAATGTTTTTTAGCAATTTCAGCTTGAATTCGTCATTTGGGTACACATGCTGGACCTTTATGAATATTTTTCGAATTTCAATGGTCGCGCGGCTTGTTCCAGTAGATATATAGCAATTATCATCAACTCGGCGTCTCACAAGTCTGATTTTCTGACGACCCATCAATACCCGTTGATAATCATTGAAAATGTTCAATAGGAATGGTAGTGGAATCCTAAAGCTCATCGTTCGATCATTATCATTATAGGTAGCAATCCCAGCTCTGGTTGGATCCCATCCGGTAGTGGCTAAAGCTCTGCTCTCATCCCGGCTGTATGAGGCTAGACCTCTCATGGCGGTTGTCGTCCCGGGATCGCGAAGCACGTCCAGTTCGCATCCATTTAGCTCATATGATATACGTTCAAAGAGGTTGATGCCGCAATTATTAGAGAGGGTACACACACCGCCACCTTGCACCTGAGCCTCAAGCCCGATCGGATTGAAGGCACATTCCATATAGAGATGACCATCGTGGAATGCAATCAGAACATCTTGCTGATTAATCGCTATCTCAATTTCATCATTATTTTCAAACGAGGCTGTCTGTGCGTAGTAGGAGTGACCTTCTTCGCGCCAAATGCTCTCATCATAGACGGGGTCTTTAAATATGTCTAATTTTTCTGACATGATATCCCAAAGCTCTGAGATCTCGAAGAGATTTGGCTGTTACTTTTGGCGATGTTCCACGTACTAAATTGCCCAAGGCTCGGAGGTCTTGAAGAAATTTGGCTGTTTTCTTTGCTGATGTTCCACGAACTGAATCGAATGATCGAACTGTTGGACTTTTATACAGTTGGTTGAATCTCAGCCCCATCCTGCTAACTAATCTACTAGATATTGATATCCTGGCACGTGTAGCTCGAATGGTAAGTTATTTATTACGCTATTCATCAAACCGCTGCCTTCTTTAGCGATCAGCATTGGACTGATGATCTGCTGATGGATATGGTGTATTTATAAATAGTGAGGTAGGTATCCCACATAGGTTAACTGCGAACATGTATGTGACAGTCCAACATCCTCGTCGTCGTCGTATGATTCCAACGTATGTTTTTACTGTTTTATATGGAGGAAAGATAGAGCCATGGCAGCTCTGAGACCTCTTCGCTAGATGAGAGCTCGCCTTGCTAATGTCTACTTTGACACTTTCCGTGCAGATGGTGCTCGACGCGAGACTTTTAATAGATGAGTCGTAAGTTGTAGGTGGACGCGACTTCAGGCCTAAAAACGCGATCTCATGTCGAAATTTCTTTTTTTTTTTACCCGCGCGCTAAGGTTCAAGTTGTATGACGCTAGTTTCGCGAGAGCCATCACAATATTTCTCGAGATTGGTGGTTACTGATTACACTGATGAACATATACCTATTGCCGGAGTGAAAATGATGAAAATATATCATCTGGTAGACCTTCCACTAGAAGTCCGTCGCTAGATGAGACATTCTACAATCTCTAGTCGTCAGGTGTCGCATCACGTAAGAGTCTACTGAGAGCTTCGACAGCATCGCCTCGAAAGTCCACCGCCAGATGACGTCGAGTGACATTTCTGACAGCCGGCAGTTGTGGCAGGTGACATGCAATGACCTTGGGCCCTTGAGCTATCATCTGTTAGATCAGTTAGAAACTCGACCCATAGGCGGCGCATCTTTGACCGCTGCCATGTGATAGGTGGGAGCTGATAGTTGTGAGATTAGTTGGAAATTCGATCCATAGATGCCACATCTCTGGTAGCTGATGACATATGACAGGCACGAGCTGACAGTTCTGAGATCAGTTGAAAATTCAATCAATAGATGGCGTAGCTCTGCTAGCTGACAAGTGACATTTGACAGGTGGCAATAGTTAGAAATTCGATCCATGGATGGCGCAGCTATGCAAAGTGACAGGACAGTTGAAAGCTGAGAAGTGATAGTTGACAGCTGACAAATGACAGTTGATAGGTGACAGTTGACAGGCCACCATTTTGTATTCTGAATTTCCCAACTCTCCCCTACAAACTCGGGTCGGCTCAGGTTAGCCCACTTTCCCCTATGTACAGCTGACAGGTGACAGTTGACAGGTGACATCTGTCAGGCCGCCATTTTGTATCCTAAATTTTCCAACTCTCCCCTACATACTCGGGTCAGCTCAGGTTAGCCCACTTTCCCCTATGTCTCTGAGGAGGAGGAGGAGGAGGAGGAGGAGGAGGAGGAGGAGGAGGAGGAGGAGGAGGAGGAGGAGGAGGAGGAGGAGGAGGAGGAGGAGGAGGAGGAGGAGGAGGAGGAGGAGGAGGAGGAGGAGGAGGAGGAGGAGGAGGAGGAGGATGAGGAGGAGGAGGAGGAGGAGGAGGAGGAGGAGGAGGAGGAGGAGGAGGAGGAGGAGGAGGAGGTCCCAGAACCGGCTATCTTACCCTACTGCCTATTCTTTCCCATTTTTAGTAAGCTATCCATATAGCGAAAGAATTAGATCGTTATGTCTTCGGGTTTATGTTTTTCACTCATCTCTCACTTTGAGGGCAGCGTGTGGGGGCGGCTGCATTCGGCAAAGTAACTGTTGCACAGCACAGTTGGGAGTTTCTAAATGTGAGGGAAATATGAAAATCAGTGAAAATTGTAAAAGTTGCATTTTTTTTGTTTGGAGGCGGCAGCTGGAGGCGGCGGCTAATTAAAAGTGACCTATATTTTTCTAATTTCAGTCAGCTATCAATATAGTGGAAGAAGTAGATCGCTATGTCTTCAGGTTCATGGTTTACATTCATCTCTCACTTTGGGGGCGGCGTGTGGGAGCGGCAGAGTTTGGCAAAGAAATTCTTGCACAGTTTGAGTCAAGAGTTTCTAAATGTTTGAGGTAACATTAATAGCTAAATCAGTGAAAATTGTTGAAAGTTGCACTTTTTTTCTTTTGAGGGCGGAAGCTGGAGGCGGCGCCATATCAAAAGTAGCCAATCCTTTTCCATTTTAAGGCAGCTATCCATATAGCGAAAAACTTAGATCGCTATGTCTTCGGGTTCATGTTTTTCATTTATCTCTCACTTTGGGGGCGGCGTGTGGGAGCGGCAGCGTTCGGCTGAGCAAATGTTGCACAATTTGAGTTGGCAGTTCTTAAATGTTTGAGGGAACATCTCAATCAGTAACATTTGTGAAAGTTGCACTTTTTATCGTTTGGGGGCGGGATCTGGGGGGCGGCGACTAACCAAAAGTAGCCTATCCTTTCCCATTTTTAGTCAGCTATTTATATACCGAAAGAATCAGATCGCTATGTCTTCGGGTTTATGTTATTCATTTTAAAGTGATTGGGGGCGGTTTTTAGCAGTTTTTTCATGTCGGCGGCGCATATTGAAGACGGAATGTTTCTTGGCTTACGTTTATAAGTGGCAACTATGTATTATTCAAAAAATGAGAACACCAGAGCATCAGGTCTGGTAGAAAGTGCAATATTATGTTATTATTATATGTATATTCTTATGTTATTTCAAGTTTATCGGCGGCGGTTTTCTCTATGTTGGCGGCGCAAAATAGACATCCAATATAGCCTAGCCCTCCTTTGGGAGTGGCAGCTATGTAACAGCGAAAAAATTAGAAAGCTAGGTCGTCTAGTTTGGGAGGAGTTCGAAGAACGCACGGACGGACGGACGGACGGACGGACGGACGGACGGACGGACCGAGGGACGGACGGACAAAGCGGTTGCAATAGCGATTTTCATCAAGATGGAAAATGCGCTAAAAATACAAGGGGGCTCAAGGGATCGAGCTTTATATTACAAATGGAGGTGAAATGGGGCTTATTGTACTAATTCTTGAAGCCAGCAAAAACTTAGTGGGCTAAGTGGGGCTCCATACTACACTAGAGGGCACAAGGGGGCCCGACCCGATAGGTCTCCGAATATCATTTGGAGTCATGAGGTGCTTCCAGCAATGAAATAAGGCACAAGATGGTTTACTGGAATACTGAAAGACACGAAAAAACACAATAGGGCTCATTAGGGCTCCAAACAAAGGGCTTCAAACAATCCTGGTAATACAAGGGGGTCCAAAGAGCTTCATATAACAAAAGAAGACAAAAGAGGGGTTTACTGAGTACTGGTATTGTGGAAGTCAATAAAAACCGAGATGAAAACATAAGTGGGCTGATTATAGGCCTCCTAACTATACATGAGGGCACAAGGGGAGCCGAAAGGTCTCCGAATGACATGACGGCACAATGGTGATCACTATGCTCTGAAAATAACAAAAAATGCAAGAGGGTTCAGCAGGGCTTCAAATCACATTTAAGTAGCAATAAGGGGGGAGGGTCCAATTGAGCCTAGATAGCACAAGATGGCAAATGAAGGCTTATTGGAATTCTGGAAGCTATGAAGCAGATAAAGGGGGTCATTCGGGCTCCAAATCATACTTGAAGACACAAGGGGGCCCCTCGATTTGAGATAGTAAACTGTTACTGTGAAGGTGTTAGCAAACGAGAAACGAGGAACGAGGAAAAAAATAATCACGAAAAAAAGTGCCCACAAATAGCCTCCGCCACTACGTGTGACGAGGCTTGAAAATAACTAGACAAAGCTATAATCAACTTAAGATTGCTGATGTGGAGTGTCTCCTCCAAAATGTGATGATTATTATTGTTGTCTATTTTACAAATTACAAATTACCGCTGATCAAATTTTGAAATATCCAATATAGGAATAATGATGTAGGTGAAGGGATTGAAATTCTGAATGACCAAGTGACATAAAGATAGGCAAGCTGTGATCAGTTATTGGAATTAGAAGCAAAAATAGAAATATTTCCCTGAAAACCACGAAGTTTTTTCCAAGTACCTAATATCATTGTAAAAATCGTCAGCGGTTGAAGCTTCATTCAAATTTATTATTTGAGTCTGGTTCCGATAAGCTAAGCCAGTTTTGCATTTCTTAGTAGGAAGGAAACCCTCGGAAAATTGAGAGAATTTTGACAAAATTGTCGGGAAATATTCAAGAACCAGTAACGTCTCGTTTGAAAAACAATTGGTGAAAATCTGATTACGGGTCAAGAAGTTGGAAATTTGCAGCTATTCCAGGGAGGAAAATTCGAAATCCGTTAGTCCGATTTCAAAAATTTACCCCTCAAAACTTGATTTATTCAGTCCCTTAACTATGACTTGCAGCAAGTCTGCACCAAAAATCAATATTTCGTGTGGCTTACCGCAGGTCACAATTCGCACTGCATTTTTCAATTCACGAAATGTGCAAGTTTCATTTTGAACAAATCACCGTCGAAAAATCGAAACCGTGTCGAGTTTGGAAATAGGCCTGCACGACGCCCAATGCAATCTACTTTTGATACCAGTTGGAATTTTTCGAAAAAAAGCGATCTACGAACACAAAAGAGCATCTCGAGTAGAGTTCTGCACCAAACGCGGGTATTCCTAGACAAAGCCAGGGTGAGAGGCCGTCTCGGGTAGTAACGGCCAGAAAGAGGGCGTTTTTGTGTAGAGGCATGCGGGCAACATTTAATGGACATGATTTTCCACACGTTCCGTAACAAATTTCCCACGTTTCTTCTTTAATATTAGAAAAGTATTATTCAAATATTTTGGAAAATAAAAAAGTTATCGACATTTCAAAACCTACCTCCTACCTACCTGATGTGAGTCTAGGCCCAGTTATGAGCATTTTCTCTTCTTGGAATTAATCACTTCGAAAAC